>OZ036010.1:3612603-3727603 GCA_964035015.1 Corallium rubrum
TCCTAAACCTTTTTGACTGGAGAATTCAAAAGTAGAAAATGGACCAATCATATTTCAGTGATCTCATGGTGTCAATTTCAAAGGCTACGGAATGCAGACGGTTTCGTTAATGTTTTGGCGGAAAACATGACATGTTTTTTTGCTCCATGCCGCGGATCATTGGTTTTGGTCATAGATCTCGAAGTCATTACAATCATTTGCAACACGTTTTTCACCAAAATGTTTGGAAGTTCATTCCGAAATTTGTACAGTACGCAGGTTCGTTTCGAACTACGGATTTGATTGGCTATTTGGTTCCTGGTAACCAATCAAAAGCGTAGTTCAAATTTCAAAACGAATTTACGAACTTCCCAACGAACTTGCGAACTTCAGAATGAACTTCCAAACATTTTGGTGAAACGTATGTTGCAAATGCCTGTATGAATTCATGAGGAAAACACAAAGGAAATCAGTACAGTGTCGGTGTTTTGGATATCAGAGGAAGAAATTACATAAATTAAACTTTCATCTCGATTTTCTCTTAAAATACAGATTTGTTTGAGATGCTATGTCATACACTCATACACTCAGAAGGGTGTTGTATTACTTCTGCCAGAAGGTTATATCTTCACCTCTGTCTGTCTGTCTGTCTGTCTGTCTGTCTGTCTGTCTGTCTGTCTGTCTGTCTGTCTGTCTGTCTGTCTGTCTGTCTGTCTGTCTATCTGTCCGTCCTTCCGTCCGCCCGCCCGCCCGTCCGTCCGTGTGTGTGTCTGTCCGTCCGTCCGTCCGTCCGTCCGTCCGCCAGCCCGCCCCCCCGCCCGTCCGTCCGTGTGTGTGTGTGTGTGTGTCTATCTGTCTGTCTGTCTGTCTGTCTGTCTGTCTGTCTGTCTGTCTGTCTGTCTGTCTGTCTGTCTGTCTGTCTGTCTGTCTGTCTGTCTGTCTGTCTGTCTGTCTGTCTGTCTGTCTGTCTGTCTGTCTGTCTGTCTGTCTGTCTGTCTGTCTGTCTGTCTGTCTGTCTGTCTGTCTGTCTGTCTGTCTGTCGACTAAGGGCTAACCCATTACACTTTGGTTGAATTTAGCCAAAATTTGGATAAGAATTTAATAAAAATCTAACCACAAGATTCTCCGTGTAGAAGAAATGCTTGATTGCGCTCATTATCCTTATTTTATGTAAACATTTTTGCATAATTCCAGTACGAGTTCAATCAAGCATTTTATTCATTCACACATATGTAAGTCTCGTTAGCTAGCCTGGTAAGCGGGATGGCTCGTTCTCTTTTTAAACATCTCTAACAAGAAGGCACTCAGAGACTGCATATACATCCACCAGCGGATTGTTAGAGATATTTAAAAAGAAAACGAGCCATCCCACTAACCAGGCTAGCTCACTCAACGCTTATTGTAGTCGTACCAAAATTATGCAAAAATGTTTGCATAAAATAAGGATAATGAGCGCACGGGAATCTTGTGGTCAGATTTTTATTAATTTCTCATCCAAATTTCAACTAAATTCAACCAAAATTGAAAGGTTTGGTCCTTGATCTATGATCAATGTTTCCACAAACTTTCATGAAAACCGGTCGAGTATTTTGTGAGATATCCTTGTAACAGACAGACTCACAGACAAACAGAGGTAAAAACATAACCTCCTGGCGGAGTTAATAACCCGCTGGCGGAGGTATATCGCCAGACTTTGATTGCCCTCTAGACACCTCGAAGTTAATTCGAAAAGCTCGGCTTCGCCTCGGTTTTCAACAAATGTCTCGGTGTTTGGATATCCTGATGAAACGTTCCTCCTCGTGTATGACATATTACATCTCAAACTCATTAATAATTCATGAAGCAAATTCAAAGGAAATTATCACCTTAAAGTATCCTCGCCTGACTTATATTGTGAAAGCGAGGCCATATCAAGAGGAATGGTGATTTCTTCTATCGCACTTTCACTTAGGGAAGATGACGAGCGGTTTGAAGAAGTCTCGGGAGACTAAGTAAGAGAATGATGAAACATTTGGTCATTAATTACATTACATATTTTAATAACATTGCGCTACGTTGTAAGACATTAGGGTACATCATAAGACATTACACTACGTTGTAAGACATTAGGATACACCATAAGACATTACACTACGTTGTAAGACATTAGGGTACACCATAAGACATTACGCTACGTTGTAAGACATTAGGGTACACCATACGACATTACACTACGTTGTAAGACATTAGGATACATCATAAGACATTACACTACGTTGTAAGACATTAGGGTACACCATAAGACATTACACTACGTTGTAAGACATTACGCTACATTCGGCATTTGCGCTACGTCATTGCGCTACGCTATCGTCGCTAGAAAAGGTTACGTTGCAAAACGTTACGCTATAGTGCACTGTTAGATATTAAGCTACGTTATAAGACGTTATGCTTCACTCAAGAAAAAGCTTCTTTTTTGAACAATTTCTCTAAACTGGTGCGCGATATCTTGTTGTCACAACAAATGAGGTGCGTGGAAAAATGCGCATCTCGATCACTCAAGGCGCGGCGTGGCGAGGCGCGCGCCTCAAACGGTAAGGCCTGGAACCCCAGCTCTTATTGGAAGTATATATTTTGGCAAACACACCTTATCGGAAGATTCTCGGTCGTTACCAGTCTCTTGTGCATCCTCGTTACCTGGACATAATAGTAAGGTATTGCATTACTACATGTCCTCTCACTTGAGTATCATGATAATCAATCATTTCTTCACACAGTCGAATATGATGATTATCATGATACTCTGTCCCAAATGTGTTAAACTAAATTGCATATAACAAAAGAACCATTAGGGGTGTTGTGGTCGGGGTCTGAGAGGCGGGACTCTTTTTTCTGGAGGGTTGTGGTTAGGGTTAGGTCCAACGGGGGGTTGTGGTTAGGGTTGTCAGGGGGGTTGTGGTTAGGGTTAGGGTCAGGTTTAGAGGTGGGGGTTGAGTTGGGGGTTTGGGGGTAGGGAATTCTTTTTTTAAAATGATGATTATTGTTAATTCAACAACATCTCACAAATGACGATAATCATCATTTTGAAATGAGAGGATATGCTGTGCATTAATAGTGTAATTTCCTTTTCTAATTTTTGCCACAAAAGTCACAAGGAATTTAGGAATCAAAAGTATCAGAGTTTGGAGGGAAAACAACTTATAACCTACCTACTGAGGTTGCTTGTCTTAAATATGGAGTAACTAAAAACAATTTAGTAAAATTAATGGTGATATTGATAAAAGTGATAGTACATTGACACTACAACACACAAACAAACAAACAAACAAACAAACAAACAAACAAACAAACAAACAAACAAACAAACAAACAAACAAACAAACAAACAAACAAACAAACAAACAAACAAACAAACAAACAAACAAACAAACAAACAAACAAACAAACAAACAAACAAACAAACAAACAAACAAACAAACAAACAAACAAACAAACAAACAAACAAACAAACAAACAAACAAACAAACAAACAAACAAACAAACAAACAAACAAACAAACAAACAAACTTACAAACAGACAAAAAAACAAAAAAACAGACATGCAAACAAGAAAAGAAAGCACCACTTTAGCATTGCTTGTACCCGCTTTTAAATGTTTCACAACCAGAGTAACAGATTCCCCACTATTCTTCAAAGCTAGTACCTAATGGAAAGTAACAAAAACCTACTGCAAATTTTACAATCTATACAAGTCAGAAAAATACCAAAGCCCAATATTTTATCAAGAGTAATCTTACCACATCATCATGCGTTGATGTCTGCATGTCCTCACCATTCACCTGGGGAAAACATACAATTATTTTATGTAAAATGATTCAGAGTAATTAAGACTTCAATATAGACAATACACTGTACAGTATAGCACACCACTTCCAATGAACAACATTCAATGTGTGTATTGAAACCTACAATCTTGGACAAAAAGACTTATTTTGATTTTTTTTGCCCCCCCCCCCTCCCCCCCCTCTTATCAATGTTGAATATTTTGGTAGAGGAGTCACCCAACGATGATTTGGGGGAGGGGTGGGTGGGTGGGATACTTAAAGTTATTATCGTATTTTTATGTTTAAATATTAACACTAAGTGAAATTCCAAAATTTTCTCAACAATTTTGTCCAAGATTGTAGCTTGAGTCCACAAACTCAGACAAACACACAAACAGACACACACACACACACACACACACACACACACACACACACACACACACACACACACATGCAAACATGCATGCATGCATGCATGCAGACAGACACACACACACACACACACACACACACACACACACACACACACACACACACACACACACACACACACAGACACACAGACAAACAAACACACAGACAAACAAACAAACAAACAAACAAACAAACAAACAAACAAACAAACAAATAAACAGACAGACAGACAGACAGACAGACAGACAGACAGACAGACAGACAGACAGACAGACAGACAGACAGACAGACAGACAGACAGACAGACAGACAGACAGACAGACAGACAGACAGACAGAAAGACAGACAGACAGACAGACAGACAGACAGACAATTCAAAAAATATTAAAAGCCTTACCTTTAAAATGATGTCACCTACATTTAGCAACCCAGTCTTGTCAGCTGTTGAAATAAATGCCCAAAAAGATTTTAACCTCTTCCAAACTACATGCATTACCAAAACCGATGATCCGTGGCATGGCTCCAAATAATCAGCCAAAACATTAACAAATCTGTCTGCATTCCTTAGCCTTTGATAGTTATAAATTCTCCAGCCAAAAAGGCTTAGGAATGCAGACAAATTTGTTAATGTTTTAGGTGGAAATCATGTGGTTTTTTTAGAGCCATGTCCCGCATCATTGGTTTTGATCATAGTGCACTGTGTAATATGTTTGAGGGGTGGTTTATTACATGCACAACTGAGGCATGTGCTCCAGCTCTCCAACATTTGGGAGCCTGCCCCCGAAAGTTGACCAAATTTTGAGAAATGCTATAATTATAATTTGTGTACTGTAATTGTTAGGAAAGATTGTAATGTGCTTGTTTAGTTAGTGTTCTCTGACCATAAATACTCACAAGTATGCTAACAACATGTTTCTCTCTGACGAAGGGCCTTCACTCGAAACGTCAGACTCCTACGTTCTGTTTCAGCAGTATATCTAACCTTACTATATTTCAATTGTTGTTTCTACACCGTATGCCTACGCAGCACACTACTTTTATCTCACAAGTATGCTAGGTAGCTTTGAACATGCATGTAGTTCCTTTAGAATTTAGTTAGTCCACACTAAAGTTTTCAGTATGATGTACATTAGTAGTTTTTAGAATTGACAATCAATCTACAATACAATTATGTACAGTACTGTACTGTGTTGTTATTTAAATATTACAGCTATTATATTTAACTGTATTATTATTTACATTGTACATGTATACTATATTACAGTATACCCTAAAATACTAAATAATGTACCTGCTTGGCCTTTATATATCTTGGAAATAAGTACTGGAATTTTATTTTCTGAACCACCCTTAAAAACAAAATGGAGTTGTGTACATCCACATGAATTTCTGTAATTATTAGCTATGGCAGCAGTACTTTAAGCTATCCTTATCATTGCTAAATTATATACAGTCATGTATTATTAATTCTTTGAAAGTTTTCATGGCGATAATGTAATATAAATAAGTTTTATGGAAACACCACGTAAAATATTTCTTTGCTAATTAGCTCTTGGCCTGTTGACTCAGGCCAATGACAACAAGTTGTTGGCTCACATCATTTATAAACTAAGCAACTGATCAATTAAATCACGTAAGAATAATTAATTTTTTAATTAGAAAACAAAATCAAGAATGTTCTCCGAATAGGGCACACCAGGTGCTGTTTAATGGCTGTCCTTCCTGAGAAAGTGCGATGCTTTGCAATTTCAATAAACTCCCTTAATTGTTCTTCGTGTGAAGTATTGCTTGTCGATGGTTAAGTGTGATGACTCTTCCCACTTAACAGATTTATCCTGTTGGACACTGCACTTTGAGATTGATCCGAGACCAATCTGAGACAAAGCAAGCCAAGTGTGAACATGCAGTTGAATAAAACTTGAGATTGATCTGCGATTGATCCCAATGTAAATTATTGTGTATAAAATTATAAACATGTATTATCACTTTTGCTTCAAGAATTACACAAAGTACATAAGCTTGACAAAGTTTCACATGTATATAATATTAACTGTGAAAGTGATGAAATATCAAATCCAATTCAATGGACTTTGCTAGGCAGAGTTTTATTAATGAATGATTTTATTCCTGCTAAATGTAGTGTGACCATTGTGTTTTCGAAGAAATTATTTGGTCCTTAGCGTAGGATCCAAGAAAGGTTGGAACTACAGTACTTCCAGGTCTGGTTATAAGTTTCTACTATATTAACAAATTATATAGTGTTTTGTTTGGCCATGAGAACAGCTTCACATAAATTGTTGAGTTACCTTCACACTTATTCCCAGTCCACTAGACTCTCTTTTTAACACAACAGTTCTTTCCTAAATGAAATATTTTAAATCAAATACTGTAAAGCATGCTTGAACTGGCCATTATGTCATTTTGTCCTCAGTTGGAATAATGGGAAGCCATTGTTCAATAATACTCAGCTATTCTTCTAGGGTAAAATGGCCAGTCCACACCTGCTGAAAAATATCAAATATCTAGTACCTTAATAGAGGAATCTGTTTTGGAATGATTGCTTGATAACGAAGACCCCTAGGAAAACAGGATAAAAAGTCAATTGATTTACCACAGTGGTGGTGGACTGAGTTTGAAAGTACCATAAGGGGGAGGGGGGAAGGTGGTATATTCACTGATTAAAGGGGATGGCTATTAGTCTGTGACAGATCAGATCAAGAACAAAGCCCAAGCTTTCTAGGGAAGGAGTTCTAAGGTAACTTGAAGCTAACAAATTTAGGACCAAAATAATGTAGATAAGTTAAGTTTTTGAGTAGTTAATGGATTGTAGAACTGTAAGTAAAGATTTGTAGAGCCCTTCCCACTCACAAGTGTACACAATTTTCAGATTTTTGTACACTTGGCACCACTGCCCAGCAATTTTCAGATTTTTATATGCTTGCATGGTTCCACTGCCAAGCATATAAAATTTTCAGACTTTTGTTTGCCAGTGCACCGTGCCCTAGCCTGCGTCACAGCTGCTCACAGACACAACACAGCTGGCAATGATGTAGGCTAACCGTGCCCTGGTTCCACTGCGCAAGAGAAGTTATCAATTTTACAGCAAAGTCAAGCTGTGATATTAAGCCACAGCTCGGCGATCATTATACTGTACCCTTGTTCTGCCCTATATCCAATATTGCAATATAATATGGGCAAAGACTTATAGTACTAATCTTGAAAAGATCTTGAAACTACAAAAGCGCATCATCCGAATAATTGCTAATGTTGGATATAGAGAGCATACAAAGCCTTTATTTATTAAGCTAAAATTATTGACTGTTAGTGACATAAATAAATTTCAAACTGGATCTTTCATGTTTAAATGCCTAGTTTTCCCATCCACTCTTCCTACTGTCTTTCAAACATACTTTGTTTGCAATGATGAGATTCACAATTATAATACCAGAATTGCCGGCAAAATACATGTCACTCATGCAAGAACCAAAACTATATAGACAAATGACACTAAGACAAAGCGGGATATCATTTTGGAATTCTCTTGATGATACTATTATCCAATCCAAAACATTAAAATCCTTTCAGAAAAAGCTTAAAAATTTCTTCTTTAATGAAATGATGAACAGCTAAACAGTGCATTTTAGATCATTATTTTTAGTCTAGTATATTTACTTCATATTTTACTTAGTTTTTGGTGGTTGGCAATTTCACAAACTCTCTCGAGTTTTCTTCTGCCAATCTCCTTCCATATTTATTCTATAATTCGTTAATTAGGAAAATTATATTATAAATATTAATATAAAAAATAATAATAATAATAATAATAAATGTAATGTTGTAACATATGTAAAAATAATCTGTAATCAATTAATTTTGATAGACAAAATGAAATCTTAATTTACACTTATTTCTATTCTACTTGTAAAATAATATCCCTAATACTTATCTTTATCTTGCTGTAATAATTATTAATATGGTTAATAAACTTTTGATTGATTGATTGATTAAGGCAAAAGTTAGATCAAAGGAACCAACATTGAGATGGACTTCTGGTTGATCTTTATTCTATGGCTTAGATAACAGCTTCACAGTCATTTGTCAGAGTATAGTTGCACCATTTTTCATATTAGTGGCTTTGAAAAATTATTCAAATCCAAGCGTGCCCATCTCTCCCCCCCCCCCCCCCCTCCCCCCACACACACACCTGGGCTGACCCACAAACATTTGACAATTTTTCGAAAAATGGTGCTAATTCCCTACAATGGGGATGAAAAGCAGGTGAAAACACCCCATGGTGGGGCCAAAAATCTGTGGCAAATTCCCTACCCTGGGGAAAGTGTACTCTACTTTTATCTGTTGCTGAACGATTCACAATATAATAATTAGCATTTCATTATGAGTACTTCTTTCAAACACCTCTACTAAACACTCCAGGTATTTCCTTTTCAACCAAGACAAAACAAACTCTGTATCTTTGCTTTAAACTCTTCCATAATCAAATGCAACAGACAGTTCAAACTACACATTGAATCCGCTGATAAAAATACAAGAGGGAAAGAGTCCCAATTCAATTACCTATCCCCCCAATCACCTTTTAGTGCTGAGCAAAAAGAACAAGGCTCAGAATATTGGAATAATATTAAGACCGGATTCCTCTTTCTTTGAGATCGCATGTTGTGTATAAATTTAAGTGCCAAAGATTTGTATGTGGGTGAAACCACTCGACATCTGCACACACGCCTTTCTGAACACATAGGAATTTCAGCCCTTACTGGCAAAAAAATTGCTAGTCCACCCCATGGTAATAATCTTACACATCATCATGAGATGGGGCATCCTATTTCTTTTAGTGATTTTAGTATTATTTCTTCCTGCTCTTTTGAATCTAAGCTTCTTTTAGGCCAAAGTCTTTTAATTAACAAACTTAAACCTCATCTCAATCAACGGCAATATTGGATCAGCAGCTCTCTACTTATTTTAATTTTCTCTTCCTAACCTATAATTAGCTTGTAATATGTATTTTTAGTTCTATATGTATGTAATTAGAATTCTGTTTATTGTATTCCTATAAGTTAATATCTTGTAATCATTATCTCTGAAGATGTTGTAGCATAAACAATAAAACGTTAGATTATTAAATATTATGTTCTTTATGTCCTTGTGTTCATGGCTTTTATTCGTGTTTTGTGCTGGGCACTTATATTTATAATAAGATTACATTTTCCACCTGTTGAATCTCTTGCGGACGTTCTGGAATAATATTATATATCTAATGCCCCACCCCCAGGCAAAGACTTGTTTTCAAATGCCCCACCCCTGGGAAGGTACCCAGCGGTGTCCTGGGGGGGGGGGGGGGGAGATGGCTATACTTGTATTTGACTGATACATAATCTACCCACCCCATATCTGAAAGTTTAAGTATTTAATTGACATATCCTTCTGACAAAATAGTTAACCTCCCAGACTTAAAAGGTTATCACACTTCAACAATATCTATCCATCTGGAAGTATCACTAATTGAGTTCAATTTTGCTTTCTAATTATAAAACCCTAATCCTGTGGTTCCTAATAATCTATTTACCAGAAACTTAAAACTCTTGAATATAAATCAAAACTGTTGTTTTTAATCATGAAAGATAACAAAGATATACCGCACAAGGGACCAGACATCAAGCACAAAGACTTGATAATTAAATAAATCAATTTAAAATACACATTTTTAATAAGCTATACCGCGGTAAACAATTTGAGAATAACTGGAATCCGCAGACAAAATCGAGTTTTACGCTAAATATCTTAGTGTAAAGTGTAATTATCTAAACGACGTTCGGTATTTGCAGTAAATATAAACGTCATTTACTCATTCTTGACGAAATACTAGACACCATGTGTCATACATGCAGTTGAAATGATACAGTTTAATACCGTGTCTAAATATCGTACTACAGTATCTTTTCCCTAAAATTTACAATCGATGCTTGAGGCTGTACAACAGACAACAGACAGACACAATACTGAACACAAATGACATTAACTTACATTCTTTTGACGGTTAAAGGCCCGACTAGAGCTGGGCTTTCGACTAACGTCTCTTCGCACAATGAGCACATCGTTGTGCAGCTCAACGCGAACTTGCTCAAAATCGTTAGAACTTCCATTTTCTAGCATCAACATGTACCCCAAACGCGACTAAAAGGAAAAGAAAAAAGGTTTTTAGCAAAGGAATGTTGATGGTCTTCTTGAGAAGCTGTCAGTGAGCCTGTCACGAAGTTGGAATACGACTATACCGTACCTCTGCCATGTTGTTGACGCGAATGCCTTTGGTTCACTGTCGTTTATTAAACAATCCTATTTCTGGCAAACATCTCAAGTGGATGACAAAAGAGTATGGCTTGTCGTTCCTGATTGAAAGTCTACATATTACTACAGAGGATGAAATTAGGTGTTGATGGAAACACACAAAACAGCGCTAATGATTTTTAGCTTCCAGGCCCCGATTGTGCCCCGATCGACGCGGAAATCACAGCCTACAGCGTTTATTCAAGATGGCCGCCAGTCAAATGTCAATGCGACCGACGAGGAAATTAACAATTTCAAAGCACGTTCAAAGAAAATGATGTTTCCAAAAGTAGGGAAATGTGTATTTATACTAAAACAATTATTCACCTCAGGCTCAGTGAATATCGGTAATAATAACCTCGACTTCGTCTCGGTTATTATTCACCAATATTCACCTCGCCTTCGGTGAATAATTGTTATAACCGAGACGAATCGTCTCTGTCGCATTGACAACTAGTGTATTCAGCGTATTCCGACAGTTATATATATAGTTAATAATTGCGCAACAACATCACAATTGTTCCCAGAGTCACAGAATAAAGAACTAACTAGTAGTTTAATATCATAACTGTGACAATGAGTTTTCGCGTTGCGCCGTTCGCGCTTATGCTTTATCCCGTTAGAGTAACTATTATTTTGCAGTCATTTGCTACTCACTTTTCACCAGAATGTTTGGAAGTTAATTCGTATATAAGTTCGTTGGGAAGTTCAAAGCTCGTTTTGAGCTAAGATTCTTTAATCTTTTAGATTTAACCTATACGCATTTGATTGACTACTTGGTTCCTAGTAGCCGGCAATCGATTGCGTAGTTCACTGAAACGAACTTTTCAATTGAATTTCCCAACGAACTTGCAAACTTCGTAACGAACTGAACATTTTGGTGAACAGTGACAAGTGAGGACTGTCGTTGTCTTTGTAAATATGTAATACTGTAGTTTTTGGCAAAATCCTTTGTAAAAATGAGAGAACGTGTCTTAAAAATATGTTTTAAAATGTTGATATATGATGTCAGATCGCGGGAAATGCCATTTCAGATACTCAAATCTCAAAAATTTTCCGGGGGAGCATACCCCAGGTCCAGGACCCCCCTAAATATTGCGCAGTCTTATTGCCCCCTGACTCAAAAATCCTGCCTACGGCTGAATGACAGAAGAGGAAATTAACAATTTTAAAGAAAACGCTGTTCCTAAAATTATGAAAATGTGTATTTATATATACTAAAACAATTATTCGCCTCAGGCTCAGTGAATATCGAATATACACCTCGCCTTCGGCGAATAATTGTTAAATATTGACAAGGAAGCCATGCATAAATTACTAGACCTCGAGAGACAGACTTGATCCAAGTCTAACAAATTACCTACCTTATCTTTTTGGTAGTATGCTTATAATTTTAACTTGTGTCGGACTCTTGGACCAGTTCAAATATTTCAGTGTTTTCCCGCTCTTTTCCCAGGACGAGCAAGGACGTCGCGCATGCGCAAAAAGGACGAGCAAGGACGTTCGTGCATACAGGTGAAATATTACCCAATAGACCTTCAGTAACAGAACACTACCCCCCCCCCCCCCACACACACACACACACACACACACGCACACACACACACATCATTTGAATAAGGAAAATTTGCATGGACACTTTCTGCTAGGAATTTCAGGCGATTTTGAGACGTATTGCTGTGAAACGTTCAAGAAAAGTTCACTAAGAGAAGAGAAGAGCCACCGCTTGGATTCTCAAATCCAAACAAGGAGAAATGTCTTATAAATAGAGGCTGGTATAGCTCTTAACTTGCTACCTTTAAGTTATGACAGAAAAATTAAGGACTTGATATTTTTCTTTAAGGCTCTCTATGGATATACAGACCTGAATGTTCACAAATTTGTTTCTTTTGTAAACAATGGTCGCACTCGACTTAAGTCAAAACCCAACCCTTACCCTTAAAGTTCCTCTCTGTATAAATCCAGCACATTCCAAGCTTCTTACTTCAACCGCATAGTCAAACTATGGAATTCAACCTATAAAATACTCCCTACCACTAGTTTTTCTAGTCTTTCCTTTTTTAAAAGTTCCCTCAAGGAAATGTACTATAATTTAAGTTACTCAATTTTTCTTGTAGACCTGCTGTGCACGTGGTTCCTCGGACGTGTTTGCCCTGCATGGGACTTAGTGTCCCGTTCACACTCTTCCCGTTTGGGTTATTTTTATTTTATTATTTTTAATTTTTTTTTTGTTAAATATTTTGTTGGTTTTTTTTTGTTATATAACATGTGATCATTGTAATTTTGTTAGTAGATAACCCAATAAAGTTGTTAAAAAATAAAAAAAAATTAAAAAAATAAGACTGAAAATCAATACTTAACCCAAAATCTTTCGGGCAAAAATCTCTGCCCCCCCCAAAAAAACCAAAAAAAAACCAAAAACAACAAAACAACAACAAAACGAAAATTAAGGGTTTTTTATTTTTCTCGTGATTTTTTCATGATTATTTTTGTGATTTTGTACGTTATTTAAATCAGTCTTTACTAGTTTTTTGGTTCCTCACAATCTGTTTACTTTTTTGGTTCCTTACAATCTGTCTGTCAGCACGATCATGTTTAGTCAGGCCAGCGACATTACTGAACAATATTAAACTATGTCTGTGAACACACTGAACACGTCCAAGAACGAACACTTGACTTCAAACAACTTGATCAGACATCAGGATTCAAGAAAGCGAGCATTTCGCTTCATCAATCTGGGACTGCATGCAGTCCCAGATTGGCAGGTCGGCAGTCTCAAGAGGACACCAGACTGGCTCTACATGCAGTGGTGCGGCTCAGCATTCTCAGAAGTGAATTGGCGTTGTAGAATATCTGGATATAACTTCGGATAAAAATGGTAACATTGGTATCGGTGGTTTGGTGCAGTTGTGGGATCACCAATAGATTACTTGGATGGGTGATTTAACCTACACACGTAAAAATCTCACAGCTTGTCAACAGGATGTGTTCGCAACAGGCTTGTAGCAAGGCTGGGAGCAAGTTGTAACAACGCTGTTCATTCAAGAAGCTGCTACAACCTTGTTAGCACCAACCTGTTAACAACTTGTTAAGGGCAGAGCGGTAACAAGTTGTTGGAACAACTTGTCATCAGTCTGTTGGAGTCATCAGCCTTGTTACAAGTTGTCAACAACCTGTTACAGACATGTTAACAGACTGGGACAGCCCGTGCGAACACATGACGGTGACAACTTGTTGAACAGCCTTGTAACAACTTGCTTGCAGGTCTGTAACAGCTTGTGCGTTTTTACGTGTGTACCATACGGGTAAGTAAAGTGAATGCAGGTAACCAAGGTTAACAACTAATGAACTGCGCAGGGCTTGGGGCGAGAATGCAAGTGGTGGTAATATGAGGCACACCACGTTGCAGCGACATTCTTGTTTGAAGCGCTTGGCCGATCATTGCGCCTTTTGACGGACAGCGAAGACAGGTATCAGTAGCATACAAGAAGTAAAGAAAATTGATTGTCATTAGTTATTGCCATTTCGAAACATAGACAAAAAAAATAATAATAACGGAGGCGAAACGAAGACTCGACCTACCACAGTAGCTCGAGTAATTAAAATCTGACAAAGTTTGTCAGTTGTTTGCTGTACAAGCGGTGTTAGTTTAGTAATACTCAGAAAAACTCTGAGCTCTAAATTTTACTGAGTATTACTAAACTAACACAGCTTGTACAGCAAACAACTGACAATTATTACTAACATCAAGCTGCAATTTCTGAAACTAAATGACAAAGTTTATAAAAAATAAACTTCGTTTACACGCTGTAAAATAACACACCAGATAAACGAGTTTGGTTTTTACAAAATTTAATAGGGCACTTTCACATTTCATCGATAACTCTTTATCATTATATATGTACATTTTTTGTTCAGAACAATCGAGTCAAAATATAGTAATAACCACTCATTTGATTTCTTTAAACAAAATAGAGATTATAAAAAAAAATTGCGGAGCGTTTCTGAAACGAACATTTTTGTGCATATTGTTGACAAAAAGAAAAATATATGACTGGAGTCTTCGTATGGTTCAAGAAGCCAAAACAGCACCAAGCTCTGTGTTCAAGCAACATTGATGGGTGTATTTTTTGAAGACTTCCGTCGTCTGACATTTTTTCCTTTCATTCAGCATCTCTCCTCTGGTCACCTACTCGTTCTTGGCGATATACTGTCTGTTCTGTGTTTGGGTGAATAGAATTTATCAAAGAAAGGATGTTCTAATGCTTCCCGAGCTGTTATGCGTTTCTCAGGCTGGTATTCTAGCAAGCGTTCAAGTAAATCGAAAAATAATTCATGCGCTTCGTCCTTGCTTCTGGCATATTTCTAAAAAAAGAAGAATAAAAAGTTTTTGAGCATAATACAAAGTAATCTTTTATGTAAAAAAATGCAAATGTTATGCAAATCAAAAGGATTTATTAATATTTAGCATATTAGCAGCATTGTTTTATCAGATTTAAAAGGAGGTGATAGCCGAGTGTCTTACTGTAATTAGATCTGATAAAACACGTCCGGCGAATGTTTGAAATAGCTTCGAACAAGACCCCTTCGCGGTACCATGACCATTCAAAATATGGTCTGGAAACTCAGCTAAAGTCTTTGTTCTATCTTTTTGTTCGCCTTTATGCATTTTTGTGCACGGTGCACGGTCACTGTACCCATTGTATTTTAGTATAATGAACGAATTATCCAATAGAAACGTTTCAGTGCAGTCACTCAACCGTCGCTATTTAAATATTAATAAACCTAAAACAAAGGATGTGCACGGTGTAAGGTACGGTTCAGCATAAAATCACAGCTCATAATAGGCACTTTGAAGTTTGCCGAGTTTCCAGACCATATCTCGATTGACTATGGCGGTACATGTAAGTTTACTGGCGTAGTAATTTTGAAAAACAACGTTATCAAAGCCAAGAAAAGCGGAGCTAATGAAGCTCTTGAAGTTATATTTTCTTCTGAAAGGATTATCATCTAACGTAGCAAAAGTAAAGAAAAATATGAATTTCGAGGTAAAGCAAAGAATTTATCGGCGAAGCCTTCTTGGGTCCTCTTGAAGCATGACCGCGTTTCTAGGAAAATGACCTCATACCGGTAAAACCCACCAATCACCTTGTTGTTTGTTACAGGTATGACATCACCTACAAGGTATTAGTACCAGTCTTCATTTCGACGCGGTCGTCGTTCAGACGAGTTCAGCAAAATGAGCATTTTCGTCCCCAAAGCCTCTCCCGTGCTGGCTCATGGAAAAGGCTCTGGGGGAATCCAAACCGAAACACCAAGATTCTTTGGTGTTCTTTCTAAAGCGTATGAGATCATCGGCAGTTGTTTGGAATATAATTTTCCTTTCGTTTTCGATTCTGGCGGTCTCGTACTATTGGCTCGTTTGGCTTTGGAACAATTCTGATTGTGGCAGATTCCCTGCGAAGGTCCTTGTCGAGTGTGGCTTATCGACGCGTTTACTCGGCGGGGCAAAAGACATTAAAATGTTAATACGAGTTCGCTTCAGAGCTTGGCAGTAGACTAGTCGAGCCGCGTCGGAATTTCTTCGTATTTACGGCCTCTTTTAGTGAAGGTAGTTCTCTTTAATTTGTTGCACCGTTCGTTTATATTTGAACCATGCACGAACAGCCTGCAGTGTGCGCTCTATCGCTTATCGGTTTCATTTGCTGTCTGTCTTCTGTGTTTGATTTAATTATATAAAGGGAAAGGGTTGATTGCTTTGAAAAACGTTCGATTAAATTGTTCGGATTAGAAAGAACTATGATTAGAATTGTGCTTCGTTGTCAGTTTTCGTGTTTCAAATACTGTTTATTTAAAAACATTCACTAAGCTCCGTTACATATAGGCCTTTGAATTTGAACAACCAATCAGATCGCGATGATATATGGATTCCCCCAGAGCCTTTTCGCGCCAGCACGGGAGATGCTCTGGGGACGAGAATGCAAAATGAGCCAAAATTCAAACTTAGAGAGTTCATAAAAGTGGAACTGAGTGACTGGTTTCAATTATTTCTTCGGTTTTAGATTGAACTTTTCCGACTTTAACGGAAAATAGAATAACCTGGAAACGTATAGTTGCCCTTTAAGTTTTAACACATCTTTTATCTTACTCGTAATGTTTTACAGTTTTCCCGAACATATTTTCCATCGCTACTTCTCTCGTCCCAGTCCAGTCTTCCTTTATAGAAATACTTTGTTTTCCTATAAGAAAAACAATGATAAAAGTTACAAACTGTGACAAGCTTAATCCTTTCGTACATTGACTTGCCGAGACCTCTCACTGGGACGAAAAAATCGTCTGGTATTAAACAGAGGTAAAAATGATGTGGCACAACAACAATACCACCACCACCACCACTACCAACAACAACATCAACAGTATGAACAACAACACCGACAACCACCACACCAAGAACACCACCACCAACAACAACATCAACTGTACCAACAACAACAACAACAACAACAACAGCAACAGCAACAACACCACCCACCAACGACAAGAACCACACCAATAGCACCACCACCACCACCACCAGACTACCAACAACAACAACAACAACACCACCTCCAATGACAACAACAGCAACACCACCACCACTACCACCAACGACAACAACACCAACACCAACAACACCAACCACCACCACCACCAACACCAACAACAACCACACCATGAGCACCACCACCAACAATGCCACCACCACCACCACCACACTACCAACAATAACAGTAACACCACCACCACCACCACCACCAACAACAACCACACCAAGAGCACCACCACCAACAATACCACCAACAACAACAACGACAACAACAACCACACCAAAAGCACCACCACCAACAATACCACCACCAACAATGACAACAACAACCACACCAAGAGCACAACCACCACTAATACCACCACCACACTACCACCACCACCACCACACTACCACCACCACCACCAACGACGACAACAACAACGCCAACAACAACAACACCCACCACCAACAACAACAACCAAACCAAGAGCACCACCACCAACAACAACAATGCCACCACCACCACCACCACCACACTACCAATAACAACAGTAATACCACCACCACCACCACCACCACCAACAACAACAACAACGACAACAACCACACCAAGACCAGGGGCGGATTTAGGGTACGTCAAACACGTCACGCGACGTAGACAAAAATCCCGACTAATTTATTCATGAATTAATTAGTTGGAAACATTTGAAATTTGAAAATTTCAAATTTTAAAAATATTCAAATTTTTAAAAATTTTATATAAATTTATGAATTTTTGAAATATTCAAAAATTTCATTTTTGTACGTATTTAGCGCTGCTATATCGAGAAAAAATTAATAATTCTCTGACCCAGTCCCAGTCCTCGGCTGGAGGACACTTAGTCTACTTCATGTAGCCTGAACGAAACTGTTCATACGGTAGGGATAGAGAGGGATGCCATTTACAAATGTGGATAATTAGACTACGGCAAAATGGCCGTCTACGTCAAGATAACGAGCACTGATTGGACAAAGACAATAGAGATACGGCGGAAGTAGTGGGACTACGTCGGAAGTAAAATATTTTGACGTTCTTGGCTTTTGATTGGCTAGCAAAGGATATTTCGACGTACACGGACTACGGCAAGAGTGCAAGACTATGGCATAACCAAGCTGCCTGAGCCAGCAGTCAATCTTCTGCTTGAGTTCGATTATGGCGTTCTAAGAGACACAGAATGAAAACGATGAATTGTCGAAGACGATCTGTTGCGATTTGACAAAGAAACTCCAATCGTGTGGATTCCTCGTGGGTCAAGAGTTTTCGGCGCAGATTGGCAAGCCATTTGTACATCGGGTGATCGGGATATCGACGCAGGCATATATTCCTCAGTATGCTAAAGCTGTTTCTTGAAAGAAAGTTAAGAAACGTTGTATTGCTTTAAGGTGAGTGGATACTATCTTATCTTTAGTTCCTCAGACTTGCGCAACCATAAAAAGCGTAAATTATTTAAATTAGATGGGATATGTAGAGCTCTCAAGTATATTTATGAATAATTCATCATATAATTATTAAGATAATGAGAATATAAGTACATGTAATCCATCACTGAATATTATAATTAAATAATCTTAGCTACTGTAGCCGAAAGTTTGGAACAATTTTAGATCAATAGCAACAGAATGTAAATTTTAAAAAAGGTAAACATTAATTTATTAAAAAAAGGCAGAAATTAGGCTTATATACTATTTCATCATCATTATTATTATATATACAATATATGTGAAGTAGCAATTTTCTAGGCTATACCAACAATGTTATATTATTAAGTTACTTAATATGACAGTAAATACCTTCTTGGGCCGATTATGCAACATCGATAACTTAGATGTTGTGTAGTGGGCTTGAGGGGGTGTATATTGTCCATAGTTTGTTAATTATTAATGTGTATACTAGTTCTATTTTCAATAAAAGGGATCTACACCAAACAAGCAAATTTTGCTTTCTTGTAGATTCCACATCACTGTAAATTATTATTTTCTTCTTTCATATCTATTTGTACCATCTATATTATCTTGTGATGAAATAAAGTATATATATAAAGTATATATATAAAGTATATATATAAAGTATATATATAAAGTATATATATATATATATATATATATATATATATATATATATATATAAATTTTTAAATAAATATCTTAAAACTGAAACATCGCTACTCCGAGTTTCACGCCTCGTTTGTCGAGACGATCTTCAGGCGATTGAGTGAGGTAACACAAATTCAGTTCGTATTGAGGTAACACGAACTGAATTTGTGTTACCTCACTCAATCGCCTGAAGATCGTCTCGACAAACGAGGCGTGAAACTCGGAGTAGCGATGTTTCAGTTTTAAGATATTTATTTAAAAATTTATATTGCTCTGCTGAATATTCACAGTATTGAGCACTCTTTTATCTACTACAAACAACGAAATATTATATATATATATATATATATATATATAAAGTATATATATATAAAGTATATATATATATATATATATATATATACATACATACATACATATATATATATATATTTCGGGGGGGGGGGGGAAGAGAAAAACAATACTTGGTAGTTACTAGTTAGTATGACTTGGGATGATGTAGAGAGATGAGCTTCTCTATGTCCATGAAATGTCCCATGTGGTCTATTGATACTAAAACTTCTTCTAATCAGACAGTGGCTGGATAGAGGTATTAAGGCGAGTATCTGGTGCCTCAAAACCAGACAACTCAAAGTAAATAAGGGGTAAATATTAGGTAGTTAAGAATTAAGATGACTAGGATGCCCATGAAATGTCGCATATGGTCTATTCATATTGCTTCTTCTAATCAGACAGTGACTGGCTGGATAGAGGTATGTGTTAAGGCGAGTATCTGGTGCCTCAAAACCAGACAGCTTGGCAGCTAAGGGATTGCAGCAAGTGGCTGCAATTGACCTTACAAAATATTTTGGAGCCTTGGCTGTCCATGTCGAATTCACTGTACAACAGTGATTCGTAGGCATGCTGATGAGCTCTGATATGGAGCAAAACAGTCCTAAAAAGTTGTCTCCAATAATAACAAAAAAAATGCAAAAGCCAAGTCCTTAAAAAATCATAAAACGTTGTATAAAAAACACAAGTTAAAACTGTAAGACGTTTCTAAATAGTCTTGTCAGAATGCAGGAAATGCCATTTCAGGGAACCAAATTTTAAAAAATTTCCGGGGGGGCATGCCCCCGGACCCCCCTAGAAATAATATTTCCGGGTTTGACGTACTCTGAAAAATTCCTGGATCCGCCCCTGACCAAGACCACCACCACCACCACACCAACAACACCAACACCACCACCAACGATAACCACACCAAGACCAAGATCACCACCACCAACAATGCCACCACCACACTACCAACAACAGCAACACCAACAGCAACACCAACACCAACGACAACAACAGCAACAGCAACACCATCAATGACAACAACCACACCAAGACCACCACCACACTACCAAAAACACCACCAACAAGAACACGAACATCACACACCAACAACCACCAACGCACAGGGAAAGGTTAAAGACGAAGACATTCTCTATCAAATATCGAAAAGCTAGTGCTGTATTCAGTGTATTGAATGAGAAATAGTTCATTACCTAAAATGATCAAAAACTTACTTTGATTTCCAACACATTGAGGAAGGCAGTGTTCCCAAAATCCTTTCCATCATCGCGAGGTGCTCTTTATTTTCATGCGTCTGAAGAAAAAAAACAAACAAAAAGAAAACAAATATTTTATCTTAACTTTAGACAAAAGCTAGCCATTAAAATAAAGTTAGGAGTCCAACGTTGCGAGCGAAGGCCCTTCATCAGAGAGAAACGTTTCTAAGGCCTGGCCAAACGCTTTCAACATCGCATTCAACATCATTCAACATTATTGAACTATGTTGAATAACGTTGAAAGCACGAGTGGCCAAATGAATTCAACATCGTTCAACGTTCATGAATGACAATTAATTGAACGCGGGCTACCACAAAAGCTGGAATCGAGCCTAGGCGGCAAAACTAGTTTGAATGAACATGGAAAATGTGTTTATATCAAAGAAGACGCTGCGTCGTAGTGCTAGATGGCTAGGGGTTCCTTCGATTCTCGATTTTTCCTTTCTCTTGCTACTTTATTTCCATCTCGTTGGCGACTGTGTGATATATCAACGTTTTCTACAGCTGGCACTTTTACTTTGGCCATTTTGTCGAGTACGACTTGACAATATCCCGCATGGCGCAGGTCTCTGCTCAACAAAGTTGAATGAAATGAGGCCAAACGCGTTCAACGCCTTTCAACATTTTGAGAACAATAAAAATCTTGAACGCGTGTTAAACGAAAATTGAACATGTTCAAATTTCATTCAACATCATTCAACACCATTCAACAACGTTCAACATCATTCAACAGGGGTGGTCAAACGAAGCCTTTCAACATATTGAATTCAACGATGTTGAATGATGTTGAATGAAATGTTGAAAGCGTTTGGCCAGGCCTTCGACTGCTACGTTCTCTGTTTCCGCAGTATATCTAACCTTACTATATTTCGATTGTTATTTCAACACTGCCTACGCAGCGCGCTACTTTTTTTTCACTGTTTGCATTAAAATAAAGAGTTAAACCTCAATAGGAATACATGCAAGTAATTTCAATGGATACCTGGAAGAGTGTAAACCCTGTGTACAGTTCAAACATGATGCACCCAATACTCCATACGTCACATGGATAACTCCATCCTAACTCTGTGAAAAACAAAATTAACAAAATGTTTTGTAGAAGTCTTGTGTACCTGATCAAGTTTTAACAGGGTTGAGTCTTTTTAAATGCCTATATAAGGCAAAAATTATAGTCAAACCGGATGTTCCCTTGCGTACGACTTTGTAAATTGATACGCGACATTGCAATTTCGAAAATTGCAAACGCTTTGTAACAATTCCTCGATGGGTTGCTCCAAAAATCGTTTTACAGTCAAACCGCGTGTTCTCTTGCGAGCTACGTTGCAATATTCCCACGCAACATTGCAATGTTGATTGACAAGTTCCGGTGAGCAATTTGCAAACGTTTCGGGAATATTTATTTCGGAAATTCAACATTTCTTTACTTAAACTACCATTTGCACGGCTGAAAATACTATCTACCCACCAACAGTACTATTTTAAACATAGATTTGTATATTTACTCAAAAGAAAGACTAACCTTTCACTAGACGTTTGCAAGTTGCTAAAGCCAAATTGACAATCAACATTGCAATGTTGCGGCACGATATTGCAAAGTAGCATGCAAGGAGAACATCCACGGTTTGACTGTAAATGCCAAACGTTGACAGTTAGAGCCATTAATTACATTTATTTGTTGTTCGATGTTTGAAACCAGTACTTCAAGCAACCCATCAAGAAATTGTGATAAAGCGTTTGCAAGTTTGCGAATGAACCTGCCAATCAAAATTGCAATGCTGCGTATCAATATCGCAAAGTCGTACGCAAGAAATTACATCTTTTGCAGTTTTTCGTTTAATTGCTTCGTTGTGGAGGTATTTCAGTTGGTTTGATATGCAAATTAAACATCTTGACGTCACACGTGCATAATGAGTTATCGAAGAAAGTTATATATCTTTGTTCGAAATCTAGTAAGGTTTGTGTACTGCCGAAATTATTCAACGTGGTTTTCTAACGTTTCGAGCGAAGGTCCCCTCAAGGGTCCCCCGAAGGGTCTTCTGCTCCAAACGTTAGAAACTACGCTCAATAATTTCAGTAGTACGCAAACCTTAGGGGCCGTTTACATGAATCCGGATTGAAAAGCGAAGTCAATCCGTGTTTACATGGGAATTGGGTTTCTGGAATGAAATCCGCCTGAAATCCGTAAATATTTGAAAACACGCTTGCATTGTTTGTTCTAGTCCTCTCTGTCACGTTTTTCATTCTGGAATGAAACTCGCACCGCCTTTACATGATTCCGGAACGAAATTTCAATCCGGAATGAGATTTCAATACGAAATGAGAACCGGATTGAACTAATAAAGGGGTTTGTAAACATATAAAGGGGTTTGATCAGAAGCGGAATGAGTTCAATCCGGATTGAAACTCAATCCGGATTCATGTAAACGGCTCCTTACTATATTTCGATTTGTATTTCAACACTGCCTACGCAGCACACTACTTTTATATCTCACTTGAAAATTCTACATGTTTGGTGCTGTGGAAGAAACACCAAATAGCAACGAGATAGAACATTCTCAAATAAGTCATTATGCACATGTGACGTCAAGATGTTTATAATTACTCGGGGTACTATACTAGATCGAGTCTAGGTTTCGGCTACGTTATTTTTTTGTCCTTGTTTCGAAGTGGCAATCATTACGTCATCCCATCAGGCCTTGCGCGGCTGATGATGCGTGCTAAAAATCTAAAATGCTAAATCATAGATAATGAAGGGGAACTGGATCGGAAACTTCAAACGAGGTTAAAGAACCGGAAACGTTGTTTGCACAACTTGCTATGGTAATTACACACTTAAAAGCAGCTAATGCACCTATTGCTGAAATTAGACAAAAGTGTAATATCACTTAAGTTCAGCAGTGTCTGATTTTAGCCATGTGGGACCACCCGTTAGGTGCATTGCCCGCTTATAAGCGTATAATTACCATAGCAAGTTGTGCAAACATCGTTTCCGGTTTCGTAAGTTTCCTATCCAGTTCCCCTTCCATTATCTATGGCTAAATCTTCATGTTTCTTTCTTCGCTTTCCTGAATCCTGATGTCTGATCAAATTGTTTGAAGTCTTAAGTGTTCTTTCTTGGACGTATTCAGTGTGTTCACAGGTAACGCTTACAATCGTTGAACGCTGTGTGGAAATACTTTAAATACAGGCAATCGTGTTTTGTGTATTCCGAATTGTGTTTTCTGTTGGAGAATTAGATTGTGTTTTGACTATTTTCTGTGACCAATGATGTTTAGACTTTTATAGATCTTATCAGTGCATGCCATGTAATTGCAGCTGCGAGTTGGCAGTAGCCCGAGTGAACGTCTGACCAGGCGTCTTGTTAACATATCAAACAACGTTGAAATATCTCAACAACGAAACCAAGGAAACCAAAAACTGCAAAAGATGTTACTTTGTGATTTTAGGCGTTCTTTCAAATAAGACAGACATAATTTTCGCTTCATATAGGCACTTTGTCCGCCTTTTGGTTGCCATATGGCAACTTATTACTTTTACCCTGGCTAACGCCAGACGATTTTACTCGTCAAGTGGAGACCTCCTGGTAATCTGACCGGGGTTTTAACGTATTTTAATAGAGCAGAAAAAAGCAGTTAATAAGTTATTTTGCCGTTTCTGATTTAGTCAAATAGTTCCTGACATATTGGCCTCTGAACATGCCAATTCTCAAAAATTTCTGTCGTTCGTTTTAACACCTTGGGGGCCTGGATCAAGAAGCCGAAACGTAGTTGTTTTGGATTGACTCGTTCCTGAGTCCAAGGCCCCCAAGGTGTTAAAATGAACGACGGAAATTTTTGGCGAAAAGCCAAAATTGGCATGTTTAACAATATTTCAGAAACTATTAAAGTAAATCAAAAACGGCAAAATAACTTATTAACTAACTTTTTTTGCTCTATTCAAATACGTTAAAACCCACAAGTGATATAAGCACTTTAGGCATTTTATACAAGACCGTTGGTACTCAAAGAATTTTTCCGAAGTACTTACAGCTAAACTAGGAAAAAGACACAAGACTTACCAAGCACAACTTCAGGTGCTCTGTAATGCCGAGTAGACACAGTTGTACTGTGATGTTCATCTTCAAACGTAGCGGAACCAAAATCAATCACTTTGATATCAGTTTTACGAAGAATCTTATCCTCACTTTTCTATATAGAGAAAAACAGTCGGCAATCACTCACTCACTGAATTTACAAATCATCTCATACCTCACTTAATCCTTTCCCTACTGCAGTGGTGGCCTTTTACGTAGGAACTTTAAGATC
Organism: Corallium rubrum; assembly: GCA_964035015.1. Taxonomy (NCBI): domain Eukaryota; kingdom Metazoa; phylum Cnidaria; class Anthozoa; order Scleralcyonacea; family Coralliidae; genus Corallium; species Corallium rubrum. Next base: position 3,637,742 of record OZ036010.1, read on the forward strand.
TACGACGTCAACCTCAACGACGACGTCCTTTAAACAAAAGAATTCTTTTTGCAAAACAAAGAAAATGAATAATTTTAGACCCAAGAGTAATCTTAACACCGTCCTCGTTCTTTATACAACGCCACTTAGAGCATTTTCACGTCTTCAAATTATACTAATTTAAGGGTAAATCACAACCGCTACTGCGCATTTGCGGAGATATTCACGTTTCTTTGATTTGATTGGACGGGTGAGTGAAATTTGAAATACGCGTTTCCAATTGACTGTGAAACTTGCTGATATTTCGAAACGCTTCGCTTAGAACTTCACAAAATTTAAGAAGAATTAGAACAACACGAAATTTACGGAGCATGGTAGTTTAAAATTTTAGTTAAAGTGTCTGAGCGTCAGCGAAGTTAAAGATTGTAAACACAAACCCGGAGGCGCACGGGAATAGATTGGAGTGAACATAATAACCCGACTGGCGATCATGTCACGATAGTTGTCAAGTATGACGTAAGTGAGGTCCAAGACAAGCAAGCAAGCAAGATCACGCCGACATAGTGGCTCCCGCTGAAGGTCAGCGGTGGCCACAAAAATTTTATATCTTTGCAATCTTCAAGAGAAATCACTTGAAACTAATTTTGTACATGTACAATGTTTTAAGTGATCATTTTTTTAATTAATTTTTTAAATTTTTATTTGATAATTTTTTGATAATTGCAATGATTTAAGTTTTATTAACAATAAGTCTTATACATGTATGACACCAAGGGGTTAAATTTCCATATCAAACAAATCTCAATATCTCAAAAACAAATTAAGACATGGAACTGTAAGAGTTATACCGTAAACGCCAAACTTTAGCATTGGTAAACTGAAGGTTACGAGTTTGAATCCTAGCTGTATTTGAGTAGAGCTTTTCTCCACTTGCCCAGTTAGTCCATTCACTCAGAGTAACGCACATATATGTATAAGTAATATTGGGCATTTCACTCGATTACATAGCATGTTCTAAGGATTTTGGGTGAAGGAAAATTCGAGTGTAGAATATATACATTTTGAGACCAAACCGGGACCAGTTGCGAAAAATGCAACTACACGGGCCTTCCGGCAGGAATTGAACCCATATATATATATATGGGTTCAATTCCTGCCGGAAGGCCCGTGCAGTTGCATTTTTCGCAACTGGTCCCGGTTTGGTATATATATATATATATATATATATATATATATATATATATATATATATATATATATATATATATATATTTGTTATATAGCTTAGAGTTTCACTGGATACAACGATGACTGTCATTGGTTGGTTTGTGGTCACATGACCTTAGCTAAATTTCTATGTCTACAAAGCGGGCAATAATTGAGAACTTATTGCCCACTAGAACTTTGAACTCTTCACAGGATCCTATAAACAAAAGCTTGTTTGGTACGAAAAAAAAGAATATTTATAGGTCTTCAAAGCATGTGTGAAGATTAACTGGAGAAATGTATTGCTGTTCTTTTCTCCTGAGACTCATATTTGTTTGGTTGAAGTGAAATTACGGAGCCAGGCGAAATGTTTTGGTAAGTCTTAGCCTTTGTCTTTTGTGTACTTTCCCTTGATAAACGTCGAAATTATTCAGCGAAATTCAAGCTATATAACAAAACACTTAATGTCTGATCCCTCGGGAAACAGTTCCCTCGAGTCTCAATGTTTCCCTCGACTTCGTCTCGGGAAATATCAAGACTCTCGGGAAATATCAAGACTCTCGGGAAATATCAAGACTCTCGGGAAAACAAAACTAACTGTTTCCCTCGGGAGCAGACATTAAATGTACTAAGAGAGTTTAATTTCTAACTAAATGTCTCTTCACTTTAAACTTACCATATTGCTATTGTAAAATACATCGAACGATGAATCCACGAAGAGAATGTTTTCTGGTTTCAAGTCTGTATGTGATAGTTGCATGCTATGAAGAACTAAATTGGAAAAAAGGATGATATGTAGATGTAAAGAGAGGAAAATCAAAAGTAATAATGTATAGATGCACATGTACATAGAGTATCCCCCTACAAGTACAGGATTTATTACTTACATTTGATTGCTGTTGTTAGTTGGTGAGAAATACTGCATATATGATCCAAAGGATAAGCTTGGTAATTATTAACTTTCTACAAAAATAACAGGGTGGGTCCAAATTAGCGCTTCAGAACAGCTTCGCTTTTTTTCAGTAGTTACTCCCATTTTCCCCGCTTACGCAGGGGTTAGTCGGCGGCTCCCCACAGCCAGTTTCTCAACTTCTCTCTTGTACATCCTCCCTTTTTAGACCACAATCTCTCACGCCCCTCTCCACAACCACACTCTGACTCCATGTCGTCCTTGGCCTTCCTCTTCCTCACACACCTTCCACCTTATATGACATGCTTTCTTTCACCCAGTCACCATCATCTTTCCGTAATACATGCCCCAGCCATCCCAACCGGTTCCACCTCACAACATCAGTCACCAACTCAATCCCCATTCTTTCTCTCAACTCCACACTCGGCACTCTATCCCACAAAAATACACCACACATCCATAGTTAGAGATTAAAGTATATAATTATATTTATAGGTTTTATATTATTAGCGCAGTTTATAATATTCAGCATTGAATGTAGACTTATTTGGTAAATAATAAAGACTTATTAACCGAGTGCGAGGTCTGTACGGGAAAGTATTTGCCTGAGGTTTTCGTACAGACCGAGCGACGAAGGAGCGAGGTTTGTGCGATAAAACCGAGGGCAAATACTTTCCAGTACAGACCGAGCAAACGAGGTTAATAAGGAATTTATTACATGGCTATTGGTTCATTCTATTTTTAAGCTTCGAGCGTTGTTTTCGTTTTGACTTTTTCGTGTCGCTTATTGGCCTTCTTTGTTTACACCAGTTCGGCTTTTATTTGTCGTGTTTTTAGATAAACAGCTTTAAAGAAAACCAGCAGTGATATTCCAACGCATTTTATTGTTCAGAATATTTGAATAAAGATACCTATTTCTCTTTTATTTGTATTCAAATCAACTCAGAAATGTTCCCGCCAAAACTTACAGGGCCGAGAAAAAAGCGTATTGACCGGTCGGTCAATATCGTAAAATCCCGACCTCTCAGGAACCAATCAGCGTGTGTCGTTTTGCGTACGGACCGGAAATCAAACCCAGCCATATAATATACAATTATTGGATGAGGTTGAGCATGATATCAAGAATTATCAAGGCCGAGGTTTGTGTTATCTGCCGAAGCCGAAGGCTGAGGCGGATAACACAAACAGAGGCCTTGATAATTCTTGATATCATGCGATAACCGCATTCAATAATTGTTTTATTATACAATAATAAATGTAGAAGCCTTTAGAAAGTTTTTTACAAAGTTAGGTAAAAATAGTAAATATTCATACCGTCTTCAGTTCGAGGTTCGCTAACTTTTTTCGCTTTCAAATACAATTTTCTCTTTCAAATACTGCTTTAAACTCTAACAGCTGTATGTGTAGCTCGCTTGTTTTTTCTTGGTGGTTTTAGCGTCAACAAAACGTGCAAAATCCGCTGGATTAATCCGCTTCTGATCTTCACTCCTAAGGACAGCTGCCATGTTTGTTTTGTTCAAACCGCTGGCCAGCGCGTCATAGCTACAGATAATTTTTGATATTTTGTAGGTGGCAAGATATCAAGAATTATCTGTAGGTTGTTAGCCAATCACAATTGAGATTGTATCAGTATTGTATAATAATAAATATAGTTACTCCCCTAATTAATTAAATATTTCCCTCAATTAACCCTCTCTGCGACGTTCTTTTCATTCATTTTCCGGACATTTATTTTCTTTGTGCGGTCTGTGTTAAGCCCTAATCAAACGAGAACGCAAGTCATCGCAAGTTGGCAGTCACGCTATCTCAGCCAGCCGCTCTGAATAATTTCCCAAAAATATTATGCACCGTGACAAGTTAAAACTTGTTTAAAACACTCATGAAACCTTTATTTTGTTAATTTGGGTGTTCAAACGACCGCCACAGAAATTTGTGACTGCCAACTTGCGATGACTTGCGTTCTCGTTTGATTAGGGCTTTACATGTACGTTGTGAGACAATATGCTACGTTGAAAAACATTACACAATGTTCTGAAAAATTACTACATTTAAAACGTTACACTGCTTTCTTACTTTTACTTTACGTTCTGAGAAATATGCTACATTCTGAAATGTTACGTTTCGTTCAGAATAGTTATATACTGTTTGCTACGTTCTTATAGGTTACACGACGTTGAGAAAAGTTACATTATGTGTTCTGTAAGTTACACGTTCCGAGAAGTTACGCCACATACGTTCTGAAAAATTATGCTTTGTTCTAAGAAGTTACACTGCCGTCAGAAAAGTTGCGCTACGTTCTAAGAAGTTATACACTACATTCAGAAAAGTTTTCGCCATATTTAAAGAAGTTATATGCCACGTTTTGAAAAAAACACGCTACATGTACATTCAGAAAAGTTATGCTATTGTTATATATTTATTAAGGTATCTTAGCAATAGATTACAGAAAGATAAATTAAGCCTCTCAACACAGAGGTGCAACAACTCAAAACCACAAAACGGTTGAAAGACCGTGCCTACGACAGTTCGCGTCATTATACGCCATATACAATAGTTTAAATATCATAACAATCATAACTGAACCTCAACGAGTGCTAGCCACTCAACACTATTCCCCCTTATAAATAGAGGGTGAATGTCCGTTCAGTTAAGTCTGAAGTTTTATCGATCGTGCATAGTCTTGCATCCACATCGGGGCTCTCCTTTCTCGATGTGGTCTCCTCGGGAGTGGACCTTCTCCCGCTTCCACATCTGTTTCTTCTGGAACGTCACCTTGGGACATTCCCAAGTTCCCTGGTTCGTCGTGGATTGTTTCTGGTGTTTCCGGTGTATCCCCTGTGGGTGACTCTGGAAAGTAGCTTGACCATGGAACATCACCTTGGGACATTCCCAAGTTTCCTGGTTCGTCGTGGGTTGTTTCTGGTGTTTCCGGTGTATCTCCTGTGGGTGACTCTGGAAAGTAGCTTAACCCTGGGTTAGTAATCCCTTGGGTTGGCTTTTTGCGCATGCAATGGTTCCTTGCCGGTAGTATCTCCACAACATCTTCGTCATCACTTGACTGATCACTGCAATCCGGTGCACGATTAGCCCTCGTTTTCTGATAAGTCTTCTTAACGTCCCTCTTGGGTGTTTCTGGAGTTGTCTTTTGACTGGTTTTGTCATCCTCTTTCCCAGGTAGCCGACAAGGTTTAAGCCTATTGAAGTGAACTACCATCCTCTTTCTCCCCCGACCGACTTTCTGGATACGGAAAACAACGTCCGACAGTTTCTTCACAATCGTGTAAGGGCCATGCCACGGTCTTGCCAGTTTTCTTGACAAGCCTCTCCTTACAAATGGTTGGTGTAACTACACTTTATCTCCAACCTTGTAACCAGACTCTGTTGACATGCTGTCGTAGTAGTCCTTGTATCGCTTGGACAATTTACCGGTTCTTGTTCTTGCTAACTCATGTACTCGTTGTAGCGTCTCTTTCATTTTTTGGACATATGTCGGTACATCTTGGATCAGTAAGCCCTGGTCGGTTGGTCCCTCCACCATTACATCGATCGGTATTCTTGCTTCCCTCGCGAACAACATCTTATGGGGGGTAAAACCAGTTGAAGATTGGACAGCCGTTCGGTAAGCCAAGAGCACATGCGGAATCCACTCGTCCCAGTCGTCATGATTGTCGTTAACCACTTTCGACAACATATCCTTGATAGTCCGGTTGTTTCTCTCCACCAGGCCGTCGCTCTGGGGATGATATGGTGTCGTTCTGGTTTTCTTGATCCCGAGAAGTTTGCATAATGCCTGGAAGACTTTACTTTCGAATTCCCTTCCTTGATCGGTGTGTAAATACTGCATTACTCCAAATCTCGAAACCCATTCTTCCATCAGTTTCTTCGCTACCGTTTCAGCTTCGTGGTCGCTTATGGCGAACGCTTCCGGCCACTTAGTGAAGTAGTCATTCACTACAAGGATGAATCGGTTGCCTCGTTCGGTTGTTGGGAGTGGACCTACGATGTCCATTGCTACCCTCTCCATAGGGTAACCGCAGCGACTGGTCACCAATGGCGCTCGTGGTTTCTTCCTGGGGGGTTTCTTTGTGCGCATTTCTGGCACCTTCGACAGTAGTTCTCGACGTCGTCGCGCCACCCTTTCCAATAGAAACGTGACTTGATCCGTTCACACGTCTTGGTAGTCCCTAAGTGACCGGAGGTAGGTAGGGCGTGACTTAGTTCAAGTATCTCCTGGACCATCTTTTGGGGCAGGCATACTTGGAGAACTTTTGTGGTTTCATTTTCCAACTCGTACTCTCGACACAATACTCCGTTTACCAGCTTCAATCGTTTAAATTGACTCCAAAAGCTCCCCGTCTCTGGGCTAGCACCAGAAATCTCGTTTCTGCTGGGTCTGGCTCCGGATTCTACCCATCTTACCACTTCCTTGAGTATGGGGTCATCACGCTGCAGGAGAACCAACTCATCATTATCCCAGCGGCAGGCCCATCCATCGCCTTCAGTGACGGCACAAGTAGACAATTGACTCGAACTCTGACTGTGATCCTCTACCATCTCGTCTGGCTCGGCATCTTCCTTAGTCGGTATCCGTGACAATCCGTCTGCATTCCCGTGTAGTCGTCCTGGACGGTGTTCGATTGAGAAGTGAAACTCTGCTAATCTTTCTAACCAGCGGGCGACCTGAGTAGTAATACCCCCCCATATAGCGCCCAAAGGGATGCCGCCTCATTAAATATTCAGCTTATTATTTATTCATGCTCCTTTGCGACCCTCTAACCCTAATCTCGTTACGTCATTATGTCTCGTGCTCCTATATGACCCCGTAACCCTAATCTCACTCAACCCCCCCCCCCCCCCCCCCCGTTATTCACTACGTCATATTCACCTTATTATTTATTCATTCTCAGACTCCTTTGGGATAGTCTAACCCTAACCCCTAAACCCTGGCTGATACTAACCCCCGGTTTTTATTACGTCATAACTGACTCGAGCTCTTCCGAAACCCCCTAGCCCTAGATGTTACTTAACCCCCTGTCAATCCCGATTGGTCTCCGACTGATTTCCGAAGTTACGTAAAAGGCACGGGACTTATTTCTTTATAACTAATAGAAACCAACTTTCATTTAAACCCTTAACCCTATTTATAGTCAACAGTTGTGGGACACGTATACGTACAGAGCATGCGTACAGTAAACTTTAACAAAATAGACGTTCTTTACAAGGAACTAGAGAGAAATTGATAGAGGCACTTTATATTTTTTATCTGAAACCTTGTCTCGATGAGTATAGAGAGTTTTGAGCAGCCTAAGTGTCTGAATTGGCAGAGCTCGTATAGACTTAAATCAATAGCATATGATGAATATTATATTAGGTTTAGAGCCTAAACATTCAATCATCCTAGAATCATTGCTAGCTAAACCCTTCGTTTGTAAGTGAAGAAATCGTAAGAAGATAGAATGAGGAGTCAATTCTAAAAGCCATAAGAACGTTTTTAAGTGTCGATATATAAACGAAATATTATTTGGCTGCGGGACGGCTGAGTATCGACTTGAATTAATAGCATACATGAATATTATATTAGTTAGAACTTAAACGGCCATCTTTACCCATTTACTTGGAGATATGTGCCGAATTGTCGCTTATTTGGCTTTAGTTTATAAAGTAAACGATGAACAGTTGAACCGTTCGGCAAGTTGTTCGAAAGACATTGAATCATTTTCTTCAGAGGGATTTGCCAGAATATAAACTGTCAAGGGTTAAACGGCTGACTGAGCTATTTTATTAACGTCGTCAAGCATCTTGTTAATGTTGCTACGGCTGATATTTGCGTATTTATGCTCAGTGCACGTGCAGGAGACAAAAGAGAAAACTCGTTAAAGTTACTAATGACCAAAACATAGCAGGATTTGCATATAAGTAGAATATTTAATTCATTTTAGGGGTGATCATGAGTTTTGGGGGGATAATAAGGGGCATGAAGAGGTATTAATGCATGGGCAAGTTCCGGCGAGAAAGTCATTAGGACAGGTTCTGAAATTACGAAACTAAAGAGACCGGCTTACGAGGAGTACCTTGTTGAAAAATATGGAAACGTTACGAACAAAAGAAATTTGAACTAATGTTGTATGTGTTATGAGGACATAATCGAGTTAATCCGAAATAAACGTGTAGATTGAACTTGCTCGTTTTTAATACATAAGTGAGGAAACTGTAGGAAGATAAAATGTGGAATCACTTCGAGAAGCCGTAAGAACGATTTTAAATGTCGAAATATAAAGGTTAAGCGAATTATTACTTTGATATATAACTGAGATTCATCATGGTTACTAGGGATCGATATTAGAATATTCAAATTCGTTTGCAAGGCCACGTGCAGGAGACAAAAGAAAAACTCATTAAGGGTCATTAAGAGGATTAGGCAAGTCTAAGCGGGAAGATAATTAACATTGCTACCATAGCGAAACCGCGTCGCATCCTTCATTCGTCTCAGGTTCCTTGGGGACCCTCTACTGCTACTCAGCCCCCCGTGTAATATGTCATAATCGATACTCTCCGACTAATTCCTGAAGTTCCAAATGTTTAACAAACGGTGTCTTTCACGTGTATACACCTCCTATTTTAAGTCTTTAGGCATTATGATAATATTTCGTTTGTATTCTTTCAGTGATTTGGTGGCTTTTAAAAGATTGTAATTTTTAAATGTGGTTTGTTTAAAGAAACGTTTTTATAATAAGACTAAATAACGAAATAAAGTTTCAAAAATATGTAATTTCATATTTACCATCACACAAAGCTCCTAATATTTACAAACACGCAAAACGTAAAATCCATAAGTATCACTGTTAATCGCAGAATGATTGGAGAAAGTCTTTAGCGTTGGGCGTCTCTACGTGTAAACGATTATTTACATTGTTCGCAGATAAACTTCTGCGTTAGCCCAGAAAAGGTACACAAAACACAAAACCGCTAAATTACTATTTTACAAACATATATAACCAAAGTTTACTATTCTTCTTCTTCTTCTTCTTCTTCTTCTTCTTCTTCTTCTCGTTTACTCTGTAACCATGCTCCATAGGCCTCGACTTCTACTTTTGCACAGTGATGATACGCATTAGGAACTATGTGGTTACCGCATGTCTCTAACCATGTTAGTCTATCAAAGAGATAGCAAGCCTTTGGACAGTTATAGCTTTCCAAGTTCACCCAAGGGATATTGAGTCTGCTCAAGAGATCACGCTCGATATGTCCACCTTTGTATGCCATTGTAGACTTTTCGTTGATTTTTACGGTAGTAAAAAATTCTGTGACGATTCGATCAAGAGCTGTGATAGGTATAGCCTTCGCGGTCCGGGGTACGTCGAAAGGAAGTTTATGTATATGATTCTTCACATATGCACAGCTTCGTCTATCGTGTTCAGTTAAATCGTGCCAATTAATGCCAATGTCGAAAAAATATGAAGTAGCTTCGTTGTTCCCCACGGTTAACAGTCCGAGTTCTTTACAAAGGAATTTTTTATTTTTAGTAAATCCATCCAGGTCTATAATTCCTACTATGTTTTCCAACTTATCCGCTAGCATTGTGATACGAGTGGGAACGTGATGAGTACTCTCTTACACACTCTGTCTAATTGAACGTCTATTATTAAAAATTGTCAAGACTCTCGTATATAAAATCCCCACAAATTAGAGTTCTGAAAGTAAAGTTTAACCCATAATTATAGACCTAAGACTAAACTTTTAACTCGTATCCTTAGTCATAAGACTAAAGTTATACGCAAGTCCTGCTATCCTATAACCCCCATTCAGATGATTTTAACTCGACTAGCGATCGTTAGTCTTCCACTAACGTAATTAAGCAATTATTACCCCTTTCGGCCATCACCCTCGGGCACCCCCAAAGATACTACCAGTACCCCTGGGGTACCCTCAAAGATATCCCCATCAGCCCCTGTAGCAAAGGAATGTCAGAAATACATATACCTTATTTGTAAATACTTTATTGAACTTCAGCATAGTACAGAAGATAATGTTTCAACGATTCAACAGTAACTTTAATTCTTATAATTGGTGTCATTCAAGTACTATGGCGTTTAGATTGATTGTAGCATAGTTTGTTTTTTTGTAATACAGGTTTCTTTCGTTTGATGAAATCTAAACATATATTCAAAATGCACCATCCTAAATTAGCCTTTAATAAACCATTATCAGTATGTCTTAATGTCGCTTTTCTCAGGTATTGAAGACTTATCTTTATACCCGGGGTTGATATACATAATGTGTATCAGTCGGAAATATTCCGGATCTTACTCGGATTTCATCGGGACATGTCGGCGTGAGATCGACAAACAGGTAAGAATACGGCTCTTTGGTTGCCATCTGGTAGGCTTGCTGGAAAAACTTTGTGTTGTCTGGATACAACTGTTTAGCAAGATGAGTCACTTGACTTGCATCACGAACATTTTTTGTTAGGACAAAGTAACTAGCGTTGAGAGAGATCGTACGATGGTCTTTGCTTTGATGAAATAAGTTTTGCACAATATAAATCACGCTGAGATTACCATGGTGCGATTTCTTAGTGAACAGTTTGGCAATAATCGTATCTTTTTCTCCCATCATGTCATCAATGATAAATAGATTTCTTATTTGGGGATTAATACTATCCAATATAGATTCGGATAAACCTTGCACAAACTGAATCCCAGGAATAAGAAGTTCCATTTTAGCAAACGTGTCTTGGTACTCAGAATAAAAATAAATTATATTTTCTGGGACAGGGTCGATCATGATTTGGGCGTTGGCTAACAATTCCTTGACAAGGTTGTCTTCCCAGTCTTGGTCCCCCCAGAGACCAAGAGCCCAAAGGGATGTGTTAATTGTATGGAGTATGTCTTTTTGTTGTCCTGGTAATTCGATGCGGTTCCATCAAATGGCGAATGCTTAAATGTAGAATCAGTAGACATCGTTTGTACTGGCCGATCTCCCCCATGCAGGACCTTTATGTGGCGTTGTAAATTAAATTGTCTTGAAAAGCTCTTTCCGCAAATATTACAAGCGCTAGCCATGTTCACACAACAACTCTCAAATTACTTGTGAAAATGTCTGGGAGAAAAGTAAGATTATATCCTTGAGTTTCTTCTCTGTTGCATGTGGGATACCAAAACGAACCAATGCGCAGCTGAACGTTACTTGGACGTTACCTAGACCCCGCCTCTAAGGGATTAACCCATGAGTAAATGAGTAACTGACGAGTTACTCATGAGTAAATGAGTAACTCATGAGTTACTCATGAGTAAATGAGTAACTCGTGAGTAAATGAGTAACTCGTGAGTTACTCATGAGTAAATGAGTAACTCGTGAGTAAATGAGTAACTCGTGAGTTACTCATGAGTAAATGAGTAACTCGTGAGTAAATGAGTAACTCGTGAGTTACTCATGAGTAAATGAGTAACTCATGAGTAAATGAGTAACTCGTGAGTAAATGAGTAACTCGTGAGTTACTCATGAGTAAATGAGTAACTCGTGAGTAAATGAGTAACTCGTGAGTTACTCATGAGTAAATGAGTAACTCGTGAGTAAACGAGTAACTCGTGAGTTACTCATGAGTAAATGAGTAACTCGTGAGTAAATGAGTAACTCGTGAGTTACTCATGAGTAAATGAGTAACTCGTGAGTAAATGAGTAACTCATGTTCCCAATCGCCTGTCAGTTGTATAGTTTCAGCAAGTTTCACTTTAAAATTTGCTACAGTATTATCAGGAAAATATTCCATAGAACTATTGCTTGGAAGCGTTAAATAAAACTGTGTTGTCATGTCGAAGAACAATACGCAAATGAACACAAATTGTAAGGTACACACAGCTTTATTTAACGCTTCCAAGCAATAGTTCTATGGAATATTTTCCTGATAATACTGTAGCAAATTTTAAAGTGAAACTTGCTGAAACTATACAACTGACAGGCGACTGGGAACATGAGTTACTCATTTACTCACGAGTTACTCATTTACTCATGAGTAACTCACGAGTTACTCATTTACTCACGAGTTACTCATTTACTCATGAGTAACTCACGAGTTACTCGTTTACTCACGAGTTACTCATTTACTCATGAGTAACTCACGAGTTACTCATTTACTCACGAGTTACTCACTTACTCATGAGTAACTCACGAGTTACTCATTTACTCACGAGTTACTCATTTACTCACGAGTTACTCATTTACTCATGAGTAACTCATGAGTTACTCATTTACTCACGAGTTACTCATTTACTCATGAGTAACTCACGAGTTACTCATTTACTCACGAGTTACTCATTTACTCATGAGTAACTCACGAGTTACTCATTTACTCACGAGTTACTCATTTACTCATGAGTAACTCATGAGTTACTCATTTACTCATGAGTAACTCGTCAGTTACTCATTTACTCATGGGTTAATCCCTTAGAGGCGGGGTCTAGGTAACGTCCAAGTAACGTTCAGCTGCGCATTGGTTCGTTTTGGTATCCCACATGCAACAGAGAAGAAACTCAAGGATATAATCTTACTTTTCTCCCAGACATTTTCACAAGTAATTTGAGAGTTGTTGTGTGAACATGGCTAGCGCTTGTAATATTTGCGGAAAGAGCTTTTCAAGACAATTTAATTTACAACGCCACATAAAGGTCCTGCATGGGGGAGATCGGCCAGTACAAACGATGTCTACTGATTCTACATTTAAGCATTCGCCATTTGATGGAACCGCATCGAATTACCAGGACAACAAAAAGACATACTCCATACAATTAACACATCCCTTTGGGCTCTTGGTCTCTGGGGGGACCAAGACTGGGAAGACAACCTTTGTCAAGGAATTGTTAGCCAACGCCCAAATCATGATCGACCCTGTCCCAGAAAATATAATTTATTTTTATTCTGAGTACCAAGACACGTTTGCTAAAATGGAACTTCTTATTCCTGGGATTCAGTTTGTGCAAGGTTTATCCGAATCTATATTGGATAGTATTAATCCCCAAATAAGAAATCTATTTATCATTGATGACATGATGGGAGAAAAAGATACGATTATTGCCAAACTGTTCACTAAGAAATCGCACCATGGTAATCTCAGCGTGATTTATATTGTGCAAAACTTATTTCATCAAAGCAAAGACCATCGTACGATCTCTCTCAACGCTAGTTACTTTGTCCTAACAAAAAATGTTCGTGATGCAAGTCAAGTGACTCATCTTGCTAAACAGTTGTATCCAGACAACACAAAGTTTTTCCAGCAAGCCTACCAGATGGCAACAAAAGAGCCGTATTCTTACCTGTTTGTCGATCTCACGCCGACATGTCCCGATGAAATCCGAGTAAGATCCGGAATATTTCCGACTGATACACATTATGTATATCAACCCCGGGTATAAAGATAAGTCTTCAATACCTGAGAAAAGCGACATTAAGACATACTGATAATGGTTTATTAAAGGCTAATTTAGGATGGTGCATTTTGAATATATGTTTAGATTTCATCAAACGAAAGAAACCTGTATTACAAAAAAACAAACTATGCTACAATCAATCTAAACGCCATAGTACTTGAATGACACCAATTATAAGAATTAAAGTTACTGTTGAATCGTTGAAACATTATCTTCTGTACTATGCTGAAGTTCAATAAAGTATTTACAAATAAGGTATATGTATTTCTGACATTCCTTTGCTACAGGGGCTGATGGGGATATCTTTGAGGGTACCCCAGGGGTACTGGTAGTATCTTTGGGGGTGCCCGAGGGTGATGGCCGAAAGGGGTAATAATTGCTTAATTACGTTAGTGGAAGACTAACGATCGCTAGTCGAGTTAAAATCATCTGAATGGGGGTTATAGGATAGCAGGACTTGCGTATAACTTTAGTCTTATGACTAAGGATACGAGTTAAAAGTTTAGTCTTAGGTCTATAATTATGGGTTAAACTTTACTTTCAGAACTCTAATTTGTGGGGATTTTATATACGAGAGTCTTGACAATTTTTAATAATAGACGTTCAATTAGACAGAGTGTGTAAGAGAGTACTCATCACGTTCCCACTCGTATCACAATGCTAGCGGATAAGTTGGAAAACATAGTAGGAATTATAGACCTGGATGGATTTACTAAAAATAAAAAATTCCTTTGTAAAGAACTCGGACTGTTAACCGTGGGGAACAACGAAGCTACTTCATATTTTTTCGACATTGGCATTAATTGGCACGATTTAACTGAACACGATAGACGAAGCTGTGCATATGTGAAGAATCATATACATAAACTTCCTTTCGACGTACCCCGGACCGCGAAGGCTATACCTATCACAGCTCTTGATCGAATCGTCACAGAATTTTTTACTACCGTAAAAATCAACGAAAAGTCTACAATGGCATACAAAGGTGGACATATCGAGCGTGATCTCTTGAGCAGACTCAATATCCCTTGGGTGAACTTGGAAAGCTATAACTGTCCAAAGGCTTGCTATCTCTTTGATAGACTAACATGGTTAGAGACATGCGGTAACCACATAGTTCCTAATGCGTATCATCACTGTGCAAAAGTAGAAGTCGAGGCCTATGGAGCATGGTTACAGAGTAAACGAGAAGAAGAAGAAGAAGAAGAAGAAGAAGAAGAAGAAGAATAGTAAACTTTGGTTATATATGTTTGTAAAATAGTAATTTAGCGGTTTTGTGTTTTGTGTACCTTTTCTGGGCTAACGCAGAAGTTTATCTGCGAACAATGTAAATAATCGTTTACACGTAGAGACGCCCAACGCTAAAGACTTTCTCCAATCATTCTGCGATTAACAGTGATACTTATGGATTTTACGTTTTGCGTGTTTGTAAATATTAGGAGCTTTGTGTGATGGTAAATATGAAATTACATATTTTTGAAACTTTATTTCGTTATTTAGTCTTATTATAAAAACGTTTCTTTAAACAAACCACATTTAAAAATTACAATCTTTTAAAAGCCACCAAATCACTGAAAGAATACAAACGAAATATTATCATAATGCCTAAAGACTTAAAATAGGAGGTGTATACACGTGAAAGACACCGTTTGTTAAACATTTGGAACTTCAGGAATTAGTCGGAGAGTATCGATTATGACATATTACACGGGGGGCTGAGTAGCAGTAGAGGGTCCCCAAGGAACCTGAGACGAATGAAGGATGCGACGCGGTTTCGCTATGGTAGCAATGTTAATTATCTTCCCGCTTAGACTTGCCTAATCCTCTTAATGACCCTTAATGAGTTTTTCTTTTGTCTCCTGCACGTGGCCTTGCAAACGAATTTGAATATTCTAATATCGATCCCTAGTAACCATGATGAATCTCAGTTATATATCAAAGTAATAATTCGCTTAACCTTTATATTTCGACATTTAAAATCGTTCTTACGGCTTCTCGAAGTGATTCCACATTTTATCTTCCTACAGTTTCCTCACTTATGTATTAAAAACGAGCAAGTTCAATCTACACGTTTATTTCGGATTAACTCGATTATGTCCTCATAACACATACAACATTAGTTCAAATTTCTTTTGTTCGTAACGTTTCCATATTTTTCAACAAGGTACTCCTCGTAAGCCGGTCTCTTTAGTTTCGTAATTTCAGAACCTGTCCTAATGACTTTCTCGCCGGAACTTGCCCATGCATTAATACCTCTTCATGCCCCTTATTATCCCCCCAAAACTCATGATCACCCCTAAAATGAATTAAATATTCTACTTATATGCAAATCCTGCTATGTTTTGGTCATTAGTAACTTTAACGAGTTTTCTCTTTTGTCTCCTGCACGTGCACTGAGCATAAATACGCAAATATCAGCCGTAGCAACATTAACAAGATGCTTGACGACGTTAATAAAATAGCTCAGTCAGCCGTTTAACCCTTGACAGTTTATATTCTGGCAAATCCCTCTGAAGAAAATGATTCAATGTCTTTCGAACAACTTGCCGAACGGTTCAACTGTTCATCGTTTACTTTATAAACTAAAGCCAAATAAGCGACAATTCGGCACATATCTCCAAGTAAATGGGTAAAGATGGCCGTTTAAGTTCTAACTAATATAATATTCATGTATGCTATTAATTCAAGTCGATACTCAGCCGTCCCGCAGCCAAATAATATTTCGTTTATATATCGACACTTAAAAACGTTCTTATGGCTTTTAGAATTGACTCCTCATTCTATCTTCTTACGATTTCTTCACTTACAAACGAAGGGTTTAGCTAGCAATGATTCTAGGATGATTGAATGTTTAGGCTCTAAACCTAATATAATATTCATCATATGCTATTGATTTAAGTCTATACGAGCTCTGCCAATTCAGACACTTAGGCTGCTCAAAACTCTCTATACTCATCGAGACAAGGTTTCAGATAAAAAATATAAAGTGCCTCTATCAATTTCTCTCTAGTTCCTTGTAAAGAACGTCTATTTTGTTAAAGTTTACTGTACGCATGCTCTGTACGTATACGTGTCCCACAACTGTTGACTATAAATAGGGTTAAGGGTTTAAATGAAAGTTGGTTTCTATTAGTTATAAAGAAATAAGTCCCGTGCCTTTTACGTAACTTCGGAAATCAGTCGGAGACCAATCGGGAATGACGGGGGGTTAAAGTAACATCTAGGGTTAGGGGGGAAAGTTAGGGTTACTGCGTCCCAAAGGAGTCTGAGAATGAATAAATAATAAGTTGAATATATGACGTAGTGAATACCAGGGGTGTTAAGTAACAGCAAGAGTTTAGGGGGGAAAGTTAGGGTTACTATGTCCCATAGGAGCATGAGAAATAATGACGTATGCATAATGAGATTAGGGTTAGGAGGTCCCACAGGAGAATGAATAAATAATAAGTTGAATATATGACGTAGTGAATACCAGGGGGGTTAAGTAACAGCCAGGGTTTAGGGGGGAAAGTTAGGGTTACTATGTCCCAAAGGAGCATGAGAAATAATGACGTATGCATAATGAGATTAGGGTTAGGAGGTCCCACAGGAGAATGAATAAATAATAAGTTGAATATTTAATGAGGCGGCATCCCTTTGGGCGCTATATGGGGGGGTATTACTACTGACCTGTCCTTTGGGTTGCTTGAAACTTCTCAACCATGTTAGCGCACTATGGTCTGTTCGCACCGTAAATTCCCTCCCAAGAAGATATGGCTCGAAATGTTCCATGCCCCAGACTAACGCGAGCAGTTCCTTCCTTGTGGTGCTATAATTGCGCTGTGGTTTGGATAGTGCCTTGGCGGCGTAGGCTATTACTCGCTCCTTCCCGTCTTCGACTTGCGACAGCACAGCTCCTAGACCAGTGTCGCTGGCGTCTGAATCCAGGATAAAAGGACGGTCGAAGTTGGGGTAGGCTAAGATTGGTGAACTTGTTAGTCGATCTTTTAGGATATCGAAAGCTGATTGGCATTCTGACGTCCACTTGAAGTTCGCTCCCTTCCTTTCAAGACCATAAAGTGGAGATGCGATGTCGGCGAAGTTGGGTACGAACTGTCTGTAGTATCCAGCACACCCTAAGAAAGAACGTAGACTGGATACATCATGCGGCTGAGGGAACTCCTTGATAGCTTTCACCTTCTCTGGATCGGTCGCGATACCCTTCTGACTAACCACATGTCCCAAAATCAGTGTCTCCGTCTTCAACAATTGACATTTCTTTGCATTCAGCTTCATTCCCGCGGCTTCGAGTCGTTCCAGTACAGCTTCTAATCTGCGGTTGTGTTCCTGGAAATCCTTTGCAAAGATGACAATGTCGTCAAGGTAAACTAGGCAATCTGTCCAGGTAAGGCCATTTAAAATGGTGTTCATAGCGCGTTGGAATGTCGCTGGAGCATTGGTTAATCCAAACGGCATTCGTTTGAATTGGAAATGTCCTTCTGGGGTCGAGAATGCTGTCTTTTCTCGGTCTTCTTCCCTCACTCCCAATTGCCAGTAGCCACGGACGAGGTCTAGATGGGTGAAGAAAACAGCACCAGAAAGAGCTTCCAATACGTCGTCACATCTGGGCAAGGGATATACATCCTTCTTTGTTACTTGGTTCAGCTTTCGATAGTCCACACAAAATCTTGGAGTGCCGTCTTTCTTTCTTACCATTACCACTGGTGCTGACCAAGGTGATTCGGACACTTCAATGACGTCGCTTTCGAGCATTGTCTCAATTTCTCTGCGTGCTTCTTCCCTCTGGTGATACGGTAGTCTACGCACTGTCGCTCTGATAGGCCTAGCTTCGCCTGTCTCGATGAAATGTTGGCTCGTTTTCAATTCTCCTAGGTCAGTCTTTCCTCTAGAGACTGCGCCACTGTGCTGACTTAGTATGTTGTATACCGTCTCCCTCTGATCTTTTGACAACGATGGGTTCTCTATCTTAAATAAATTAGCCATTTCTTCCATCGTCTCTTTGTTGCGTTCCCGACGACTTGTCACGGATGCATATGTCTCCTTTACCTCCGAATTGCTGATACCTTGGCAAACGTGATAACATGATTGTTGATCCTCTGTCGTTTCTTCTTGTTCGGTTTCTACTAGTGGAAATAGCTTCCCAACTGTGCTACCTCTGAAGATCCTCACCGGCTTGGATAGGGGGTTGAATACTCGGACAGGGATTCCACCCTTGTTCACTGTTGCCACGACCTTGATGATACCTACCGAGTATCGGTTCTCAAATCTCGGTTCAGGTTCAAGTACTCCAGTTGTTTTACCAACGACACTGGCCTCTTCCACGTTACAACAAACGTTTACCATACATCTGGGTGGTATGGTAACTGAGGATGCTACCGCGACATGGCAAATCTTTCTAGCACTCGTCGAATCCATCTTGCATTCTAGGGCTCCAATCTTAATGGTTTCCCTTTCAAAGTCAATAACACAATTCTTCTTCTTGAGGAAGTCAGCTCCTAGCAGCAACTCTTGGGCCAGGTCTTTGCACACGTAAACTCGATGGTGAATAACGGTATCTTCAATCTTTATATCGATTTCTGCGATTCCACAAATAGCTAAGGGATTGTTGTTTGCTCCTAGTATTGGTTGATGCGATGACCACATGCTGGTAGCTTTGCTCTTTGTTCTATAGAAGACGTCCGAATGTATTAGCGTGACCGCTGCACCGGAGTCCACCAAGGCGTTGACGTGGTGTTGGTTTATTTCACACTTGATAAATATCGCATTCCCCATCGCCGCACTCGATACGCATTTTGGTGGATTCATAATCTCCGGGTTGACTGGCGCGGGCGGAGTCACCATCGGTAAGACCCCGCCCTGTTGGCGTTTCCCTGATCACTTCCGGATTGGTTGGTGTTTCTGTCATCAACTCTGGATCGGCATTCTCGTTGGTAATGACCTTGTTTCCCACACTTGTAGCAAATAACTGAACGCTTCCCTGGTGTTTTCGGAGCCGTCGTAGCTTCTAGTAATCTTTCCATCAACTTCGTCTGCTGGTCGAAATAATTCTTCGCCCATGCTGGGATATCGTCGTTTCTTGCGCCCGCCGTATTTACGCCAGCGGTTGACGTCACATCAACAATGTCGGCCATATTGATTCTTGCATCTCGGTGTTTGTTTTCTATGGCGTGAAGGCTCTCCAGTCTCAGGCCCGTAGAAAGTGCTTCGTCCAAACTTGTGGGACTTGTTTGACTTACTCCGATGCGTAATTCCCTCGAGTCGAGCGCACTGATAAACTGGTCAACGATCTCGTCCTCGATAAACGACGAATCTTTTCCCGGATACGCTCTTGCTGCCAATCTCCGCAAGTTAGTCGCCAAATCCACGAGTTTTTCTCCTTTTTCCCGTTTCCTCTGACGAAATGCTAATTTGTGAACGACTCTTTCTTGCGGCGGTGTCATCTTTTTGTTCAGGGCTGCCAGTAATTCTTTGTAGCTCGACTTTTCCTCGGTGCTTAACGTGATGTAAACCGTTTGGGCTCGACCTCTCAAGGAAACTGCTAGTTGCTGACAGCGTTGGTCTTCATTCCACTGGTTTATCTCTGGGCACAACTGGAAGTGGTTCAGCCATTCCTCCCAAGGCCCGTCTTTGTAGACATCTGGTTTCGCTCTGGAGTTTACCACTTGCTTTGCCACTGACTCAACGGACGGCGTCCGACCTCGCATTTCTTCCTCCATTTCTTTAAGACGTTGGGTAAGTTCCTCTACTTCTATTTCGAGGTTTCTTTCTTTCTCAGCCATCCCACCGCTGCCACCAAATGTTATATATTTATTAAGGTATCTTAGCAATAGATTACAGAAAGATAAATTAAGCCTCTCAACACAGAGGTGCAACAACTCAAAACCACAAAACGGTTGAAAGACCGTGCCTACGACAGTTCGCGTCATTATACGCCATATACAATAGTTTAAATATCATAACAATCATAACTGAACCTCAACGAGTGCTAGCCACTCAACACTATGTTCAGAACTCAGAAGTTATCCTTCGGGCCATGCCCCCCCCCCCCCAATGTTGGAAAGTGTCAGAAATGTAGAAACGTTGTGGTTTTGTCGGACATTTGACTAATACAACCATAATTCATCGGAAAACAGTGCAACTTGCAGTGCCTATAGCAGCGCTTTATATTCTGCATGCGAGTTCTTTCGTTCGTTTTCGTTCGTTCGTGCAGTCAATAGGCACATACAGCAACGCTCTGTATGACGAGGTCTGATATCTATGCTAGGCGTAAGCCCGCGCGCTGATTTTTTTTTGGCTTGCGAGTTGTGAATTTCCATGCATGTATCTTTCTAAAGCTCTGTGATCAGTTTTTCTTTGAAATGATACTATTACTATTAAATTTATTATATGTGTTTTTACCTCATATTTTATGAAGATGTTTTTCTATGTATGTATGTATGTATGTCGGAAAAAGTTTGTTGTTTGTCGGGAAAATTGTGCTCTTGGCCACCCCTAAAATCTCAGAGTCACGACACTCCTGGAAGTTGGAACGTAGCGTCGTGTACACATGAAGATAAGGTGGTCACCTTTTACTAATTACTAACCCAGTTAAACCAAGCCTAGAATTAGCAGTGCCACCAGCACCTCCACAAAAGTTTGTGGCAAAATAATCGAGGCACTCTTGTAACGATAAATTGCAACTTTAAAAACCATCGCTTTAAGCCCTAATCAAACGAGAACGCAAGTCATCGCAAGTTGACATTCACAAATTTCTGTGGCGGTTGTTCGAACACCCAAATGAACAAAATAAAGGTTTCATGAGTGTTTTAGACAAGTTATAACTTTGTCACGGTAAATAATATTTTCGAGAAATTATTCAGAGCGGCTGGCTGAGATAGCGTGACTGGCAACTTGCGATGACTTACGTTCTCGTTTCATTAGGGCTTTTTACTTTTTACAAGCTTATATACTTGAATAAATGTACTATTTATTATCTGACAACTTACCATAAATTCAAAAACACTAAGACCTAGTTTTTCAAATATCAGGCAGACATGCCCATGGTAGTTAAACCAGTCTTTTAACAAAATACATAAACTAAAAGAAAGAAAAGAACGATGAAAAAATAGCAAACCAAAAAGGTAGTGAACTTCAACTAAAAGTGTTCTCTGATGAAAATATTGTTGGCAAAGATGTTATGGTAGTTATTAATCGCGCAAAGTTTCATTTGAAAATTCGTTGAAGAAAAGGTGTTGTTATATACCAAAGACTTTCGTTTGCCAAAGATGAAATCCTATTGGTCAAATCATGGTCACGTGTTGTTCGACAAACTCAATGTTTCTTTCTGCCGAGGGAAACATTGCACTGTTTCCCTCTGACGTCAACAATGAAGAAGGAAACAGTGCAATGTTTCCCTCTGACGTCAGCTTTAGTCATGCGTTGTTCACGTGAATACACAATGATTATTGCATCAGATTCAGAACTTTGGACTTTTCGGAACATTTTGAAAACAAGAGCTTGTTTGGTACGAAATAGTCCATTTTCCAAAAGAAAGAATATCTATACATATCTTAAAAGAAGGTCTGAAGAAAACCTGGGTAAATTTAAAGCTGTTCTTTGTACTTGTTGAGTCTGGTGTATTTGTTTAGTTGAATTGAAATACGAAGACAAAGTCAAAGTGTTTTGGTAAGTCTTTTTGCCTTTTACAAGTTTCGAGTCAGTTTGGTGTTTTGTATTTTAAAAGTCTTTGGTATATAACAAAACGCTTGTTGACTTTTGCCTCGGGAAACATCGAGTTTTACGGTCCCTCAGGCTTCAATGTCACCCTCGGGCTAAAGCCCTCGGGTGACATTGAAGCCTTCGGGTCCGTAAAACTCGATGTTTCCCTCGGTGCCAGTCAACAAGTGTATAATATTTTACGTGTGAAGTTTGTATTTTAGAGCGCCGCCATTAAAGTGGCCGAGCTTGAGAAGAATGAGTCGAGGAAGCTTATGACGTCATAGACCCATTGTTTTTGAGAATTTCAAAATGAAACTTTGTACAGTTACCAAGTACCATAATATCTTTAAGACTTTTACTGACAATACTTTCATCAGAGAACCAATTTAACCTAATCTGTTTATTATTATTTTTACTCTAAATCCAGATTTCACTCAAAATAATGCATGTTCAACTTGCTGTGACCATCTGCTGGGCAACCCATGGGGAAATGTAGCCCAGCACTTCCCATGGGGTGGGAAATTGTGTCAATCATCAGGTCCCGTAGATGTCCCAGAGGAGGATAGGTGTGGGGAATATAAATACCAGCATACAAGGGGTTTGGTGCCTAGCCCACGAGCACTTTGGTTAAAATCAATCCAATTCATCAGTGAATGGTTGGCAAGGAACAATCTTTCAAAGCTGATCATTCTATTTGAAGGTTTGGATGCTGAAATATTTGAAATGTTGAAATATTAAAACCTACTTGAACTTGACTACACTGTACATGCAATTATTTGTCAATGTTGTCCCTGGGGTGGGGAATATGCAGTTTAGTAATTAATAATATACAAATCCTGGGGGTAGAATTGAACCATACATAAGGGGTACAGTAAATCATTAACACTTATCCCAGACAAAGCCAGCTATAAACAGCCCTTTTAATGGGGTTTTTTACTCTAATGGCACACAATTTTACTTGTCATGCAAAGAGAGAACCCTCAGCAAGCCTAGGCAGTTTCTACCATTTATCCCTTGGAAATTGTTTATTATTATATACAATCAATTTCAAAAGTAGTTGGGACACTTGAGCTTTTCTAAATATACTCGTTCAACATCGTCTATTTTGCGATATGTACACAATCCCTCCCTCCCCCTCCCTTTACAATGTTGTTTAATGAAGCAGGTTAACAAGTCCAGTAAAATTCAGCGTAAACATGGTATACAACATTGAACGGGGGGTCGGGGGAGTTGGAAAATCGAATAATGACGCAAATGTCCCAAGACTTTTGAAAATGATTGTCTGGGAAAAACATTTTTCGTTAATGAAATTTAGCTGTTATGTAGTTGGGATTTTTTCCTCAATAATAGCGATAATTGAGTGAAATGTTGACATTTTGTTGTTAACAAAATTGTTAGGGCAGTTTAAAGGCTTTAAATGCACCTTATTGCTCGAACAAAAGTAATTTTATTGATTAAGACGTCTTTGCATGAATTATTGAAAAGATATTACAATTAAAATGATCGCCCGAAGATTTCACAAATGCCAAAGAACATGTGCGTTACTCAGTTTCACTACGGAAAAACAATATTGTAGAAGTGAACTTCGATCAAAAAGCACCCAAATTTTAGACATCTACTAACTGCTATTGAAAACAAGAAAATTGCGTAATGCATTGAAAATTGTTTTAGGTTTTCATTAGCATACATATCATGTACGGGAATACCAGTATACACAGCGACAACACGTGGAAATGATGCGCTAACTTATTAACAAATATAACTTGATATTCAGTTGTTATGACTAATACCAACACGGTGCTCACGACGGTGCTCACCACGATGCTCACTGATTACCATGGGAATTATTTCGGTAGATCTGTGTTGTTTCTCCAAAACTGGTCAGTTCGGCTGTTTGCTGGTGTTAATTGCACTGTGTGGTTTTCTATTAAAGGTATTAACTGCTATTTCATTTAAAAAAATAATTGATTTTGATGTTAAGCGGCAACGATGCTCA
This sequence comes from Corallium rubrum, assembly GCA_964035015.1. Classification (NCBI taxonomy): domain Eukaryota; kingdom Metazoa; phylum Cnidaria; class Anthozoa; order Scleralcyonacea; family Coralliidae; genus Corallium; species Corallium rubrum. The sequence goes on from OZ036010.1 coordinate 3,661,953, forward strand.
CTTCCGTAATAAAATAGAAGACATAAGATCAAGTTATTTATAGCATATAGCGAGCATCGTTGTAAAAAACGTTTTTCAAAAGCGTCACTTGCAAAAATGCGCTATTATCTTATTCTAAACTAACATATTACAAGGCTGATGTATATAAAATGTCATCTTAAACAACAGTCTTCGCCCTATTGCATGTTTTTCTGGTGAGCACCGTGGTGAGCATCGTTGCGAGAAGCGTCGGATTATCAGCTGCACTACAGGGGGGCTAACTAAATTCTAAAATGTCATATTCCTAAGCTAAATATTAGTCATTAAAAGGTTGTAAATGTGCTATAATATTGTTTTAACTTTCTGCCTATAATGTATAGTGTTTACTTGAGTGGAACAGCATGTTTTTCGACAATATAACGAAATAGCGCTTCGGACAATCAATTTCAAAAGTAGTTGGGACACTTGAGCTTTTCTAAATATACTCGTTCAACATCGTCTATTTTGCGATATGTACACAATCCCTCCCTCCCCCTCCCTTTACAATGTTGTTTAATGAAGCAGGTTAACAAGTCCAGTAAAATTCAGTGTAAACATGGTATACAACATTGAACGGGGGGTCGGGGGAGTTGGAAAATCGAATAATGACGCAAATGTCCCAAGACTTTTGAAAATGATTGTAGATACCAATGAAATACCAGGTTTTCTTTTGTTGCGAAAAAGTGATATCTCCACATGTGAAGATATAAATGATATCTTCACATGTGAAGATATCGATGGCGTCAGCACTAAGAATCCGCTTCATAACTCTTTATTAGCGTAAACAAAATTGTATTCATTCTAAATACTCTAAATTATTTACCTGTGCTACGCTTTGTTCTACAAACTACGGAAATTCTTGTGAAAAATGCTGTCAAAACTTATGGCTTATAATTATGTTGTAATTTAATGAAAAGACAAACGTTCTCTGACCAAATATTTAATATTTAATTTGGTCAGAGAACGTTTGTCTTTTCATTATGTTTAATCCTGACCGCGCTGCGTCAATTTTTTTCATGTTGTAATTTGTTGAGTATTTTGAAAATAGAAGTGTTATAATTATATAACCTTTGCTCCATTTTACGTATATTTTTTATAGTTTATTGATATCAATATAATAAACAGAACATTATATGGCTGTGCGGAGATACGAATTTTATTTTCTCATGTTGAAATTTTATTTTCTTGTGTTATACACTCGAAAATAAAATTTGTATCTCCGCACGGCCATGTAATATCCTCTATTTATGTGACTGTTGCTAACATTGTCTGGGTATTTGACAATAATACATGCACATTCCATCACACAACAGTACAGTACTTACTTTTTATCAGTAGAACTTTTCTGACGAATTTTTTCCAAAACTTTTATTTCAAGTTTGGCAGCATCTCTACAAAATATTTTCAGTTGATTGGGTCACTTCACTGTGTTCATGGGGCTTGAAATAACATTCTTAAACTCATTAATAATTCAGTACCGAGACGGTGAACTGGAAGCGGCGCCATCTTGAATTCGCAATGCATTATGGTCTATTCAGGGTAATACAATTAAAAGGGTGATTGCTTAGTGTTGAGACACAATGCGATAATTTTTTCTTGATAAACACTTTCATGGCAACAATGTCTAGATATGATCGTTGTCATATTGGTAAAAGCAATAATTCTCGTACGTATAAGGATATATTTGTCATGAATCTATCCTTACACGTCCGAGAATTGTTGCTTTTACCAATACACTGTATGACAATTATTATATTTAGATATTGTTGCCATGAAAGTATTTATAAAGAAAAAATTACCGCAATATGTCTCAACACTACGCAATCGCCCTTTTAATGGAGCTTGTTACATTGGATAGACCATAATGCCTTGCAAATTCAAGATGGCGCTGCTATTGGTGAAAAGGTATATTAGCATAGAATTTTGCCAACTTTCAACCTGATTTTTTTCATAAAATACTGACTTGTTTGAGAAGCTAGATCAAACACTCAAGAGTGTTTCGTCCTCTATCCAGTCACCTTGAAATTGGTTAAAAAACTCAGCCTCTCGGTGACTGGATATCGGATGAAACACTTTTCTTCACATTTGATCTATTACTTCTCAAACTCATTGATAATTCAAGAGCTAATTAGACAATCAGAGAAAAATATTTTGTCATATGTATGAGTTTTGAAGCCTGGTAAAGATCGCGCAAACTGAATTTATAATTAAGAAATAAGATAATAAACGGCACAAACAAAGAACCATTTATTCCCATCATTTCTTAATTATTAATTTAATGTGAAACCATCGTGTAATCCTACATGCACCAATATAATCCCTCTACATGTACTATAATTGACATCCCTCTACTATAATTGATGATTAAAAAACTATTTCATAAACTCGTGTACATATTGTGTTTTACCAGGGGTTGCAAACACTCGAGAACAACAAAAATGATTCGGCCTATTGTAACAACGTCTATCTCACTCGGGGTCTCTATTAGAACTGATTTTATTATCTGATTACGTCTTAATTAATCTATTTAGCTATTATATTACATCTCCCTTTTTCCAGTCATGCTTTCTTAATTAACACCGTCCAACTGTTGATGGATTTCATCTATGTTAATCACATGTTTTCTAAATGCTAAATCATATTGTTTCATATATTTAAGAGTTAATCAAATTGTTTCGTAATAAAGAGTTAATCAAATTGAGTTAATCAAATTGTTTCTGAACTGTTCATAAGGTTTTAGCTACGCTTCATATCGATTCGGTTGAACAACTTTCCGTCCACTTCTTGTCTGGTAGTATGGTTCTTGTCTTGGTTTGCAGGATGTTGAACTACCGTCTCTATAGGATGGCAACGGTGCTGGTGGTTGCTGATCCTCAGCGTGCTGTGTTACGTCGTCATCAACCTCGTAGTCGTCTGGTTCGGTTGTCTTGTTGTATTGTGATTTATACAGATGTTTTCTGTTGCGTCTGAGTATCCGACCATTGGCTGTTCGGATAACATATGATCGTGGTTCTGCTCTTTTCTGGACGACGACGGCAGACTGTAGTCCACGCTTTGTCTCGTATCTTATTTTTTCGCCAGGTTGTAGAGTGGAAAGTTCTTTGGTGTGTTGGTCAAAATACCGTTTTTGTTTTTCTTTTTTCGTTTGTTGAGCTTCTTGGACACTTTTTGGGTTGATAAGTTTAGGTTTTAATAACTGTGATGACGTTGGTAAGGTTGTTTTTGTTCTCCTTCCCATCAAACGTTGGGCTGGTGATCCTAGCGTTTCGTCGATCGGAGTATTTCGGTAGGATAGCAGAGCGAGATACGGGTCGTTTCCTCCGTGTTTTGCTTTCTTTAAAAGCTTTTTTGCGGTTTGCACAGTACGTTCAGCTAAACCGTTCGACTGAGGGAAGTTTGGACTGGACGTCGTGTGTAGGAACCCATAAGCTAGTGCGAATTTTCGGAATTCGTCGCTGGAAAACTGTGGGCCATTATCTGACACAACTTTATCAGGTATGCCATGACGAGCGAATTGGGATTGCAATGTGCATGTGATCACGTTGGTGCTCTTGGTGTCGTGTAGGTTGGCAATTTCAAAGAACCCAGAATAGTAATCGACAAGAATAAGGTATGATTCTCCATCAAGCTCGAAAAGATCAGTTCCTACTGTTGCCCACGGTCTGGTCGGGATTTCGTGTGGATGTAGTGGTTGTTTCATATCCCACTTCTGACACCATGTAACAACGTCTATCTCACTCGGGGTCTCTATTAGAACTGATTTTATTATCTGATTACGTCTTAATTAATCTATTTAGCTATTATATTACACCTATCACCTCATAATTTTCAATGTTCTCTCGTGTTTGTAAAACATAAGAAAATAATAAAAATCACTTGACTTACAGCCTCATAATTTTCATTATTCTCTCATGTTTTACAAACACTCGAGAACAAAGAAAACAAGATGCCTGCTTTGGTGTTCACTCGGGCTACTGATTGCTGCAACCTTGGCATAGCCTATGCATGGAACAGTGCAACACACATTTCCATATGTCATATCAAGTAATAAGACACCCATAAGATCTAGACATGCAAACATTTCAACATGTGTGATATATCTTTTGCTATATTCGGTGCTTATTACTTGCATTTTGTGGTTATACTGTAGGACTAAGTAGCAAGCCATTATTCAGTAAACAGTATATGTGTTCTTTAATATACTGTGGTGTTTGTTTCTTGTATCTCTTCAGGTCAAGCTTGCTTAGGTATTATGCACTGTCGATGTAAACACAGTATGCATATTTTCATGTGCTGTGCAACTCGTTCATTCAGTCTTCATGAACAAACCTTCATTGTGTTTTTCTTGTATATTCTGGAGAAATGTTGAAACAGTTTTCAGATTTGGATTTTAGAGGTCTAGGAGATCACTGCGTCTGCGATTCATTGACACAACAACTATGGTTTGGTGGTTCCAAAATCACTTGCAATGCCCTACAAGGCTGTTGGGTTTTCGTGCTCAATTTTGAATAAACCAACTTTGCCTTTGGCCAAAGTCTTGGTAGGTTTTCCAAGTACAGTAAGTTGTTTATTATGGTTCATCAGTGATATGCTTCACACAACCACAAAAATAGGAACATGACTGTCAGTCGACTGTCGGTGAATTTTTCAAAGTGATAGGAGAGACAAAGTCTACTGTATTTCTTGGAGTATAAGTCGATTTTCTACAACTGAAAATGGATGTTCAAAAGTAGACCTCGACTTATACACAGGGTCATGAAATTATGCGCAAAACTTAGACCAGATATACTAGTACCCAGTCTTCTCTATGTATCAGGAGATAGGCCAATCAGCACTTGTTAATGAATCACAATCAGCACTTGTTAATGAATCACATGTCATCGATGCATTTTATTGTAAGTTATTCTTAACCTTGTGCTTGTGGTGTAAACATATCAGCGACATGCCTCTTAAACGAAGAAATTACAAAGCACGATTCAAGTTAAACGAAAAGACACGAAAGTGTCATATACGGTTTATGGATGGCACAGAGGATGATATGCTGTGGGAAGATGACGACAATAGTTGTAAATAGGTTTTATTTATTAGCTTTGTTAATATTCTGTTTGCGTCATTTTCCAAAGTAAAATCAAATATCATATATTTTCAAAGATTTCTATAATATTAAATTTTCTGTGAGTACTATTCTGTGTCTGGTAACTATTTCATTTGAGGGACTCGAATTATATACAGGGTATCGTAAAAATCATGATTTTTTGGTCGAAAAATAAGGGGTCAACTTATATGCCAGGTTGACTTATACTCCGCGATATATGGTAGGTTCCATATATGGGCGGTACAGTGTATTGCAATTTTGTGTGGTGATAAAATCCAAAAGGAGCCAAAACCAAGACTCGGTCTACCACAGTAGCCCAAGTTATTACTCAGTTAATGGCCTCATGATTTTCATTGTCCACTCGTGTTTGTAACCCCTGGTAAAACACCCCCACTTGTTTATGAAATATTACATCAGTCACACTGTAGCCAATGACTGGCCAAAATGATCAAATAAGCAATCAATGATAATATTTGACAACCATACCTGTATCTATCAACATTCTTTATGACTTTTACAGCAACAGTCTGTCTTGTTTGACTAAAGAAATTATACAAACCAATAATATGAATACTGTGTAACTATTTAGAACTCAGAAATATTTCTCATTTGAAGAACATCTTCATTCATAGATAAATATTATAAGCTTATAATTAATAAATTTAAAATATTGAAGCTCTCCTTGCAAACACTCTGGTAAATGACCAGCTCTCACAACAACAACAACCATCTTTGACATTTACAAATTGACTTTTTCTTTGCATACATCCCTGATGTGGTTGCTTACAAGAGCTTCAACTGTATTATTCAAAAAATAATAACACTCTGTCCAGGACTGTCAAAACAAGCTAGCACCCAGCAGAACTCCATGGAGCTTCACAAAATATTGCTAGATAAACACACTAGTAATTCAACCTCCAACAAACATTACTAGTCTAAGAACAACTGACCTGCATCAAAAAAGACACCTACTCTTTTAACCCATTTCTGCCTACTGTAAGCTGACCAAATATGGCCCTTTTATTTAGGGATGAGCCGATAACGAAAAATCCAATTTACCGATACGATAAATACCAATGTAACTTGCGGGCTTATCGGCCGATATATCGGTAGTTATCGGTAATCATCGTCAAGAATTCTTAACACCTGTTTTTAGGGCAAAATGTTGGCAAAACATATTTAACTATTAATGGAAAGAACTGGTAGACCAGTAAAAGAAACGTGATTACAAAATTTAATGAACTCTGAACTCCATACTCTATAGTAATCAATTTAATTTGGGAAAGTATCAAAAGTACGGTAAATAAGTCGTAATTCATAAACATTGATTTTTAAGTATTTTTACGGTATGAGCATTTTGTCAACTTATTAAAATCGAGCATTTACTGTCATGAAACATCGCAGGAAGTTACAAATAAAGCATGTCTCACCTATACAGAAAAAAACGTCATGTTGAACCTCGCACCTTAAATTTGACAGTTTTATTTGGAAAGAGAAGGCCGATATAAGCCGATATATATTGACGTTATCGGCCAATATCTGATAAGCCCAAAAATCGCCGCTTATCGGCTTCTACCGATAAATTTCCAATTATCGGCTCATCCCTACTTTTATTGTTTTACTCTAACACCAGTCAATTTTACTTGTCAAAGACTCAAAGGGAGAACCCTCAGATACCCTAAGCAGCAATGGGTTAATCTATACCAAACTTTGAAAGCCCTGTCATTATGGAGACCAACTGGAGACTTTTTAATGAGAAACCAAGCTGGCAGACAGAAGCCAAGAAAGCATTGGTCATTGGACAAGCCTCAACAAAGGTCAAATTGCAAACATCAATCACCCGAGATTAAAACCTCGATGTTTGACCTGGGCCTAAGGTCTCACTGTCAATATAATGTACAGTGTCATATTCATCAGAAGGCCATATTTTTACATGTAACCTGCATGGAGACACACTAGTTTTTGTAGCAGAAAACTTAAATTTGACCCTTGTAATAAATGTGTACATGCAGCAATGGCAATTTGGTAGATCTCTAAATTAAATTTGAAAGTAAAGTAAAAAAAAACATACCTATCAAAACATTCCAAACATTTGGCAAATGTGCCTTCCCCAAGGGTGTCTAGTATTTCATCTAAAATAAAAAATAAGCAAATAGTGTCAAAATACAACCCAACTAATTTCAAACAACCAAGAATAACCAAATACCTTTGTAAATCGAAGTACTAAAATGGTCTTCCAATCCCAAAATTGGTGTTTTTATTTAAAATTCAAACACTTTCAGCTAAGCATAATATTTTGTTGTGATTGTCATAATCTTTAATTAGGCAGTAAACTTTCAAACATAAAATTTTCAAAGTCTAAAATTTTATGATCACTCAACCAAAATAATTTTGCAATTCTAGAATGCTAAAAATATAATCAGGGTTTCATGCAATTACACAACTAAAAAAATCAATTGATGACTCATTCTGATAATTCATAAAGAACCTCTATTCCAAAAATCAGAATACATGTACTGTACTGTATCATTTCAAAAATTCCAGCACTGCATTGCACACACATTTTAAAATATTTTTAATAAGTTAAATATGTTGTACTGTATGCTAGATTGACAATAGCTGTGTACAGCCCACTTGCTCTCCCCCCGCAGGTAGATTGACAATGTTGAAAAGGTTAAATAAATAATTAAATATATCACAAAAACAAAACAAGAATGTGATAAAAACTGGAGAAATAATGAGAAACAAAAAATAATGTGGATAGAAAGTGAAGTGTAGTGTATATTATTTTGTCGTGTTTGCTATGAAGTTATAAAGATTATATACACAGCTAAAAATACATTAGAAAATATTTACAGTCAAACCGGATGTTTTTTACTGCTGACCTTGCAATATTCACAACAACATTGCAATGTTGACTTGCTAATGATACCCAGCAACTCCTTGGCAAGTTGCTAAATATTTACATTTTTAATATTGAACTTCACATAACATGAAGTTTACTTAAAGTTAGTTGTTCTGACTTTCAATAAAACTTTGTATTATGTGAAGTTCGATATTTAAAATGTGAATGTGTTGCAACTTGCCAAGAAGTCACCATGTATCATTTGCAAGTCAACATCTCAATGTTGCTATCAGTATCGCAAGGTCATGTGGTAAAGAACATCCAGTTGGACTGTAAAAGCTAAATGTTTTTGAATTAAGTCATCTGTAGGACAAAAAGTACCAATTGTATAAGGTGTAAAATCATATGTCCAAGTTTAATATTCCAATGCAACAGAAAAAGTTGAGCAATAAAGCAATGAACAAAAATAAATTCTTCCTTTTGTATATATACATAAAAAGGGAGAACCATCAGATATCCTAGGCAGCAATGAGTTAACAAGGGATTAACCCATTCTTGCCTGAGCTGGGTAAAACAGCCCATTGTATTACTTTAGTCTTTCTAGTGTAATACCATTAGATCATTTAACTTGTCAAAGGGAAATCCCTTAGACAGTTTAGGGCCCTAGGCAGTAATGGGTTAACCAAATGGAAGAATCCATCCCTGAACATGGTACGTACAGTACACTGTTTTATTGTTCAACTTTTCCCTTTAGGAATAACTTGAAGATACAAAGTTACACTGTAGAACTCATTAGACAAGGTACTATCAACCTCAAAGATGATTTAATGTCAAAAACATTTGGTTTCCAAAGATTTTGAATGTACTTTTAGCCTTGTACATAATCTTATAGTATGTAGTGTTACCAGAGTCTAGAAGCAGAAAAAATAATGTAAAATTTTATAATACATCTTGAATTCAACCAATCTCCAGAATGATATGCTAGATGACCATCTTTGTCCTCTTTTGAGCTTGAACCTTTCTCTTTCTTCTCTCTTCCTTCTTTGTAATTTTCCTTCAGGTGTTGTAAGGGTTTTCGTGCACGGCCATTGGTTTCCGAGGGGTTACATGACATATTCATCGAAAACGATCATTGACATCCATCCGAAACATATTCATTGTTGAATTATTGCGTCAGGAAATTCATCACACATTTTCATAGCAGATATGAAAAGATAGCAAATACACACAAGCAGGGCAAGTGAGATGTGGTGCTATAAAAGACCCACTAATGCTACTACGGGCATCTACAGCACTATTAACAGTCTGTAACAATAACCTTATTTAAGAACCAGTATGATATACAGTAACCATACTTTGGACAAACTATTCCCAACAGTAGTCCCTGACATCAACCAAACCATGTTTATGTATGTGTTTATCAACAAAAAATATATAGGATAACAACTGGTATTGAAAAGGGTCTTTTGTTAGCATTGTGTTGAATTTTCAAAGTAAAAGATGTGTTCCTCATAGGAGAATGTAAAGACTTCAGTTTTATTATTCGCTCCAGAACACTTTGACAGAATTTTTATATTTTTATACAATATGTTGTACAAAAATATTTTGGACCCCTAGGAATCTGAATCACCCAACAAGACTACCCAAATTACCAATAGGAATAACTCAAGAAAAAAGGTAATGAACCACCAAGATTTTTATTTTGACTCAAAATGTTAAATGTATTTCATTCCAAAATCTCTCAGTGGTTTACCTCCTTTTCCCTTTGCTCTATTCAAAACAGCTTATAGAGCACTACACATTACTTTTTACACTTTTTGATTATACTGTTGGCACTGCCACTCATCCGAATATAAATAACATTGAAAAAAGTTCAGTGGTTGTTACAATGAAAAAAGGACCAATAAAGTACCATCATAATTTGGACACTATCAGCCAGTCACCCACAGTCACCAATGGTTCCTCAAGGCCTTATCAATTTTTACCTCCTAATCATCCCCCAATTCTTTTTTCTTCTTGAAATGTACATTTAAAGGGCTGAGGGGAGGGTAAATGATCCTTACTTGCAGCCAGCAGCTGAATTGTGAAGGATGCAGATCAACGTGACTGTGTCGAGGCATATCTAAGGCACTCCACGCAGCCAGCATACAACACAGTTCAGTCCACGAATCACAGCTAAGATGTAGGTGTTGATTGTATAGAGGGAGAAAAACCAGAGAACCCAGTGAAAAACCCTTGAAGCACAGGAGAGATGAACTACAACTCTACTCACGTGGGTTCCAAGCTCGACAATGAGGTCATTCCCAAGTGGTTGCCCATCCCAAGTGCAGGCTTATTTTTTAGGTGAGAGGCAGTGCACTAACAGCACTCATGCTCCCCAAAGTGTTTCATGTGCCAAATTGAAAATAGGTAAAAAAATTATTCTTTTGGCATTTTCCATTGAATTTCCCTGTGACTAGAATAGTATTTTGATAAAAAAAATCCCAATTTTACAATTTAAGTTTGGAAACGATATCTGTGTTGTATAATCAGGCGCCTAATATTTTTTCAATGAGAGCTAAAACGTGTAAATTGTTCATGAAATCGAGCGATTTTAATACAACCGCAAACAAATTTTAATCGTTTTGGAATATTTCAAAAATGTCCGACCGGATTATTTCATTAATGAGCAATTTATACAATCATTTAGATTTCACAAGGTCTTGAATATTGTGTGTGGATTTCTGAATTAAAACAGGGACACTACTGAAGGGAATATTGAAAGGTTAACCCAATAAAAAAGGCTTAATTTAACCAAGTTTTTCAACATTGCGTGTTAGCACATGCCTCAGGGCGAAGCTAACAACGTTTAGTCACTTACAGAATGTTTTGATTCGCCAGGACTATGCCATCTTCTTCTTCTCCTATGTTCACTTCGACTCCGTGTTCTTTTATTTCGTCGTCTGCTACGAGTACTGCTTTCGCTGTCTTCGTATTTCCCTCGTCTGCTCCCAGTGTAGGTACTTCGGCTTGAAACGCGCTCGTGGTCAGACATGTATCGATGTCGTTTCCTTCGATAACTGGCCAAACTGCTTTCCTCTGAACTGTCCTCGCGTCGCTTCCTCGTACGAGGCATCCTCTCCTCTAATTTCATCAAGAAACTACAAAAAGTCTTCGTTAATTTTCCCGCTCTACTGGGTCAAACAAACCTCAGAAAACAGCAATTTCTTTCCCACCTTCTCCTACAATGGCACCAACAGAAGAACTCTTTTGTCGGCCAAAGCTTCTCACTTCGCACGTTTTTAGCCTCGAAGAATTTCCATACTTTCATCTAACAGCCTTTGTAATTGGTTAAAATGTGCATACCATTGTCCTCTCGTCCAATCATGGGCCAGTAGCTTTAAGTATATGGGGGTTTTTTGCCAAAAAATGTAGAGACCTTTGATTGGCTCGCATGTCGAAAAGAATAGCCAATCAGATTTAATTTAACAAACGAAGCACGGAGATAGCAAGATGGCGGCCGCCACAAGGGTAAACTTGAAACACGTATCGAAAATAAAGGTTATTTTCAATCCGTTTCAATGGGAAACAGCCTCTGCAAGGTGTGGTTTGTGTGCATAAAAGTGATTGCGGCTTTTTGCTGTTAAATTAATTGTGTTGGTTTATAGAATAATTTGTTGTTTTTTTACCTATTAAACATATTACATTATAGAGAGTTTTTGAGGACATTGGACACACAGTCGACAAGAGACTCCAATCCAAAATGCCAGATACATTCGGAAATAACGAATACAAGCAGCGAGCCTAAAGTTGAAGTTTTATTTAGTAAGTAGGCGTAAAAATACGAGTATGAATGACTAAAGAAATTTTACAATCAGTGAATCAGATTCATTGGGTAGGGGAGTCAGTACTGCAGTGACCTGATTGACCTCAAAATCCTGACCCTCCCCCAGACCTAAAAAGGCAATTTTCTATACCCTATCCCAGACCTAAAAAGGCAATTTTCTATACCCTATCCCTGACCAAAGGCCAAAAAAAAAGTATTCTGTTTCTGGTCAGGGCACATGCCCAAAATCAATGCAGTGATGCAGGTTGTTGGTTTTTTTGGTCTTTTTTTCCCCCCAAGGCAAACCTTGATTGAACAGACATCTGAAAGATGTTGAGTATTCTTATAATATACTTGTCACATGGTATACTGAACATGTAGCATGAACACATGATTGAAATATGAAGCCTTCAATCAGTGCCCCCAAACATACCAGCGGTTTTCATAGGAAACATTGGTTGAGAATACACCAACCGATCAAATATTTAATATCTGCTGGTGTCATTTGTAGTCAATTAATATTTAAAAATGTTGAAAAAAAAGTATTGACGCGCAAGAAAAAAGGTGACACACCCACTGACCAGAAACAGAAGACTTTTTTTTTTGGCCTAAGCTCAAAAATCCATACTCTACCTGACCAAAATAGGCACCTATTCCAGATCAAAATAAACAATTTGTATACCCTACCCCAGGCCCTGGAGCTCAAAAACCATACCCTATAGGGCAGCATACCTGTATCCCTTATAACAAGTAGAGTACTCTCCTGGGAGGGAGGTGGGGGGTCAATCAGGCCTCTCCTTAATCTGCCACTTTTTTAGAACATCATTAAAGAAATACCAAATGGTTTTCCGTGTTTGGATACTCTGATCCAAACACACACTTTCGAAAAGCTAAAAACACTCGCCTACGGCTCGTGTTTTATTACGCTTTTCTCCAGTCTCGCAATTTCCCAAGTGTTTGGATAAGAGTCCCCAAGCATGGAAAAAACCATTTGGTATTTCTTTTATAAAATAATCACAAGTGAATATGATATACTACTGTCCGACATTTCAAAAAATCGTTTTGGTGGGAATTTTCCGTGTTTGGATACTCTGATCCAAACACAGCAATTGACCAATCAGGGCTCATGTAGTATACATGTTATTTTATAAACACTTTTCCAATTAAAAAAGTCTACTTTTCAATTTGCACTCATATTAATTTTATTGAATACAGGTGACAAAGACACATTAACATTTGATGCTGGGAAAATGAAAGTGGTTGACATTTTGGGACAATTTAATAAGAAATGCAAAGAGAAAGAAGATAGCAGTTAAGAATAAAATGTAATCTGAAAATCATCATCTTGTGACTTGATATTCAAGTCAAAAACAAGATAAGACAAAATGAGACGTAATTTGTTTTTAACTTGAATATCAAGTCACAAGATGACAATTTTAAATTGTCAGCTGGTTATGGTTTCTGGTCTAATAGCAGTTAAGTTAGATGGTTCTGTACTTGACCAGAATAGAGATAAATACTGAACAAACCATCATTTGGGCTTGAATCTAGTGTAAACATGGCTCACATAGTGGCTGGAAGTGAGCCTGAATGGAGAAACATTCAGAAACTAGGCAAGGAATTACTAACCAAGGAATGATTTATCTGAAAGCTTGATTACCAGCCATGCATTGAGTTGAGCCTAGATTTTACACATGTTTTGGTTTACCAAGGGAAACAGCTTATTTAAAAAACACCCCCTGTGCCAGTCTTATATAATTATGTGCATTTATAATTATTTAGCCTTTGGTGCCTTGTTTTTTGTGTTTAGTTTCAAGGATAAAAAGACTACTACACATAAAACAATAAAAAATTGGTGCCCATGCATTTAGGAATACAGTATGTGCCTTAATTATACCAGTAGATGACTACAGTAGGTATACTGTAGGTGAGTATACAGTAGGCATATAACATTGGTGCCATTTATGAATGCAGTGAGTACAGTAGGTTTCTCAAAAGTTGAACAGCTATGTCTTTTGATTAAGATGTTCTTGCACGTTGTAATTGGTAGATTTTGAAAGTGACTGACTCACTTTGTAGTTTAACTGAACAGTGATCAGATGTGGGCTGACAACTGTCTTAATTGTAAATATCTTCTGACACCAGTGTGAAAGTATGCACCACATTCAGCCTTCGATTCAGGCTCTGCATGCTTGCCAGTAACCCAAGTGAACACCAGGTGTCTTGTTTATTAGAAAACAAAACAGACATTTAATAGTCATAAACTTTATTATTAGATATATGAACTAGCCAGTGCTAACGTTACATTGTTTGTATTTAATATAATGTACTTCAATTATATCACTCAAAATATTTAACATGTTTTTACTGTGAAAGTTTGAAGAATGATTACTGGAACCTGTTCATTGAAACATTTCTTACTTTTGTCATCCAAATGCAACACAATGTCTGCTATATTTTAAGTTTTAAGATGAGTAAAAAATGGTTTCCATTTAATTAAAAAAGTATTTCCTTTTAATATATACAACTTTTAAAACCTGTGAAAGAAAACAAGAGGTTTAGGTTAGTGAATCATCAGAAACAGCAGCAGCAGCAACAACAGCAGCAGCAACAACAGCAGCAGCAACAACACCACCAGCAGCAGCAACAACACCAGCAGCAGCAGCAGCAACAACACCAGCAACAACAACAGCAACAACACCAGCAGCAGTAACAACACCAGCAGTAGCAACAACACCAGCAGCAACAACACCAGCAGTAGCAACAACACCAGCAGTAGCAACAACACCAGCAGCAACAACACCAGCACCACCAGCAACACCAACACCAGCAGCAACACCAACACCAGCAGCAGCAACAACACCAGCAGCAGCAACAACACTAGCAGCAGCAACAACAACACCAGCAGCAACAACACCAGCACCACCACCACCAGCAACACCAGCAGCAGCAACACCAGCAGCAGCAGCAACAACACCACCACCAGCAGCAGCAGCAACACCACCAGCAGCAGCAGCAGCAACAACACCACCACCACCAGCAGCAGCAGCAGCAGCAACACCAGTAGCAGCAGCAGCACCAACACCAGCAGCAACAACAACACCAGCAGCAGCAACAACACCAGCAGCAGCAACAACACCAGCAGCAACAACAACAACAACACCAGCAGCAGCAGCAGCAACAACACCAGCACCACCAGCAACACCAGCAGCAGCAACACCACCAGCAGCAGCAACAACACCACCAGCAGCAGCAGCAGCAACACCAACACCACCACCAGCAGTGACAACAACAGCAGCAACAACAACAGCAACACCACCAACACCACCACCAACAACAACAACACCAGCAGCAGCAGCAACAACATTACCAACAACAGAATGAGCAGCAGCAGTTTAGAACAAGTGAAATTTCTTATACAGTACACTGAGTTTAGTACCTTCTTTGATATTCAGTTTTAATTCCTTCTGGTTTATCCATTTTTGTGCGCTCAAGAGATGCTCCAATTCCTGCACGAAGTTCCGCACTCGTTGCTCTTGCCTTGCCATGTTTCTGACGAATTGAATCAATGGTCTCTCGAGGAAACTTGTCTGCATTGGCTTCCAGGTATTTTAAAACATATTCATCTGCATCAGTTATAATAAACCTGTGTTGAAATATGTGGATTCTCGCTCCTATACAGAAGTCTGCTGGAGTGTAGAATTCAGGATTGTCTGTTGACGAGCCTGGTTTTTGAACTCTGGTTCGTTGCAAGAACTTTCCACATAGCATTCCAGCATTTCTAACAGGAGGTTCATAGATGGTCATCATGTCATCAGAAAGACGATAGCATATGATGAACTTTCGATTTTTATCTTCGGGGCGAACAGATTCCTGACGAACAAAAGTAATTTTAACATTATTGCTATTGGTTGCTGACGTGGCGAGAATTCTCCGTAATGCCCGCTAGCATTCTGAAAATTGTTAATGGCTTACGATTGGAAACGAACAAAAAATCCTAATAAGAAAGTTATTGCTGCAAAACAACGAAAATAAATTAACTAAATGACGATGAACATTATAAAAGTATCCAGACGAGAAAGAAACAACAGAAAATAAACTCAGAGAAAACTCAGCTCCAGACGGGACACGAACCCACAACCTTCCGAATGCCAGCCGAATCCACGTACAGACTGACTAGTTCCCAGGCGTATAAATAGCAAAATACAACCTCGGTCTACCATCTGAGTTCCAGTGGCAGAAATCCATTGTTCTTATCTGTACAATTGTTTCAATGGTGAGAGCGTCCGGCTGGCATTCGGAATGTGGGTTCGAGTCCCGTCTGGAGCTCAGAGTTTTTCTCTGAGTTTAACTTACGACAGCTTGTAAAGCAAAAAAACATATGAGAAAACAATGATTTTGTCGCAAGTTGAATCAGCATGTTGCAGCAAGTAGAGTCTACTGCATTTTTCAACAAATTTTTTTCAACTTGCAACAAAATCATTGTTGCGTGACAATGTTTAAGATGGGTGGTATAATAAAGACTTAAGGCCCATTTCCACTCAGGAGAATTTTCCTCGGACAGGAAATTTCCCTTTGTCTTGTGAGCTCTTGGGCAGAACTAATGAGTTTGAGACAAAACAAAATGTCCTGTCCAAAGAAAATTTTCCTGAGTGGAAATGGGCCTTTATTAACCGAGTGCGAGGTCTGTACGGGAAAGTATTTGCCTGAGGTTTTCGTACAGACCGAGCGACGAAGGAGCGAGGTTTGTGCGATAAAACCGAGGGCAAATACTTTCCAGTACAGACCGAGAAAACGAGGTTAATAAGGAATTTATTATATGGCTAATGGTTCATTTTATTTTTAACCTTCGAGCGTTGTTTTCGTCTTCGGAGTATGCTGTTTACCTTACCTGTTGAATTTTTCGTGTCGCTTCTTGGCCTTCTTATTTACACCAGTTTGGCGTTTATTTGTCGTGTTTTTAGATAAACAGCTTTAAAGAAAACCAGCAGTGATGTTCCAACACATTTTATTGTTCAGAATATTTGAATAAAGATACCTATTTCTCTTTTATTTGTATTCAAATCAACTCAGAAATGTTCCCGCCAAAACTTACAGGGCCGAGAAAAAGGCGTATTGACCAGTCGGTCAATATCGTAAAATCCCGACCTCTCAGCAACCGCGTGCGTCTTTTTGCGTACGGACCGGAAATCAAACCCAGCCATATAATAATACGTGCAACAACGCTTTTCAACTTTGCGTTGCAAGTTGAAGAAAAATGTTGCCCGTATTACGTCACCTTAACGCCTGACGAGTTTATTAATCAAAGGGAGAACCCTCAGACACCCTAGGTAGCAACGGGTTAATTAAGTCTTTTGTCACATTCACCGAAAAGACTTTTCATTTGCATTGAAACAGTGTTTTAACTATACTTGCAACAAACTCACCACAATAGCGGAGTAGCGTAGAACTTTGTTGTCATTTTCTAACATTCGAATGAAATCTTTCTTTGGAGGTTGAGGAATTAAAGATAAGCAAGATTGTAAGGAGTCTTCCAGCGATCCAAAACCATTGTAAGGAGGAATTACCTAGTAGGAAAAAAACAGGATTAATCTGAAATCATCAGACATAAGTCTGTATAATATTCAGGCCCGCCCAGAGGAGGGGGGGGGGGGGGGCAACTGGGGCAATTTGCCCCGGGCCCCCAGCTCGAGAGGGGCCCCCTAATTATATTGCTAGTTTACGTTGTAGAGAATCGATAGACGGGGTAACCAAGCGGCTGTAGTAGGGCGAGGGCCTCCCGACAACTTCTGAGTATTTCAATATTTTCTGCTTCTCTGCGTTAGTGATTATTTACTGTATTTTGTCCTTAAATGTTTTATTTTATATGTACATCTGGGTCATTCCAGCTCAAATCATCACCAAAAATGAGATTTGTTAACCATACCATTTAGATTTTCCTGAAATTTGGCATATGTGTAAAATTCCATGTCACAAACACCGTTGCCAAGTATTATTCCAATATTCCCAACCATTCAAATGTTACAGGTCCTTACCTTTTGGTCCAAAAAAGCCCAAATTCTAGACAGGAAACAAAGTTGATGTTGTGTCCAAAGAACTGCTCCACTGAAAATAGTTTAAAATGAGGTAGTAGAATGAAACTTGGCCCTATGGTATTTTCAGCTATGCTGAATCTGAAGAACACATGCATTAATGCATGTGACAGCCCTCAAGACAGCTATTCTAATAACAATGTACCCTGTATTTTCAAACCATATGTAACCAGTAGTCAGTTGAAGGTGTCCAAATGAAAAGTACAAAGTTGTACCACTTTAAATAAAGACTTTTCCTTATCTATATAAATATATTTAAAATATGTAGAAGTGTCAGATTGGTACTATTAACCATTCCTAGAAAAAAACGACAATGAAAATAGGGCAAAATTGCATGGTTTCACTCCAGCACATGAAGTTACATGTTTTCCAATTGCTGCCATTTTTGCCGATCTGAGCATGCTCAGTTCCACTATGAATGTATGTCCCACATGAGGAGGAGACTGAAACAGGTTTAAAAATGTTGTCTCAAAAGTAAAGATCACAAGCACAAGTACAAGCATCTATAAGGTATGCCATTGAATGTGGGTTTTTTTAGCATTTGATGTTCCCCGTTTGTCAACTCATGATATCTCTCTTTATATCTTAGTTTGACTCACTGAAGAATGGATCCCTGCTCTGTTGGAATTGCTAAAGATTGGGAATGTCACAAAAGATCCCATACCAGTCAAACAGGATTGATTGAATTTGCAGACTTAGAAGAGTCCCAGCAAGAGTTAGTTGTTTTGAGATCAGGAGTAACAAGTGAAGTAAAGACCCTTTGCCGTCATCATAAACAATTTTTGTTGGTGAAGTACGAGGCTTTTGAGAGAGTTTGCTGTGACCCATATCGTACCCATGAAAAATCCAGGAAAGGTAAGTATTTTCATAAAATAAATCAAAATTATAGATTCAAGTGTTATAATCACACATTGTCTTCATAACAGTTAGCAATGACAAATATTCAGTACTGCATATAAATTGAAACATTGATGTTTATTGAAAACATGTCTCTATCTACAGGTTCCCTTAGATGTATCAGCATGGATCTGGTCAAAGCAGCACGTAAGCTAAAATTGAATTTGGTGCCTGGTAAAAAACTTTGCCCAACATGCAGAACCAGGATTTCCAATGCTTTACAGGAGTCGGACAACGATCTCCACGAACTGGAAAATGTGGCAAGTCCATCTGACGAAGATATATCCGAACTTGAGAAATCAGTATCATTGGAGAAGGACCGCAGGATGTTATCAGACTGCTTCTCTTCAATTGGACTTTCACCACTGAAGTTGCACTCACAACCAACTTCGAGCAAAGTTCAGCAGGGTAAAAGAAAGTTGGAAGCTGCCTTTGGAAATATTACAAAAAAGGTTGCTAGATCACTGGATGTACCTTTAGAGAGATTGGCAGATGCTGAGGATAAGGGAGCAAAAGACACATTTGAAAAGGCCAAAGCCTTTGATGATATGATGCTTTCACTGAAAGACAAGCTTAGATCTTTGAAAAACAACAGGCAGAAAATTCAGGTCCTTACTCTTGTTCCACCAAACTGGACTATCAAACAAGCAGCTGAGTATTTTGATGTCTCGCAGTATATGATACGTACAGCTCGCAAATTAGCAAATGATAAAGGCATTTTATCACTGCCTGATCCAAAGAGGGGTAAAGGATTACCATCAGCAATATCTGACTTGGTACATCTTTTCTATCATGACGATGAGTTTACCAGGTTAACGCCTGGAAAGAAAGACTGTGAGTGTTTCACGAAATGTGCATAAGCAAAAGAGACTTATTTTATGCAACTTGAAAGAGCTATTTTCAGCTTTTAGGGAAAAGTTTCTGGAGGCAAAAGTTAGTTTCTCTAAGTTTTGTTCTTTGCGACTAAAGTGGTGTGTTTTGGCCGGAGGTGCTGGGACACATTCTGTCTGTGTGTGCACCATGCATCAGAATATCAAACTTTTGCTTGCGCCAATAGGTGCAAACTACAAAGAGTTAATGCAGTTGATTGCTGTGACCTTGCCAATCGAGAGTGTATGGTGCAGAGATGTGCCCATTGTCCAAAGACATCCGATGCTCTCAGAGATCATCTAAACGATCTTCTAACTGACTGTGATGATGTTTTGGAGTTTTCCCAGTGGACTACAACCGATCGATCTACTCTCATATGCCAACAAGCATCAGTTGAAGATTATATTGATCTTGTAATTTTGCAGTTGCAAAAGTTGACAGCCCACTCTTACATTGCCAAGTCTCAAACTAAGTATTTAAAGAAGAGGAAAGAGGAGTTAGAAGAAGATTCTGTATTGTTTCTAGGGGACTTCGCGGAGAATTATAAATTTGTAGTGCAAGATGAGGTGCAAGGGTTCCACTGGAACAACTTACAGTGCACTCTTCACCCCGTTGTAATTTATTTCAAAAATGATTCGGTAATTAATCATTATTCGTACTGTGCCATATCTGATGATATGACCCATGATGTTGCTTTTGTTTATGAAGTGCAGACGAAGGTGATCGACGACATTAAAGAACGAATTCCAGGTATAAAAAAAATTGAATATTTTTCAGATGGTTGTGGCGGCCAGTATAAAAACCGAAAGAATTTTATCAACCTTTGCCTTCATAAGAAAGATTTTGACGTAGATGCAAAATGGACATTCTTTGCCACAAGCCATGGCAAGCAGCCGTGTGATGGTATTGGAGGGACGGTTAAACGTTTAGTTAGAAAGGCAAGCCTCCAGAGAAGCCTGAATAATCAAATTTTAAATCCGTATGAAATGTTCGAGTATTGTAAGGCTAATATTGCTGATATTATCTTCTTGTTCATTGATAAGAAAGAATTAAGCGTTACTCGGGAGGTACTAGAAAAACGGTTTAAAGATACCAAGGCAATACCTGGCACAAGAAGTTTCCACCAGTATGAGCCCATAGATGAGAGCAAAATAAAAGTCAAAAGATGTAGTGAAGATGAGGAGTATACTCTGACACATGATTTATATGGACAAGACAATGTAGAACTTATAACTATTGCACCTTCTGATTTTGTAGCCTGCATCTATTGCGGAAAGTGGTGGGTTGGAGTTGTGGAAGAAATTAACGAGAAGGAATTAGATGTGTTGATAAAATTCATGCATCCACGTGGACCTGCATGATCTTTCCACTGGCAGAGGATTGCTGTTGGGTACCACAAACACATGTGATTTGTAAAATTGAAGTGCCAACAACAGCCACAGGAAGGCAATACTACCTTGCCAAACAGGATATTATGACAATACCCAACAAATTTATAGCTCTTAATTAATAATTAAATTAATAATATGAAATGAAGCTGACTTTATACTATCCAATACCAGTTGTAATATGGATTAGAGCACCATCGTGCCTTAAAATTCCAATATGCTCATTGCCATGTATATATTTGGAACTGTAATCAAATTGTTGTGCATTAGCCACCTTGAGGTGATTAATAAAATAGCGGACAACTTCAAATCCAATTTAGTTTTGATTAGAAAGATATACTTATAACAAAACAGCTCTCCCCAAAACACAATCAATACAAGTATAACTTGATGTGCTGGGGTGAAATCATGCAATTTTGCCCAATTTTCATTGTCGTTTTTTTCTAGGAATGGTTACTAGTACCAATTCTAGGAATGGTTACTGAAACTTCTACATATTTTACATATATTTATATAGATGAAAAAAAGTCTTTCTTTAAAGTGGTACAACTTTGTACTTTTCATTTGGACACCTTCAACTGACTACCGGGTACACATAGTTTGAAAATACAGGGCATATTGTTATTAGAATGGCTGTCTTGAGGGCTATCACAAGCTTTAACAGATGCGTTCTTCAGTTTCAGTATAGCTGAAAATGCCATAGGGCCAAGTTTCATTCCATTACCTGATTTTAATCAATTTCTGGAGCAGGTCTTCGGACACAATAAAATCAACTCTGTTTCCAGTCTAAAATTTCAGCCTTTTTGGACAAAAATGGAAGGACCTGTAACATTGGAATGGTTGGAAATATTGGAAAAATACGTGGCAAGATTGTTTTTGACATGGCATTTGACCAATATATCAAATTTTAAGCAAATCCAGGGGGTAAGGTTAAATCACCTTGATGATTTGAGCCGGAATGACCCATCTTTTACGTCCTTACGAAAATTTGCGTTGTCATTTCACATGCAAAACTGAAACATTTTCACTTTTAACTGAAATTTTTGCAAGGGGGGCCCCAATTCTTTATTTTGCCCCGGGCCCACTTTAGTCTCTGTGCGGGCCTGATAATATTTCGGATTGCATATCACAACCAAATTACCGTATGATGGAAATATAGTAATTATAGGAGGTGAGCCGATCATCGGCAAAACATCGGCAGAGCCGATTAATGGCTAGTTTTTCTCACAATCGGCCATCAGCCGATTGTCTCTCACCATCGGATCGGCTGTCTCGTGACTCTCGTCTTCGTATTTCTGCTCTCTCGTCCTCGTTTATCATAGCCTGTGTACAGCCGCAACCCTCCCGTCAAAATCGGGGAGCGAGCGTCTGTGGTACGGCGTCAATAATCGCGTCAATAAACTGTTTTGTTGCGCTCCAAATACGAGAATTGGCTTGATGACTTCCTCTCATTGCGAAACTTGAGAAGACGTTCCATTCTTACTCTCCTTTGCTGGGCATTTATGAACATTATAAAAGTAAATTTTAGTATTCAGACGAGAAAGAAACAACAGAAAATAACGCTAGTCCGGTGTTTTGACGAAGTTAAACGAAGCAAAGACCAAGAAATACAAGAATGATTTTGTAATAAAAAGCCCTTCGTCAGAGGGAAACGTCACGTGGGCCTAGGCTCGAAACGTTAGACTCCTGCGTTCTCTGTTTCGGCAGTATATCTAACCTTACTATATATTCGATTGTTGTTTCAACACTGCCTACGCAGCACACTACTTTTATTTACCGTATGATGGACTAACCAGTAACCAAAAAATTTAGAATTTGAACTAATCAGTTTAAATTGGAGCTCAGAAAACACATCTATATGTACATTAAACCTTCAACTTTACAATTGTTTCATATGTTTGGGTGAAAAAACTAGGGATGAGCCGATCAAGAAAAATCAGATTTACCGATCCGATAAATTCCGATACGATTTATGATCTGATCGGCCGATTTATCGGCGGTTACCGATATTTGTCAACAGGAATTCCTGACACTTGATTTGCGGCAAAACAATAGCAAAACATAACGTATATTTTTTTGGCAAATATAATGTGATCATTAACCATCAGTCATCAGCAAGACGGAGTTTAAGTTGAAATATGAAAAATGAAATACGATTGACGAAAGTCGAAAACAAAAAATGTTTCACCAAACAAGAAATATGACGTGTTAAACATGATGCACCTTATTAAATTAATTAAATTTTATAGTTTCTTTGTGGAATCACTATAACTTAGCGTTTTTCTTAAAAAGAAAATGAAATTCACAAGTATAAAATCCAGAATAGTATTTATCGGACCGCCGATATATGTCGATGTAATCGGCCGATAACCGATCAGCCTGAAAGGTGCCGATTACCGGCTTCTACCGATTAATTTCCGATTATCGGCTCATCCCTAGAAAAAAACCCCAACTTATTTTGCGTGTGTCTGAATTTCTATTTCAATAATGACTTTGATTCCACTGCAAATTTTGGACAAAGGTTCTCAGGAATATTTCCAAGCACTTTTCTACTACTATACGGGTAAAATACTCAATCTTCAATTGAGTTTCGAAACTCAATCTTATTCCGTAATTATTCTTTTTCACAATTTATCCGGACGACCAAAGAAAAATAAAACTTCTTGTAATGTTACGACAACATTTAATGGCATCCGGGAGCTTACTTCATGTTACCGCAACATAATGACGCCCATGAGACCCATTTCCGTCAAAAGTAACCTGAAACTGACTGTAAATAATCATTATCTGCAAAAAATTAGAATTTCTGCATATTACCCTTGACTTTGACATATTTTTTCTCTCGGAAAATTTCTCGTAGAAATCGCCGGAAATGCACTCCTGGGGCTTACTACCACTAACTAACAGTGTTTCTCAAGACTACACAAACACTGCATCCCATAAATCATTATAGTTTTCTCAGATTTCTTATATACCAATAGTAATTCACTAAAGTCTTACTTGTTGAGGTGGTTCGCCTTTTCTTTCATTCACATCAACTGAAGGAAAATCAGTGATTCCAAACTTCTCTGCATAATACTCCTTAGTGAACTGATCACATTCATACAAGAAGAAACGTCTTCCTAACATAGTTACTGTTTGACCAACCATGAGGTCACACGGACGAAACCATTCTTTAATTTCATGTTCGGAAAGTTCCAGCACAGCCCTGGAAAATGATGCTATATGGAAAATAATAAAAAGAAATAAAAACAAGTTAGGCCCTGTTTAGACGTCGCTCTTGTTCCGAATCAAATCCAACTATAAAACATTCGACTGAAGATCCGTCACAAGTGTGGCAAGTCTTTATTCGTCAGACCTGTGATGGATTTGGTTTACGTGATTGATTAGTGATTAGTTTATATGAAGAACATCAAGCCAACTAAATCAAACTGGTGCTAGTCAGTAGAACTCGCCACATGTTATATGACTGGTCAATTAATTTAATTTGACTCGACTAAAATCCATCGTAAGAATCCACGGTGCTCTTGTGTTAGATAATCCATGATGCTCTTATAGATTTGAACCGAGTTTGAACTGAGTTTCTTCATACGTTGTACTTGAGGCATTTGTGCGGATAGATTTAAGCTAAATAATTAAGATTTGACTCGACACAAGAGCGACGTCAAAACTGGGCCCTACACAGAGCAATTTTCATGCAACTTCAGGCCTGGAATTGACGTAAAAAATATCCACGGCAATTGAATTGAAAATTGAGAGTACACAGAATAGAAGCTCTCTGCTCTCTACAGCAATTTTAGCAGTCTCCACGGCATTTTTCATGTGTTTCTGTGGTTGTGTTTAGTTGATATTCACCCTGTCATTGTCTGCAGTGATTCACGGCATTTTTCTCTCTTAGCATGGCAATTGCCGCGAGTGCTGCAATGAAATTCATGCGAGATTGTGTGCAAGATCGCACGTAATGTGCACCTATTTTTAACAACCTATTTTGAATCCCAACTGTAGTCCTCCTATGCTGGTCAAAACTGACTCCTTTATTATTTTATTTGGTCTAATGGTAGACAGTTTTACCCATCAAGGGAGCACTTCTAGGAGACAAACTAGGGTTAAGTAAGCTGACGTCACAAAATGTCCACTGCCAGGTCTATGCCCAATTTTCCTCAGGAAACAGTGAAAGGAAGGAAGAAAAATCAGGCATCTGCATGCAGCTGGCTACGTTACGTTAACTTGCTGATTGTCGGTACTCACCGCACTGACGACTCGTCATTTTTGACGGAACGTACCAGCGGTGCTTTTAGCCAGCTAATTTCTATCCACCAGTTCCGAATACTATCGTCCGTATCAAGCCCATCAGAAACTCAACTTTTCGCCATGGAGATTGAACGTATTTTTTGCTGGTTGTATGAAAAGCGCACTTTTATTGGGTGATTGGCCTCGCGACGAACAATACGTACGATGTATTTCAAAAATTGGACATGGATGAAATCGCGGATAGGGGGTGTTTTGAAGTACTGTTCGATCTGGGAGTTGCTGTATGAGAGCGAAGTTTTCTGTGTCGGCGTCTTTGGATTCTTTGCGCTGATATCCGCTGGGTGAGAGTTTGCGTAGTAAGTCGTACCAGCAAGTGGCTAGCTGGATGTCGGATTCGGAGGGGATTGTTGCGGCTGCGCAAGTGAGCCTGGTGAGGCAGGATTGGACGTGGGCGTCGGGGAAGCGAATTTTGGAGGGCTTTGTTGACGTGGCGGCCAGTAAAGATGGCGGTGGTTTTGGAATTGTCTAATAGGCTGTTGCGCGCGCATCATTCTTCAAAACAACTGCCAAGTTCCACTCAAAGTAAACACACTGTTTGAAATCAACAAAGTATAGATACAGTTTCTGGATGTTCAAAACTGTTATTCTGCTGTTGTTGGCTCGCTAGCATATCTGTTTGCCATTGCTTACTTTGTGGAGAGCCCGCCAAAAGCCCGCCAATTTCTTTGTAAACTGATGCGCGCGCAACACCCTGAAATTTGCCTATTACTGATGATGTGGGTACCTACTGTAGGGTTGTTAAACAAAAGCACTCATTGAAGTAACAGATGATAAAGTTGGCAAGTGCATGCATGGTCTTTTTGGATTTTTTAAAAATTTATTTACGACAATCAAAGTCTTACATTGAGTAGAGTTCCTGTCCTTGGGAAGTCTTTGACGTTGAATAAGAACAGGGAAAGGATCACGTCCATCATTTGGACTGTGGACTTCTCTGACTTCGACTGTATCATCAACAAGATAGTAATGGAGGATCTAAAAAATTTAAAATAGATTTAAAAATTCAAACAAAACAATAATGTTAAAAAAATAAAACATACTAGGTTTATAGTCAGTTTCAGCTTGCTTTTGAAATTCATTTGTCAACATTCGTTGGAAGGTTGGGAACTTGGTACGGAAGTTCGCGAAGTTCGTTGTGAAGTTCGTCGTGAAGTTCGAATTTAATAAGCTTTGAATTGAATTCCTTTGGTAAAATCACGGAGAAGAAGATTATTTGTTGTAGAGAATATAATAATAGATACTCCGACTTGAATTTGTAACGTAGTTGGGAATGTTCATTTCAATTATACGTATCTGATTTCAAAAGCAAGCTGAAAAGGACTATAATATTAACTGAACCCAAGGGATTATATGTAGACCTCAATGGTTCAAAGATTTTGTGTTACTGTATTTTCAAGAAATTTTAATAAAGAGCCCCACCCATTTCTCAGCATATTAAATTTAATAGCTCATTCCTGCCTGAACTGGCCAATATTACTGAGAATATTTTTTTAACTCTTATTAATGCCAGACAATTTTACTCATAGCAGCAATGGCTGTTAATATTAAGGTTAACAACCATTAACCATTAATTATTTTTTGATTCTTGTCAAAGAGAAAACCCTTGGACATCCTGGGCAGCAATGAGTTAAACCTCTCTTCAAAAACTCATTAATAATTCATAAGGAAAACACAAAAGAAAATCATGACCGTATCGTATCTTTATATGTGATAAAGATTTCTCCTGATTTACATAAACTTTAGCTTTGATTTTCTCGGCTTAGACAAGGTTATTTTTCAAACTAACTCCGCCAATCAACTTACCAAGTGGTTCGTTTTTGAAGCCGTATAATAAACTCGCAGTTCGTGTTTTATCAGATATAAAAACACTCGGCTTCGCCTCGTGTCTTTATATCTGATAAAACACTCCTGCTCGTTTATTATACAGTACATAAACCATGCACTCACTCAGACAGGGGTGTAGCGAAGGCTATACATTGGGGGGGGGGGGAGTGCACAACTCCATTTTGCCGATAAAATGGGTGTGGCTCAGATTAAACCACGCCCATTTTGTTGTTGTTTATTTTAATAAATCAAAATATGGATTTCATTTACGTAGCATGGATCTTGTCACCTACTTGACAAATTTAATAAAAGGAAGGCAAACACTGAAAGCCGATATGGCAATACGCCTCACTTTCAAACAAGCCCACAGTAATGCACAGTAACTGGTTCAGTTAATGCCAAGCGAAAAGCTCTGTTATTGAGAGGAAACATGATTTCTGCATGTTCTTCGGATAACACCCAATAAAACACCTTGCCAGATAGACGATACTGGACATCGGGATTTTTTTTACCAAATCTTGTCAGCGATCCAATATCTTGTCAGGAAAGTTGCGATATTATATTTTTGTCAACTTTGGCAACATTTTTCGGTGAGGAAAACAGACTTCCTCACCTTCAGCATTTTCAAAATTATGAAGTACGTATCACCATCACATCAAACGTTTTCTCTTGAAGATCCCGAAAAAAGAAATTTGCTGACAGCACTCCGGGTTTCCTGACACCCCCCTGCACCCCGCCCCCCCCTTCACTACACCCCTGCAGTATTTTAGAAAAAAACAATATGCCTGATTGCAGGTTTAATACCAGTACTCAATCACCCTCCTATATACTCAAATGCTTTTGGAACAGCCCTATACACTTCAAACCACAAAAATAGGCACACTTAGGTGTACATTCATTTGTATCTACTGCAGCAACAGATGTCGGGATGTGATCAGAAAAAGCTTCTGAAATTTGATTGTTCCCTGCAAAGCATATATTCTATTGTTACTTAACTAAACATCAGAAAATCTTGCATGCTGACATAATGGACATAGTAATATCTACTGGTATGTGCAGTAGATACAAAAACTGTACTTACATAAGGTTTCATCTCACCAAACATGCTATCCCTGTCATCCCAGACACAGTAAAAGCGTAGCACTTTTCTATCCATCACCAAGAACTGTCTGAGTTTATCGAAATCTGATGGTGTGATATAACTTCTTGGTGGCTGTTTCCTTGATTCATTGTAAGGATCTTTTGCCATCTCTTCTGGAGGACTGAGATCAATACCTTCACTGGCCATGAATTCCTATAGTGATCCAAAACAAGCACATTTCAAGAGTGGTAAGGAATTCCCTGAGACAGTACAGGGATAAAGGTCCTTGACAGGGGGGCTAAAAGAGGCGTTCTTGGAAAATGCTCCATGAAAAGTGAAATAAATTGTTTGCACACAACTTCACATTATCATATTATATGACATTACACTATCTTGGTTGATTTTCTTTGGTTATGCAAATTACCTTGAAACAAACTAAGATTGTGTCTGATACTTAATGAATGCAAACAATCTACTGTCAGTATTTCCATCACTATTCTTGGTTTTCATCTGACGTTTTTCATTTGGACAGAAACAATGAAGTGGTGGCCATATTGGTGTACCATCTTTATCCTATGGGAATTTATATCTATTCTTATTCAAACACTTCGTATTGTTTTAGCACCCCAATGGCACCACCAATCATATGGGTGAGAACATAATCCATTAGAAGTGGAGCAATGAGTGGTATATAACTTCGTAGCTGGAAGAACATTTTGTCTAACATTTTCATGTATATTATTAATAAGTAATAGCATGGTTTCGAGTGCAATTTTGAAAAAACACACACTCGTGAGTTTTTCAAAGACCTCAAATAGCACTTGTCCTTCAGACTCGTGCAATTTTGGTAGTCTTTGAAAAACTCACTTGTGCATGTTTTTTCCAAATTGCACTCAAAACCATGCTATTACCTATACTAATACCAGACTATTTTACTCTAGCTATTATGCCAGATGATTTTATTCGTCAAGGGGAAAGTTCTCAATCAGGCACCAAGGGGTTAATTGGAATTGTTGCAAGCATATTTTTTTCATTTGAGTACTGTAAGAGTTTTAAAAATACTTTACTGAAGCTATTTTTTGATCAAACTGACAGTAAGTTACATTACTATACCTTGGTCCACTCATCACAATTACACACACGAAATACTTTGCCATAGAATGTAACATTAATGCCCAAATTCAGATCTTTCCAGTGCCAACAATTGCCAAGATCATCTTTTGGTAACTGTTGCCTTTTGATCAACTTTCCTTGAGGTATGCCACTAAAGACGAAAAGAGAATCACATTTCTAGTTACATTATTCAAACTCGTGCTCCGACTTAATATTATGTGACATTTATAATTAATCACAAAGCTTTTCTATAACCGGTAAAAAAATCGCATATTTTAAAAATCGATTTTAAATCTACCTGTTTTCCACAACTGGCTCAATCACAGCAATAGAATCATCTTCTAAATAATAATAAATCTTCACAGGACGAACTCTGTAATGCTCAGAAGCCGACTCGTGAACTGTCTGCTTGAAGTAGCCCAAAAACAACAACACTTTCTTGTCAAAACCAACGTGTGCTGGGATGAAATCTTCAGGTGGCGCTTGTACTTTTTGACCATAAGTTAAATACGGTTTCAGGTTTGCTAATTCGTCCAGTTCTTCTCTGGTTAGTTCATTAACGGGCAAAGGTTCTCCTCCGATTGCTGTTTTTGGTGTCACTGGCAAAGCGTAGCCATTTCTCCAGCCCAGACTCTGTGATCGATGAAACCTTGTTTTCTAGAAAAGAATTAAAATCCTTATTTACCACACACGACTCTGAATTTGATATCAAAACAACCTTTCGTATTGGTTTATAGCACCCTTTCATTCAAACATTTCAATGCCTTTCTTTGGCGCTCCTTACCGTAGGATCACTGAAGCTATTTCCAGGGAAGAAAGGTAAAGACATTCTGTACACAAAGGTTAGTCTACTGAATTCAAAACAAGGATAAATCTCACGTCTTTTCTCAAAGTTATTCCACCACAAAATGCAAGTTACTTTCCACAAGAACTGACCAAATCTTGCGGTTTCCAAGTTGTTAATCAGCGTCTGGTTGCTATGATACAGTTGTTAAGGAAATCATATTCTCGTTTCCAGAGCCCGCGTTTCTGGCGCGGTCAGCTGTCAAAAACTAGCGCAGCGGCAGCCGGCGCGCGCAGTTGCTATTTCCATAAATAGACAGACAGACAAGCCAAAATTGAAACTTGGGGGATTTCTGAAGTCATTTTCTTTTGTCAAGAGTGCAAGAATAAATTATATACTCAGACAAAGGAAATTTTACAGTTTACCGTACCCGAGTAATTCAGCGATTCCTATGCCACCAGGCGAGATTAATTTCATGACCTAACCCAAACAAAAACCCTAACCCTAATCAGTAACTGTGTTTACCGCTTATTTTATACGCTTACCGACCCACCAACGTGTTTATTGCCTAGCTTTATACGCTATTAATTTATTATTGAGTCGGTTTTCTTTGTTCTTTCGAAGGCTTTATATCGCATAAAGCGCTTGAATATTAATTAGCTTAGAAATGAAGAAAAAAACTAGGAAAATCTTTGTCCAAGGTATACAAAAAAGACAAAACTTTGTTGGCAAACCTCCTCAATAACAAATTAAGTCAGATAAATCTCTCGAACGTCAGGATTTTTGCGATATAAAGCCCTCGGACGCTGCGCGTCCTCAGGATTTATCTATTACATAACCTGACACAGTAGTTTACACTTTACCGTATACCCAAGTCATCACCCCAGACAAACATGCATTAACACTGCCTTAATAACCGCGCAGCGTTATTGGTCAAAGAATGCATTCCTCTTGGTTGTTGTTGGTGTTGCCATAGTTGCCTACAATTCTTGTATGTAGTGTACATGTGTACTCCTACAAACTCTCATGTATGCCAAAACGTTTAGCTGCGGCGTGCTGGAGTGGAGCTAGCCTGAATTTGGCTGTACTCAGGCGTGCTTGTGGGGGCCCTGAGGGCTAATTAGATTGCAAACACTAAAAAAAAAGCCCATCCAAAACCGGCTAAGTAGTGTCTTCCCAAATCTGCTGAATAAAATCTGGTTAACCAGAATAAAATTCTTAGTACTTATATGGCTGCTTTGAAGGTGAAAGATCAAAGACATCATCATGAGCTAACTAAAATAGCCTGAGTAATAGCCCCCATTCTGGAGTACAGAAGATATCACTTGAAGCTCGGGGGAGCACGGATGGCGTGTGCTGTTAGGGCGCTGCCTCTCACCAATAGTTAAGCCCGGTTAGACGGGGTTAGGACTTGGATGGGTGACCGTCTGGGAACAACCCCGTTCTCGAGCTTGGGACTCATGTGAGTAGAGTTTAGTTGGTCTCTCCTGTGCTCCGAGGGTTTTTCGCCGGGTTCTCCGGTTTTCCTCCCTCCGTATAATCAACACCTAGGGCTTAGCTGGGATCCGTCGTCTGACCTGTGTCGTATGGCGGCTGCTTATAAAGCGCCTTTGATATGCCTCGACACGGCCACATTGAAAAATCTTTAGAATTTGAATTTGTAACGCATGATTTGTATTTAATCATTATGAACAAAGAGTTAGTTAGTTAGTTAGTTAGTTAGTTAGTTAGTTAGTTAGTTAGTTAGTTAGTTAGTTAGTTAGTTAGTTAGTTAGTTAGTTAGTTAGTTAGTTAGGAAAGAAGTCCGCTACGCAGTAGACTGAAAGCCAGCCGCCGATCTCATCTCGTTCTCACTCACGCAGGCTATGCTCAAGGACTGACAAACCTGCTCATGACAGCATGACTCACTGGAGTCACTGGTAAAGGGGCTTACTCATCAAAAATCCCTGTTGGTGGTTTGCAATCAATCCCTTGAGATTTATAAGCCAAAGAAACTGCGGCATGTTGGAGGAAAACATTCTCCAAATCACGTCCAAATACAATAGCTGCTGAGATTCTTTTGTTAAAGTTCCTCCAACATGGCCGCTATGACGTCATGTGCAAACCAAGAATTGAGCTCTTGCACGTATTCCCATAAACAAAAGGATTACCATCATTGTTATATAGCTAGAGTTTCACTGGATACAACGATGACTGTCATTGGTTGGTTTGTGGTCACATGACCTTAGCTAAATTTCAATGTCTACCGAGCGGGCAATAATTGAGAACTTATTGCCTGCTCGGTCAATAAGTTTTCAATTGTTGCCCGCTAGAACTTTGAACTCTTCACGGCACCTATAAACAAAAGCTTGTTTGGTACGAAAAAAAGAATATGTATAGGGTCTTCAAAGCATGTGTGAAGATTAACTGGAGAAATGTATTGCTGTTCTTTTGTTCTGAGACTTATATTTGTTTGGTTGAAGTGAAATTATGGAGCCAGGCGAAATGTTTTGGTAGGTCTTTCAGTTTGTCTTTTGTCTACTTTCCCTTGATAAACGTCGAAATTATTCAGCGAAACTCAAGCTACATAACAAAACACTTAGTGTCTGATCCCTCGGAAACAGTTAGTTTTGTTTTCCCTCGAGTCTCGATGTTTCCCTCGACTTCGTCTCGGGAAATATCAAGACTCTCGCGAAAACAAAACTAACTGTTTCCCTCGGGAGCAGACATTAAGTGTATATTATTTGGTCCAACATGGCGACTTTGACGTCACCTGCAAGAGCCCAATACACCAAGCTTCGCTTTAGCGTTATTGAAGAAAGACAAAAAAAAAGAAAGAAAATCAACCACTTCAGACTAAAACAAGCAAGCGATAATTTATGGTTCGACTAAGTACATCTTGTGGCAAATTAAAGTATAATTACATCTCAGTTACCAACTTCTCTTTTCCGTGACAATGTTGTCTTCAGGAAAGTTGTTGTCGGCAGTATGGCGGCAAACTCGCATGTTAATATCTTGTTAATGTTTTGTTAGCTGTATTAAAGGATAGATATATAGATACAATTATTTAACCACGCTAACATCGTCAGCAAAAGCTGGTTTCCACGATGGGCGTGTAAAACAATAGAAGCAAAATTACATTATTTACAAACAGGAAAATAAGGGCTTATGTAGCGAAAAATAAGTTCGGGAGGGACTCTTATTTCAAAGAACTTTTGAAGTTATAAAGATTGACGTTTGCAGCTCTTCCGTTTCTCACTTCGTTCTCTAGATATTGAGATTTGGTGATATGCAAATAACATCACTTATTAGACGTCACACTGTATAATGACTTAATAGACGAGTTTCAGGGTGTTGCGTGCGCATCGTTTTGGAAAGAAATTGGCGGGCTCCCCACAAAGTAAGGAATGGCAAACAGACTTGCTAGCGAGCCAACAACAGCAGAATGACAATGTTTTATATCCAGAAACTGTATCTACACTTTGTTTATTTTAAACAGTATGTTTACTTTGAGTGGAGCTTGCCCGTTTTTTTGAAAAATGATGCGCGCGCAACACCCTGAAACTCGCCTATTGTTGGAGAATCATGTCTATTCTTGCAATAATTCAAGTAAATCACTTGAAACTTTTTTATGTATAGTATCCTGTAATACACAGAAGTACATGCACAGTTAAAGTCATTTCGTTAAATAATCTCAAATTGATATCAAGTCATTATACAGTGTGACGTCTAAGTGATGTTATTTCATTAATAATTCATGACTAAAATTCAAAAGAATGAATGTTTAATCAGCATCGTTAAATACGGTTCAAAAACTCATTAATAATTCATGAGGAAAACACAAAAGAAAATCATGACCGTATCGTATCTTTATATGTGATAAAGATTTCTCCTGATTTACATAAACTTTAGCTTTGATTTTCTCGGCTTAGACAAGGTTATTTTTCAAACTAACTCCGCCAATCAACTTACCAAGTGGTTCGTTTTTGAAGCCGTATAATAAACTCGCAGTTCGTGTTTTATCAGATATAAAAACACTCGGCTTCGCCTCGTGTCTTTATATCTGATAAAACACTCCTGCTCGTTTATTATACAGTACATAAAACATTGATTAATAAAACATCAACGTTTTATCAAAGTTAATAGGCACTAGTGGCTCAAATTCAGCTTTTTCTGAGTTAAAATGATCTTATTTAACCTTTTCTACGACTCTTAAACAAAGTGTTCATCATTTACACTTACAATTTGATAAGTAAGTTCGGCTCGCCATTGTAAATGCCCATAAAGATAGGCCGCTCATATTTTAACTATTTAAATAAAACAAAATTCAATATCTAAAGAACGAAGTGAGATATGGAAGAGCTGTAAACGTCAATCTTCATAATTTCAAAAGTTCTTTGAAATAAGAGCCTCTCTCCAGAACTTATTTTTCGCTGCACAAGCCACTTGAGCTCCCTAAGGTCTAATTTTAACGCTTTTATCCATGGTTTTCCCGGACGTCTCTCATTGACGAGTTTTATCATCTGGTGTAAAGCCGGTTTTCCACTAGGCGACGTTTTTCGCGCGAAGCGACTTTTTCTTTTGTCTCACGAGCTCTGAACTGGAACTAATCAGAAATCTATTGAATTCGAACAAAAGAAAGTCGCTTCGCGCGAAAAAACCGCCTAGTGGAAAACCGCTTTAAGGCGGGTTTCCACTAGGCGACATTTGTCGACCGACTCGACATTTTTCATTTGTCTTGGCTAATTAGTTCCACTCAAGAGCTTGCGAGACAAAAGAAAATGTCGCTTCGCGCGACATTTTTCGCCTAGTGGAAAACCGCCTTTAAAGCCCGTTCTCCACTAGGCGAATTTGTTCGCGCGAATCGAATCGAAATACCCGTTCATGCAATGTAATTGGTTGGTGCTGCTAGTTTCGCGCCAATTTTCTTACTTGCCAATCATATTGCCGGAGAAGTCGCTTCGCGCGAACAAATTCGCCTAGTGGAGAACGGGCTTTAAGACAGAGTAAAAAAAAAGCTGTCCCACAACGATGCGCGTGAAAGGGTTAACCATTTGAAGCCTGAAAACGAGTCTTTAGTATTTTATTCGGCTAACGCCAGACGATTTTATTCAGCACAGGAAGAGGTCCAGGCCTCAAAGGGTTAAAACCTATCTCTTTAACACTGTGAAACCTGACGACGAGTGTTTAGTATTCTATCTGGCTAACGGCAGACGATTTTATTCAGCACAGGGAGAGATTCAGGCCTCAAAGGGTTAAAACCTATATCTCCTTAACACTTTGAAGCATGAAGACGAGTGTTTAGTATCCTATCTGGCTAACGGCAGACGATTTTATTGAGCACAGGGAGAGTTTCAGGCCTCAAAGTGTTAACTAACCAGCACAAAATTTCGACACAAAAAACAAACAAGTGATCTAAAAATCTTTGTTCTCCTAACCTAAAAAGTGGCAGCTTGATTTTTCATGAAGTAATTTGGACAAAACAGCCAAAATCATGTGCCCGTTTGAGCCGGATGTGAATTTGAATGACTTGTGATAGAGTAGTTTGAAGATGTATGATAATTGAGAAAATTTTGCTAACTGTTAAAAAGGATAACGTTTTCCAAGGTCACAATATATTAGACTTTCTTCTATTTGGGACATCGTTTATGGTCATCAAGTCTTGAGGTGCACGCTTGCTTCCTTTTGCCATACTTCGCGTCACCCGCGCACTCGACTTCATAGCTGAGGGCCTGGGGTTCAGTTTATCTCTCCTTACAACATACTCGCCGTTACTTCTGACGTAATTGTAAACCTTAGTGCTCTCGTCAGAGGGCAGCTTATCGAGAATGTCGTTTTTCTCTTTATCACTCTCCATTTCTTCACTTACTACGTTCTAAAGAAAGAAAACAACATTATTTAACGTATCCAAATATATCCTGCATGGACCTAGCTTTTCTTTTACTATACTAAAGTTAAAGTTTCAGTTATTGTTTTTTAATGGGTTTTTTTCAGTAGTATTTGCGACCTGCCACCCAGCAACTTGTGACACACGTACGGTTTGGTTCGTTCCGACTTCCGAGGTATTTCTCAAACTCATTAATAATTCATGAACCAAAACAAAAGAAATTGTTTAATCAGTGCTTTGAAATCGGAGGAAAAGTACTAGTACTTTGAAATAATGCAAAATAGGTTTTCAACGTCTTGGGACTTAGAAATAAAGCAAATTATATTACGTTTCAGAGGTATCTCCGGAGTTTTGAGTTTGAAAAAAGTCAGTTCAAATACTCGACGTCAGACTTTACCAGGATTACAAAGCCCTCGTGCGTTAAAAAGCACTCGGACTTTGAAATCCCGGTAAAGTCCTCCGTCTCGTATTTGAACTATTACATAAATATCGTAAACAGTAGCGTCGTGGCGGGGGGAGGGATACAATTTGTTTAATTTGTCGGATTTGTCGGAAATTTTGTCGGATTTGTTGGAAATTTTGTCGGATTTGTTGGAAATTTTGAAATTTTGTCGGATTTGTTGGGAATTTTGTGGTTGTCGGAGAAATATGCTTTGTGAGCCCAGGTGTATACCTGTCGGAAAATTTTGGATTTGAGCCCCCATCACCGATTTGGTAGGTGTCACCTGAAGTTCCTGCGTCATAGTAGTCCCTGTACCGACGCGTGGCCACTCGTACGTTCTTTCTCGCTATCTTGTGAGCTCGTTAAAGCTTCGACATTTGTTCTCTTAGGGATTTAGTCGGGATCTGCCGTTCTTCGTTCGGTGGATCGCCGTCCATCATCAAGTCTGACAATCGAGCCTCCCTGTTGAACAGCTTCCACGACACCACTGATCGACGTAAACAACATCGGTCTGCTATCTCAGTTGCAAAATAGTTAGAGCGTCTGGCTAGTCCTCGGAAGGTCCTGGGTTCGAGTCCCATCTGGAGCTAAGAGTTTTCTGAGTTTAACCATTTACGACAGCTTGTACAGAAAAAAACAACTAAAACTTAAAGTGCCCATGCATGAAACGAAAATTAAGTTTGTCTTATTTGACAGAACACATAAAATGATAGAGTAATATATTTTGAAGTTTTTGTTTCCTTGCTTCGTTCTTGAGATATTTCAGTTTGTTTGATATACAAATTAAACATTTGTGCATAATGAGTTATCGGAAAACGTTATATATCTTTGCTATTGTCAAATATAATCACTTGAAAATCTACCTGTTTAGTGTTCTGGGCGAAACACACGCACATGCTTCCCTCGAACTATTTTGGTTTGATAATAGCAAAGATATATAACTTTCTTCAACAGCTCATTATGGACATGTGACGTTAATATATATCTCAAGAACGAAGCAAGGAAACGAAAAACTGCAAAATATGTTACTCTATCATTTTACGTGTTCTTTCAAATAAGACAAACTTAATTTTCGTTTCATGTGCACTTTAAACATCTTCAAGCTGAAAACACTATACTGACGTCGAAAGACATATTGTTCCAAATATTGTTTCAATATCAGATATACTACTGGTATAAATATCTGGATATGCTGGGTTTTTCCAAGCAAATCGCCAATATTCTAAAAGCTCACTCACACCAAATATGAGTGGCCGCTCACACTCAATAAGTGCAACTCAACACTCAATGAGTCTCCACTCACCTGCACTGACTATGAGACTGCTACAGTCACTCTCTAACCATTCAATTCAATGGCTAGAGAGTGAGTGTAGTCCCATACTCAGTGAGGGTGAGTGGACGGACTTATTGAGTATTGAGTTGTATTTATTGAGTGTGAGCGGCTATTCATTGAGTGTGAGTGAGCTTTTAGAATACAGACGTTATACTGCTACAGTGCCGCTTCATAATTAACTGCCAGATCTTCGTTGTTGGTTGGAGGTAGGTGGTAAGCAATGAGCAAAGCAACATAGCAAGCAATTGAGCAATCCCGACGTTCGGGGCAACCAATTGAGCAATCCCGACTTCGGCGCAAGCAATTGAGCAATCCCGACTTCGGGACAAGATTGTAAGGAGAAAGAGGTCACCACGACAACTCTGCCAAGGCAGACCTCTCGGCACCGATCACACTGAGTAATCAGTGCAATATGTATTATGTATAACACGAGTCTTTTTAACTTACTTACCTGAAAAGGGGGGGAAGGGGGGGGGGGGGGGAACAAGCGACAATCCAAAATGCAAGACACGAGATCTGGGCAACAGACTAGCAAGCAAAGCCAGCAAAGATAGCAGCAACGCTACAGACATAAGCCCCGCCAAATGGGAACCGTGCGTGTGCGCCCCTGGGCCTCCTCAAGACCTTGGGACTCCTCAAGATCGTACGGGGTAGTCCGCTGGCTAACTACATCGACAGTTAACTTTGCTTAAATTACATTTAACCACATTTTGGTAACGATAGTTCCATTTAAACCTTACTCTTTTTCTTCTTAAAATCATCCAACAGACCAGCAAAAAGCTAAATCCCAGCTATAAAAAAGAAAAAAGAGATGTTACAACCTCAAGTAATATTTCTAAATAATAGAATTCATAACTGAACCAAGACTTACTTGAAATAGCAACCACAGTGCAACATTTCTCAATTCAGTTTTAGCGAACAGCTCTGTTCCAAATTTTATGCAAATTAACAGTTCCACTGTTGTGATTGCACTAGTGGGAAAAGAATGGTAAAATTTAGTTGTGCTATCATGAATTGCAGGAGAGCGGGGAGCACGGTTGGCGTGTGCTGTTAGGGCGGCTCCTCTCACCGCTGCAGTAAGTTAGGCCTGGTTAGACGGGGTTAGTACTTGGATGGGTGACGGTCTGGGAATAACCCTGTTTGGGAAAAATTGAAAAAAATGAAAAAATATGAAAAAATTAAATGTAAAAAAGGGAAAATTCATATCAATAGACATTGAATCATTTAGATTCACGAAACGCGTTCATCCAATTCTTCATCTGCTGTATTTTTGAGCTGAAATGGGTTGAAAGAATGTAAACAGATCAATTGCAATAAGGTACGTACAAACAGTTACTCACTCTTTGTCATATATTTCAAGATCTACAAAATGGCGGACTGCACGCTGATTTTGGCCAAAATATTTTGAAAACTAAGACAGATATGGGAAAATTGTAAAGAGTCTTACTATACCATTTCACGAGTTCTTTCAAATGAGACAAACTTAAATTATACTTCCAATGTCCTTTAAGGTAAAAATGATAAGGTAAAGACCCCCCCCCCCTTTAATTCCCCGTTTCTCGGAAACGCCCCCTCAAGCACTTGATCAACATGCAAAATCGTAATCTACACCCAAAATTACACTAAAAAAGTTGGTCTCGTAAATTCTCCGCTTGGGTGACAATACTCCCCCTCCACCCTCTGGACTAAAATGTATAAAAAGCCCAAATATGAGATAGGCGGGTGTTAGAAAATACAGAATATAATCTTGTTTCCAAGCAGTATACTCACATAAAAACCCAACACTGAGTGCCAAGTCTTTTGCTTCGATTGTCTGTGACGAAAATATAGTACTGTCTAAAAATGCGAAAAACACAAAAAATAATTGACAATCAGGAAAATACAGACTGATCTTTTATGTATATGATTCGCCGTGCAGGCTTGTTCCGTACTGTCAAGACCCCAGAATGTAAAAAAGTAAAGTAGTGCGTGCATGGCAGTGTTTTTAGATAGAGGAAGTGAATAGGCGAATTGAAATTGGCGGGCTCTCCACAAAGTAAGGAATGGTAAACAGACTTGCTAGCGAGCCAATAACAGCAGAATAACAGTGTTAAACATCCAGAAACTGTATCTATACTTTGTTCGTTTTAAACAGTATGTTTACTTTGAGTGGAGCTGGCCAGCTTTTCTTGAAAAATGATGCGCGCGCAACACCCTGAAACTTGCCTATTAGGGCCTGTTTATATGATCCCGGTGTACCGGGACGTCCCGGTGTACCGGGATCTCGGCTTGTAGATAATTTACTGTTATTTTCGCGGTTGCGTTTATATGGAGACCGGGACGTCCCGGTGTTCCGGGATCCCGGTTGAATCAACCGAGATCTCGGTACACCGGGACAGCTTTTTTCCCATATAAACGCGACATCCCGGTACACCGGGATGAAGTTTACTGAACTACAATGCTTGTAACTTTGAATCTTACGGTCAGAATCTCGTCCAAACGGTCAGGTCTAAAGACAAAACACGGAATAAAAGTGAAATAACTTCTAACATTGTAGAATTAGGGTGAGTTATTGCTTTTTTGTCCATTTCCTTAAATTCCCGCGCTTTTTGACCCGGGATGAAATTCATCCAAACGCGGGATGAAATTCATCCAGGGCAACCGGGACATCCCGGTACACCGGGATCATATAAACAGGCCCTTTAGTGGTAAACTGCCGAGATTAGTTTTGATAACGAAATACTGACGTTTCAAGCGGAGCCCTTGATCACGGAGTAAAATGTCGAGAGTCCCTTATCAGAGTAAAATGTGATGAAAAGCTCCGCTCGAGACGCCAGTATTTCGTTATCAAAACTACTCCAAGCATAATTATTGTGGGACAGCAAACTCAGATGGAGAATAATGATTTATTTCCTATCCCACAATAATTATTCCAACAACATAAGATGGAGAGTTAAGTCTCTCGATATTAAAGAAACTAGATTTCAGTTTTGAAATATCAAATATAGGTACCATTGTTATATAGCTAGAGTTTCACTGGATGCAACGATGACTGTCATTGGTTGGTTTGTGGTCTCATGACCCTAGCTAAATTTCAATGTCTGGGCAATAATTGAGAAGTTGTTGCCTGCTCGGTCAATTAGTTTTCAACTGTTGATCACTAGAACTTTGAACTCTTCACGGCATCCTATAAACAAAAGCTTGTTTGGTACCAAAAAAAGAATACTTATAGGTCTTCAAAGCATGTGTGAAGATTAACTGGAGAAATGTATTGATGTTCTTTTGTCCGGAGACTCATATTTGTTTGGTTGAAGTGAAATTGCGGAGCCAGGCGAGATGTTTTGGTAAGTCTTAGCGTTTGTCTTTTGTGTACTTTCCCTTGATAAACGTCGGAATTATTCAGCGAAACTCAAACTATATAACAAAGCACTTAATGTCTGCTCCCTCGGGAAACAGTTAGTTTTGTTTTCCCTCGAGTCTCAAATATCAAGACTCTCGGGAAAACAAAACTATCTGTTTCCCTCGGGAGCAGCGGGCACGACTTGCTCCCAACTTAACCCGCATTGAGCTCAGTCGGTATAGAGCGTAGGACTAGTAAACCAAAGGTCGCGAGTTCAAATCCCAGCCGCTGTCAAGTAGAGTTTTCTCTAGTCACCCACTCCCCAGTATGGCTCGTCAGAATTCCGAAAGTAACGGCCCCGTTACTCAGTCCCCGTCACTCGGCCCCCGTTACTCGGCCCCCGTTACTCGGCCCCGGTACTTTCGGATTTAGCAGCCCTTGGGGGCCGATATTTTCGGGGGGCCGCTACTTCGGGATGGTTGAAATACGT
Source organism: Corallium rubrum (assembly GCA_964035015.1). Classification (NCBI taxonomy): domain Eukaryota; kingdom Metazoa; phylum Cnidaria; class Anthozoa; order Scleralcyonacea; family Coralliidae; genus Corallium; species Corallium rubrum. The sequence continues at coordinate 3,703,523 of OZ036010.1, forward strand.
TAGGAAGAAATATCAAAAGTCTCCGTTCACCAGTAACTATTTATATTTACTACATTAGTCCTATTTTCATATTATAAGTTTTTCTGAGGATGATTCTGTAATTAACAACTACCTACTGAACTGACTTAATTATCAAGCGATGAATAGAAAACATATATTACTAGTTTTAAGTTGATTGTTAAGTTTTAATACGAACATTACTTTTTTGTCGGATATTAGTATTAGGAACATTAAAAAATGTGCCCCATTCGAAGTGGCCGCTACTTTGGGGGGGCCGCTACTTTTGGGAAATTTTAGAAGTGTCACAAACTCAACGTTACTTTCGGGGGGCCGTTACTTTCGGAATTCTACAGTATAGGCGAGTGTCAAGGTGTTGCGCGCGCATCGTTTTGCAAAGGAATTGGCGGGCTCTTGGCGTGCTCTCCACAAAGTAAGCGATGGCAAACAGACTTGCTAGCGAGCCAACAACAGCAGAGAAACAGTGTTAAACATCCAGAAACTGTATCTATACTTTGTTTATCTTCAACAATATGTTTACTTTGAGTGGAGCTTGCCAGTTTTTTTGAAAAATGATGCTCGCGCAACACCCTAAAACTCGCCTATTCTCGGCAGTTTACAAGCTTTTTAAAGGAGGAAGTTACTCACATTCATTCAAAAAGAAATATATTTATGAAAAGGCAAGCAGTTGGTAGATCAAAGAACAAGTACCTTATTGTCGGTGCTGATATGACGCTGATCAGGATAAGGCGACATAGATTTAATGGATGAGGATTTGGGATGCGGAAAATATGCTTTAGGAAAAATGTGTTTAACTCGACAATCTGCAAAGAAAAACGTTTCAACATCACTAACAATAAAGCTGTGACATGGCAGTTTTAGTGCTTCAGATGGTGAAGTTCTCTTTTTTCAATATTATACCCTATCTGATTATGTTAAAACTCAGGAGGCGTCGGGGACATCGCTCGCTGCATATTAAAGTCAGGCGCGGGAAAACTACAAGTTAAACCAGATTAAGACCAGACGTTTCACTAGGTCATATAAGACGTTTCGTTACGATGTTAATACCATACATCATAAGACATTGCGCTATACATAACTGTGATATATTTATTAACGTTTAATACGCTACGCTATATAAAACGTTCAGCTACACATTGCAGTAAAAGGTTCCGCTGCAGTGCGTTGTTAGACATTAAGCTACGTTATAACACGTTATGCTTCACTCTCAAGAAAGGGTTCTTTTTTGAACATTTTCTCCAAACTGGTGCGTAATATCTTGCTGTCGCAACAAACGAGGCGCGTGGCAAAATGCGCATCTCGATGACTCAAAGCACGTGACGAGGCGCGCGCGCGCTTTCAAGAGACATCAGTTGTTGCAGTTTAAAAGAATACAACTCACTCACCTGCCAAACTACACCCAATATATAAACAGCAAAAAACCTCTTGTAAGTTGAGTTGGAATCAGTCCAGTTGACACGAGTCCAGCTGAGAAAAGAAGCGCCAAAAATTTAGAGTTTTTGACACTCCTTGTGAACCTTCAGACATTATTAACCCATGCATTGCTGCATGAGGCTCAGGCTTTTATTGTTTCACTCTGTCTAACGCCAGACGATTTTACGCGTCAAAGGAAGAACCCTCAGACATCCTAGGCAGCAAATGGTTAACAAGTGATTAACCCCAAGTATTCCTGCCTGAGCTGGCGTGAAAGCAATTAGTGATGCCCAGAGATGACACTCAGCCCTTAGGGATCTTCAGGGATGAAGGACCCCCTAAACTTAAATTAACTACCGTATTTATTCAAATAGACGCTCACTACAAAATAAACGCTCACTATCAAATAAACGCTCACTATCAAATAAACGCTCACTATCAAATAAATGCTCACTATCAAATAAACGCTCACTATCAAATAAACGCTCACTATCAAATAAACGCCCTCTCCAATAGACGCCACTCTGCTAATAAAAATATTTAATAAACGCCCCCCTCCAATAACCCTCTAAAACTTAAACTACTTAATAGCAAGATTCGCATTTTGGCCTAAGGCCACATACCACATACAGTGTACTTTGCAAATTTATATTCATCTATATTATATAACCGCAGTGTTTGTCCAATTACGTACATCTTATTAAAAAAATCATGAGATTGTGTGAACATTTGTGTGACGGTTTTTTTTTAATAATTGAAATATCAAATTTTGAAATGAAACGCCTCTCTCTAATAAACGCCCAGCTCAATTTTTCAATAAACGCCCAGGGCGTCTATTGGAATAAATACGGTAATCTAAAATAACAAAGGATAACTTACCCCAACACCAACCCTAACCATAATTCCACACCCAACCCTAATACAAAATTTCTAATTATAACTCTAAAAGGTCAGTGATAACTACTAGCCTAGAATGACTGGTCTGTTTGCTGTGCATCCTCGTATAAACCGCTAAGACACTGGCCAAAATCGGCTCCGTTATTGTGTTACTCTGTCACGCCAGATGATTTTACATTTACTCGCCAAAAGGAGAACCCCCAGATGCATCCTAGGCAGCAATAGATTAATATATTAACATTACGGATTACCTGACTGGGGTGAATTGCAAGATTGCCCTCCTTAATTTCCCAGTGGTTGATTGTATGTCCCTAATTTTGAAGAAAAGGAAAAACAACTGAACGTTTAGAACCACTTTTACATGCAGGCATAATCTTATTCTTACATAGACATATAATGAATTTCATCTTGTTTCATTTACTTACTTAATGCTTTCCCAATGATAGGTCCTCATTTCTAACTTTTTAGCAAGGTAAAGACCAACATGGATTCCTAGTCCGTTGCAAATAATAATATCTAAAAGAATTGCATCCCACCAGCATTCGTTGAAGTTTGGCAGAAGATGAGCAAAGAATTTCTGAAAGACAACATTTTAGGCAATTTTTTTAAGGCAGACTCTCACTCTCCCTTTACAAAAAACCCAAAGCTTAATTACCTCCACCAGCTAGGAAGTTATGTTTTCATCTGTGTCTGTGCCTGTGCCTGTGCCTGTGCCTGTGCCTGTGCCTGTGCCTGTGCCTGTGCCTGTGCCTGTGCCTGTGCCTGTGCCTGTGCCTGTGTTTGTGCCTGTGCCTGTGTATGTGCCTGTACCTGTGCCTGTGCCTGTGCCTGTGCCTGTGCCTGTGCCTGTGCCTGTGCCTGTGTATGTGCCTGTGCCTGTGCCTGTGCCTGTGCCTGTGTCTGTGCCTGTGCCTGTGTCTGTCTGTCTGTGTCTGTCTGTCTGTCTGTCTGTCTGTCTGTCTGTCTGTCTGTCTGTCTGTCTGTCTGTCTGTCTGTCTGTCTGTCTGTCTGTCTGTCTGTCTGTCTGTCTGTCTGTCTGTCTGTCTGTCTGTAAGTGGTCTTGTCTGTCTGTCTGTCTGTCTGTCTGTCTGTCTGTCTGTCTGTCTGTCTGTCTGTCTGTCTGTCTGTCTGTCTGTCTGTCTGTCTGTCTGTCTGTCTGTCTGTCTGTCTGTCTGTCTGTCTGTCTGTCTGTCTGTCTGTCTGTCTGTCTGTCTGTCTGTCTGTCTGTCTGTCTGTCTGTCTGTCTGTCTGTCTGTCTGTCTGTCTGTCTGTCTGTCTGTCTGTCTGTCTGTCTGTCTGTAAGTGGTCTTGTCTGTCTGTCTGTCTGTCTGTCTGTCTGTCTGTCTGTCTGTCTGTCTGTCTGTCTGTCTGTCTGTCTGTCTGTCTGTCTGTCTGTCTGTCTGTCTGTCTGTCTGTCTGTCTGTCTGTCTGTCTGTCTGTCTGTTTGTTTGTTTGTTTGTTTGTTTGTTTGTTTGTTTGTTTGTTTGTTTATCTGTCTGTCTGTCTGTCTGTCCATCCATCTGTCCGTGCATCCGTCCATCCGTCCATCCATCCATCCGTGCGAACACCCGCCCGCCTGCCCAACCGCCCACCCACCCGTCCGTCCGTCCGTTCGTTCGTTCGTTCGTTCGTTCGTTCGTTCGTTCGTTCGTTCGTTCGTTCGTTCGTTCGTTCGTTCGTTCGTTCGTTCGTTCGTTCGTTCGTTCGTTCGTTCGTTCGTTCGTTTGTCTGTCTGTTAGTCTGTTTGTCTGTCTGTCTGTCTGTCTGTCTGTCTGTCTGTCTGTCTATCTGTTTGTTTGTTTGTTTGTTTGTTTGTTTGTTTGTTTGTTTGTTTGTTTGTTTGTTTGTTTGTTTGTTTGTTTGTTTGTTTGTTTGTTTGTTTGTTTGATTGATTGTTTGTTTGTTTGTTTGTTTGTTTGTTTGTTTGTTTGCTTGTTTGTTTGTTTGTTTGTTTGTTTGTTTGTTTGTTTGTTTGTTTGTTTGTTTGTCTGTCTGTCTGCCACCAGGAGATCTCACAACAAAATACTGCACAAGATTTTTATGAAAGTTTGTGGATTTCAAGATTGATTATAGACCAAGGACAAACGTTCCCTTTCACGTTTAGTTGAATTTGGTTGAAATTTGGATGAGATTTATGAGAAATTAATAAAAATCTGACCTTCATGTGGAAGAAATGCTTGATTGCCCTTATTATCCTTATTTTATGCAAACATTTTTGCATAATTTTAGTATGAGTGCAATCAAACATTTTATTCATGCACATATGTGTAGGTCTTGTGAGCTAGCCTGGTTAGTGCGATGACTTTCTTTTTAAACATCTCTACTAATAATTAACCCACAGGTGCAGCATGGCGTGTGAATGAAATTAACAAAATAGACAAATTCAGTTGAATAAGATGTTAATTTTGAATGGTGTGTAAAATAAATGTGATACTGTAGTACACTGCATTAAAAAACCATCAACAGAATCCATTTATTTCGTTAAATTCATTCACACACTGGCCACTCTGCTGGACTGAGCCATTACTAAATGTTTGGCCACCTTCCAAACAACCTTTTTTCTTCCGCAAAAGACATTCTACTGATTTTGGTAGTAGAGTACAAAGGAATACCTCAGTAATCTCCCATGTGATACTAGCAGCCCAGCACAAACCAGCATGTCTGATTAATAATGACTTCCCAGCCCAGCCAAGAAAATGAGACAAAATAAACAGATCCATGCTGTCTTTGAGTTTGTCCCAAGTGAGCCGACAATCCACAGCATAAAGCTAAATCAAAAATACAAACCAGAGAGGGAAATTGAAAAGGAAAGAAAGATAGAGACAAAAGGAAAGGAAATGATAAAAAAGGAAATGATAAAAAAGGAAATGAAAGGAAGGGAGGAAAAGTAAAGAAAAAAGAGAAGGGAGGGAATGAAGGAGGGGAAAATTAAGGAGGGGGAAAAAGAGGAGGGAGAGAAATAGAGGGAGAGGAAAGAAGGAGAAAGGAAAGGAGGAATGGGAAAAAGATAGAATGAAGGAGTGGATGGATGGATGGCTGGCTGGCTGGCTGGCTGGCTGGATGGATGGATGGATGGATGGATGGATGGATGGATGGATGGATGGATGGATGGATGGATGGATGGATGGAAGGATGATGGATGGATGGATGGATGGATGGATGGATGGATGGATGGATGGATGGATGGATGGATGGATGGATGGATGGATGGATGGATGTAAGGATGGATGGAAGGATGGATGGATGGATGGATGAATGGATGGATGGATAAATGAATGAATGGATGGATGGATGGATGGATGGATGGATGGATGGATGGATGGATGGATGGATGGATGGATGGATGGATGGATGGATGGATGGATGGATGGATGGATGGATGGATGGAAAAATCAACTTCCAGCTAGTACACAATCATGTAATTTTATCAAAAATCTTTGTTATAGTCAGTTTCAGCTTGCTTCTGAAATCTGAAATGTATAATCGAAATGAACATTCTGAACTTATGTTTTAAGTCAGCAATTTGTTTCTGTTTAACCAACTTATCTATTAATCTTCATTTCCATCAAACACTATATTATATATACATGCAACAATAATCTTCTACTCCATGATTTTGCCAAAGGAATTCAATTCAAAGCTTATTAAATTTGAACTTCACAATGAACTTTGTGAACGTCCATACCTAGTTCCCAACGTTCCAACAAATGTTGACAAATGAATTTCAAAAGCAAGGCTATTAAACTGACTATAACAGTATAACATATGTTACCTTTGTGTCAGGGCCTGCATGTTTTAGTGCAGGGTCAATAAACACAAGAATATCTTTTACTTGTTTATAATTTAAAAACAACATAAAAGATAATGCCAGCAAGTAAATCACACTAACACCTAAAAAAGATATTAAACAGAAGCATTACTCATCCAACTGTAATGATAACAGAAACAAAAAACATAGTTTGAAACAAAAAAAATTATAGAATATCTAATTTTTGGGTTATAATTAAATTAAAAAATAATGTAGCACTGACAGTAATTTTTCTCAATAATAATATAAAAAATCTAACTGCCCCAAATGGGAATCAAACACAAGGCCTCCAAATCAATGCATTTCATCGGTGCTTTGGTCACTTAGAAGCTTAATTCAGACATGGTGATCAGGATAGTCATGCAGAGATTTTCAGATTTATAATTTTATCACATTGCCATTCTCTTTAGTCAAACTGGATGTTCTCTTGTATCAGGGGTCAAATTTCACCGAGGCCACCGAGGCCATGGCCGACGGTGAACGGAAAATGGCCTAGGGTCACAAGGCAACCCAAGGCCATTTTTGGCCTTGGGTTGGCCGCCGTACATATAACAGCAAACTTTCATATAATATCTCCTAATGTCTGAAGATCACTTTATAGTTTTAATATTTTCACTAAATGAAACTTCGTTATTTTTCCCCGACATTGTGTGCAATCGATCGGAACTTTTGAACTCAAGTTGGGTATCGACTTGTCAGTTTTTAGGTACCACAGACATCGATAAAAATCACGTGTCACACTGTCTTAGTACAATTAAATGGCCGCTTGTTGTATACTAATCGTAAATGCAGAGAACATTGTTTAGCCTTGGAGTGAAACGCCATTCATCCGAATTGCCTCCGCTTGGTGAACCCAGCGACAACAGTTCCACTGTCACTGACACATCTGTTGATTCAGAGCCGAAGGAAAAACGTAGTAGAACAGCCAGATTAGCGACAGTAAAGAACTGGAAATGTGACTGGCTAGATTATGAAGAAAAAGATGGTGTTGTTTGGAAAATTTGGTGCAAATATTGCCATGAGTTCCCCGATGTTGCACAGGGCCGCTACAACTCCAGTCAAAAACAATTCATCGATTGTGCGGCCTATATCAACGGCACAGCTAACGTTAAACTCAGAGCTGCTAAACACCACGAAACTACAGATGGACACGAAGATGCAAAGAAGGCTAATGCGGCCAAATACAAGCCATCTGAGACGCATATACATAAATCAATCCGGGCACTCCACGAAGATGAGAGTGTGAAAATGATTAAGCTATTCAACGCGGCATACTACATTGCCAAAACCGAAATGACTTTCAGCGATTATCCTGGTTTTGTTAAATTTGAAGCGATGCAGGGCATTGAACATGGACAAACGTACTGCAACTACTTCGTACCAAAACTATCGGTAAATTAATGCGCGTGTGTTTTGATGGACCTCCCCCTCACGAGTACGATTCTCAACAAGCAGTTACACATTGGTTGAATTCCAGCACTCGTCGCCGTTGTACAAATATTAAACCATATGGCCCGTGAAACTCACAGAGACGAAAACGTGTAACTGCAGTCGACAACGCATGTGACTCTGAACTCTCAGAGATACTTGTGCTTTCTGAATCAGACACCGGCAGTGTCAATGGCGACAGCAGCGACAACAGCAGTGACAATGACAGCGTCAACGGCAGTGACAACGGAAGCGTCAATGGTAGCGACATCAGCAGCGATGACAATGATTCCAGTGAATCAACATTTGAAGGGTTTACTTGTGAGGATTTTCAAAGCAATCCATCAACCATGGATTAATGATAAAACAAATTATAAAATTGTCATAAAATTACCGTGTAAAAATATGGTTTTTCTATTAGTTTATATTCAGTTTACCTTTACAATAAAGTTTTGGATGTTTTCGAAACTATTGTTTGTTAAAACTTGTTCACAGTAAATGCAGGTGACTGGGAAAAAATACCACGAAAAATGGCCTTGGGTTGAAGGATCTAGCTAGGCCAATAATGGCCTAGCTAAAAAAAAATTGGCCTTGGGTTGGAGGACCTACCTAGGCCATCAATGGCCTAGGGTACAAAATATAAAATTTGACCCCTGTTGTATGCAACATTGCAATTTTGATTGAAGGATTCAATCAGCAACCTGCAAATACTTTATCATGATTCCTCAACGGGCCCTAAAAATTGTTTAAATATGCCAAACTTTAGATAATGCAAAATTCTATATAAAGTTAGAGCATTATACAGTACCTTCAAGTATACATCATATTTGTGTTGTTCAATTTTTAAAACCAATACTTTAAGCAAGCAACCTGTAGAGAAATTCCAATAAAGCATTTGCAAGTTGCTGATTGAATTTTAATCTGCCAATCAATTATCATTATTGCAAATGTTGCATTTCAATATTTTGCAAAGTTGTATACGCAAGAGAACACCCGGTTTGTCTAAAAAACAATCCTCTCATATTTCTAAATTAATTTTTTCCTTAAATAAAATTGAGCACCCTACGTAGGAATGAGTTGACCTGTAACACTCAAACATTGCACATACCAAAAACTATTCTCCATAAAAGAGGATGAGGTCTTGTAAATGGACCTATAAAAAATAAAAGGGCAGTTCCATGAGGCTTTTCCTGTGAAGTTTGATAACAAATTTACACTTCTTAACATAAACAATATATCATAATTGCAGTTAGCTTACCATTTGGTGCAATTAACGTGCAGACAAATAAAAACACCACACAGATTGCAATTAGTCCTTTGAATATGTTTTTGCTGAGTTCGACATCTGGATCACTAGGAAAATGAACAAAATCCATTTATAGTTAAAACCAGATGTTCTCTTGCATACAATATGGCAATATTGATATGCAACATTGCAATTTATTTTGCTTGGCAGATTCAATCAGCAACTTCCAAATGCTTTATCATGGATTCCTCAATAGGTTGTTTGAAATATCAGTTTCAAACATCAAACAACACATAAATGTGATACAGTTCAGTTGTACTTGAAGTTAATGGCTCTAACTTTAAGGCGGTTTTCCACTAGGTGAAAAATGTCGTGCGAAGCGACATTTTCTTTTGTCTCGCAAGCTCTCGAGTGGAACTAATTAGCCAAGACAAAAGAAAAATGTTGAGTCGGTCGACAAATGTCGCCTAGTGGAAAACCGCCTTTATGAAGAATTTTGCATTATTTAAAATTTGGTATTTAAAATGATTTTTTAGAGCAACCCATTGATTTGATTGGGTTAAAGTGTTTGAAAGTTGCTGAATGAACCTGCAAATCAAAATTGCAATGTAACACAAGACTGAACATTCAGTTCGACTATAAGTTAGGGTTCCACTTTTGCTTACAATTATACCCAACACATATATTTGTGCCTCCCTTCTCAGACACAGGCCTACTCAAAAAAGTGAAAAATCATAATCCTGGTGCCATCCCTGCAAGAAACTGAAAGAGTTTAAGTTGAGGAACTTGAAAGTTTACATGAACCTGAACCATTTGCAAAGACTAATACAATAATAATTTCAAATTCTTCCAAACTTGCTGAGTGTTCGTATCAGGTTTTATAAACACAGGGCAGACATATATTTCTTTTATAAAATAAAAATAGAAAATATGGTGTGATGTCATAACCATGTTTATATTTAACAAATAGATTCCATTTTGCCGTTGTCTGTTCAGTTATAGATGCACAGATGATGTCACAACATGGTAAGAACAAAAAAGTGGCCCACAAGACACAGTTGAGTACGTTGTGACATCTTCTGTACATCTATAACTGAACAGACAACAAAAAAATGGAATCTATTTGTTTTATACAATACAAAAATTACACAATACTTCTTGCTGGATTTTGACGTGTCCATGTGTCTGTCCTCTAATAGATGAATAGATCATGAGGGTGACCAATCACATGGCACACTGTTTAATTTTGTTTATTATCAAAACCAAATCTATGCATGTATTATTTTATAAAATAATATAACTTTATCACACTTGCATTTTTCCTTCACTAAAGCCTTCAATATATAGCATTTAAAATAGTAAAATAATAACATTGACAAAGGACTTGAGTGCTCAGACCACAAAACAATTTAGCTAAATATTTTTGGCATACCACGGTAACTACAGTAGCTCACTAAATAAATTTTAGAAATCATTTAATATACTAAATGTGAGTAATGTCTTAATTTAAATATTCTGTATAACATATTAAATCATTTAATTATGTGTTCTATTCAATGCAAAGTATTTCTCTTTGAGACTACAGATGTAACTTGATAGCAGGTCCGACTCTTGATCCCCAGCTTGGGGCAGCTGTAATGTTTGTACTCCTCAATTTAAGCTTATTTGTACATTATAAACTTATTGTACTAGAATAAAATATATGCAATGTGTAAACCTTAAAAAGAGAGTAAAAACTACACATTTCTGTCCCTAAACTGGTTTCTAACGAAGCGTTAAGCTACTAAAGCAATATAATCCTCGAGACTTACTGTGTAAAAGCAAAGTAAATAAGATACAAGACGAGACAACTCAATGCCGTCAACGTCCTTGGTTTGTAAAAGTATTCAAGGGTAACGTCCACTACGATCTGCTCGCTAAGATCATGATTTCCATCGTCAGTTGACACTGTGGAGGATGAGGAGAATGTTCTCTCTCTTTTTGTTTGGTGACCTACACGTGCTTTGGCCATAATCCTTCGTCTGGCAGCTGCTGAGCGGTGCCGATCGAATGCATAGAAATATTATACTCGCCACCTGCGTGTAGGTGCAGGGTCAAAGGTCAAAGCTGAAAGCTCAAAGCGCCAGACGCGGAGGTAGATTTTATTTATTTATCTGTTACATTTCCACCTAATTTCCACATAGGGTACACCTTTGTTGAAAGTTCTCGTTCTACTGTTTTGAATTTTGGTCCTAATTCTGATCCCAGTTCTAATGCTAATTTTTTTAGTTTTAGTTCTAATTTGAGTTCTAATTCTAGTTCTAATTCTAGTTTTAGTTCTAATTTTAGTTCTACTAATATTTTTAGTTTTAGTTCTACTAATTTTAGTCTTAGTTCTAATTCCAGTTCTAATTTTAATTCCAGTTCTAATTATAGTTCTAATTCTTGCTAATTTTAGTTCTATTCCTAATTCTAGTTTTAATTTTAGTTTTAGTTCTATTTTTAATTTTTGTTCTAATTCCAGTTCTAATTTTAGTTCTAATTCCAGTTAATTCTAGTTTTGGTTCTAATTTTTCTTCTAATTCTAATTTTTGTTTTACTTCTAATTCTAGTTCAAATTTGAGTTCTAATTCTAGTTTTAGTTCTAATTCTAAACTCCAGCTAAATATTTTATTATTGATTTTCATTGCTATGACAACACAAAGTGTTGACACTCCATTTCCTTAGACAAAACATAACACCACACCATGAATGAGGTATGGCCAGTTGAGATTTTCGTGCAAAGAGAATGTCAGAAATATTAAACACAGTCCAATTCATATTTATATTATTTTGTTATTTTTGAATTTAGCCTTTAGAAGGGGAAGAGGCTCCGCTCGCCGACGAAGTGGAAGGTAGAGTTTCGCGATGCGTATTGCCACGGTATTACGCATCTTAAAACTCAAGACTTTTTTTAGGGCATCGACGATAAATATTTTAGTAAACGTTCATTCCAGTGCAATAATAGCGCACCGAGGAAATATTGCATTGTCCCAATCCAGCCAGAGAAAAACTGCTCTTAGTCTTTTGATCTTTGATGTACAATCAGTGTTTGTATTGATCTTAAATGCTTCTGTCTGTTTATTTTCAAGACGAGGGCGACGCGGAGGAAGCGACGGAGAATGACAAACCCGAAAGCTCAAGAAAAGCCGAAACGTTTGAAGAAAAGCAACGTGAACTGTTGTTGGCAGATTGTCGTCGACTGAAAAAGAAAATGACAGACGTTAAAAACAGTATTCACAGACCACCACTGTAAGTTGAGCGTATGTTGTACATTGTTTATCAAAGACTCGGTTTCCGAAGTATTTACAATGTTTGTCTGTGTTGTATCGAAATAAGTACAATAGAGCTGATACAACATAGTCACTCATATTGTAAAATAGTTGTAGTAGATATAACTATTTAAAGTGAAGTTGAGGCTTGTATGTAAATTTTATATCAAATTCACACTTAATAATTCCATTGATTAATAAAACATCAATGTTTTATCAAAGTTAATAGCTGGCACTAGCGTCTCAGATTCAGCTTTTTCTGAGTTAAAATGATCTTATTTAACCTTTTCTACGATTGTTCATCATTTACACTTACAATTTGATAAGTTAAAATATTCGCGTAAAATAAATGCCCTTCAAAAACTCATGGTTGTGTTTTGTAAAATGTAAAATAAAAGTAAATTAAGTAAATCATAAGGTTCAGGTATTTAGATGTGTGATTGCTTAGTGTTGAGACACAATGCGGTAATTTTTTCTTTATAAATACTTTCATGGCAACAATCTAGATATGATTAGCCTGCGAATAATAAGGATACATTTGTCATGAATCTATCCTTACACATCCGTTAATTGTTGCTTTTACCAATATGACGTATTTATAAAGAAAAAATTACCGCATTGTGAATTCAAGATGGCGCCGCTTGGTGAGCGATTGACCGAGCTATCATTTCCTTCAAATTATGAAGCTTAACCAACTACTAAAACCACCATCTGATTAGACAACCTTTTTAAACGAAACCTCACCCCCATACCCTCCCCGGAAACCCTAAACCTAATCACACCCCCCGGAAACCCTAAACCTAACCACAACCCCCCGGAAAAATGCCCACCTCTCATACCCCGACCACAACACCCCTATAGAGTTTTTACCTTTATGTGTTCAAGTTTAACATCCCGCTTGTGGGATGGTTTTATTGGATGGTTAAGCTTCATAATTTGAAACCGATGATACCTCATTGACCGTATCGAAAAAGATGGCGTCTTGTCCATTTAACCACAATCCTTTGCGCACATTAAATATTGTTTCTTGCAGAATAATTGGAAGATAGGGTTTTAAAAGGGTAAAACTTTGGTAGGAATGAAGTTCTTGTTTATTTAATCCAAGTGATGTTAGCATGATAAACAATGTTTAGTTGTTATTTGAGCTGATTTGAGGTTGCAAAGCATTGTGGTTGAATGTACCGTCCCCATCTTTTTCAGTACCGTCAAATCACGGCGTGCGTAAGACGCAACCTACCACAAAATATTATACGTTGTGAGACCTTACGTTACGTTGTGAGACTTTACATTACGTTGTGAGACTTTACGTTACACTAATAGACTGTAAGACCTTACGTTACGCTGTGAAACCTTACGTTAATACGTTGTGAGACCTTGCGTTATGTTGTGAGACCTTCCATTAGTACGTTACGTCGCGAGACCATTTGTGAGATCTTCCGTAACGTTGTGAGACTTTACGTTGCGTTGTGAGACCTTGCGTTACGCTGTGAGACCTGACGTTATGTTGTGAGACCTTACGTTACATTGTGAGATCTTGCGCTACGTTGTGAGACCTTGCGCTACGTTGTGAGACGTGCCTTGCGTTACATTGTGAGACTTTACGTTGCGTTGTGAGATCTTGCGTTACGCTGTGACACTTTACGTTGCGTTGTGAAATCTTGCGTTACGTTGTGAGACCTTACGTTACGCACTTACGCTGTGAGACCTTACGTTACTAATTAACTGAGTTATTTAATAGTCGAGGAGGTTTTCTAAAAAGCATATCAATTATTATATATTGCCCTGGTGACCAGGCAGTATCTATATACAACAATCGAAATATGGTATAGGAAGTTAATACTGCCGAAACAGAGAACGCAAGTGGTCTAAAATTTTTAGTTATTGGTTCTCTTGGGATGTACAGTATTGTAGATACATCTCTAGAAAGAAGAATAAAGTAAAAGAAAACCGACTCCACTGCATTCACTCATATTATATTACATATAATTATGACATGTTATACAATCAATTATTTTTAATGCAGGATATACTAACCATCTGTGTTAATTTCTTTCCACTATAAAGAAAGCCATTTACACCTTACCTGTTCAACAGCTTGGAACCATACTACAATCAATATCTGGTCAACTACACTGTCAATGAATTACAACAGGCATGTAGCAAAATACGTGTTTATTGGCCAGATGCAGTGATAGATCCAGCTTGATCTGGTAGGGGGGGTGGGGTGCTGAGCAAGTGAAGTGAGATCAGGCCTGTGGCGTGGGGTGTGACCAACGCAGGGTGGAGCGCCGCTGAGGGAGCTACGGCAGGGGTCTGGGGACACAGCCCCCAGCAGGTCCAGGGGCCGAGCTGGTGGTGGGGTAGGGGGGTGAAGCCCACCAGAAAATTTTTTTTTATACCTATTAATACCTATGAATCATATAATAGCTAATATATGAATCATATATCTATGAATCATATGATAGCATGAAGCTTACACAGACATTGAATGAATGTGTCCTTTAATGTACTTGGATTTGACAAGGCAATTGGCACCCCCTTGGCCAAGGCCAGGGGGGTGCACACACCCTTGCACACCCCTGTAAATCCATCACTGGCCAGATGATGTGCAGTGTCATGTTTAGTTTTTCATGAGCGTATTTCATTATTTCTATCCAGGAAAATGAGACAGATGAAAGAACTGCAAGTAGTTATGGACAGCGAGCAACATCATTAGGAATAGTAGGTGAGAAGAAACATATTAATTTGTTTATTTATTGGTTTATTGTAGAAATGTGTTCACTGAATAAGCTAAGTCATTACAATAATATTATTTTCATTTAAAAATTCTAAGCTAGCCTCTTTAATTTCTATAGGCATGTCATAATCATGCGAAAATATTAAACTATTGTCTACAGAAAACATGAAAATTCATTTTTTAATAGTTAGTTAAATGGATTAATCAATCTTCATGTTTTTCAGAACCACAGTTATCCTGGAGAATGGACAAGTAAGCATTGACTTTGGGTCAACCTATTTGGCTTAAACGGTGATGTTCAGCAGATGACTTGTAGAGGTTACAACTTCGGCCTGGGCAAACCCACATAGAATATTTTTGCTAGTCTACCCCTCCCACTCCAAATTAATACAAATATTTTTTATATATAATTATTTTAATAGTGTTCCAGGCCCTTATAGTCCTTCAAGATTATCTGGAAATACATCAGTACGAAAAAAATGGTATGAATTAACATTGTTACAATTAACATAATACACTATTCTTACTCTCTAATAAAGGGCACTCTCTAATAAGCCATCCTCTCCAATAAGCCCCACTCCTCTCTAACAAGCCCCACCCTCTCTAATAAGCCCCATCCCTCTCTAACAAGCCTCACCCTCTCTAATAAGCCCCCTCTCTATAATAAGCCCCACCCTCTCTAAGCCCCACCCTTCCCTAACAAAACCCACCCCTCTCTAAGAAGCCCCACTCTGTAACAGGCCCTACCCTCTCTAATAAGCCCACCCTTTCTCTAATAAGCCCCACCCTAATACACAACCATCGCTAGTAAGCCCCACTCCTCACTAATAAACCCCATCTAATACACAACTCTCGCTAATAAGCCCCACCCTCTCTCTAATAAGCCCCACTCCATTCTAACAAGCACCACCCCTCTCTAACAAGTATTGCTCCTCTCTAACACACCCACCCCTCTCTAACAAGCACCACCCCTCTCTAATAAGCTCACCCCTCTCTAACAAGCACTGCCCCTCTCTAACACGTCCACCCCTCTCTAACAAGAACCACAAACACCGCCCCTCTCTAACAAGCACTACCCCTGTCTAACAAAACCCACCTCTCTAACAAGCCCCACCCTCTCAAATAAGCCCCATAATAAGCCCCACCTCTCTCCAACAAAACCCACCCCTCTCTCCTCTCTAATAAGCCCCACTCTAATACACAACTCTCTCTAATATGCCCACTCCTCACTAATATGCCCCACCTCTTTCTAACAAGCACCATCCCTCTCTAATAAGCCCCACCCTCTCTAATAAGCTCCCACGCTCTCTAATAAGCCCCCACTCTCTAATAAGCCCAACTCTCTCTAATAAGCCCCACCCCTCTTTTTTTTTAAGCCAAGCTCTTCATCACCTGGAGTAAAAAATGAGGTCACATTGTAATGTCCAGTGTGTAAGAAGGGCAATGGGTGGGAAATGTAACTACCACTCTCAAACTCATTAATAATTCATGAATTATATACCACATCACATGCATGAGTTTTGATACCCAATGAAAACCTGTAGGAAGCTTCCTAGTGAACTGACTCATTTCTTAATCTGCTTATTGAAATCAATGAAGAAAACACCGCAAATCACGATGCGAATACTCATTTGGGAAGCAAGATCAAACTCTCGTTTATCGTGTTTCATCAGCGGACTCCAAACACTCGACAACAATAAAAACCTCGGGGCTACGTCCTCGATTTTCATTTGTTTTCTCGTGTTTGGAACCCCTGGTGAAACACTCAAACTGGTGTTTGATCTAGTACCTCTAGACAATATGAGCAGTGCCTCACAATTTCACCATAATTTACTAGGGCTGGCAATACACAAGCAAAAGACGACACTTTGGGAAGCACGAGACTGCCAGCATTTCCAAAACCCTCCTTTCCAAAGATTACCCTACCAGAATATCAGCCTTCAAAAATGGACTACTCAAAAGTACTGAAATTCAGGTAAAATGCCATAGTTGTGCTGCCTTTACTGTCGCTCTGATACTGTAATCTTGTTATTTTAGGGTTTGTTTTTATCTCATTCTTACTCCACGCTAATCATTTAACACAACCACGGATTAAAATTTTGAGTAAGACGTTACGTTACATTGTAAGACGTTGCGTTACATTGTAAGACGTTACGCTACATTGTAAGACGTTACGCTACATTGTAAGACGTTACGCTACATTGTAAGACGTTATGCTACATTGTAAGACATCACGCTACATTGTAAGACGTTGCGCTACATTGTAAGACGTTGCGCTACATTGTAAGAGGTTGCGCTACATTGTAAGACCTTACGCTACATTGTAAGACCTTACGCTACATTGTAAGACGTTACGCTACATTGTAAGACGTTACGCTACATTGTAAGACATCACGCTACATTGTAAGACGTTGCGCTACATTGTAAGACGTTGCGCTACATTGTAAGACGTTGCGTTACATTGTAAGAGGTTGCGCTACATTGTAAGACCTTACGCTACATTGTAAGACGTTACGCTACATTGTAAGACGTTGGGTTACATTGTAAGACGTTGCGTTACATTGTAAGACATTACACTGCATTCCAGAGGTTGTATTCTAAGACATTGTGGCTGTGCGCTATCGAAATTTTGTACTGACGTTTCGAGTGAAGCCCTTCATCAGAGTAAGATGTCATAGCTGATCTGACGTCAAGTAATAGCTAGGCTGGGAAAAGGGAACTCCTTTTGAAAAGTAAAGTTGTCTGGTATTAGACAGGAGTAAAATAATAAAGTGAAAGAAAATTAGTGTGCTGCGTAGGCAGTGTTGAAATACAAATCTAAATATAGTAAGGTTAGATATACTGCCGAAACGTGGAACGTAGTTTTCTAACGTTTCGAGCGAAGGCCCTTCGTCAGAGAGAAACGTGGACCTTCGCTCGAAACGTTCAACCTCTACGTTCCATGTTTTGGCAGTATATCCAACCTTAAAATAATAAAGGCTCATTTTTCACTATCCACATGCGTAAAAACGCACAACTTGTTCACGGTTGTCAACAGGCGTGAACAATGTTGTGCTGCTCGCCGTGAACAAGTTGTCAACAAGTTGTTCACTTATGGTTCGAACAATTTGTTCACGGATAAATCAACAGTCATGAACAAGTTGTTCCAATAGCACATTTTTACAGCCAACAACGTTGTTCGCACATGATACAACATGTTGTAACAGCATGACGAAATAACAACGATGAACAACAATGTTACAACAATGGTGGACCTGGTTGATGTATCAACACGTTCTTCGGTTGTTACAACATGCGTGAACAACGGTTGTTGTTTCATCAAGCAGTAACATCTTGTTGAAACAATGATGAACAATGTCGTTCATTTATCAATGTTGTTCACATATGTCAACAAGTTGTTACAGCATTGTTGCAAGTTGTTACAGCATTGTTCAGGCAACAATGCTGTAACAACTTGCGAGATTTTTACGCGTGTATACGTGAATACATATACCTATATGAATACAGTAAGAAGTGTACATACAGCTGTACATTTAAATTTTGACATCAGGAAATGAATGACAACTACATCTCCTTGAATATATATTATACCCCAATTTCTTTCTTACTAAATTTTATATTACTTTTTAGAATTGAAATGGACAATGAAGTGAAGAAACTAAATAAGAAGAAAGTCAAGCTTGACTACAACAGAACTTTGAAAGATTGGGAGCGCATGAACTTAAATGAACTGAAAGAACTACCTCCGTATTCTCGATACCACGTCAACCAAACTATCAAGACATATTTTGGAACATCCAAAGGAGCAACACTGGCTGTCAACTCACTGAGCAAGCAACTAGATGTCGAGTGAACAATATTTGTGGCTTATTAGGAGCAA
This sequence comes from Corallium rubrum, assembly GCA_964035015.1. NCBI lineage: Eukaryota > Metazoa > Cnidaria > Anthozoa > Scleralcyonacea > Coralliidae > Corallium > Corallium rubrum. The sequence goes on from OZ036010.1 coordinate 3,722,240, forward strand.
CACTGGCTGTCAACTCACTGAGCAAGCAACTAGATGTCGAGTGAACAATATTTGTGGCTTGTTTTTATAACTACCGTAGAGTTCGCAAAGTAGCGCCCCCCCCCCCAAGTAGCGCCCCCTCCAAAGTAGCGTCCCCCTCCCCAAGTAGCGCCCCCTCCAAAGTAGCGCCCCCCCCCCAAGTAGCGCCCCCTCCAAAGTAGCGCCCCCCCCCCCCAAGTAGCGCCCCCCCCCAAGTAGCGCCCCCTCCAAAGTAGCGCCCCCCCCCCCAAGTAGCGCCCCCTCCAAAGTAGCGCCCCCCCCCAAGTAGCGCCCCCTCCAAAGTAGCGCCCCCCCCCCCCCAGTAGCGCCCCCCCCCCCCCCAAGTAGCGCCCCCTCCAAAGTAGCGCCCCCCCCCCAAGTAGCGCCCCCTCCAAAGTAGCGCCCCCCCCCCAAGTAGCGCCCCCTCCAAAGTAGCGCCCCCTCCAAAGTAGCGCCCCCCCCCCCCCAAGTAGCGCCCCCTCCAAAGTAGCGCCCCCCCCCAAGTAGCGCCCCCTCCAAAGTAGCGTCCCCCCTCAAAGTAGCGGCCCCCCCGAAAGTTCCGGCTACCCGAAAGTAATGGTTACCTGAAAGTAACGGTTACCTGGAAGTATAACAGCTATCTGAAACTAACAGATACCCGACACCGCTGCCAAACGTTTGCGCATGCGCGATGTCCGAGCTCGTCCTCGGAAAAAGCGGGAAAACACTGAAATATTTGGACTGGTCCGAGAGTTCGACACAAAACTTAAAATTATAAGCATACTACCGAAAAGATAAGGTAGGTAATTTGTGCATGGCTTCCTTGTCAATATTGTAACATATTCTGAATTTACCCCTTCGAAATTTTCTTTAACCTTTTTTAAAACACAAATGAATAGTCGAGTCTTACTTAGTCTTCACTGTCTGGTTGTCGTCGCCACGGCTAGTTCCCACTTCTCCTGAAATGTTTGCTCAGCGAATTCACGCATGCGCAAACGTTTGGCAGCGGTGTTCGGCTACCCGAAAGTAACGGTTACCTGCAAGTAGCGGCTACCCGAAAGTAACGGTTACCTGCAAGTAGCGGCTACCCGAAAGTAACGGTTACCTGCAAGTAGCGGCTACCCGAAAGTAACGGTTACCTGCAAGTAGCGGCTACCCGAAAGTAACGGTTACCTGCAAGTAGCGGCTACCCGAAAGTAACGGTTACCTGAAAGTAGCGGCTACCCGAAAGTAACGGTTACCTGCAAGTAGCGGCTACCCGAAAGTAACGGTTACCTGCAAGTAGCGGCTACCCGAAAGTAACGGTTACCTGCAAGTAGCGGCTACCCGAAAGTAACGGTTACCTGAAAGTAGCGGCTACCCGAAAGTAACGGTTACCTGAAAGTAGCGGCTACCCGAAAGTAATGGCTACCCAAAAGTGGCGCCCCCCCCCCGCCTACTGAGCGCTAATCCCGAAAGTAACGGTTACCTGAAAGTAGCGGCCCCCGAAAGTAACGGCTACCCAAAAGTGGCGCCCCCCCCCCCCCGCCTACTGAGCGCTAATCCCGAAAGTAACGGTTACCTGAAAGTAGCGGCCCCCCGAAAGTAACGGCTACCCAAAAGTGGCGCCCCCCCCCCGCCTACTGAGCGCTAATCCCGAAAGTAACGGTTACCTGAAAGTAGCGGCCCCCCGAAAGTAACGGCTACCCAAAAGTGGCGCCCCCCCCGCCTACTGAGCGCTAATCCCGAAAGTAACGGTTACCTGAAAGTAGCGGCCCCCCGAAAGTAACGGCTACCCAAAAGTGGCGCCCCCCCCCGCCTACTGAGCGCTAATCCCGAAAGTAAGGGGGCCAGTACAAGGGAACTCTACGGTATATTAGCAAAAGTTTTACGAAGAAGAAGTTGCGAACTGAAAGAATAATATTTTGATTATCAATATATTTTCTAAATTTAGCTGACAAAGTTTTAAGAAAAAAAACATACATGTCGTTGCAGTGTACAAAATATTCGCTGGCTCTAATGTTTTAGAAGGTAACGGTATCCAACATGGCTCCTAAACATTGCACAATATTTGAGGTCATTAGTAAATCGACTGACTCCTCCAAGTGCCTCTTTGGATCCTAGAAAGATGAAACAAAGCTGTAAAAATAATGTTGGCAATGTTTTTGCATAATCGTAATTAGATATGGTAGCTACAGTAGTAATCGTGCAAACTTTCATTTCAAAATTTGTTGAAGAAAAGGTAATATTTTACGTGTGAAGTTAAGTGGATTTTGGAGCGCCGCCATTAAAGTGGCCAAGCTTGAGAAGAATGAGTCGAGGAATCTTATGACGTCATAGACTCAATAAGAACGATGACCCTTTTGTAGTTTTGTGCGTTATTAGTGTTTTCAGCTTGAGTTGGTAAAGTTTTTTTGTATGTTTTTGCTGTATAAGCTGTCGTAAGTTAAACTCAGAGAAAAACTCTGAGCTCCAGACGGGACTCGAACCCCCAAAAATACGACCCTTTTGTTGACAACAATGATCTTTTGTTTTTGTTGAGTCTATGCCATCATAAGTTCTCCTCAACTCATTCTTCTCAAACACAGCCAATTTAATGGTGGTGCTCCAAAATACAAACATCACACGTAAAGTACAACTTTGTTTTTCAGAATTTCGAAATGAAACTTTGCACAATAGGCGACTTTCAGGGTGTTGCGCGCGCATCATTTTCCAAAAAAACTGCCAAGCTCCACTCAAAGTAAACATACTGTTGAAGATCAACAAAGTATAGATACAGTGTCTGGATGTTCAACACTGTTATTCTATTGTTGTTGGCTCGCAGGCAAGTCTGTTTGTCATTGCTTACTTTGTGGGAAGCCCGCCAATTTCTTTCCAAAACGATGCGCGCGCAACACCCTGAAACTCGCCTATTACCAACTACCATAATATCTTTAGGATTATACAGGAACGTTACCAAGAATATTTTCATCAGAAGAAGCACTTTAAACTGTTAGCATATCCACTCATTAATAAATTCATGAACACAAAAAAGAAACGAGCACTGAGATAGTGGTTTAGATATCGTCGGGTGGAGAATAATAATAAGGTGTTACTCCGAGTGATGAGCCATACTGGACAAGTAGAGAAAACTCTACTTGGTCTGGCTGGGATTCGAACCCAAGACCTTCGGTTTACTAGTCCGATGCTCTACCAACTGAGCTACAGGTCAAGGTCGAATGATAGTACTTAGGCTATTTGATGTAATATATCATACATGAGGAGGAGTGTTTCATCAGGATATCCAAACACTGAGACGTTTGTTGAAAACCGAGGTGAAGTCGAGGTTTTTGAACAAACTTCGAAGTGTTTGGATATCCTGATGAAACACTCCTCCGAGTGTATGATATAGCATCTCAAACAACTCAGTATCTTACGAGAAAATCGGGGTAAAAGTTTGCTTAATTTATGTAATTTCTTCCTCCGATATCCAAACCACCGACACGGTACTGATTTTCTTTGTGTTTTCCTCATGAATTATTAATGAGTTTGATATATTTCGAAACAGACTACGATCACTGACAAAATACCTTGGGACACTTCGTGTTTGTAGGTTAACTTAATACATTTTACATTTTTTCTCGTGATAGAGTTTATCCCTCCCTCCTCCTCCCTTTACAATGTTGACTTGGAAGTAAGGGACGCTGTGAACGTGAAAATGAGCGCTAAAATAGTCACCAACATTGAACAGGGGGGCCGGGGGAACATAAAACGGGAAATATTGCTTTTTAAGTTGAAGTGTCCCAACACTTTTGTCACTGATTGTAGTTTCTTCAATATCTAGACAATAGTCTTCATACATGACGATTTCGACTTCTACAGCAAAAACATACGAAAAAAACTCAAACTCGTGTTTGATCTATTATTACTTCAAACAAGTTTGGTCATGAGTCTCCTTCGTGTGTTTTTTTTACAAGTTTGAGAATTGTATTTCTATACTGAACCTAAACTTTTCCATAGTTTAATACCTGTTTCCCAACATTTTTAATAGCCAGTTGTTCAGGAGTCATTTTATCTTCATCCTCCAGTGCCTAAACAGTAGAGTGTGACTAAGAGGGTGTTTACACGGAGGCGAGGCGGCCCGGGTACCTGAGCTAGCCCGCTTTGCCGAGATGATTTTTATTGTGTTTACATGAGAAGGGCTACAATCATGGCATAGAATATATCGCCTTGAATCCTTACCTAACAATCTCTCCCGTCCCCCCTCCATCAATGTTGTTTCATTTTATACTTGGTGTGATATAACGACGAAAAAGAGCAATTTATAAAATAACATTTTGAAAACGCAAGCGGTGATTGGTTGAAAGCCGTGTTTCTATAACTCTATGGAAAACATGGATGGATTACGCCATCCAATACGCCATCATTCTAATTAAAATTTGTACAGGAACACCATTATACGCCATCCACTACGCCATCAAACGCAATCCAATACGCCATCCGTGGAGGGTAATAAGAATTTACGCCTTTTATTTGGTTTAATTTTAACGTTTAATCTATTTTGACGGGTTATTTTATAAAGGAAATAGAAAACATTTTTCCCGTGTTCCTATAGAGTTATAGAAACACTTGTGGAAGTTTGGGAGAACTCGAAATAGTGTAATTTCCACTGTAATTTCTCGTTCTCCCAAACTTCCACTCGTGTTTCTATAACTCTATAGAAACACGGAAAATGTTTTCTATTTCTTAAATAGAATGGCAACATCGAAGGGAGCAACTTCAAATGCGTAGTGGTTTTTACGAACTGTCCTAGGGTTTTTGGCCATGATTGTAGCTGGCTTGTGCTAATTGCGTAATTTATCAGTTCTGGTAAGACACGAAGTCTGGTTGCTTTAAATACGAACTGTACATGAACAAGCAGAACTTGTGAATTGTTAATATGTCGAAGAAAGCTGATAAAAACAAATGTTGTCGCGTGTATACGAAGCTTTTAATGCCAGCCCAGGTAGGCGAGCCAGCCCGGTCGATCGTGTTTACATGGGAAAAACCCAGCCAAATCACTTGAAAATCTACATGTTTAGTGTTCTGGGCGAAACACAAGTAATAGCAATGATATATAACTTTTCTCGATAACTTACGTCAAAATGTTTAATTTGCATATCAAACAAACTGAAATATCTCAAGAACGAAGCAAGGAAACCAAAAACTTCAAAATATGTTACTCTATCATTTTAAGTGTTCTTTCAAATAAGAAAAACTTAATTTTCGTTTCATGTGCACTTTAAGTGTTTAGCTGTACAGGATCTTTAACTGCTTGTCGAAAAAAGCTGATAAAAACAAATTTTGTTGCGTGTAGGAAGCTTTTCATGCCACCGGTCAATCGTGTTTACATGGGAAACCCAGCCCAGG
>OZ036010.1:3730103-4032603 GCA_964035015.1 Corallium rubrum
GTCCGGGACTAGAAAAAATCTGAAAGTTTTTGGCATGTCTGGAGGTGCAAAAAATCTGAAATTTTTTTGGATGATGCAAAAAATTATAAAACCTGAAAATTATTGGCATGGCCAGGAACCCAACCAACTTGCAAACTTCAGAACGAAACTTCCGAAGATTTGGATGAAAAGTGAGTTGCCAATGACTGTATAAAGCAATTTACAGTACAAACCTTTTGTTCTAGTTCATTTTTGCGATAGTTAATAGAAATTGAATAATAATGTCGATTGAGACCATGAATAAGAGCCTGAAATAAGAAACAAGGAAGATACCGTAATTAGAATTAAAATAATAATATCTTGACTAAAGGGTGGCTATTTATTGCACATCAACTTTCAAACTATTACATGTATGGCAGAAGTTGAAGTTCACGACAGAAAATAAAACAAAAGGTCCGCTATGCGTACGGGTATCTGCGCAAACCCACCACTGTGAGAATCATGTCAAGATCTTGTGTGATCTTGGAAAATCTTGTAAGATCTTAAGAAAAATCTTAAGATTTTTACACGTAGATCTTATAAGATTTTAGCGAGATCTTATAAGATAATTAAAGAGAAAGTACACGTTCTCTGAACTTAATAATTTTTTATCATGACTCATCATGGCTCACAAAAACTGTGGTAGATCACACTCACAAGTTTACTATAAGTCACGTTAAAAATACTTAACCAGTTTATCAGCAATATCCCCTGTCTCCGAAATGTTTTTGTGCAAAACTTTGTCGGAAATATAGAATTTAACGGCTAACTGCTGGAAGATATACCCCGATGGCCAATAATACGGCTACGGAGACTGACATGAGCGCAAATATCAAATTGCATTATTTACGCTATTTACTTGGCCTACGGTCAAACGCGGTCATATTTAAAGTAAATCAATCGTCTGTAGGTTTGTGCCATTTGGGAAACTTGCACGGTTAGATAGAGCGTTAAATTCTGTACAACATATGTGAATTAGAACAAATCGTATTAGAATAGCAAGGGAGAAAAATATATCAGTTGAACTGAGATGAGCGCTAGTATCAAATTGCATTATACGGCTATTTACTTGGCGTACGGTCGAACGCGGTCATATTTAAAGTAAATCAATCGTCTGTAGGTTTGTGCCATTTAGGAAACTTGTACGGTTAGATAGAGCGTTAAATTCTGTACAACATATGTGAATTAGAGAACATGGTATAGAATAACAACGGAGAAAAGGCTATTTGAACTGACACGAGCGCAAATATCAAATTGCATTATTACGCTATTTACTTGGCGTACGGTCGAACGCGGTCATATTTAAAGTAAATCAATCGTCTGTAGGTTTGTGCCATTTGGGAAACTTGTACGGTTAGATAGAGCGTTAAATTCTGTACAACATATGTGAATTAGAGAACATGGTATAGAATAACAACGGAGAAAAGGCTATTTGAACTGACATGACCGCAAACATCAAATTGCATTATTACGCTATTTACTTGGCGTACGGTCAAACGCGGTCATATTTAAAATAAATCAATCGTCTGTAGGTTTGTGCCATTTGGGAAACTTGCACGGTTAGGTAGAGCGTTAAATTCTGTACAACATATGTGAATTAAAACAAATCGTATTAGAATAGCAACGGAGAAAAATATATTTGAACTGAGATGAGCGCAAATATCAAATTGCATTATTACACGATTTACTTGGCGTACGGTCGAACGCGGTCATATTTAAAGTAAATCAATCGTCTGTTAGATAGAGCGTTAAATTCTGTACAACATATGTGAATTAGAACAAATCGTATAGAATAGCAACGGAGAAAAATCTATTCGAACTGAGATGAGCGCAAATATCAAATTGCATTATTATCGTATCACTTGGCGTACGGTCAGACGCAATCATTTTAAAGTATCCCTGAATCATACTACTCCAATCATACAGCATTACAAAATTTGCAATTGACTTTCTTCGAAAATAATGTTGTTCTTCGTCTCGCTCCTTAGTTCATACAACATGGCGAGGAAATATAAACAGTCACTACTGCACACATTATAGGTCAGCGGTTACACCAAAAAGTTAACACGGTTAACCTTTCGTGTTACGCTCACCAATATAGATTGATCTAATATGTACCTAAGTATCCTCAACATCCCTAGTAATCTAGTAATCCCTAGTAATCTAGTAATCCCAAGTAACCTAGCAATCCCTGGTAACCTAGCAATCCCTGGTAACCTAGTAATCCCTGGTAACCTAGTAATCCCTGGTAACCTAGTAATCCCTGGTAACCTAGTAATCCCTGGTAACCTAGTAATCCCTGGTAACCTAGTAATCCCTGGTAACCTAGTAATCCCTGGCAACCTAGTAATCCCTGGTAACCTAGTAATCCCTGGTAACCTAGTAATCCCTGGTAACCTAGTAATCCCTGGTAACCTAGTAATCCCTGGTAACCTAGTAATCCCTGGTAACCTAGTAATCCCTGGTAACCTAGTAATCCCTGGTAACCTAGTAATCCCTGGTAACCTAGTAATCCCTGGTAACCTAGTAATCCCTGGTAACCTAGTAATCCCTGGTAACCTAGTAATCCCTGGTAACCTAGTAATCCCTGGTAACCTAGTAATCCCTGGTAACCTAGTAATCCCTGGTAACCTAGTAATCCCTGGTAACCTAGTAATCCCTGGTAACCTAGTAATCCCTGGTAACCTAGTAATCCCTGGTAACCTAGTAATCCCTGGTAACCTAGTAATCCCTGGTAACCTAGTAATCCCTGGTAACCTAGTAATCCCTGGTAACCTAGTAATCCCTGGTAACCTAGTAATCCCTGGTAACCTAGTAATCCCTGGTAACCTAGTAATCCCTGGTAACCTAGTAATCCCTGGTAACCTAGTAATCCCTGGTAACCTAGTAATCCCTGGTAACCTAGTAGTCCCTGGTAACCTAGTAATCCCTGGTAACCTAGTAATCCCTGGTAACCTAGTAATCCCTGGTAACCTAGTAATCCCTGGTAACCTAGTAATCCCTGGTAACCTAGTAATCCCTGGTAACCTAGTAATCCCTGGTAACCTAGTAATCCCTGGTAACCTAGTAATCCCTGGTAACCTAGTAATCCCTGGTAACCTAGTAATCCCTGGTAACCTAGTAATCCCTGGTAACCTAGTAATCCCTGGTAACCTAGTAACCCCTGGTAACCTAGTAATCCCTGGTAACCTAGTAATCCCTGGTAACCTAGTAATCCCTGGTAACCTAGTAATCCCTGGTAACCTAGTAATCCCTGGTAACCTAGTAATCCCTGGTAACCTAGTAATCCCTGGTAACCTAGTAATCCCTGGTAACCTAGTAATCCCTGGTAACCTAGTAATCCCTGGTAACCTAGTAATCCCTGGTAACCTAGTAATCCCTGGTAACCTAGTAATCCCTGGTAACTTAGTAATCCCTGGTAACCTAGTAATCCCTGGTAACCTAGTAATCCCTGGTAACCTAGTAATCCCTGGTAACCTAGTAATCCCTGGTAACCTAGTAATCCCTGGTAACCTAGTAATCCCTGGTAACCTAGTAATCCCTGGTAACCTAGTAATCCCTGGTAACCTAGTAATCCCTGGTAACCTAGTAATCCCTGGTAACCTAGTAATCCCTGGTAACCTAGTAATCCCTGGTAACCTAGTAATCCCTGGTAACCTAGTAATCCCTGGTAACCTAGTAATCCCTGGTAACCTAGTAAGCCCTGGTAACCTAGTAAGCCCTAGTAAGCCCTGGTAACCTAGTAACCCCTGGTAATCTAGTAACCCCTAGTAATATAGTAATCCCTAGTAATATAGTAACCCTTGGTAATCCCTAGTAATCTAGTAACCCCTAGTAATCTAGTAACCCCTCGTAATCTAGTAACCCCTAGTAATCTAGTAACCCCTGGTAATCTAGTAATCCCTAGTAATCTAGTAACCCCTAGTAATCTAGTAATCTAGTAACCCCTAGTAATCTAGTAACCCCTAGTAATCTAGTAACCCCTGGTAATCTAGTAACCCCTAGTAATCTAGTAACCCCATATGTATTAACATATTCAAAGGTTAAACAATGTTATCCACTTAATTCATGTCTGTTGAGGTTAAAGCCCATTTGTTTGTTGTTTTTTTGTGGGTTTTTTTTAAAAGAATTATTCCTTAATTAAGAAGTTAAAATAATCCATAAGATGTTAAAAAATTATATTGCAAATTATTTGTTTTGACTTTTCGCCAACTACAACGTACAATATTTGTTTTCCATTCCTCTTATTTGTTAAAGAAATTAATATCATATTGTGTTTATTCATTCCACGTTTATATTCACTAATTGTTATAACTTTTATAAGTCGATATAATGCTTTCAAAGGTTTTTATTATTAATTTGTGTTGTTGTTTATAGTTCGTTATCTATTGCTGGGTTTTATAAATAGGAAAACCCAAACATAATATTCATGTTGTTATGCAATAAAAGTGCTTTTCTAACTCTTGAATGGAGTAATTATGAAGTGTTTCTCTGACACAATGTGATGATGATCAAGCTAACACCAAAAAGAATGATAGAAATAAGCTAAATTCCTTACTTAAGATTAGCAAAAAATATTATTATCAGAGTATTTTGCAAAAAATCAGTCAAATACAAAATCAATATGGAAAGGTATTTATAGAGATTTAGTGAATTGTAAATCTAAATATCTCATACCCCTACTAGGATAGAGAAAAATAATAAGGTTAATACAAAAATAATAAAGGTTATTACAAATGGGCAGGGTATGTGCACACGGTAACGTTTCCGAGCGTTTTTGTATTGTTTCAAGTAATGAACTGATTGTTCTCGATTCCCTTGAGAACAGTAAACAATACGAAAACGCTCGGAAACGTTACCGTGGCAACATAGCCTAAAGGGTAGTTTCCACTCAGGAAAATCTTCCACAGGATAGGAACGGACAGGAAAGTTTCCTTTGTGTGAAAGTCATTAGTTCCAACCGAGAGCTCACAAGACAAAGAAAACTTTCCTGTCCGTTCCGGTCCTGAGGAAAATTTTCCTGAGTGGAAACTACTGTAACTGCTCTTCGCGTGACGCACGCGCGTGTCGCGACTTTAAGAATCACGTGACTAACCTCGAGGTAGAAAACTCTCAAGTAAGTGAAGAAGACATCTTGTTTACGAAGATATTGTGATTCATTATGTAAAACTTACGATTATTCGCTAGCCCGGAACCGTTGTTTACCTTTCCTTTGTTTATTAAAGTTACGAGTTAAAACAACGTTTTTCTTGTGGCGTGTTATTCGTGTATGAAACGACAAGACATTCACAACTACCCTTAAAGGCCCATTTCCACTCAGGAAAATATTCTTTGGACAGAAAATTTTTCTTTGTCTTGTGAGCTCTCGGGTGAAACTAATGAACTTAAGACAAAGAAAAATTTTCTGTCCAAGAAAAACTTTCCTGAGTGGAAATGAGCCTTAAGAGACGACTTTACTTGAAATTTTCCGAACCGAAACAGGAATACTAAAAGGCCCAGTAGCTTTTCCTGATTTTAAGTACCGATAACAGCTTCAATCTCATGAGTTAGTTGGGATTGATGAGGCTGGATTCTTTCCAACATTAGCAAAAAAACTCATATTAAACTCATTAGCAATAGGGGACATCATAGGAAGAATTTAAAACTTGCGGCATGCTCCCCCGGCAAATTTTGAAATTTGGGTGTTTGAAATGAAATTCCTGCGTTCTGACAACAGCTTTTAGCAAAATTGTAAGTTTAAAAACAGAAAAACAATGATACAATATTTATAATCTAACGTGTACATGTAGTTGCACGCAGTCTTGTTATTTTCAATACACGGATTAATATTATAAAATACTATTTAATATACAATAAATGTGCTACATAGGCAACGTTGAATTGGAAAAAAAATTCCAAATACTAAAGGTTTTATGAAATGAATTGAACTGTACGTTTCTCTCATAAAAGGCCTTAGCTCGAAACGCTACAGAACTGCAATATTCCTAAACTAAATTCTATTCCAAATCTATATTGCACTTCAAGTTTTATGCTGCAGTGGCCAACTCAGCTGGCCAACCAGCTAAGTATATACCAAATATTTGGGTCCATCCGTCAGTCACAAATTGTTGGGACCCACAAGGTAAACGGATCATTGGTGGCCACGCCGCCCCTGGCAAAAGTCATTCCTGTTTACAAAAAAGATTCTCCATTGTCTCTCTCTAATTATCTCTCTCTAATTATCGTCCTATTTCTCTACTTTCAATATTCAACAAGACTATAATTGAGAAACTGATGTATAACAGGCCTATCTCTTATTTTAATAAATTAATTTATCTGCTGTCTATGATCAGCAATTTGGATTTAGACCTAAACATTCAACACTTCACCTACCGCTTTTATTAACTGAAAAGATCTATTGATAAATTTATTCGATCTTGCGATATCTTTGTAGATTTGTGTAAAGCATTTGACACAGTTGATCATATTTTTTTTGGCTAAATTAGATTATTATGGAGTAAGAGGTATTGCTTATGAATGGTTTTCCTCTTTAATTTAGAAAATAATAAACAGTTTGAATCGGTATTTAATACTAATTCGGACTATGAACTAATTACTCACGGGGTGCCACAGGCACAGGGCTCTGTTCTTGGCCCCCTTTTTTCTTATTTATATTAATGATTTTCATAAATGCTCTGATGGTTTTGAATTTAATTTATTTACTAGCTATCGCTGAACCTTGATAAAACTAATTATCAAATTAAATTGCAAATCTCTAGCAGAGCTCTTAAACAGGATTTTTACATTAAATATCTATAGGATTATTGGTTTAATCATTGATTGTCATTTAAATTGGAGAAAACATATAAACGAATTAGCTAAAAAAAATGTCTAAGGGTATATTGGTATCCTCTCCAAATACGACATTTGATTACTAGGGATTACTAGGAGTTTTCATTACTAGATTACTAGAGGTTACTAGATTACTAGGGGTTACTAGATTACCAGGGGTTACTAGATTACTAGGGGTTACTAGATTACTAGGGATTACTAGATTACCAAGGGTTACTAGATTACTAGGGATTACTAGATTACTAGGGGTTACTAGATTACTAGGGGTTACTAGATTACTAGGGGTTACTAGGTTACTAGGGCTTACTAGGTTACCAGGGCTTACTAGGTTACCAGGGCTTACTAGGTTACCAGGGATTACTAGGTTACCAGGGATTACTAGGTTACCAGGGATTACTAGGTTACCAGGGATTACTAGGTTACCAGGGATTACTAGGTTACCAGGGATTACTAGGTTACCAGGGATTACTAGGTTACCAGGGATTACTAGGTTACCAGGGATTACTAGGTTACCAGGGATTACTAGGTTACCAGGGATTACTAGGTTACCAGGGATTACTAGGTTACCAGGGATTACTAGGTTACCAGGGATTACTAGGTTACCAGGGATTACTAGGTTACCAGGGATTACTAGGTTACCAGGGATTACTAGGTTACCAGGGATTACTAGGTTACCAGGGATTACTAGGTTACCAGGGATTACTAGGTTACCAGGGATTACTAGGTTACCAGGGATTACTAGGTTACCAGGGATTACTAGGTTACCAGGGATTACTAGGTTACCAGGGATTACTAGGTTACCAGGGATTACTAGGTTACCAGGGATTACTAGGTTACCAGGGATTACTAGGTTACCAGGGATTACTAGGTTACCAGGGATTACTAGGTTACCAGGGATTACTAGGTTACCAGGGATTACTAGGTTACCAGGGATTACTAGGTTACCAGGGGTTACTAGGTTACCAGGGATTACTAGGTTACCAGGGATTACTAGGTTACCAGGGATTACTAGGTTACCAGGGATAACTAGGTTACCAGGGATAACTAGGTTACCAGGGATAACTAGGTTACCAGGGATAACTAGGTTACCAGGGATTACTAGGTTACCAGGGATTACTAGGTTACCAGGGATTACTAGGTTACCAGGGATTACTAGGTTACCAGGGATTACTAGGTTACCAGGGATTACTAGGTTACCAGGGATTACTAGGTTACCAGGGATTACTAGGTTACCAGGGATTACTAGGTTACCAGGGATTACTAGGTTACCAGGGATTACTAGGTTACCAGGGATTACTAGGTTACCAGGGATTACTAGGTTACCAGGGATTACTAGGTTACCAGGGATTACTAGGTTACCAGGGATTACTAGGTTACCAGGGATTACTAGGTTACCAGGGATTACTAGGTTACCAGGGATTACTAGGTTACCAGGGATTACTAGGTTACCCGGGATTACTAGGTTACCAGGGATAACTAGGTTACCAGGGATTACTAGGTTACCAGGGATTACTAGGTTACCAGGGATTACTAGGTTACCAGGGATTACTAGGTTACCAGGGATTACTAGGTTACCAGGGATTACTAGGTTACCAGGGATTACTAGGTTACCAGGGATTACTAGGTTACCAGGGATTACTAGGTTACCAGGGATTACTAGGTTACCAGGGATTACTAGGTTACCAGGGATTACTAGGTTACCAGGGATTACTAGGTTACCCGGGATTACTAGGTTACCAGGGATTACTAGGTTACCAGGGATTACTAGGTTACCAGGGATTACTAGGTTACCAGGGATTACTAGGTTACCAGGGATTACTAGGTTACCAGGGATTACTAGGTTACCAGGGATTACTAGGTTACCAGGGATTACTAGGTTACCAGGGATTACTAGGTTACCAGGGATTACTAGGTTACCAGGGATTACTAGGTTACCAGGGATTACTAGGTTACCAGGGATTACTAGGTTACCAGGGATTACTAGGTTACCAGGGATTACTAGATTACCAGGGATTGCTAGATTACTAGGGATTAGATTACTAGGGATTACTAGATTACTAGGGATGTTGAGGATACTTAGGTACATATTAGATCAATAAATCTATATTGGTGAGCGTAACACGAAAGGTTAACCGTTAACACACAAACACACAAACACACAACACGATAGCAATATATCTGCGCGTTGCGCAGATACAAAAATGATTAGTACATTGGAAAGTGGAGCCTCGCTACAACGCGGTAGTTGGGGTCCTTAGTGGTGACCGCGTTATAAAGGAAGTGAGTACTGGGAGCGAGATTGAGTACTGCCAACGATTCTAACAATCTAAATCGCGACTGAAGAAGTGCGCTCAAGACTTCAACATGGAATTGAAATAAGATATTTGAGTATGGCTTTCATTTCTCGCAATGATCGCACTGCCGTGTTGTCATTTTACCTCGTAATGACTGCGATTATTCAGGTGATCAGCGATCGTCAGCCAACAAGATCAAATTGTCTCCAATGAGCATAATAAAAACTTCAGTTTCAGCATCATATTACACATCAATTCTGTCGCTATTTTGCGGAATTTAGCAGTCTGTGGTGAACTTTAGTACTGTAGGTAAACATCAGTATAAGTCGTCAAATGACAAACCAGGAAAAGCAAAGTTTTGGGGTCAAAGGATCAACCTCGTTATAACGACGCGCGCTATAGCGTAGTCTCCCTCGCAGCCGTTCTTTGGGCCGGACTCTCCCTCCCCACCCAAAGAACGGCTGCGAGAGAGTCTAGCTATAGCGAGGCTCCACTGTACTTGGTCAAAAAAAATAGTGCTACCTGTATTGAAGGTTTCTGTAAATGCCCCAAGTTTGAAGTTGTCTGTCTTGGCTCCTGGCCCAGAACCATCATATTGGGATTGATGAGACGAAAAGCATCAATAACAACCTTTTGAAAAAGAATTTAATAACGTACCGTCGAGCTGATATTTATAGATCGTTTTCATCTGACGTCATATTGGCCATATTGGTGTACCAAAACAATGAAATGGCAGCCATATTGCTGTACCATCTTTATCCTATGGGAATTTAGCTCTATTCTTATTTAAATATTAAACTGCATAATTTAAAAACAAGATTACCTTTCCTTTGACGCTCTGAATTGGATCAACTACAACAGCAACAGCTCTATCTGATAGTGCTTCAAAACTCTACAATGTTATAGAAATATTACAATCTGTACAGTAACATCAGTGATACTGAATGAAATAAGGTATCACTACATGTAGACTGTAACTACAAGAGAATGATAAAAATAAATAGAGAAAACAGGCCTTGCCCGGAGACACGCTCGATCAAGCGCGCGCGTAACGCGTGCGTCAAAATACGTATGACGTTTCCCTCCCCCCCTTTTCCTCCCTCTCTCCTCCCCCGGAAAATAAATGCTTGATCGCAGGTTACATATGGCGTGCCTTTGATCGCGCGCATGGTTTACTAAATATTCTAATTTGCCATTTCTTCAAATAACGTGTTTCTCAATTTTAATATTTGTTAATATTTGGAAGCCACGGTAGCCACCGTTATAGGCTTGCAATTATTTTCACCAGAAAACGTTGAACATTTAAAAACAAATCAATCTACTTGCGGCGTGATTTCAAAGAAACCTGTCAAAATGACGCCGCGATTGATTTGTTTTTAAATGTTCAACGTTTTCTGGTGAAACATGCAATTTTCAAACGTAAAGAAACGTGAAAATAATCGCAAGCGGCTAGCGGTGGTTTGCAAATGGCAGTAAGACAAGTATTAAAATTGAAAAACATGTTATTTACACTGTGGGAAAACGATGACTGTCATTGGTTGATTTGTGGTCACATGACCTTAGCTAAATTTCAATGTCTATCGAGCGGGCAACAATTGAGAACTTATAACTTATTGCCTGCTCGGTCAATAAGTTTCAATTGTTGCCCGCTAGAACTTTGAACTCTTCACGGTATCCTATAAACAAAAGCTTGTTTGCTACGAAAAAAAGAACATTTATAGGTCTTCAAAGTATGTGTGAAGATTAACTGGAGAAATGTATCGCTGTTCTTTTGTTCTGAGACTCATATTTGGTTGGTTGGAGTGAAATTACGGAGCCAGGCGAAATGTTTTGGTAAGTCTTAGCGTTTGTCTTTTGTGTACTTTCCCTTGATAAACGTCGAAATTATTCAGCGAAACTCAAGCTATATAACAAAACACTTAATGTCTGATCCCTCGGGAAACAGTTAGTTGTGTTTTCCCTCGAGTCTCGATGTTTCCCTAATATCAAGACTCTCGGGGGAACAAAACTAACATTCCCTCGGGAGCAGACATTAAGTATTTAATATTGTTTTTAGTATGGGCACGTCAAGTGTTTTGAGTACGCGTAAGAAAAACGAGTTCCTTGAAGCCTGTTTTCCACGAGGCGGAATTTTACGCGCGGAACGGAATTTTTCTTTGTCTTGTGATTTCTCGGGTGGAACTAATTAGAAAAGACAAAGAAAAATTCCGCTCCGCGCGCAAAATTTCGCCTAGTGGAAAACCAGCTTGAGTCTCCAATGAGCGTTTTTTATAGAGCGCGTCTGTTTTACTCCGGGCAAGGCATGAGAACAAAGTAAAAGGGTGGTAAACTGTCAAGAATAGTTTTGATAATGAAATACTGACATTT
The DNA here is from genome assembly GCA_964035015.1 of Corallium rubrum. NCBI lineage: Eukaryota > Metazoa > Cnidaria > Anthozoa > Scleralcyonacea > Coralliidae > Corallium > Corallium rubrum. The sequence continues at coordinate 3,741,614 of OZ036010.1, forward strand.
TAAGCCTGGTTTCCATATAGTTGTAATTGTTGTAATTCAGTCGGCAATTGTTTGCGATGTTTTACAACAGTCGTGTTGCCATACAGTTGTAATTCAAATCGCCGATTCGCTCGGACTGAGGACTTCTCGGTTTTGACAAAGTTCAGATGAGCTAAGTTTGATATTCAAATACAAATTGAATGACGAAAACTTTGTTTGTGATCATTTTCACAGTTTATATAACAATATAACAAGCATGATTTACAAGTTTAGTAACTTCGTCGCTTAAATCTCATGTTTCGTGAACGTTTAACGACAGTTGCAAACATTTGAGCTGGCGTACGGCATTCAAGTCTTCGAACTAGTCATTTAATTAGTAGACTTCTTTAACAAAATCGAGGGTTTTTTGAAAGGATTTGGCCGGTTTTTGTAAATAATTTTGTGTTTTATGTTGCAAACATCTAGCAAAAAGTCGCCGACTGTCGGCGATTGATGTTTCCATTAATTAACTGTTGTCGCATCGGCGACTGTTGTAATTGTTGTAGAAGTTGAACCTGATTCAACTTCTACAACAGTCGCCGACTGTCGTGGATTGGATTACAACAAGCATTTCCATTAAGTTGTCATTGTTGTAAACTTGATTGGCGACAGTTGCCGACTGAATTACAACGATTACAACTATATGGACCAGGCTTTACTCCGGTAAAAGGCTCTACTTGAAACGTCAATATTTTGTTATAAAAACTAATACTTTCTCAGCAGTTTACCACTTTTTCACTTTGCTCTATCTAAAACGCTGTCAACGCAGCCCTCTACTTTTTTATACTGAATGATAAAAAGCAACCCTACTTGCTGGGTATTAATGTCTACTCCAGACAACCAACAACCAAACCCTGGATGAGAATGATACCAGCCAACAACCATCTCTGGACGTCCAGTTTGTCTCAGCATGTCCAACATTTTAGCTTGAAATACAGGATCGACAGCTTCAACACTAACACCCTATGAAATAGAATACAGTATTAGAGGAAAAATTGTTAAATTCATTTATAATTTCTTAGATACTGTACCAAAAAGGAATAATAAATTGTAGGAAAATTTTCATAGCACAAAACAGCAGTCAAAATTAACTGTAATCTGCTGGTCTATATTTACATGTACATGTATGTATATATATATATATATATATATATATATATATATATATATATATATATCAGATTTTTTTAAATCTTTGTATAGGATCCTACAAACTGTAGGATGCTGTACAAGATCCTGTAGGATCCTATACAAGATCCTGTAGGATATTGTATAAGATCATGTAGCCAGTAGGATCTACAGATCCTATAGGATCCAGTATAAGATCCTGTAGGATCCTAAGTAGGATCCTATAAGTTCTTGTACAAGATCCTACAGGATCTTGTAGGATCCTACTCAGGATCCTACAGGATCTGACAGGATCATAGTTTAAGAAAATTTAGGATCCTGTTAGGATCCTGTTAGGATCCTACCAGGATCCTGATCAGGATTTCTACCAGGGATAGTAAAATGGTAAATATATTGTAGGCCAGTGAGCAGGCTTTTAGCCAGAAGGGCGTACAGGTGTCCTAGGATGCCCTAGAATAAAAAGTGGATGGCTTTGGATGCCAAAAATTTAAAAAATAAAGGAGCATATTCTCAATGATTTGCCTAAAATATAGATTCTTACAAAAAGTAGTTTATCAATATCACTAGATCAAGAGTCATCACAATTTAATGCATGATATAATGACAACACAAAGTCAAGAATGTTTGAAAAACTGTGAATGAATCTGACATTATACATTAGCGCGCCACACAGACACTGACATGACGTTACTTCCTTATTAATACTGCTGTACTAAAGTTTGTGAGATCATTGTCTCACAGTGGCCTTTGGACTCTTAAATTTCTGGAGATTTTTGGGAGAGGGGAGTTAGGGGGAAATTATCATGCACAATGGAAATTGAATGCCCTCTCTTAGACCCCATTTACACTAGAGCAAAATTATCTGGATTCACATTGTTTTTCATCCTCATGGGAATAAAAAACAATGTGAATCCGGATACTTTTGCTCTAGTGTAAATGGGGTCTCAAAATCCTGGTAATTATAAGCCTACCAGTGAGCTCTGTAATGGAGTGACACATGTACACTTCAGTAAGCTCTATATATAATGAGTGATACCTTTGTAGTGGACAATGTGCTGGGCATGTACGCGGTCTGCTCAAGTCTGATCTAGTCAAAAGATAGTGTAGGAGACTGGAACTATACGTACTTTAGGCATACATGTTTGCCATGTTTGGCTTCAATCTTTGTCTGGTGTGCTCAGATATCACTCCAGTTATATACAGTATAGAGCTCACTGGTACACTTTGACTTGTCAATTGAAGCCAAACATGGCAGACATGTACACCCAAGGCAGAGCCAGGGCCTAGCCTCCTTCGCAGGTGTTCTTTGGGTTGGAGGGAGAGAAAGGAGGCTAGGGGGAAGCCTGGGAATCATCCAAAAACTTTCCCCCTTTTCTCGATGAGCATTACACCACCCTGTGCCACCCTGGTAAGCTCACTGTCACTTGGTCAAAGCTGCAGGTGGAACTTACCAGTATGGCATAAGATGACAATTGAGACGCCAGGAATGTAAAAAGTAATAGCAGGTATCACTCCAGTGGTCAACAAAAACATAAATTATAAAAAAAAATGTCAAGCATAATAATAACAATACTTACTGTCCCACTTTGTGGCATGGCAAACACATCAATCACACGGACAGTATAGTCATCAACAAACTCACCCAACATTAAGCCCATAACCTCCATTGGTACACCAGCTCGTCCTTAAGAATTTTTTTAAAAGTATTTATTTAAAAAAAAATATTAAAATATATTACATAATTCTAAATAAATATATACATGTATGTAGAGAATATTACATGGTAGTGCAAAGATATAGATTTTTTTGGGTCCATATACTACCAAATCCTGCCTTCTGATTGGCTAACAAGTGGTCTATATGAGCCTGTACAGACCGCTTGAGATAATTTTTTTAAAATGTGTTTTATAAGCTGTAAAATATTCTAAAAACATTTGAAAATGAACTTAAATGAAACCGCACATGTTGAAAGTGAGTTTTTCATCCGTGAAAGAGGCCTAAAATCCAATTTCCTTTTACGAAAGAAACAGCATAGACTTCGCTTTTTGGGGCCTGATTAGAGTTTACCATTCAATTTTTGTGGGGGAAATAGTACTATTTCTTTATATAATAAACAGAACAATACATGAATGTTTTGATATCCTAGTCAACACTCAAAATAAATGTCATATTTCCACAATTCATGTATTAAAAAATTCTTATTCTTCTTCACATATACACGCTGCCGTGGGATAACTGAATATTTAATAATTCATGTATTATTATTAACTATTTAATAACCTCGACCGTTCAGTCTTTATGGTAAATTATTGAACCAAGGTCTTGCTGTAATGACTGAGCGAGAGCAAGGCTACTATGTTCAAGACCAACGTTTAATATTTTATCGTAAAGACCGAACGGTCGAGGTTATTAAGTAGTTTATTTAATATCATGGCACTTTTTATACAAAATCAATCTTGTATTTCTTGGTCTTTGCTTCTTTTAACTTCGTCAAAACACTGAGCTAGCATTATATTCTGCTGTTTCTTTCTCATCTGGATACAGTAGAACCTGAGTTTTACGACACCCCTTTTAACGACCACCTGCTGTTTACGACCACTGTTTGTGGCACGGACAATTTGTAATAGAAATGTACCTGCAATGAGCGACCACATACCTAACGTGACCAGCGACCACTTTTTAGTGTCCCAAACAAGATATTTACCTGTTATGAGTGACCATCTCAACTTAAAACTGCCGAAATATGTTAAAGAAATACCCATTTTTTCGTACTAAACAAACGCGAATGCGACCACATGCGAAAACAAGAAACCGGAAGTGTTGCTCAATTGCTGTGTTACCGCATTTTAGGCTTGTTTTGCTTTTCTTTTGAGCATTATTTGATGAAAATCTGTGTGAATTTTTGTTGTCAGAGTTAAATACTTTTTAGTTGATGTTTGAGAGTTAATATTAATGACTGAACAATTCGAAACCATGAGTAATATTTGTTAACTTTAGACAAGTTGATCTTGACGATCGTTGACGTTACTGCAACAAATAAAGGCCATGATATTATTAAACGCACAAATGTTGAATTTCTTCTTTTAATAACCATATTAACATTAATAAATCAAGACTGCACTTCTTTGAAATGTTCTTGTTTTTCCATTTCCCTTGTAAATCTTTATAAATCACCATTTTCCTAACCTTGAAACAATGTTTATATAAAGAAGCGCTGCATCGCTGCCAAAATGGCTGCTATGATGTCACATCACTACCTGCCATGTACGACCTCCTGTCATTTACGACCACTTTTACCTGGCAACAGGGGTGGTTGTAAAACTCAGGTTCTACTGTACTAGAATTTACTTTTATAATGTTCATCATTGTTTATTTCATTTATTTCCATTGTTATTCGACACAATAAAAGTTTCTTATAATTTAGGATTTTTTGTTTGTTTCCAATCATAGGGCATTAACAATTTTCATAATGCCTATGGGCATTATGGAGAAATCTCACCCCATCAGCAACTAATCACAGCACGTGATTTTACAGGAAGTAATGGGCAACAATTTTCATAATGCCTGTGGGCATTATGGAGAAATCTCACCACATCAGCAACCAATCACAGCACGTGATTTTACAGGAAGTAACCCACACCATATAATAAATTCTCTTTATATATTTTATATATTAATATTATTATTTGGCTATAATATATAACCATGTACATGTATATATGTACTGTATGTTAAGTTGAATGTACTCACCATGCTTTAACATCTTCCATTGCAAAGGATTTAATAGAACAACACATAAAATGTATCCAAACAAAAAAAAAAATATTACAAATATAGAATTAATCTTAACTTCGTGAACCTCTCAACAAAACAAAATTTTGAAAAATTCCCAATTAAAATTTATAGAAAAAGAATTTTTAACACACCTTTAACAACGCTAAAGACGATATATAAACTTGTTCTGCTGTGTCGACAATTGGAGCATCAGCTGGCGGAGTCTTTGTGATAAAACGATGAAAAATAAAGTACAAAAAACATCGTTATATAACGTAAGGTTAAGAACGCGTGTTGACTGATGTCATTTCAGACAAGAAATAGTTTTGTTTTTTTAGAAGCAAAGTCGTATAAAAAGATATCACTGCTTACCTGTCCTACACCAGGCAGACCTCCGGCTCCTAGTCGAAGAATTCTGTCCATATTTTAGAATAAAATGTCTAAGTTTCGTCTAAAATGACTTCCTTCTTTTCTTTCAAGATGGAGGCCGTTCGTAGAGTACATTATATTTCTTATTACATCTAAATCGATTGAAAGCGTCACGATAAACCGTGGGCTCGGAAGTCAGACGCGTTGCAAGATGACGTCACACGGGACGACGTCGACGTCACATTTTATTTACACGAAGTTAAATATAAACTAGAAGTTACTATTGCAAGTGAAGTATTGCCTCAAATGGGATGAAAACCTTCAGCCTCTGTGCAGTTTGTGGCCAACAACCACCCCACCCCACCCCACCCCACCCCCACCCACTCCACGCAGTTTGCCCACTCCACCCAAGTTTGCCCAATCCATGATCATGTGTGCCCACTCCACCCAAATTTATCCACTCCAAGTTTGTCATTGTCTGCGAAGCAGACTGCCCTTCGCAGACTACCCCTCGGCCACGCCAGAGAAACTGGTGTTTCCCGGGAGAGTGGTCGAGTAAGCAGTCTGCTTCGCAGACAAAGTTTGCCCAAATTAGCCCTTAACTCCCAGGGTGCTTTCCAATTTACCAGGTCAGACCAGCCAAAAATGGACTTGCTTTTGGTCCAGACGAACTGGTCTAATCGTGTAAATGGAAAGCCACCTATTATTAGCCCTTATGAAGGCCTCCTTACTAGGGGGACCAGGACCTGCCCCTCAGTGGCGTGGTGGCAGGGGGGGCCAAGGCCCCCCCAGCTGGGGTTGCAGAAGGGGCGCCAAAACGAGCAAGGGCGCCAAAACTTAACAAAATAAACCTATTTCTTTGTATAGCTAGGTCTTCAATGGTGGGATATAAAGATCTGAAATCTGTAATCTTTTGTGTTTTCAATGAAGTTTTATAATCTTCAGAATTCTGTAAAATCTCACTCCAAAATGCAACAAAATGGCATATCAGAGACTCTAGATTTCAAAATTTGCCGGAACCCCCTAGACGTTTGGCGCTACTTCGGCGCTCGCCGCTCGCATTGTCGTCGCCAGTTTGAGAGAACCCATTGTTTGTTGTAATACTTGAGTTATTTTAAAACAAAAAATGTGATCATTTATCAAATACCGTACAGTAATGTCTTTTTCTTTTTCTTTTTTTTTTTTTTTGGGGGGGGGGGCGCCAAAGTTAATCTGGCCACCCCAGCCTGAAACTTGCCACCACGCCACTGCTGCCCTTGAAAAATTCTTGGGGCTCTGAAAAGGTATTTCCTGCATTTTGAGGGGGTGTGGCTATTAAACTATTAAAGCTTGAAATAAACAACTAAATCTATCTTTTGCTAATATTGTTGGCCTTTTCAGTGCATGTAAGGTATACTAAAGATCTCTTGGAAAATTCTTAAAACAATTTCTGTGACACCCCTTGATCTCTGAGGCCCCATATAGTATACGAGACCCTGGGGTGAATTGTGGTGCCCCCTTGCCCCACACACCCACTGGTGAGCAGGCCCACTATGCTAAGAGGCATAGAAAGTGGAGGTTGGCAGAAGAGAAGCCTGTGCTGCAGAGACTAGGGATGGTGACCTGCTTTAAAAGGATATTAGAGGCACGCCAGAGATACAATGTTGAAAGGCATATAACAATATATAATACCACTTGTTAAGTATTTGATGACAAAGCGAGCGAAATTGGTTAGACGGAACAAGGACACGTTCTGTATTAATATGCGGATTAATAAACTTATTGCAGAAAACAGGCGTAGTTTGGGAGCAATAGGAGGAATAGGCACGCAGGCTTGGTGGAAAAAAGTAGACATCCTAACACATAGGAAACTTTCATCAAGATCCATTTTGGATAAACAAACGTTAGACAGTCTCAATGATTACTTCGCGAACTTATGTCATGACGATAATTATATTCAGCCTATTGACCTACCAGTTGAACTAAATGAAGAAGAAAAACCGCAATTGAATGAATTTCAAGCACAAAGGGCGTTATCGAGTTTAAAAAAAACTGCAACTGGTCCGGATCAGATACCATATTGGATCTGGAAGGATTTCGCAGATATTTTAACACCTGTTGTATTAGAATGCTGGAATTTATCTCTGAAAACCTCCACCGCCTAAGCTATGGAAAGAGTCCAACATCAATCAGAGGCGGACTGGCCCACCGGGGAAATTTCCCGGTGCGCCCCTTGTTTTGCGTTTCAGGCGCCCCCACAAAGACAATTAACAAAATACAGCTCATCACATGAACATTATGAAATACAGTTGACAAGACTAAGACTAAGAGTATAGTTGAATCGTGGAACAGTAATCCACTTGTGACTTAAATATATACTCATATAGTATAGGATATATTACTGTCTATTAAATATTGCATAGTCACAAAAAATATGGGCATACACAACACATAAAATTGTGCTTAAAATTACTACTGTCACTATCAAAATCGAGGAAATACGATTTCAGAGGCTCAAAAATTTCCTATAGAGGGCGCAGAGGCGCCCACCCCGGCCGGACCCTTATATAGAGCATTCAGGCTTTGCACTCAGCGCGGCGCCCCTTTCATATAATTTCCCGGTAACGTTTCTGCTGGCAGTCCGCCCCTGACATCAATCCTTTACCGAAAGAAGATATTCCACTTGAAGACTCGCATTATAGAGGGATTAACATAACGCCAGTCATTGCTCGATGGTTTGAAAAAGTCGTATATAAGAGTTTCTGTAAAGAAGAATTTCAAACTGCAGTAACTGATGATCAGTTTGCTTACCGTAATGGGGGAAGTTTTACGAATGCCTTAATCAATATGCAGTACAATATCTTAAAATTATTAGATAATAAGAACTGTAAAGCAGTTCGTGTTTTCTGCATGGATTTTTCTAAGGCATTCGATTCAGTGAAACATAATATTTTATCAGAAAAACTTAAGACACTGTCAATAAGTCCTACGTTAATTAATTGGATACATAGTTTTCTATGTGATCGTAAGCAGCGGGTTGTTTCTACTGGGTATGTTGGTCCATGGAAACATATCAACAAGGGCACCATCCAAGGTAGTGTAAGTGGGCCGTACTTATTTAATATCTTTTTAAACGACTTAGATGTGATTCGAGACTCAGATTTTCCTATAACCAAGTATGCAGATGATACCACTTTGATTTATCCTGTGTGGAAATGTTCTGACACTATAATAGATAACAGCTATGAGAATGTAAAGAGTTTTATGGATTGGACTACAGATAATTGCATGTCATGTTACCCTGCAAAATGCAAAGAAATTATCTTTCATAAAGGTAGTAGATTCATGGATGTATATCAGCCTATATTTCATATCCCTCACTGTGATAGTATAAACATTTTAGGAAGTCCCAGTCTAATTGTAGATTTACTGAACACATCAGGGAAGTTATGCGTAAGGTTAATCAGTCATTGTACGTTATCAGAACTCTAAGAAAAGGAGGATATACACAAGAAGAAGTAGATTATTTGTTTCAAGCAATAGTGTTATCTAAAATTAGGTATGGCTTATCAGTCTATGGAGCATCGTCTCCAGAGTTGACCACCATCCAATCCTTTTTGGATCGATGTATAAAAAGACGTTATTATTCTAAAGAGATTAGTATTCATAATTTACTTGAACAAAGCGATAAACAGATAGTTAATAAAATAGCTGAAACATTAGAACATCCTTTACAAAAACATTTACCTAAAGTTAAGCCAAGCTCCAGTAGATTGCGAAAGAAAAGTTGTTTCAGACCAGTAGTGAATACCGGATTTAAAAATTCCTTTGTAAATAGGTTGATTTTTAAATATGAACTAGCTTTTAAGTAGTAGAATTTGCAACTTTTATTACCTTTATATAATAATTGAACTTAGGTATATAATAATTGAACTTAGGGATATAATGTATGATAGTTTTTATATAGAATTTGTAACGCATGATTTGTATTTAATCATTGTGAATAAAGAGAATTTGAATTTGAAGTTACAGATACAAAATGTGGTTGTAAAAGGACATATAGGTCACTGGCAAGCATGTGGAAAAGACATCCCAAATGGCCAAGAATTATTCTTTTTCCACTATTCTACACTATAACAGTATTCTACCAATAACATCTACACATTATTCCTCATTTTAATTTATTTAGAACTTCCATAGAATTTGCTAGTATAACCCAAGCCCTGACAAGTAATTAACATTTTGTACACCAAGTCGGTCCAGGTGATATTTACCACACAAAACACAACCATAATTGAAGAACAAAGTTATATAATACAGAACATGTCAAACAAAAAAACCAGTTTAGTTTCATATATATACATGCTGATTACAACAGGCTTGAACTGGCCATTGTACCATAGAACTGACTAATTAAAGTGCTTATGTCACAAAAACATTTTTTTAACTTTTGAGTAGAGGACAAAAAGTTAGTTAATAGGTTCTTTAACATTTTTCGGTTTTCTCTTTTCATTTGCGAGATATGCGGCTCTAAACAGCAATTTTCGTGAAAATGTCGCGTATCAACAAGAGTCTGGGACGAGCGTGGTGTGACGTAGCTTAAGGGACTTATTAATTTCGATCCCTCTCTCTGCGTTTGCTTGGTTTGAGCAACCAAAAACGACACATCTATCCGGCATTTTGCTGTCTTCTCAATAGCTTTTTAGTACTCCTTCACATGTGAATTCGAACCTCCGTCCCTTAAGCTACGTCACACGCGGCTGCCGCCCCAGACACTTTTCCGTTTTTTTCTCGGGCGCGACAATTTTTTGCTAAAAGCCAATTTTTCAAGGTTTAGAGCCGCATATCTCGCGAATGAAAAGAGAAAACCGAAAAATGTTAAAGAACCTATTAACTAACTTTTTGTCCTCTACTCAAAAGTAAAAAAAAAATTTTTGTGACATAAGCACTTTAAGCCCAGCATACACTAGAGACAATTTCCAAAACAAGTTGCTGAAACACGGTTTCTGAAACAAAAGTTTCCAGTGTATGCTGAAAAGTCTCCAAAACCTTGTTTCAGAAACAACGTTTCCCCGATTAAAGCACAGTGAGCACTGTTCTATTTTTTTGAAACAAGTTTTGGAAACTTTTTCGAAAACGTGTTTCAGAAACTTGTTTCAGTGTGTGGTGGGCTTAAAGGTGACGTACAGTCCATTCTGCGCATGACCGCAATGTAGTCCCCAAAACATGACATTCATAGATAATTACATGAAGTACTCTGCTCAATGTAAACCGTTAGAAACATGGCAGAAAACCAAGTGATTCGGAGAGGATATCTCCTCGCATTTCTTCTATTTCTCCTGAAAATGTTTTGTTTAGGTACAAGTAATGAATGGGAACCAAGAAAAGCTTACAATCTTGAATAAGGTATTAGTATTTTTTTTTTGTAAATTTAGATGTAAACATTAGTTTCGTACATGCGCAGAACGGACTGTACGTCACATTTAAGTATTGAAGTATTGTACAACAATAGCTGTCCATTGCTCCAAGCCAACATGGCACAATGCCCAGTCCAAGCCTGGTTTACATTATTCAGTTTTATATGTAAAAGAAAAATATATAGTTTTCAGCATTTCAACAAATTATTAAAAAAAAATGCTGTTTTCAATTTCAACCATTTTAATGTTTTGTGAAAGCTGCTTACAAAAAATATTGAGAAACACCTGTAAAAACAAAACAAAAGTTAATTTCATTTTGTGGCAGCATGTAATTGTTCAACATTTTTTTAAAAATAATGAAATAATTACGTTGTTTGGGCAATTGGGCTTTTTATGTAGCAGCTGATCCTTATGGGCATTTACAATACCGAACTGAAGGCAAGCCACTGTAGATGCCCAGAAAGATCAGATGCGAATACTTATTTTCTAAGTTTACATGATGAACACTTTGTTTAAGAGTCGTCTACAGGAATTTTAAGCCAGAAAACGCTGAATTTGAGCCATTAGTGTTTTATAACTTTGATAAAACATTGATAAAACATTGATGTTTTATTCAGGGTTCGAATTAAATATTGCCTCGGGTTGTCTTTGCGGTATAGACAGTTTTAATGAGCGTAAAATTGAGAAATGTTGGTCAGGTCGTCAAGATGCAAAAAAATCGAAATGTCGAAACCATTTTATGTCAGTGAAAGATTACGCTATGTTCTAAGACATTACGCCGTGTTCTAAAATGTTACGTTGTGTTCTAAGACATTACGCTTTGTTCTTTACGCCGTGTTCTAAAATGTTACGCTGTGTTCTAAGACATTAGAACAGAGCCTAATGATGTATAACATAACATAACATAACATAACATAACATAACATAACATCTTAGGACATAGCGTAACGTCCTAGAACATAGCGTAACATCTTAGGACATAGCGCAACGTCTTAGAACATAGCGTAACGTCTTAGAACACAGCGTAACATCTTAGAACACAGCGTAACATCTTAGAACATAGCGTAACATCTTAGAACACAGCGTAACATCTTAGAACATAGCGTAACATCTTAGAACATACATGTAGCGTAACATCTTAGAACATAGCGTAACGTCTTAGAACATAGTGTAACATCTTAGAACATAGCGTAACATCTTAGAACATAGCGTAACATCTTAGAACATAGCGTAACGTCTTAGAACATAGCGTAATGTCTTAGAACATAGCGTAACGTCTTAGAACATAGCGTAACGTCTTAGAACATAGCGTAACATCTTAGAACATAGCGTAACATCTTAGAACACAGTGTAACATCTTAGAACATAGCGTAACATCTTAGAACATAGCGTAACATCTTAGAACATAGCGTAACATCTTAGAACATAGCGTAACGTCTTAGAACATAGCTTAATGTCTTAGAACAATCTTGAAAAGTATTTGAGACTAGAGGTATAACTAAATTGACTTCAGCATTAGATCGTAGTACGATTTCAACCAAATAAGTCCGGTTTCTAAACTGAAATACAATAAATGTCGAATGTAAAAGATAGACTGCTGCATGCATAGGCAGTGTTTTCTATATGACAATAGCAAAGCAAAAACCTTTGTGAACTGCCAAGATTTTAGTAAAGAAATGTTGATGTTTTGAGTGGCTGATAGTCAGTGCTAGTGGTCAGTGATAAAACAGAACGCTACCGCGCTGATACTGGAATCGATTGCTGGACCTCTAGCTTTTCTTGAACGAGTTCCGGCTAGCGGACCTATAGCCACTTCGTTATTCTTCTTCTTACAATACTTACCATTAAATACTTGCAAGCTCTGTAGGTAGAGGGGACTTAGGATGCTTGCTCTCAAAATGTTGTTTGTATGTCTTAGGGTCTGGCATTTGTGACTACAAAGATAAATATCAATCATGAAAAAGCTCAGAATTATCAGTGCAAAATTTTGAAAATACAAAATTACAAATACTGCAATGAACTACTGTAGCTGCTAAAATACTGAAAGGCACAGAAGCAGGGGTAGCACCAAGGATTCCCCGACACAGGGGCTAAGGCCCTGATTAGTAGGGGGGTCCACGTTCAAAATTTGAACATCTAGAATAGCTTTTCCCATCTTTTCAGCGTGAAATTATTGCAATGACCAACAAGTTACCGCATTTATTTTCAAAGTATTAATAACAAAAGATCTAGTAAATGAAAACACCCAGTGCGGTCATTAACTTTTGCTATTTTCGTCCAATATTTCAGACAGAAAAAATTGAATTTTGTTTGTTGTAATTATTACTGTTGTATGGCTTCTACACAATATATACTATATTGCGTGTTTCTAAACTGAGGAGTTTCATTTCACTATTAAATCATTAATTACTGACGTGTCTGGCTTAATCTGTTAAAAAGTTATTTGCCAATTGTTAAAAATACAATTTTTCTTCCAGATCATTCCCTGACAAATCTGTAAATTTTCCCCAACAAGGGGGCTAGGGTTCTCCGACAAGGGGGCTGTAGCCCCCTCTGCCCCCCCCCCCCTCTGGTACCACCCCTGCACAGAAGATCTAAAATTATCTAATACCCCAAGCTGTTATTACAGCAAATCTTACAACACAACCAACCCCTACCTGCACTCATACTGATAATCAAAAATATGCACAGCCTTGGTTATGCACATACCTCGTACAGTATATCAATACCGTATTTGACCGGTTAAGCACCCATGTTTGGGAAAGCACCCATCCCCCTTTTTTGGACTAAAAGTTTATTTAAGTGTATTATTAAAATTTGACTTACACTTTGTACTGGTGTTTTCACAAAGAACTTGTTTGCTTCTCAATAATAACATTTCCATATTTTTTGTGTTTTAAGCAATTATTTTTGATAATTTTAATGTGTGAGTAGCAAAATTGAAACGTTTTAGACACAGTCTTTGTTTAGATGTGCTCCATTTTGAATTTCTGTGTTCATTGGTCCCAGTCTCTGCACGTTTAGCACTCAGATGCCCACGTAAGTGCCCATTGCTTGCGTAAGCACCCACCCCCTTCTTTTGGTGAAAATTATGGGGGGGGGGGGGGGGGAACTTAACCAGTCAAATACAATAATATTGTTTATTACATTACCTTACACACTGTACAGGTAAAAACAAGAGCTGCATTAGCAGACTTCTTCTGCCCAGTTGCTTTCTTTAGTTTTGCTTGTTTTTCAGCATTCTTTTGTTGTGATTGGAGTTTTTGCTGTCCACGAGCCATGGTGGTAAATTAATAATAAATAGCCTTCTAAAGATAAAAGAAAAAACATCATTCAGATTATACCACTTTCATTGAGTTTGGTTCAATAAACATGACAAATCATCAAAAATAACAAAAGTGTTATTTTCCACTGGCTGAGGCACGAAAGAAGCAGAAAATGTTTTCTCACATGCCACTGGAGCCTGTGTATGAGTCCCAAGGGGGTAAAAGAGTGGGTAAGTCACTAGGCAAGTCAGATTTTCTTGTTGCTTTCGCTATAGCTTGACCTTATACACCCACCCTCTGACCCTCCCTGTATATTTAAGGAGCATGAGTAAAAATAATTAACGATTCAAGTTGTAATCATGGCCTAGTAAGTCACTACATGTTAGATTAATATTGTCTGTTGGACAGTCAGTGCAAACACATGATGGTGACAGCCTGTTGAACAGCCTTGTAACAACTTGCTTGCAGGTATGTAACACTACAGCTTGCATGTTTTTACGTGTGTATTTGAATTTATAGGCACTATAAATGGGACAAATCTGCCTTAATATTGAATTAAGTACAAATTATATACCATAATGATAATAGTCACCGATGTTAAGTCATTGAGTCAGACCTGGAAATAGTTCCAACCTTTCTTGGATCCTACGCTAAGGACCAAATAATTTCTATGAAAACATGGTCAGTGGTTATAATAATTTTATCAGGCATTGTGGTGTATTTTGCGGGCTAAAACAGAGAATTCAGTGGGTTTTTGCCTGCTGATCTGAGCCAAGAAATAAATTTAACCAGTTTCACAGTGAATATATATACATGTGAAACGTAGAGCCAATAACTGAACATTGCCCAACTTCTGTATTTCATGCAATTCAAGCAAAGGTCAAAATTACTGTGGGTTTGCAAGCGAGGTGATAGATTGACTAAGGGTGTGTTCACACTTAGACCAATCCGAGATCGTTTTATTCGACTGTTCACACTGGGCTCACTTTGCCTCAGATCATTCTTCCATCAATCTCAAAGTGCAGTGTGTACAGGCCCTTACAAACAACTTGGGCCAAGTTTGTTGGCACTTACAATGCAAGACTTTCTTACAACCAAAATCCTTTCTTCAGTTGGAATGAGGATCCCAGGATCCACCACTATTTCCAGGTTTGCATTGAGTCTTTGACTCCCACACTGGCCAAAACTGTCAAACACCAGACAATTTTACTCATCAAGACCAAGTGAGAACCTCTGGTAGGGTTGACCTTTCACTCCTGTTTGGCCTACTTTTTGGCAGTTAAACACATCCTGGGTTGGCCTAGGCCAGAATACCTGGGCTTGCTTCTTTTGTTGGCCTATGTCTTGGCCTTGGCCAGGATTATGCCAGACACCCAGGGTAAATGTGTCGTGTTTACACTGACAATGCCAGTGTAAACACGACACATTTACCCTGGGCCAGGCCAAGGCCAGCTTGCAGTGTAAACACGGCTTAACAGACATGTCACAAGTTGTTCCATCCAGGCTTTTAGCCAGAAGGGCATCCTGCATCTGGGTGTCCTGGGACACCCTGGAATGAAAAGTGGACGGCTTTGGACACCCAAAATTTAAAAAATAAAGGAGCTTACTCTCAATGATTTGCCTAAGATATAGATTTTTACGAAAAGTAGCTTATCAATATCGCTAAATCAAGAGGCACTGCAATTTAGTACATGATGGCACAAACTCACAAAGTGGAGAATGTTTGAAAAACTGTGAATGGATCTGACAATCAATAAATTCAAACCGATTACGTGGCCAAGCTCATGGTGAAAACGAAAGGCTTAGAAACTAAGGCTACATTATACATTAGTGCACAACACAGACGCTGACATGAAGTTACTTTAATAGTGCTGTACTAAAGTTTGTGAGATCAACATCTCATGGTGGCCTTCGGACTTTTAAATATCTGGACATTTTCGGGAGTTGGGTCGACTTAGGGGGATTATCATGCACCATGGAAATCGGACACCCACTCTCAAAATCCTGACTATACAAGAAATAGTGCAAGAGCATGCTATTTAAAGAGCATGAATCAGAGAGAAACCACTACTGAACGAGAAGATGCTAATTAGGGAAACAGCACACCAGTGACCAAGTCTCTATTGGCAACGGATGTATTACAAACATGTGATGGTCCATGAATTAGGTCACATCATTGGGTTTTGGCACGAGTAGCCTGGTTCCGTCAACCTGTCACCATACTGCAACTAACAACTTGTTAACAGGTTGATTCTAACAAGGTTGTAGCAGCTTGTTGATAGGCTGTGCCTAACAGCATATTTGTTACAACCTGTTAACAGCCTTGCAAACACATCCTGTTGACAATTAAGCTGTGAGATTTTTACATGTGTAGTCAAAAAGTTAAAGTAGCCATATATACAGATGCAAATAAGGTAAACAAACTGATAGACGTAATTAATGAAAATACAAAAATAAAACTTTGTTGGGGTTTTTCTGTTTCTTTTTAGGGGGGAGGGGGGTGGGGTATAGCTGAAAGCCTGAAAGTGTGTCAAAGGTTATTTCATTTTTCAAGTGAATTATTCCCCTGAACCCCCATAGTGGAAAGTAGGTCCCCTTGGCCGCAGGAGATCTCCTGCAGGATTCCGGGTGTCGTGTCAGAGCTACCGCATAGCCACACCCTAATTAGTTTCTCTGCCGTAATTAGCATTTCACCTGTTCACCACAACTACAAGGAAATATGTATCATAATCATATTATGTTGTCTTACGAGCTGTTGAGCTCAGCTTAGTAGCAAGTTATTAGCTTTACCTAACGTGAGCGACGACTCCTCAACGGCAACGTGAACATCCACGTCCACATACATTTTGACTTTGGTACTCTCACTTTGCTGAATTGCTGCAGGTTTGATATCGGTTCCGCAATGAAGCAATGTCCAAGTTTTAGCGTTCTTTACAAATACCGGAGAAAAGACCAATGGGGAAAAAGCCGGCAAAACAAAGCGATCACTGACCGGAATTAGGGGGTGATTACATGGAGAAATTTCAGCCCGGGCTGAGATTTCAGCCCGGGCTGAGATTTCAGCCCGGCTACTGAGGTATGGAAAGGAGGAGAATGATTTGAATAAGAATGCATGTTTGTTCTTATTCAAATCATTCTCCTCTTTTCCCTACCTCAGTAGCCGGGCTGAAATCTCAGCCCGGGCTGAAATTTCTCTATGTAATCGGCCCCTAAATATTGAAAATTTATGCTCGAGATATCAATGTCACAGTTGCAAGTTTTCTAGAGTTACATTGGCATCGCTAGCTTTCTAACCACTACCGCTAGCTTTCCCCCACAATGACGATATCCTGCCACATTGGTCTTTCTACCGCGATATCGTGCCGCATTGCTGATTTTTCAAGCTGCCTACCGCACTATTCTACCGCATTGGAGCATTTTGCAAAGTAGCCTTCCGCAGGAGATCTTCCGCTAAAGTGGCCTACTTTCCACTATGGCTGAACCCCCATAAAATAAAGAATGAGCAATCCCTAATACCCTTACATCTATACGCTGACAGTATAGCCATTTTTGGTCAGCTACAGTACATTACACATGACTTGACTAGCCGTTTTAACTTAATATTGATATTTGGCTTATATTTTGATATATTAATCTGTACATCAATAATGTCAAGTAATTCAAAGCTTATATCTTAACTGACTAAAACAGAAACAATCTACTCTAATTCACTGTTTATTTCGCAAGAAATAATCTAAGTTGATGTCACAATAATTATATAAAACAAAAATTGGAACGCAGCCATATTGAACATTCAGAAAATCAAAATTTTAAAAAATAAGACATCTAGAAATACTTCTTTATATAAAAACCTTAAAACATCAAACTTTAAGCATTTAAGAATATCTAGAAAAACATGGATCCTTACCTGAGATTTTTTACACAAGTGAAAAGCTGTGATTTATTTCAGACTTTGAATGACGATGAAGTTATTATGCATGTGCGAAAAATTTCCAAATGTTTTGATGGCCTGGGACGTAAATTGTGGTTTCATACCCAGGAATGGCCGTGTAAACTATTCTGTGCTCTCAGCCTCTCACCACAATCTCGTACCCAGAGCCTGCGATCCTTTTGGTCAGTACCAAGGAACGGAGGCTCTGGGAAACTCCGATGAAACTCGGCACCTGATTGGTTAGTTCAATCAATCTCGACCCAGCAATAAATAACAGTGAAAATTAAAATTCTGTGCACGTTGCTAACCTGCTTAATTGATTTATCAACGTTCTGTAACACATAATTATAAACGACAAACCCAATATACAATTGAACACATGAAATAATTAAAAACAGTGAAAATCCCGATAATTTACAAGTTAAAACTATTATTATTGTCGCTTTGTCGCCAAACAACATCTGTCGTCTTATTCGTCTCGTATCTATTCGCAGTTTCGTCTCAGAACTTTAAAAATAACACTAGAGAATGCAAGGTCGAAATAATTTAGCCAAAATTCCTAACAGAAAGTACAATTCCTTACCTGAGCAGCTGAGTCGAGCCGATCACGGCCGACGCGGACAAATAAAACCTACGGCTCAAATCACATCGTCCGGTCAACGTTTAGGAGAAAAGCAAAGAATGGCCATTCTTGCACGAAATGCTTTGTCGAGAGCCTTGTAAAACATGTTGATTTTATTCATCGGTAAACAATATTTCCCTGGTCTTCGGACTAGCGAACGGTACTGACCAAAAGGATCGCAGGCTCTGGGTACGAGATTGCCTCTCACCACTGTATACAAATATATATTTGGCTCTGGGACTGTATATGCTCAAGGAGGCTATCTCGATATATGAGCAACTAAACATGACCCTTATACCCTAACCCTTAGCCAAGCCTGAAGCCTAAGCTACCTTAGCCTACTGTTGGCACTGCATATTTCTATAACTACAGTATAGATTTAAGATTTTTATACTGTAACCAAATGAAATTCCATGGTCTGGGTAATGGTTTTTCTGTTTCAAAATTTGTATCTCTGCAACTGTGGCTAAGAAAATGTAGTGAGTAATTTAATTTATTAAGAATATTATATATAATTGAAAAAATGAGATGCTTGAAACTCTGAGTAGTGACGTCAACACAAAACCAGACTCCTAGAGCCAGAGGGAGGGGCTTATATAGGTCCAGTAGGGGAGGATGGTTAATAGATGGCCTGGGTAATAGACTGGGAGGGGGGTTAGAGGGAAGGGGTTAATAGAGGGAAGGGGGTTAGTGGAGGGAAGGGGGTTAGTGGAGGGTGGGGGGTCAGTAGAAGAGGGGGTTAGGAGAGGGAGGGTGTTAATAGAGGGAAGGGGGTTAGTGGAGAGAGGGGGGTGTTAATAGAGGGAAGGGGGTTAGTGGAGGGAGGGGGGTCAGTAGGAGAGGGGGTTAGTAGAGGGAGGGTGTTAATAGAGGGAAGGGGGTTAGTGGAGGGAGGGGGGTGTTAATAGAGGGAAGGGGGTTAGTGGATGGAGGGGGTGTTAATAGAGGGAAGGGGGTTAGTGGAGGGAAGGGGGTTAGTAGGAGAGGGGGTTAGGAGAGGGAGGGGGGTCTAATGGAGGAAAGAGTCTTAATATAGGCAGGGTGTTAATATGGAGGAAAGGGAGTTAAACAGACTGGGTGGGGTTATGAGAGAAAATATGGTATCATATGGTACCTCTCCAACACATAATCTTTCAATCAAAAAAAGTTTTTTTTTCAATGAATATCCTTTATTTAGGTAGAAAACATTTTTCAGGGTACCTGTTGGGAGATGTCAATGAAAATTTATCTTCTACTGGAAATAGTCTTTATAATTTTACTAAGTTACTGAAAGGCTCATCATCAAAGGTGTTAAAATATGAAATGAAATGTAAATTCTTCCAATTTCCTTTAAACCATGATGCCATTATTTCAGTGACCTTTAATAGTTAATTTATTCTGACAAAAACTAAGAGTTTTTCCCCCAAGAGGATTTAATGTTTTTTATTATCTACATAGCCCATTCATCTTTCTGGTGGCTATGGATTCACAGTTATCTCCATTAGTCAGCAATGTTTATTGGTATCAGGTGTGAATACAAGCTCTCAACTAGGTCTACCTTCAACTGAAGTTAGCTGTAAGTTTATTACAATTAATGTTATCCATCTATTCCTAGTTTATTTTCCAACTTTTCTCTCCCACCATTCCATCTTTTCCCCTCCTTCCTTTCCTTCACTCCTTCTTCTTTCCCCTCCTCTCTCTCCCTTCTTCTTTTCCTCTTTTTTTCCATCCACCCATCCCTTTATTTTCCAGCTTTTCTCTCTCTTTATTCCATCTTTTTTCCCTCCTTCCTTTCCTTCACTCCTTCCTTCTTCTTTCGTCTCCCTCTCTCTCTCTCTCTCAGCCTCTCTCCCTTCCTCTCCCCTTCTTTCTTTTCCTCTCTTTTTCCATCCATCTATCCATCCATCTATCCATTCCTTTATTTTTCCCACTTTTCTCTCCCCTCGCTCCATTTTTTTCCCCTCCTTCCTTTCCTTCACTCCTTCCTTCTTCTTCTTTCTCCTCCCTCTCTCTCTCAGCCTCTCTCTTCCTTCCTCTCCCAGCAGTCTTTCTTCCTCTCTTTTTCCATCCATCCATCCATCCATCCATCCATCCATCCATCCATCCATCCATTTATTCCTTTATTTTCCCCACTTTTCTCTCCCCTCATTCCATCTTTTTTCCCATCCTTCCTTTCCTTCACTCCTTTCTTCTTCTTTCCCCTCCTTCTCTCTCTCCTTTCCTCTCCCTTTCCTCTCCATCCATCCATCCATCCATCCATCTATTCCTTTATTTTCCCACTTTTCTGTCCCTTCATTCCATTTTTTTCCCATCCTTCCTTTCCTTTACTCCTTTCTTCTTCTTTCTCCTCCCTCTCTCCCTCCCTTCCTCTACTATCTTTCTTTTCCTCTCTTTTCCCATCCCTCCACCTCCTATCCATCCACCTATTCCTTTATTTTCCCCACTTTTCTTTCCCCTCATTCCATCCCCCCCCCCCCCCCGCCCTCATTCCTCTTTTCCCCCTCCTTCCTTTCCTTCACTCCTTCCATCTTCTTTCTCTTCCCTTTCTCTCTCTCCCTTTCTTCTCCCTTTCTTTCTTTTCCTTTCTTTTTTCATCCATCCATCCATCCATCCATCCATCTATCCATCATCTTATTTATTTCGTTTTGTTTTCTAGCCCTTCATATGTTTAAAGAAATCAAATTACCTTTCAAACATACTGACACCAAGATACTAGATATATCTTGTGGAAGACTTCATACACTGGTGTCAACCAGTGAAGGATGTATGCTACCCTAACTATGTTTCTGCCAACATTTATATCTTAACTCTTTCCTGTCCAAATTGGTCTTTAGTATTTTATTCTGGCTAATGCCGGACGATAGTCAATAGAAGCCCTTGGACAGGAATGAGTTTAAACTAACTTTAATTAATTATACTGAATTATTCCTGTGTTTATATATTTTGATTATGTTCTGTTTTCAATGGAAATTCAAGTTATAACATAAGAGTAGTCTTGTTTCAGTGTTTGTAGCTGGAAGTAACCATCTTGGCCAATGTGGTCTTGGTGACAGCAAAGAAACTCAATACTTTACAAATCTCCCATGGTCCAATCAAATTGCAATAAAACAGGTGCACAACTAGGCTTTTGAATGAGATAAAATGTTTGTTACTTTAAAATGATTCTGCAGCAGAAAAGTCTGATCAGTTTCTGGTTTACAATGTTTTCTGCTAGGTTGTATGTGGACTGGATCATAGTTTGTTGTTAACAGATGATGGAAGTGTGTGGTCATGTGGTTGGGGAGCTGATGGACAGACAGGTAATGCTGACAGACAGACAAACAGACAGACAGACAGACAGACAGACAGACAGACAGACAGACAGACAGACAGACAGACAGACAGACAGACAGACAGACAGACAGACAGACAGGCAGACAGGCAGACAGACAGACAGACAGACAATGAATGAACATACAGCAAACAAACAAACAAACAAACAAACAAACAAACAAACAAACAAACAAACAAACAAACAAACAAACAAATAAATAAATAAGAACATACAGAGCAATGAATGAACATACAGACAAACAAACAACAAACAAACAAACAAACAAACAAACAAACAAACAAACAAACAAACAAACAAACAAACAAACAAACAAACAAACAAACAAACAAACAAACAAACAAACAAACAAACAAACAAACAAACAAACAAACAAACAAACAAACAAACAAACAAACAAACAAACAAACAAACAAACAAACAAACAAACAAACAAACAAACAAACAAACAAACAAACAAACAAACAAACAAACAAACAAACAAACAAACAAACAAACAAACAAACAAACAAAACGATGTACAGACATGCAGGCAGACAGATATATTGATGGAAACAAACAGACATGTACAGACAGACAGACAGACAGACAGACAGACAGACAGACAGACAGAGAGACGGACGGACGGACGGACGGACGGACGGACGGACGGACGGACGGACGGACGGACGGACAGACAGACAGACAGACAGACAGACAGACAGACAGACAATGAATGAACATACAGACAAACAAACAACCAAACAAACAAACAAACAAACAAACAAACAAACAAACAAACAAACAAACAAACAAACAAACAAACAAACAAACAAACAAACAAACAAACAAACAAACAAACAAACAAACAAACAAACAAACAAACAAACAAATAAATAAGAACATACAGAGCAATGAATGAACATACAGACAAACAAATAAACAAACAAACAAACAAACAAACAAACAAACAAACAAACAAACAAACAAACAAACAAACAAACAAACAAACAAACAAACAAACAAACAAACAAACAAACAAACAAACAAACAAACAAACAAACAAACAAACAAACAAACAAACAAACAAACAAACAAACAAACAAACAAACAAACAAACAAACAAACAAACAAACAAACAAAACGATGTACAGACATGCAGGCAGACAGATATATTGATGGAAACAAACAGACATGTACAGACAGACAGACAGACAGACAGACAGACAGACAGACAGAGAGACGGACGGACGGACGGACGGACGGACGGACGGACGGACGGACGGACAGACAGACAGACAGACAGACAGACAATGAATGAACATACAGACAAACAAACAAACAAACAAACAAACAAACAAACAAACAAACAAACAAACAAACAAACAAACAAACAAACAAACAAACAAACAAACAAACAAACAAACAAACAAACAAACAAACAAACAAACAAACAAACAAACAAACAAACAAACAAACAAACAAACAAACAAACAAACAAACAAACGAATAAACAAACAAACAAAACGATGTACAGACATGCAGGCAGACAGATATATTGATGGAAACAAACAGACATGTACAGACAGACAGACAGACAGACAGACAGACAGACAGACAGACAGACAGACAGACAGACAGACAGACAGACAGACAGACAGACAGACAGACAGACAGACAGACAGACAGACAGACAGACAGACAGACAGACAGACAGACAGACAGACAGACAGACAGACAGACAGACAGACAGACAGACAGACAGACAGACAGACAGACAGACAGACAGACAGACAGACGGATGGATGGACAGACAAATACAGGCAGGTGCAGACACACAGACAGACAGCATGAAAAGAGACAGAGTACTAATATCCTAGAGTAGTAGCTGAACAAAAGTTTTCAAAGATTTTAAATATTTTATGTTAAGGCCTAGGTCACACGCAAGACCAGCGGACATTTGTACCAATCAAGGAGTTAAAAGGAGTTCCAATCAAACAACTTGCTGTCAAAGCAGATTCTAGCCTGGCATTATCAAGTTAGTACATGCCTCAATGAATAGAAAAGTGATTGCTGGTTTAATCATGCCTCATATTTCTTCTAGATTGTGGTGAGGTGTTTTCTTGGGGCAATTCCGAGTACAGTCAACTAGGATTTCCAACGGAGGATACTTTAGTATGTGTTACTTACAAAGACAATTTGTTACCAGTAGCACTGCAGTGTGTAACATCATAACATGCTGTGCAATGCTCAAGATCGTTGTGAGACAAGTTGCGCGAACCATTACAGAGTAACATGCTGTGCAATGATCAAGATCATTGTGAGACAAGTTGCACGAACCATTGCAGTGTGTAACATGCTGTGCAATGGTCAAGATCATTGTGAGACAAGTTGCACGAACCATTGCAGTGTGTAACATGCTGTGCAATGGTCAAGATCATTGTGAGACAAGTTGCACGAACTATTGCAATGTGTAACATGCTGTGCAATGGTCAAGATCGTTGTGAGACAAGTTGCACGAAATATTGCAGTGTGTAACATGCTGTGCAATGGTCAAGATCATTGTGAGACAAGTTGCACGAACTATTGCAGTGTTACAACATGCTGTGCAATGATCAAGATCATTGTAAGACAAGTTGCACGAACTATTGCAGTGTGTAACATGCTGTGCAATGATCAAGATCGTTGCACGACAAATTGCACAAACCATTGCAGTGTGTAACATGCGATGCGGTGCAATGGTCAAGATCGTTGTAAGACAAGTTGCACGAACTATTGCAGTGTGTAACATGCTGTGCAATGATCAAGATCGTTGTAAGACAAGTTGCACGAACTATTGCAGTGTGTAACATGTTGTGCAATGATCAAGATCGTTGTGAGACAAGTTGCACGAACTATTGCAGTGTGTAACATGCTGTGCAATGGTCAAGATCGTTGTGAGACAAGTTGCACGAACCATTGCAGTGTGTAACATGCTGTGCAATGGTCAAGATCATTGTGAGACAAGTTGCATGAACCATTGCAGTGTGTAACATGCTGTGCAATGGTCAAGATCGTTGTGAGACAAGTTGCATGAACCATTGCAGTGTGTAACATGCTGTGCAATGATCCAGATCGTTGCAAGACAAGTTGCACGAACCATTGCAGTGTGTAACATGCTGTGCAATGGTCAAGATCGTTGCACGACAAGTTGCACAAACCATTGCAGTGTGTAACATGCGGTGCACTGATCAAGATCATTGTGAGACAAGTTCCACGAACCGTTGCAGTGTGTAACATGCTGTGCAATGGTCAAGATCATTGTGAGACAAGTTGCACGAACTATTGCAATGTGTAACATGCTGTGCAATGGTCAAGATCGTTGTGAGACAAGTTGCACGAAATATTGCAGTGTGTAACATGCTGTGCAATGGTCAAGATCATTGTAAGACAAGTTGCACGAACTATTGCAGTGTGTAACATGTTGTGCAATGATCAAGATCGTTGTAAGACAAGTTGCACGAACTATTGCAGTGTGTAACATGCTGTGCAATGGTCAAGATCGTTGTGAGACAAGTTGCACAAACCATTGCAGTGTGTAACATGCGGTGCGGTTGCAATGGTCAAGATCGTTGCACGACAAGTTGCTGCAAACGTTAATTGCAAATGAGTAGGTGGAACTTGATTCCACTTTGTGCAATGATTGCATGACCAACTTGTCTAGGAACGATCTTGGCGATTGTACAGCACGCTATGTACTGCAATTGCTCATGCAACTTCTCTCCCACAATTTTCACCATTGCACAGAATGTTACACGCTTCAAAATGGTTCGTGCAACTTGTCTCACAAGATTTTTACCATTACACAGAATGTTATACGCTGCAATGGTTCGTATACAACTTGTCTTGCAACAATACGTCAACGCCGTTGCGAGACAAGTTGTAGGAATAAAAGTGGAAAGCTGGAAATTGTTAGAATATCTTTAATGCGTGATTCATTTAAATCTTTTTCAGATTTCAACACCAACAAAACTTGGTACACTTCAAAATATAGTTGACATTGCTATTGGTAGCTCTGTGGGTCTTGCACTAACAGGTGGGAAAGCAAGTGAAAGCCATCTCTTTATATAACTTACTCTAATTCACTAGCGAGATAAAAGTGTTTATAAAATAAGGTGCTCTCTACGCACGCTCTGATTGGCTGGGCTCCTTGCATTTATAAGAGAACATAGATCATGAATGACGTAAAATGGCGTAGAATGGCGTCAGCTGGCCGGAAAAGCCCGCCAAATTCCAAAACTACCTTACTTTTAGTTTTATTTTTCCTCTACTTATTTTATAAAACAAATAAAACATATCTCTCCTGTGCATATGTACTCTTATAAAGGTACGTTTGACGTCATTTGAACACGAAAGAAGTGTGCCTCTAGTCAACTTCTTTCGTGTTCAAATGACGTCAAACGTGCCTTTATAAGAGCACATATGCACGGAGCTTTATGTTTTATTTGTTAAACAAACTCGTCGCAAGTCATCTAGCTAGTCCAGGATTTTACCATCTTTTCTCTTTGCTCTATCTAAAACACTGTCTACGCAGCACTCTACTTTTACATGCTCCATGATTGACTCTGATGAAGGGCTTCACTTGAAACGTCAGTATTTCGTTATCAAAACTATTCTAGGCAGTTTACCACTTATTCACTTTGCTCTGTCTAAAACACTGCCCACGCAGCATTCTACATTGCAAGTATAAACAATCCACCATCGCTGTACCATCAACTGAACTTTTCAAAAAAAATACATTTAGAAATAAGCGAGGGGCAAATCATTCCCTGAAAAGTGTACGAGATTTTTGAACTTTGGATTTTCGGATTTTTAGGGATTTTTTGCGGAGTTTTCCAAATTTATTGTGAAAACAATTATGGATTTTCAAAGGATTGTAGGCATTTTCCAGGAATTTTGTGGATTTTCAAGGAATTTTATGGATTCTCAAGGATTTTATGGATTTTCAAGAATTCTCATGGATTTGCGGATTTTTTGACAAAGTGTACGAGATTTTTGAAGTGATTTGCCCCTTGGAAATAAGCGTGACTGCATGTTTTCTATACGTTCTGCTATACGAAGTCTGAGATTTACTTACTTTCATTCTCTTACAGCTGATGGAGAAGTGTTTAGTTGGGGCTATGGTTTACTTGGCAACAGCCCGGAGGCATCTTTCAGTGCAAGGCCACAAAAAGTTACTTCTTGTTGTGATGAACGTGTAGTTAAGATCGCTTGCGGTCTGGATTTCTACGCCATGTTAACAGGTGAGTAGTTGAGTAATCAGTCCTGAAATTTCATTACAAGATAGGAACTATATGAGAAATCAGTATAATATTTGGCATTTCACTCGATTAAAAAACTACATGTTCCGAGGGGTTTTGGTGAGGGAAAATCTCGAGTGTATAAGATATATACATTTTAAGGCCAAACCGGAACCAGTTGCAAAAATGCAGCATCTTGCAAATTCATAGTCATATGCATGTGTGCACCTAAGCAGTAGCGTTTGCATGAGATGTATAGTTGAGATGATAAGTTGTAGCTAGTTCCTGTAGTACGTTTGCGAGCTTGGTGTAATGTAACAGACGTTTGGTGGACGTTCGTCAAGCTCAACTACTCAGAAAATGTTTCTGAGTCCCAGACACTGCGGGATTGAACCTGCAACCTCCTAATGGCCAGTTAGACGCTCTAACCATTGACCTCTACTGAGGCTCAGATGATGAGCTAAAGTTGCAAATTCATATAGTCATGTATGTTCCTAAGCGGTAGCGCTTGCATATGAGATGTACAGTAAGGTTGGTGTAATGTAACAGATGTTTGGTAAATACTAGAAAATGTTTCTGACCCCCAGCCGAGGATGGAACCTGCAACTTTCTAGTGACCGCGGTTAGACACGATTTAACCATTGCACTCAGGCTAGGAATTGATAGTCATATGTGCCTCCTAAATAGAGGTGGCATTTGCATTATTGCATATGGGATTTAGTTGAAGTTGTATGTTGTATGTTGTACCAGGGGTGTCGGAAGTGGGGGGGGGGGGGGGGGGGGGGACCTGGGCCCTCCACTTTTTTTTTGGGGGGGGGGGGCAGAATACGTTTGCCCACACACACACACACACACACACACACACACACACACACACACACACACACACACACACACACACACTCTTTTTAACAAGGCCAGTTATAAACAAGTCCAGTAATAAAGTTATGATTAACAAAATCACTAACCCTAGCTAACGCACGACTTTGAATAAAGATATAATAAAGAAATTTGAATGCAGATATTCAATGTCTGGAAAAGTGTTGTCTTTTGAGTATTTTATGACGTTTTTGGACCTTTAGAATTCTGTAAATCCTTGTCCTAAAATACAGTTAATGGCATTTCAGAGACTCGAGATTTCAAAATTTCCCGGGGAAACATGCCCCCAGACCCCCCAAAAATCCCCCCCGTCCACTTTTAGTGTCGCTCCAACCCCCTGTGTTGTACGTGTGCACGTATAGAACGTATAGTACATGTATACGGTGCGTTTGTGAGCTTGGACCTTGGACACAAGCTTGGAGGCTTGTGAATTTGTATATATGTGATCTCAATTAAGTAACTGATTCCGAGTCCCAAATAGGGACCGAACCTGAAACCTTCTAATGACTGGTTAGACCATAGATATAGGAGACCTAGATTGCTGACTGTAATATAATTTATAGCGCACGCGCGCCAACATGAGTAATCCAAGATGGCGGCTCAACCGGTCACAAATCATAGACAGTGCATAGGAAAAACGATGTTTTTCGCATTTTACGTCCGCCCACTGTTTCCGATCCCGTTCGACCACCTTTTTTGGGGAAGAACTACCTATTGTGAAGGTCTTGGATGAAAATCGTACAATTTGAGTGGAATTAACAACAAAATAATCGATCGTTAAATGTTTTTTGTTTGCCAATCATAGATATAGAACTGGAACTTTCACCTGATTGCTGCTGCAGATTGTATAGTATAATATGCTTTAGAAAGCTAATTTTGGGTTAAATGTACTTGTTGAAGTAAAATTCTGTCTTTTAACGCAAAAGATGTATATAATACTAAATACTTCGTGTTTAAAAGAAGCTAATTAGATAGTAAAATGTTCACTGGAGTTAATGCGTAGTGTATAACTATATTCTACAAAATAGTGAAAATTGCTGAGGACAGATCGCTATCTGTTTGTCCACTAACACGTAAGCTTTCCATCTCGTATCTTACACAGAACGTCCTAGAATCTTCCAACACCTCAAAACTAACCAAAACCTTTATTTTCGGCCAGAAATGTCTCGAACCGACCAAGTGACCGCAAGTGACTGTTTCGGCAACATTTAACGATCGATTATTTCGTTGTTAATTCCACTCAAATTGTACGATTTTCATCCAAGACCTTCACAATAGGTAGTTCTTCCCAAAAAAAGGTGGTCGAACGGGATCGGAAACAGTGGGCGGACGTAAAATGCGAAAAACATCGTTTTTCCTATGCACTGTCTATGATTTTTGACCGGTTGAGCCGCCATCTTGGATTTTCAAATTTGGCGCGCCTCTTCAGCAGAGTCAGCAATCTAGGTCTCCTATATCTATGGGTTAGACATGCTCTAATCATATCATTGCGCTCCTGAGGCCCGGATGGAGAGCTAAGTCGGGTTGGACAGTCATGTGCTTCCTACAGGCTAAGCGGTTTGCATATAAGATGGAACTAAAGTTATGCACCAGTCAATGTAAACCCCCGCCCACCCCAGGCCGCGGATAAGCGGGGCATAGCAAAGACATTTTCTGGTTTTCGACAAATAAAACGTCACTGATGTGCGGTGCATAAGCCTGTTTTGTTGCTCTCCGCCAGATGGACCGGGGCTCTCTCAGAAGAAAGAAGACTGGAAACTAAAGTCATCGCGCTCTGCCATAATGGCGGTTTCAACTGGTTCTCATGTTATGTAAATATGTAAACAGTACTTCAAGAGAAATTTGTTTCTTTGGTAGAATTAAATATTCACAAAATTGCCTGATTTTCTTTTTCTAAAACTAAACAAATAGAGCATAGAGTTCTGGGAGAATGTGGCATAAAACTCTTTTCAACAACATGAGCGGGGGATTTTCTTTGCAGCAAGTCCCCGAGGGGCAAGGTCTGCAACGCTTTTTTCCAGTTTCAAAATCCAAGTCCCCGCTTAACCGCGGCCTGGGGTGGGCGGGGGTTTACATTGACTGGTGCATTATGTTAAGAGTCGAACTTTTCATGATTCATGGGTCTATAATACCTAAGTATATACTGTACCGCCTGTACATTGATTTTCAAAGAACAAGGCAACACAATACAATTAAATACAATAGAAATAACAGAACGGAATTCAATAGACAACACATTCTAAGAGGGCGATTACATGGACCGGGCTGGACCGGTTAACAGCGGGCTAGCTAGCCCAGTGCATGTAATCGCCCCTTAAAAAATAGCATTTTCTTCTAAATCGTGACTCGCATGAGTGCAGCTCAGCCGTAGCCAAGCTCATGCACGCAATCTGAAAATGTTTCTGAATCTCAGACAGTTCTAACCCAGACAGAAATATATTAAGACGCCTTTCCGCAAGAGATTAATTGTTTAGCATTATTAATTATCTTCAATGCGTAGGACATCCTTCGTTACTCTATAAAGAGCATTATTTTTCCACTAAAGAGAAACCGAACTTTCACCTGTCTGTCTGTCTGTCTGTTTGTCGGTAAATAAAATACATGAAATGCTGTACAGTAATAACTCATACAAAAATAATAAGAAAATCTAAATATATACAAAACTTTAAAAAAAGTTACAAAATTGATAAGTTATCGAGATTAAAGCTGGAAATAAAATTAACAAGAGCTGTTTTATCTACACAGGTAGTAATAACTTCTAATAACTTGTTAAATGAGCGTCCCCTATCTCTCTCTTCCGATCTAATGACAGACTGCCTAAAGTAAAACGACTTTATTTATTGAGGTAATCATAGTCAATCGAGATATGGTCTGGAAACTCGGAAAAATTCAAAGCGCCTATAATGAGCTGTGATTTTATGTTAAATAGCACGGTTGAGTGATTGAACTGAAACGTTGCTATTGGACAATTCGTTCATTATACTAAAATACAATGTGTTCAGTAACCGTGCACCGTGCACAAAATGCATAAAGGCGAACAAAAAGATAGACCAAAGACTTTAGCTGAGCATTGTTAATAGAAAATATACATGGTTTGGAAGGTCAACAAAAGTCATTGTTTTATGTTTTTGTTCAGGTTTATGAAAATTTTTGCACTTTCACGGTTACTGAACATATTGTGTTTTCTGTATAATGAAGCAATCATCCAATAGCAACGTTTGGGTTCAATCACTGAACCGTACTGTTCAAATATTAATAAACCTAAAACAAAGGATTTGGCACCTTCATGTACCTTCCAACATGAATCGTAGCTTGATTTTTAACCGCTTTGAAGTTTGCTGGGTTTCCAAACCATGTATATTTTCTATTAACTATGAGCTGAGTTTCCAGACCATATTTTGAATAACTATGGGGTAACATGTGACAGTATTTAGATACTGATAAACCAAAAGCCCTCGCCCCTTGATGGAACTAGTTCACAGAATTAACTGTGGGAATTATGGTGTTGATTTTACGGAGGGAGGAAAACCGGAGAAGCAGGTGAAAAACCCTGGAGGCACAGGAGAGAACCAACAACCCATCCAAGTACTATCCCCATTCTACTTCAGCGTTGAAAGGCAGCGCGCAAAATGCCAGCCATTTTAATATTTGTTCTAAATGAGCATCATTTATCTCTTTCTTCCGATCTAATGACAGACTGTCTGTCTGCTTCTCTCTGAAAAACAATCTCGTGAAAAACAATTTCTATAAATTGATGAAAATCTCGTTGTCTATAAACAATTTCCCCACAAATAGCTCTTGGTAAAACCATAATCGCGACATTCGCAAAAAAAATAGACAATATTTGTATTCGCAATAACATGCTTTTTTAAAATATTATTGTGATTATGGTTTCACTAAAAGTTTTTTTTCTTGGTAATTGTTTTTATAAACAAGATTTCACTCTCTATCTGTGGGCGTTTAAGGTGGCTCCCTGCGGTTTCCCGAAAATTGTAAAAATGCAAATTTCAACCCGTCAAAAAATGCATCAGTAGAATATTTTCTGAAAGAATGAAACTAAAGACATATGTTATGCATATAGAATAACATTCAGGACACCAAATGCTGTTATTAGATAAAGTTTCTCGCTTGGTGCTATGACAACAATAACGTTTCAAAATGCCCGCAAATTTTACATTGAATCCGATTTATTTCAAAAACGAGTTCGGTGACCTCAATTTTAATTAATTTTTTTTTTGCATTAAAACTTTTTTTAGGTTTAAGTAATCAACAAACTGATAAAAATCTGTAGATCTAATTTCTTACCAAAAAGAAAAAAATTAAGAAAATTTTTTTTAAAAAAAATTGGATCGGCCCACATCCTTGTATAATTATAAATATTGAAGTTTGAGATCAAAACAGATCATGTTTTTCATTGGCAGTGTTCACTGTTAATGTTTAGATGCAACCAACCAGTCTTTTTAACGTTGCGTTTAAGTTCAAAAATATAGATCGTTTTCACTCACGTGATCGGTGGCCCCGTTGGAGTGGTGAAACAATACGAAATGTTTGAATAAGAATAGAGTTAAATTTCCATAGGATAAAGATGGTGCACCAATATGGCCTGACCGCCATTTCATTGTTTCTGTGCACCAATATGGCCGTCGAACAAAGAATAGATCGGTTTTATCTGGCGTCAAGGCGGCCATATTGGTGCACCATCTTTATCCTATGGGAATTTAGCTCTATTCTTATTCAAACATGTCGTATTGTTTCACCACTCTAATGGGGCTACTGATCACGTAAGTGAAAACGATTCATTGAATTTATTTCATTTTATTTTTGACATTTATGGTTAGTAATAAGTGCAATGTGGGTGAAGGGCCCCACTTTTGAATTTCTTCCTCCAGAACTTCTTCCACAACTCCCCCTTCGCCTTGATCTCGTCGCCATAATTCTTTCTCTGTTGTTTCTACAGACAATGGCAAGCTCTACACTTGGGGAAGATTAGATGGTGTCACAAAATCTCGTTTACCAGAACAGGTATGGTGCCAGGTTTCCCTCTATGCCAAACGACCTCGAGGAAAAGGTTTACTTATATGCTTATTTCTACTATTTATTATTGTTTTAGGTTGATATTCCATCCAAAGTTATTCACATCTGCTGCGGAATTGACAGCATGGGAGTTTTTACTGAGGACTAGCTGACTGAAACCACGCATGGAGCAAAAATTTCCAATTGAACAAAATTAAAGCGCATCTAAATAATCAATTTATAAAAACGTTATCATGTGTCATGTTATCACGTGTCATGTTATTACGTGTCATGTTATCACGTGTCATGTTATCACGTGTCATGTAATCACGTGTCATGTTATCACGTGTCATGTTATCACGTGTCACGTTATCACGTTTTTACGTGTCATGTTCTCACGTGTCATGTTATCACGTGTCATGTTATTACGTGTCATGTTATTACGTGTCACGTCATCATGTTAACGTTATTACGTTTCACAGTACTACGTCATCACTTATCACGTATCCGTGATTGTTGCAAGACAAGTTGTACGAACAACTGCATGTGGGGTGTTGGTGGCACAGTGGTTAGCGCACGTGCCTTTCACCTCTGCGACCCAGGTTCAATTCCTGCTCTCAGCAGTTATCTGATTAAAGTTTCACCTTGGCCGCATGTGAGAAGAGTGCTTCCAGTTTGACTCTACCAAACATCGCAGGTTTCCTCCGGGTACTCCGGTTTCCTCCTGTAGAAACAATGGACCAATGAGGGATGGCCCTTACTGGACCTCTAGGGAGAGAACAGTTAGCTATTAACTCATAGAGCTATCCAGTATAAATAAGATTAGTTTAACATGCCGTGCAATGGTCAAAATCGTGTGAGACAAGTTGAGGTAATCGTTAAGGCGGTTTTCCACTAGGCGACATTTGTCGACCGACTCGACATTTTTCTTTTGTCTTGGCTAATTAGTTCCACTCGAGAGCTTACGAGACAAAAGAAAATGTCGCTTT
Organism: Corallium rubrum; assembly: GCA_964035015.1. Lineage (NCBI taxonomy): Eukaryota > Metazoa > Cnidaria > Anthozoa > Scleralcyonacea > Coralliidae > Corallium > Corallium rubrum. Next base: position 3,775,567 of record OZ036010.1, read on the forward strand.
GCGCGACATTTTTCGCCTAGTGGAAAACCGCCTTTACACAAAGACAAGTAGAATCTATTTTGACTGGCGACGATCTTGACCATTGTACAGCATGTTATACGGTGCAATGGTTCATATAACTCGTCGTGCAACGCGTCAAATTGCCTGAAAATCTGGGGCAAATTGCATGCCTGAAAAATTGCACCGTGTAATTTTGACATGGTGTTATTAATAAAGGTGAGTTGCATTTTCTATTAATTCTATTCAAGTCAAATGGCAAAAGTCGAGTTTAAAAGAAAAGCACTTAAAAACTTAATCTTAATTTATTTAACGCCGATAACAGCAAGAAATGGCTTCCCAATCAGTACCATGCAACCCAGCGACCTGTGTGGCTGATCCACTGATGACATAAGGCAAGCTGCTCTGGTTGGCCGGTGCAGTAACCTGGGCTGGTATTGATCTGTGCGATAACTTGAGAAATTCTAGCCGACGGGTCAACATTAAAATTTTCCGCCGAGAAATAGGAAAGTTTGCAGATATATGAAATCTGCTAAAAATTCTAAGATACATTATTGATCAAAAGTCGGAGCCGATTGCAAATGTATTTGCGGCCCTCCTACGAGTGTTTCAAGAGGTCGATTTGATATTTGGCCGCGTAGGCGCATGCATAAATCGATTATATTGGCTATTTGCGGTCCGCTTTGCCGGCGAAATGCAATTACGTGAGGAAAAGGTTCAGACTTGTACGTCACTTACGGTTTGTCTCGCCAAGTAACAAGCAGCAACTGGAATCCACACATCTTCCATGTAATCGAAAAGTTTTTAAATATAGCCTCCAGGATTACGGAGTTTCACCCATGCCGGCGGCCTAACCGAGCCAGTCGGCCCCTTAGGCTTTGAATCGTTCGACGATTAACTATAGCTAAGATCGATTAAACTATAATTGATTTTATGGAGGAAGGAAAACCGGAGGAGCCAGGAAAAAATACCTCGAAGCACAAGAGAGAACCAACAACTCTATATTTCAATAATATAGTTGATTTTACGCAGGGAGAAAAAGTGGAGGACCCAGGAAAACTAATACCTCGAAGCACAGGAGAGAACCAAGAACTCTACTAAATGTACACAATTTGTACACAATGTTATACTTAACTCTATATATACAGTATATAAATGGAACCCGTAGGCGTAGTAAAATAATAAAAGAACCGCTTTCGGCTAGCTCAGACAGAAATGGGTTGATCAGCCTATCCGCGCTTTTGTGGCACCTTGACCGTTATCGAGATACGGTTGGAAGGATCGTCTTAGTCCTCGATCTCGTTGAATAGAGACTTTTAAATTTTAAGAATACTTTTAAGCCAGATCGGTAGCGTTAACCTATGTCGGGTTCTTCACTCGGCTGCGTTGGAATTTATTTGTTGACTAAAGAGACGCAGCTTTACGTGAAGTAAACATGCGAGTAAACATGCGGTGTCCCCCGGCAAAGATTGCGGGGAAAACTGCATTAAAACTCTCAACCGTTTGTCTTGACATGAGTATATTGCACAAAATGAAATGCGAGTTAAGCTGGATTTCCGTGGGACGTAAAATGTCGTGCTTTTGACTTTTTTCTTTTAAATTTGTGCGTTTCCATGTGGAACGAAGTAGAAAACTATTTTGTACAATAGAAAAGTCGAACGCGCGATATTTTACGTCTATATAGTGAAAACCCAGCTCTATGCCCAGCTTTACGTGCTTAGCTTTGGCTCAGCTCAGCTCTGCATGACGCGTGCAATCTTGCGGCGAGATCTTGAGTTGATTATAAGATCAATATTAGCCTGTCCAAACTATAACATGCAGATGGAAACTATATGGTCAGAAAAATAATTTCCACTAAGCGATTGAGCGAAAAGGCTTTCTAATACCTCACCGGAGTCGGTTGCGAAACATCCAAGGCCAAGGTCGTACGCCATTTGGGATGAACGCGCATTTGCTGTTTTGTGAGATAAACGTAATTAGTCAGGAACATATTATCATGTCCGTATTATATATATAGTGTGCATGCACATCTGCATACGAAAAGCGATTTACATTTGTAGAGTCAAAAAAGTTATATATATATATTTGGTTTGGAACTAATAAATACTTTACGGTTTGATCTGAAATAATGGGTTTAGCATTAAAAATGTATATCTTTTTGTGGATTTTACAATAAATTTCAACATTTAAAATGCAATCTGAAATGGATTTCTTTCTAAACACGATAAATTATACATGGAAGATATATAAGATCAAACTTAAATTAAAAATTAAATATGTATTTTAAGCGTATTAAAGTTATCCTTTTTGAAAACATTCACGCATAAATATTCCTTTCAATATATTAAACTTATTTTCTTGTTTTTGTGCTTCAGAAATACACCGTAGCTCTAGTCACGTTGCTTGATCTATATTTCCTCCGCAGATGCACTGAAGATATCATCGAGGATATTCAGCCTCAATTAAGCATGATAAAGGATTACATGGGTTATACTCGTAAACTCTGACTGGGATGCGACGAGACATTAATACAATTTCAACGCGCAGTCAAAATAGGGAGACGATAGGATCGAAAGAAACATATGTATATGAGACGAATGCAGCTGACGTGCGAAACGACAAGTACCTGATCATCAGCAAAATAAAACTACGCGACTCTTTTCAATCCAAGAGTACAAAAAAACATCCTTAAACGTGAAATATTTTATTTAGATTATCCTTCATGATTGGAAACTGTTTTTTACGAAAGAACTAAAGATTTTTAGGTCTATTTCTGTGTTAGTTACAGCCCTGTTACAGAAATGTATAATACTGCGCGAAGTGCGCACCTGCCAATCACGCCACTTCATATAGACGGCAGACAAACGCTCAAAGTTTAATTTCGACGACTTAAAAGTGAAATATATACGCCGGATTAATTTTTCGCGACCATTTATCTGGACGCAAAGTGTTGCTTCAGATGTCGTTAAACGTTTTCCACAAGTTAATGACATTTTTCATGTAACACATCAATTCAGTTCTGGCGCCAACATATGAACGTTACGTTAAAAATCGTTAAAAACTGTTCCGTGTAAGATAATGCATTTTAAATTTTTTTTTTAAATTTCCCGTCTAAAAAAAATTGGAAGACTAGATCAAAGATTTAACTTGTGGTTTTTAACTTTTTTTACATACATGTTCTTCAACCCGAGGCTTCAAAAGTTTACAATATAACTCATGTATATTATTATTAGGGTTTTGCCAATCGCATACAATTTCATCTGCCGATAGTTCTTTAATTTTATACACTACGTATAACAATACATGAGATTGATATTGTCCTTTCGGTGCCCAGTACTTGCCGAAATTGCTATCGAAAACGTGAAAAATAATTCACAGCTCGAAAGATAGCCAATAAAGCGTATTGTTTTCGGAGATACGACTTGGTCGTGTGCTTAGGAACATCCAAGCACAGACGTTGTTTCACTAATTATTTAAATTAAGCCGTCAATAAAAGATATTTAAAGTATATACTAGTTTCGGAACTGGAACACATCACACATAATTGGCCCGGCATCGCGTCTACAGCTCGATTAATCACCAGTGCAACAGATTCGAGACTCGTTGAGAGCTGGGGACGGAGAGTTTACGAAGATGACCACCTTAGGACCGGTAAGTTTTTGTTGGGTTTTGTTTCTCCTAGAACACAGTAGTTTTAGCTATATACTTCGCCTCTGGCGTGAGGCAGACTCTAGTTTCTGTCATACGGCATAACCTAAGGCAATGACGAATAAAGGCCAGTCGATTATAACAAAGGGGACCGCATTTTGGGACATGTGGTTTTGACCAGCTGAAATAAAAAGAAACCTCAGAAAAGAGGTTATAAAACTGTAAAGCGTACTAGAAATCATTCGTCTTTGGTGAAGCTTTGCCTAATCGTGGCCTAATTGAATGCATATACATGTTGTTTATACTTCATGTTAATGTTATCGCGCTTCGCCTTTGAAAAGAACTAACGAGAGCGTGCATGTATTATAAACAACAACGTATGTATATAGTTGTTATATGACATATGTATATATGCTTTGTCCACTAAAAAGGCGGAGACATTTAGGCAGACCTATATTTAAGTAATATAAAAGTAAAGTAATGTGTATAATATGTGTAGAAAATTTTGAAGGTAGCTAGCTGTGAATATGTAAAGTGTTTGTATATTTTGATGAAAATATCGTGAAAAAAAGTCGGTTTTAAGTTATAAGGAAAGAAAAAGAAAAGAACGGAATTAATTGAAAGAGAAAAAAGAAAGAAACGGTAATCATGCATTCTTGTTGTACTATAATGCAAGGACGCAGCTCGACGTGGCGAGTGGAAAACGTTTATCAAAGTGCACTATTTCGAATGATAATTGTGAGACAGTGAACTCGCGTGGAGAATAATAATAATAAGCTGTTACTTTTGTTACGAGTTCAGTCCCACAATTATCGTTCGAAATCGTCATGTATGAAGACTATTGTCTAGATATTGAAGAAACTATATATAGTCTGTTTCGAAATATCAAATAGCCCAAGTACTATTCATTCGACCTTCAGCTCCCACTGTAGCTCAGTCGGTAGAGTATCGGAGTAGTAAACCGAAGGTCGCGGGTTCGAATCCCAGCCGGGCCAAGTAGAGTTTTCTCTACTTGACCGGTATGGGTCGTCATTCAGAGTAACACCTTAATATTATAAGCGCATCATGTTAGGCCGCTATACTACTTAGTGCTTGTCTGAGCACAGCTTAAAGCTCGCTTACAGCGCGTCCAGTCTAACCGAGGTCATGCAGTATGTATGTTCATTATCTAACCAAAGAGCAACTTGAACACGATAGATTTTAAAATGAAAGACTTCCGTCTAAATTTTCTCTTATAAATTCATTTTAGCAAGAAATAGAAACAGTTCTTGTCATATGACAATTTTCTCTGTTCATTATGAAACTCTTTGTGACCTCGGTTAGACTGGACGCGCTGTAATGATCCAACATTGTTCGCAGAATCAATTACAATTGTTGGACATATTGCAGCGTGAAGTGTTAACACAGATGCAACCGCTTGCTTGAGTCTTTATAACAATTACGGCTCAAAACTACTATATTTTCAACTTTAGCTTCGCACTATTAAACTTGACACACATATCTGTCCATTTAGAAACGTTCTCCATATCTTCTTTCGCGGATTTCGTGTCTGTTTATTTAGATTTAGATTTATATATATATATATATATATATATATATATATATATATATATATATATATATATATATATATATATATATATATCGGCCTAGTTTGACCTGACGAAGGCTGTGAAACTCAGCCGAGCATTTGTCATTAACATTTTTAAAAGTTTGTCTTAGTAGTGGCAATCTATTTGTTATTTTATCCATTTTATCTATTTTATAGTGTTTTTGAATTGCCGAGCTGTGTAGTCTACTAATCGAAATATAGTAAGGTTTGAACGTGGGAGTCTAACGTTTCGAGCGAAGGTCACGTTTCTTACTATATTTCGATTGTTGTTTCAACACAGTGCCTACGCAGCATACACTAATTTATATATATATATATATATATATAATTTATATATATATATAGTCCAACATCTGTTTTAATAGTTGTGCGTGTAACATTCTAAAGCCGGCAATTTTAAACCATTTGCATTTTCGCAACTGTTTCCGGTTTGGCGTTAAAATATATAGATTCTGATACTCGAAACTTTTCTTCACCAAAAATCATAGCCAAATATTTCTCTTAAGACTTCGAAATTTTCCTTCATTGCAAAAAACCTTAGATCATGTGGTTTAATCGAATGAAATGTCAAATGTTTCTCTTAATACTTATATCGCAGGCAACGATTTTGAAAAGTATAGCATGCTTGGTCTGGCCATTGTGCCCATGTTGCCCTAGAACAATAGCTGTATGCTATATCCTATATCCTGAAAACCAGTAGCACCAGACACCAGCTTGCTGTTAATGTGAGTCAACCTCAATTTAAAAAGATATATATAGCACAAACATAACTAATCGCAAGTTGGCAGTCACGCTATCTTAGCCAGCCGCTCTGAATAATTTCCCGAAAATATTATGTAGCTTAAAACAGTTTAAATGAAGGGGGATAACATAATGCAAGACTAAACAATATGAACGGCGAAGGGAACAGGTGGCAAACTGCGGAGTCCTTCATCAGAGTAAAATGTAACAAAGGGCTCTGCTCTAAACGTCAGTATTTCATTACCAATATTCTCAGTAGTTTACCACCTTTCCAATTTATTCTGTTCAAAACACTGCCTACGCACCACTCTACTTTTAAACAATATATAGACACATAAACCATAACCAGTCGACAATTTAAAAAAATAAAGAATAAAACATAATCCGAAAATCGTCATCTTGAGACTTGATATTCAAGTTAAAAACAAGATAAGACAAAATGAGAGGTAATATTTCGACTCTATTTCAAATTCATTAATTGGTTTGATAACGACTTTGAAATAGAGTCGAAATATTACCTCTCATTTTGTCTTATCTTGTTTTTAACTTGAATATCAAGTCTCAAGATGCCGATTTTCGGATTATGTTTTATTCTATATACATTTTACTGACGTTTGTTACTTAACCAGTATACGAAAACTGCTCAGTAAAACAATTTTTATCTGTTTTGTTTTATGATTTATGGCTCTCCATTTAATAGTTTTCAGCTACATGGGTTAGTATATCTTTAGTTTACGTTCTCGGCTTGGAAAATCAATCTCGGCTTGGAAAATCAATCGCCACGATTATATTATAGCTTGTTGCGCAGCACTGACCCGAACTCATCATGAGTATTGGCCCTGTTACACATATATGCCGTTTTTCATGCAACTTGTCTCACAACGATCTTGCATGGCCATGCCAATGGTTCGTACAACATGTCTCGCAACGATCTTGGCCATTACACAGCATATTACACATGCACTGTACTGCAATAGTTCGTGCAACTTGTCTGGCAAAGATTCTGGCCTTTAGACAGCATGTTATACACACTGTAATAATTCATGCAACTTGTCGTATGATCTTGATCATTGCACAGCATGTTATACACTGTAATGGTTCGTGCAACTTGTCTTATAATGATCTTGATCATTGCACAGCATGTTATACACTGTAATGGTTCATGCAACTTGTCTTACAATGATCTTGATCATTGCACAGCATGTTGCACACTGCAATGGTTCGTGCAACTTGTCTCACAATGATTTTGACCATTGCATAGCATGTTGTACGGTGCAATGGTTCGTGCAACTTGTCTCACAACGATCTTGACCATTGCACAGCATGTTGCACGGTGCAGTGGTTCATGCAACTTGTCTCACAACGATCTTGACCATTGTGCAGCATGCAAAATGCACCGTGTAACAAGACTCAATTGTCTGATTACTTATTTCCTTAATAATTTATGTAAGCTTAATCTTTATTTCTCACTCACCATATATAACTTTAGATGCTTAATTGGGAAACAGAATACAAAGTAATTCGAGAAACAGACTCAGTATATATGGTTTGAACTGATGTGATATGTGGGTATCGCTATATTGTTTTGGAGGATTAAATCATTTAGGGGAGCTGTTAACATGAGCTGGACTATAACCCGTTCAACTGGGTTAGTTAGTGTCACGAAGTTCTTTCCTGGGCCGTAATAAGCCCTAATCAAACGAGAACGCAAGTTGGCAGTCACGCTATCTCAGCCAGCCGCTCTGAATAATTTCCCGAAAATATTATGTACCGTGACAAAGTTAAAACTTGTTTAAAACACTCATGAAACTTTTATTTTGTTAATTTGGGTGTTCGAACAACCGCCACAGAAATTTGTGACTGCCAACTTGCGATGACTTGCGTTCTCGTTTGATTAGGGCTTAAGAAGAGATTTCATGCCTCATCGTTAGAATTCAAAACTAAACCAATTCTTCTTTGTAAATTTAGTTTATGTGAGTTTTAAAACCACAGTAAGATCCTAATCAGACCAGCTGATGTAACCATCTTCTAACTGTTTCTTTCTGGTCGGCATCACTCTCAAGCCTAGTGTGTATTTTACTCTGCATGACTAACACTAGACGATTTTATTCGTCACAAGGAAAATCCACCTACGCACACTGCTAATTTCAAGGAGCCGGTTATTTTAAGTAAAAAACAACTCCAGAAAAGGAGATATTCTGTACTTTTTTTTAACTCCGCTTTTAGAGTCAAATTAACTCCTTGAAATTAGCAGTGCGGGAAAGGGTTGATCACGTTGCGTAATATATATATATATATATATATATATATATATATATATATATATATATATATATATATATACATACCTAGAACTAGAAATAACTACTGTCATAGGAAGTGTCCCGCGAAAGTCCTCATATAGAAATTTGTATTTGCTCGAAGCTACGTCAAGACTAAACTGGACTAGTTTCTCACGTCAAGACTATTATTCTACACATTATATATATATATATATATATATATATATATATATATATATATATATATATATATATATATATACGAGAGCTCATAAGACGTGGCTTACACAGGACGCGCCCTGCATAAGACGCATGCAAAACACTGGTACAAAAGTTGCAAAGACGTCATATTCACGTCTTACACAAGCCGCGTCTTGTGCCTTATTTGATTCCCCAGTTTGCAATTTACTTTATGGCTGTGCAAAGCTGCTAGCAGCGAACTGCACGAAGAAATTGAAGCTAGGAACAAAGCTATTGCTATTGGTTACAAGTGTTATCTGTTTCCAACTGTTATCTCACGTGGAAGCACTTTGTTATGATTAGGGACTGGGCTTATATCGTCAGAAGTGATATTAATACTCTCGTATAATAGCGCAGCTGAGGACAATTACCACAGTCAAGCAATTACCTTTCACAATAACCCTCAATTGTTACAGGTAAAACTGTCTATTGTCCGCGGCAGTAAAGGAGGAGCCAACTAATGGGTATATTAATTAATCGCGCTGTAATAATAGGCATATTTAGTCTGAATATCTCCCCCCACTAACGTTTTCTCAGTTTTCTACACAAGCTGGTGTGCCTGTGACAAACGGCGTATTTTTCATGCGTCGTATAAAATACCTATTATAGTCGACCCAAATTCTGAAATTGTTCCTGTTGAGTTACATGGCGTATTGTCGTATTTAATAAGTCGAATAAATTACAGTTCTCGAGTCGTAGGTCTGGAAACGATGTTACAAACATGAATTGTGGATAGAAAATGTATTATCATATTGTAAATTAATGTTGCATTTTATTCGGCGCATGAATAGTACGCCGTCTGCACCAACGCCGTACTTGAGTCGTATTATACGGCCGGGCTCGTCGTATTTAATGGCACTGTCGAACTTAATGAATTGCTGTATTTAATGGTTACAGACGGCGTATTTTTCATGAACTTAATTCTCATATTTTATACGGCGCATGAAAAATACGCCGTTTGTTGCACAGGCCTAAGTTGTCAAACAATTCTGAGCAAAAGACGCAAGACTCGAACCTGTAACCGTCCTTCGAGTCCTGTCAAGAGCCCGGAGTTTTTCTGAGTATTATAACAACATCCGGCAGTTTGTACAACAAGAACTGAGAAAACTTTACTAACTTCAAGCTGAAAATCCTTGACTATATAACTTATCTTCTCTTACTCTTCTCCCAATAGCAACAAGTGCTCACACAATTGCTCAAAGATCCGTTATACCTCGATTCAGTGCTGTGACATAGACTGCGATTATATTATAAACCAGCTACAGTCGAACCCCTCTTAACGGACACCCCTATTAAGCGGACACCCCTCTATTTATTTAATAAAACCTTATATAGTTACAACCCCTATTAAGCGGACACCTATCTTGAGTCCCAATGAACAGAATAACCTCTACTGTATTAAGCGGACACATGGAGTTCAAGATTAATGTTTTCCTTTGACAGTAAAGGATAAAGGATAAAGGACTGGGTGGCTAATCGTCCTTACTTGCAGCCAGCGGCTGAATTGCGAAGGACGCAGATCAACGTGGCCGTGTCGAGGCATATCAAAGGCGCTTCAAGCTGCCGCCAACGGCACAGTTCAGACCACGGATCACAGCTAAGATGTTCGGTGTCGATTTTATGGAGGGAGGAAAACCGGAGAACCCGGCGAAAAACCCTCGAAGCACAGGAGAGATCAACTACAACTCTACTCACATGAGCCTAAGCCCAACAACGGGGTCCTTCCCAAGTGGTCACCCATCCAAGTACTAACCCCGTCTAACCGGGCTTAACTTTTTGGTGAGAGGCAGCGCGCTAACACCACACGCCACCCGTGCTTCGCCACACGCCACCCGTGCTTCCCTTCAACACTTAAGATTCTACAAGACATACCAACATTAGGCGATCGACATGCATGTAATGAAGAGCTTTCCAGTGCTCTTTTGAACGTTAATGATATTTTGAGAGACTTGCGGCTAAGCGAACCTCGCAAGCAAACACTTATAGATTCTTTCTTTATTTAATAATTTAACTTATCTAATGTATTTCATAATTTTCAGTTTGGTTAATGTTTTGTTATATTTTGAACTATTAAAGAAATATGTGGACTTATTTTGAGTCAAATAGTGCTGTATCCATTGTTTTACAGTAAAACCAAACGAAGTCTATAATAAAACCTGGTAACCCCATGCGCACCCCCTACTGTGCCAACCCTGTCCGCTTAATAGGGGGTTCGACTGTATTACAAATTGCTGCAGAATTCTGATTGGTTGAGCTACTCGCTGTCTACTGGTGATGGACCATTATTAGTAGCAAGAGAGTCAAGTTTAAAATGCAATATAATGGCAGAAAACTCACGTTTTACTGAGGTTTTAGTTTGTTTCTTTAAAATAATAGTTTGTCTGACTAGTTAGTTTATACTAAAACAATTAGAAACTCGTCTCGTTGTCTGTATGAACGACATTAGTCAACTCAACTCGGGCTCGTTGTCTAATTGTTAAATATAAACACAAGTTGACAAGCTATGCACAGAACTTACGTCTCCATGCATAATCGATCGTTATTTGACGATATATAATTGCATGAATAACCGTAAACATGAGTAAATGTTTGTTCAGCCTAACACGAAAGCTGCTAAGTTCACAAAACAAATGGAAATTATATTTAAATGAAAACTAAAGAACACCAGTCTGTCGAAATAAACTTAAAATGCATATATAAAAATTTTCCTTTTTTTTCTCGCTACGCCTATGATCAATTTTTTGGAAAAAATGAAAGATTTGGTATATAATTGTGTATGAATTGAATTAACGAGATATATACATCAGACTTGAAAAAACTTTCCTAAATCTCTCGCATAGACTGCAAGGCTACTAATACTAGTCTTGCTTTATATTATATTATATGAAAGCTACATCGACAAAAGATACAACAAATCTATTATAACGACCATGCTAAATTGTGCCTTTCAGAGCCCCAAACATGAATGGAGTCTATATGCATGCAACCTTCTAATAATCAAGAGTAGCGAGGTTCAAATCACACTTCCGCTACCGCTACTGCTACCGTAAATGTGGTTAAGCTGATGTAATGTTCATTTTTTCGTTCTGTAGTCGTAGTTGGTTTTAATCTTGGTATCGTAAAACGCTTTCTTTTTGCACTAGGTTTGAGACCTGCGACCATTACTGAACGTAAAAACAATATTTGACATGCTTAATTTTACTTATGGTAGCGGTAGTGTGATCTGAACCTCGCTAATGTAAAAAAGTAGAGCCCTGCGTCGTTTAGGCAGTGTTTTAGATAAAGGAAAGTGAAAAGGTGCACTTTGATAAGGAAATACTGACGTTTCAAGTGGAGCCCTTTATCAAGAGTAAAATATGGTAATTCTATAATAATCAGGTGGACGCTCTAACCATAGACCTACTTTGGCTTGGATAAAAAGCTAAGGTTGAAAATTCATAGTCATACTAAGTGGTAGCGTTTGCATATGAGATGTAGTTAAAGTGATATTATAAAAGTTGTACGTATATACATGCAGTGCGCTTGGTGTAATGTAACAGACGTTTGGTAGACGTTATAGTCAAATCTCAAAAACTCAAAAAAGATTTCAGACATGGTTCGAACCTAGCATTGAGCCACTGAGGCTCAGATGGAGAGCTAAGGTTGCAAATTCATAGTCATATGCATGTGCTCCTAAGTGGTAGCGTTTAGCATAGAGATGTACGTATACATGTATAGTGCATCATGTGGCACGTTTGCGACGCGAAATATATACGAATGGATGTGAGGCAAAAAATGAAGATGTTACAAATGTTCTAAGACGTATTTCTTTTACCGAACAATTATTTTCCCTTATCTATTATAACTCGTTGAAGCACAGCATTTTGAATGATGTGTCACACATCATTGAAAATGCCGGACATGCATATATGAATATAATTACTGACCCGCGTCAAATTCCATTGTTCTCTGTCTGCATTGTATCAACGATTTCAGGCTGTTTTAGGAAAACGGCGACGGTCCTTTTTGGTAGCGGGGAAATTATCAGGGGTAATTATAAACGTACTAAACTGGCACACTGCAATATTAAAAATATTGCAGCCAGCACACTGCAATATTAAAAATATTGCTGCTAGCACACTGCAATATTAAAAATATTGCACCCAGCAGTAAAAAAACAAGCTAAAAACAGTCTTCCTCATAATTATTAGATGAATCTACAAGCTTACTCTTGATTTTACCAATATAAAAAATTATGCGATTGTACACAACAAAACAAGAACACAATTCCATAAACAGGACATATTTTATATTATAAATAATTACACAACATCTGCACTAAATAACATCATATCGGCAGTCACCATTTTTAAAGCATTCATTTATACGACCAGGGCGTCTATAAGAAAGGGCGGGGAAACGAGCCGTGTGCCGAATATTTGAACACATTGAGGAGATTATTTACCTGCCCCAGTCCTGGCGCGTCTTTAGCAATGTCTGCCAAATATATTTTTTCCCTCTGCGACGTGTTTGTTCGCATGCAGCAAAAAAAGCTCAAAAAATTAAGTAACAACATTTATACCAAAGATAGATCTATTAATGGAGTAACCGTCCTTGGATTTGCTAAGTTCTGGTGCCAGGGCAAGTTATTAAATATTTTACAAAACGAGTGCGAGTTGGAACTGCGGAAGCCGCCATGAAGAACGAAACGAAAGTTTGCTGGAAGAGAATTCACATTTCCTCTTTATATTTTGGTTTCTGGTGAAGGATGATCATACGGTAAGAAGAACATGTATTCTTTTGTCGATTAAAAATATAAAAGTGACCACAAGACGCTTAACTACCTTTCAAATACGTACATTTTCAGAACATTCGAGCCAGGAAAATTTCTCAACTGTAACCAAATTTTTAGGCTGCAATCAACACACTATTGCTAAAAAAGCTCAAAAAATTACGCGATGAAATTTGAGAGGAATAAAGTTTAATGCCTTCCAGACATGTATTTAAAAAAGCTAAGTTCTGGCTCGTTTTTGAGTTAGGAAATAATTAAAATGTTCTATGCGTGGAGCAAAATTAGACAAGGAAGCCATAAATGGCTTCGGCTTCAACATTGGAAATTTTAATCGTTTTATACTTAAGAATGCCTTCCACCATGTTATATGAACAGTACAACGTATGAATAACAAAACAAAAAACTTACACCAACAATCGAGTCAATAGTTGCAGCATTATAAGAGATTTAATCAACGTCCTTGAATTTCACATGGATTTTTTGTTTTGATCAAAATTTGCAGTTGGCCGCGCTCGCCCCATGTGTGATGCCTAAAGTGCATCACACATGTTTCAGTACGTCAGATTGGCGTTTCACCGCCCTATCTTATAGACGCCCTGATACGACACAACGATCTTAGTGCAGCCTGTATTAATTACAAGCGATTGATCACAACATAAGTCAGACACGTCATTTTCAGTATTTTTCTTTAAACATATTTTCTTTTCACCTTCCGTATTCACTTCAACCTTACGTAAATCGGAGCCTTGTAATATCTCACTCGCTTTTCTTTTAATTGACGTCGAAGTACATTTATACGCCTTAACCCCATCAGATGACCGGTGACCAGTCGTCTCCTGAATAACTTGTTCTGATATTCCCGCATTGTACAATCTTGTAGCTCAACTACGCCGAAGAGAGTGATTTGTAAAATGCCCTTCAAACCCGGCATTCTTCATATTTTTCACCACATTTCCTAACGTTTCCCTACCCACAGCTTTTTTGTAATACCAAATATCACCATTTGGCTTTGCCAAAGCTCGCAAATAGAACGCGTTATCGCTGATTTCCTTTGGAACATGAGATAAATATTTCTTATAAAGCTCAACTGGACAACGAAGGGGATTTTCTAAATTCTTATATGCCCGAACAACTTTTCTTTTGATACGCAAATGGGCTAACCCCCCGTTATTCGTCTTGCTGACATCTTCCGTATACTGCAAATATTCAGACCCAAATTCGTCAACTTGTAGGGATAGTTGCGAGTTTTTACTTCTCAAATTTCTATGCTCTTGACCAGCCCTAAGCGCAAATTGTATACCGAACACATAAACTAACGTATCTCTAAGCAAACTTGCCCCGCTGCTTCCTAAGAAACCGTGCTCCCACAAATAATTTTCTTGCTCTTCCGATATAAAATTAGCTTGTGCGACCTCTACGCCTAATCCTTGCCCTGCTCTTTCTTTCAATACAAAATTTAACGCCGAATTTAACTCTCTAAATACACAACTTGTCTTATCAATTAAAGTCACATTACGCTTACATTCCACGCGTAAATACGTTTGAATGCTACTTAACATCTCATATATAGTCTTGCCGGGATACTCTTTCCCGTCTACTTTTCTCACTTCTGCAACGAAACGTGCCAGGAAATAATCCAATTCATCGACAGACATTTCTTCTAAGCTTGCGTTCATCACTGGTTCCCCACTACAGGTGAGATTAGTCACACCATGATTTCTTTCGGTCCGCCACTCTTCAAATGTTTTCAACACCCAACGCCACTTCTTTCGACTAGCTTCCGAAGTCCAACTTTGTTTGAACTTTTCGCACTCCAACGACGTTATCGGTTTTCGAAATCTATTTCCTGGTTACAAACGACACATTTCATTACATTAAAAACTCAACAAGCAAAAGAACATACTAAACTAGCGAACCAACCTTTCGACAATTTTAAATTCGCCACGTGCTCCGTACCTTTTCTATCTTCATCAGTCTCTTCACTTCCCTCCTGTGCATTCTCATTCTCGAAAAGAACAGCTAGTTCATGAACGTCAACGTCTCTTTCTTCGCTTAGCTTTCGCTTATTTGTCGACGACGGTGTGATATAAAAACTTTCATCTTCTGAAGAATCTTCCATCTCTATACCACGCCACTAGCTAAGCCTAACTAAATTGAATAAATAAAATTATTTGTTCTCTTATAATATGCAAATGTTCTTCCAAAGTCCACATCAATAACAATCAAACAAAACAAAACACGCAAATTCTATAACTAATCTAAAATTCTGACAGTGATATTCAAAAACTTTCCTATTGAAATTGTAAACAATACATCCTGTTCATTGTTTGGGAATGGGTTGCCTGAAATCGTTGATATAATGCAGACAGAGAACAATGGAATTTGACGCGGGTCAGTAATTATAATAGATAATTACTTCGGCCAAACGGCATTATTGAATATATTGCAGCCAGCTTCGGGCTACGCCCTCAGCTAGCTGCAATATATTCAATAATGCCGTTGGCCTCAGTAATTATCTATATATTAAAGATTCACTTAAGTATTATATAATAAAAGTAGCGTGTTGCGTAGGCAGTGTAGAAACAACAATCGAAATATGGTGAGGTTAGATATACCGCCGAAACAGAGAACGTAGGAGTCTAACGTTTCGAGCGAAAGCCCTTCGTCAGAGAGAAACGTTTCTCTCTGACGAAGGGCCTTCGCTCGAAACGTTAGACTCCTACGTTCTCTGTTTCGGCAGTATATCTAACCTCACCATATTTCGATAAGTATTATATATTCGGACATAGCATTTATTTATCCGGCTCTACTTAGTTATAAGTTCTCTCTCATTTCTTTGTTTAAATTCAGTTGATTTGAGAACTTGGGAATGGCAGTTTTCTTAATGAGATCGTAATCATTAAAACCTGTCTATACTATATCCACGGTGTGAATATTTATATTTTAATCATTTCAATCGTACAATTTATACATGTTGCAATGTTAAAATCGAATCAGAATCTATAGATGTCAGCGTTTTACTAGAAAATAATCAATTAAGAAATGGTCCATATGGTTTGGCGTGCTTCTTTCAGATATGGATGCACGTGGGAAGTTCGGAGAGCACGAAAAAAGCGTAAGAGTTGGTCGATTTTTGAGTGCTTTCTAACTTCCTAAATGCATCCATAACTCAATGGAGCACGCCAAACCATGAACCATTTCTTAACAGAGAATCAAACACAAAACAACGGAAAAAATATTTATTTCGCTGATTAAAAATGAGTTTCTCATTACGTTTGAAATTACCGTGCTCCATCGAGTTATGGAGCCCGCATGGTAGCCAATCAGAAACGTCGTTATATTATTACATATATGTTATAATGACATATTTTCCATATATGCACTAGTGAAAATATCGATGATGTCATTACCTCTTTTTACATTGAATCTATATAATAAAAAGAAAATTACACGGTGGCTTGAAGATATGAATTTTATCTTCTCGTGGTAAAAACGATATTTTACTCATTCGCTACGCTCATTCGTAAAATATTGTTTTCACCACTCGAAGATAAAATCCATTTATTATATGGAGAAGAGTATTTTACTAGTAACTAAAAAACTCGTAGAACCCATATTTCACTACATCCAGGAACCGAGTGGCGTATGTAACGCTCGCGAGTGACATATCGACAAGTCAAAATTTACTCCTTTCGCCGAAAGTTTCGAATCAAGTAAATTTGAGCCAGTAACTTCTCTTAATTCAGTTTTTCACGTAAAATGACGTATTCGAAGTAGCTGCTGTATTTTTCATTTGTATTTTCCAAAAGTCTTAGGTCAAGCGGTTGTAGGTTTTGCATTAAACCCAGTTTATCAACATCACGTCCACGCATAATTTCATTGTCCATATAATAAATAGAACATTACACGGTTGCTAAAAGATATGGATTTTATGTTCTCGTGGTAAGAGCAATATCTTACTCGTCCGCTGCGCTCACTAGTGAGATATTGTCCTTGCCACTCGAACATAAAATCCATATCTTCTCGCAACCGTGTAATATCCCTTTTTATTATATAGATGCGAGTGTTTTATTAGAGAATATGCAGTGTCGTATTTTCCATATCCTCACTAGTGAAGATATCGATGACGTCATTAAGAATTTTACCTCTTTGCATTGAATCTATATACTGTAATAAAAAGAAAATTACACGCTGCCTTGAAGATATGAATTTTATCTTCTCGTGGTAAAAACAATATTTTACTCATTCGCTACACTCATTCGTAAAATATTGTTTTCACCACTCGAAGATAAAATCCATACTTATTTGTCCGAATGTTGGTCGAAAAACAGCATTTTTAACTTTGGTCGTCAGTAAAATCGGCAAAACTGGACATATCAAAAAACTCTGTCACCGTTTTGCTGGAAATTTATCTCGGAATCAAAGTACAAAAAAAGATTTTGAACAAAATAAAACGCTTTTTGCTCGAGTCGCCCCGAGTGAAGCCCTCTGGTTTTAATTTAAAAATTCACAACTATTAACGGTTTGTGTTTATCGCGAAACCAAAGACACCATTGTATTCTACAAATTCATAGCTTTCTAACGATATCTATTTCATTTTTGTGGCATAAATTCTGACGAATTGAGAGCGCTTTACAGAAATGACCTTGCAAACCTTAGCGAACACCTCAAGCAAATACAACGCGAACGTTTAGGACAATGTCCTTAATACAATATAATTTTTCCCACACAAGAACTTTGTATATATCTATTCTTTGCTATTATCAAACGAATCGCGTTTGATCCACAACATCAAACATGTAGAATTTCAAGTGATTTCGTTTGAAAATAGCAAAGATATATAATCTTCTTCGATTCCTTATCCTCACACTGACATGTGACATTTAACTAGCACACAAGCTGAAATACTGTCATTTTAAGTCATTCGTGTCATATGGACTTTAAGTATACATATCGTACGGTGGTTAGTCAAATATTAAATTTGTTAGTTATACAAATGGTCAGCGGCGGATTACCAGTTTCGGGGCCTGTAGGCTAAATAAAATTCACGGGCCTTTATGACGATATTTTCCAGAAATTTTTTTGAATTTAGAGTCTCGGAAACGCCATTTCTTGCATTCTGAGGAAGTGTACGATACGGCCCTGATATTCGTATAACAACTAATCTTAATGAAAAATCCATTCTCTGGAAATTACGGGCCTCTTGCAAGCCCGGGCCTGTAGGCTTCAGCCTACTCAGCCTACTGGGTAATCCGCCACTGTAAATGGCACGGTGGTAATTGCACAGCGGTTCGGTACACGCGGGTTCTGTAATTAAATTTGAACCTTGGCCGCGTGTAAGAATTGAGTAGAACTCCGGTTTCCTGCTGTTTAAATACTGGCCCAGTGAGGAATGGTCCTTACGCATTGTATTTTAGGTTTTTAGTCATACTTAACTATATATATTATTGAATTTTTAGTAATTTTTAAGAGAAATCGAAGTTACATGTAGATCACGTCCACACGTATGCGTTTTCATACCGTTTTTATATTGTGCTCGGATCTCAGGGGAGCAGAAAACAATGGTCTCATTACCTGAAAAAATAAGAAAACGCTAGGAAAACATATACGTGTGGACGTGGCCGTAATCTACTGCACTGCACTGCACTGTACTGTACTGTACTGTACTGTACTGTACTGTACTGTACTGTACTGTACTGTACTGTACTGTACTGTACTGTACTGTACTGTACTGTACTGTACTGTACTGTACTGTATACTGTACTGTATACTGTATACTGTACTGTACTGTACTGTACTGTACTGTACTGTACTGTACTGTACTGTACTGTACACTGTATACTGTATACTGTATACTGTATACTGTATACTGTATACTGTATACTGTATACTGTATACTGTATACTGTACTGTAATGTATATTGTATTGTACTGTATACTGTACTGTATATTGTACTGTACTGTACTGTACTGTACTGTACTGTACTGTACTGTACTGTACTGTACTGTACTGTACTGTACTGTATATTGTACTGTACTGTATATTGTACTGTACTGTATTTTGTACTGTACTGTACTGTACTGTATATTGTACTGTACTGTACTGTACTGTACTGTACTGTACTGTACTGTACTGTACTGTACTGTACTGTATTGTACTGTACTGTATATTGTACTGTACTGTACTGTACTGTACTGTACTGTACTGTACTGTACTGTACTGTACTGTACTGTACTGTACTGTACTGTACTGTACTGTAAATGTAGAATCTCGGGAATTTGGGAATTTAATGGTAAATGCTCTGTACAATTTTATAACACATAAGCAGGATTATAACACGAAGTAATCTAAATTAATATTGTATTAAAACATTTTATGTTTGTTTCTTATTCTTGCAGTCCAGTTCAACCAATTACTCCCTATTCCAAGACTGTGGTACAGTTCACGAACTGCCAGCGATTACCGCCATAATAGGCGGGTTGCTAACCCTTCTTGGGGTGCCTGGCAACGTCATCGTCATCCTGGTCGTTAAACAATGCAAGATTAAGAGGTCAACGCTAGTCTATTTACTACTAAATCTCGCTCTCACAGATATCATTAACTTACTAGCGACCGAAGCTTTCTTGGTCTCAGAGGTCATTTTGCGGCCTATCTGGGGCGCGCATTTAGCGTTCGTCAACTCTATCCTCATTCCAAACGATGTCGCTATATTGACCTTAACATCGATAGCGGTTGAGCGATACAATGCTCTGGTTCGAACCATGGATCCTGTGACTAACTTAGCAGCGGCCCGCAGACGAATCCATATCTTCATCCCACTAATATGGGTGTTCTGCGTACTTTTTAATTTCCCGCCAATCTTAATAACATTGGTTCACCGCGTATCTCACTGCGACTCGCCTGGAATCACTTGGGATAGTTTTGAGTTAATCTATAGTGTGGTATCACTGGTTATGTTTCACGCTATACCTTTAGTGATTTATAGTTATTGTTACACCAAGATCATTAAAGGCATTTTTGTTGACCGTACTGTGCTCGGGGGAGAAAGCTTTCCAAACACAGAGGCCTTGAAGGAGAAGAAGACTTTAGTCCGAACCACCGTTACAGTGACAGTCGTCTTTATTATTTCTTGTACGAGTGCTACGGTAGGGTTGACAGTCAACTCGTTTGGTAAAGGAAAGGATGTTCTGCCAAAGCAGTACCATTCATTGGTCTTACTACTAAAGTGTTTGTCCTCTACCGTTAATCCGTACTTGTACTACCTTCAGAGCCAAAAATACAGAGCCCAAGTGAGGAAATTGTTCGCTACGTGGAAATCAAAGTCCAAGAAAGAGAGTGAAGCTGAGGGAAAAGCAATAATCTTGGAAGTTATTTAATAAATAATATTTGCGTATGAGTTGATGATTTTCTGGCTTAGTTGTTAAGTACTTTTTTTTCCTTTTCAAAGAGTTTTCTATTAATTTACATTTTAGAAAGAACGACAATTTTTTTTATATCATTCCAATATCAATCTGCAGCTTTCAAAATGTTGAATCTATCTATGCATCCACCTTCCCTTCCTTCTTCCCTCCCTGCCTTTCCTTCCTTCCCTTACTTTCTTTTCCTTTCCTCCTTCTTTCTATCCATCTATCCATCCATCCCTCTATCCGTCCGTCCGTCCGTCCGTCCGTCCGTCCGTCCGTCCGTCCGTCCGTCCGTCCGTCCGTCCTTCCTTCCTTCCCCTCCTCCCTAACTCCCTCCCTCCCTAACTCCCTCCCTCCCCTCCCTCCCTCCCTCCCTCCCTCCCTCCCTCCCTCCCTCCCTCCCTCCCTCCCTCCCTCCCTCCCTCCCTCCCTCCCTCCCTCCCTCCCTCCCTCCCTCCCTCCCTCCCTCCCTCCCTCCCTCCCTCCCTCCCTCCCTCCCTCCCTCCCTCCCTCCCTCCCTCCCTCCCTCCCTCCCTCCCTCCCTCCCTCCCTCCCTCCCTCCCTCCCTCCCTCCCTCCCTCCCTCCCTCCCTCCCCCGTTGGTCAAAATCTCCCACTCGTGCGGGCTCACTTTTTCAGCGGTCAGCCTTCGCAAGTACGCCATAACTCAAGGTACATGGTATCAAGGTACATATAGTGGTTTGGGAATATGACAGCCCTGTAATTTTCTCTTTGGCAATACCATGGCAATACTGTAAGTATTAGTAAGTAAATAAATAAGTAAGTAAGTAAATAAATAAAATAAATAAAATAAATAAATAAATAAATAAATAAAATAAAATAAATAAATAAATAAATAAATAAATAAATAAATAACATAAATAACATAAAATAGTGATTAATTTGTACAATCTACAACGCAAGCGTGCGGCATTTTCCAGAACTAACGTATCTCAAAGCCATGACAATTACTTGGTATATACAGTCGAACCCCTCTTAACGGACACCGCTATTAGGCGGACACCTATGAAAGGCCCCAGCCATTTCTTTAATAAAACCCTATAGTTACAACCCCTATATATTATTAAGCGGAAGATGCAAGTTGGTTGTGGAACGACTCAAGAGGCCTGCTGGATTATTTGTCTGACCAAATAAGAATATCGCCTCTCATGTAAACAGCCCCTAAGAAGAACTCGGTACGCCTCGCTTCTTTACGATTTTCTCGTGATCTTTATAGAGCTGGCGACTTCATAAAACGAAATATTTGTAGATTCCATGACCATGTGTATTGACAGTCTTGTTTATTTTACTTCGTGCCGTACGGCCGGCTGGCACGTCTTTAATATAAGACTCTTATCATGAAAGCATCCTGGGCCGCTCAGCAACGAACATAAATATTAAATATACATGAAAAACCAACGGAAATATTTTGTTTACACAAACTCGAGACCAGGACGATATTATGCTGACTTGGCAAAAATTAGACAAAGTTTGCCTAGTCCGTCTGCTCCGAACGTTTTCTCAAGAAATAATCCACTGTAGAAGTTATAAAATATATTGGCAGAAAGATAATTCACCTTGCTACAACATACGTACAGTTTATCCAACCAAATAGCTTAGTTTCCCTAAAAAAAGCGAAATACTGAACATGTCCAAATCATAATAGCGGCCGCTATTTTGAAATTTTTTCCGTTATTATTATAATGGCTTCGCCGAATGTTTTCTCGAGAAATAAACTACTGTAGACGCTATCAAATATACTGGAAGAAAGATAATTCATCTCGCTATAACATACGTACAGTTTATCCGACCAAATAGCTTAGTTTTCTTTTAAAAAGCGAAATACCGAACATGTCCAAATCATGTCCTTAGCAAAAGGACCCATAAATGCTGCCATTTTGAACCAGTTATACAGTATATATATAGGTCAGTGGTTTACGGCTATCCGACGTAAAAAAAACGACGAAACGAATAATGCTCGACGTAATGAACGAGATAATGCCCGACGTAATGAACGAAATAATGCCCGACGTAATGAACGAGATAATGCCCGACGTAATGAACGAAATAATGCCCGACGTAATGAACGAAATAATGCCCGACGTAATGAACGAAATAATGCCCGACGTAATGAACGAGATAATGCCCGACGTAATGAACGAAATAATGCCCGACGTCATGAACGAAATAATGCCCGACGTAATGAACGAAATAATACCCGACGTAATGAACGAGATAATGCCCGACGTAATGAACGAAATAATGCCCGACGTAATGAACGAAATAATGCCCGACGTAATGAACGAAATAATGCCCAACGTAATGAACGAGACAATGCCCGACGTAATGAACGAAATAATGCCCGACGTAATGAACGAAATAATGCCCGACGTAATGAACGAAATAATGCCCGACGTAATGAACGAAATAATGCCCGACGTAATGAACGAGATAATGCCCGACGTAATGAACGAAATAATGCCCGACGTCATGAACGAAATAATGCCCGACGTAATGAACGAAATAATACCCGACGTAATGAACGAGATAATGCCCGACGTAATGAACGAACATATCCGATAAACCAGATATTACCCAATGTAATGAACGAACATACCCGATGAAACAAATATTACCCGACGCAATGACATCTGATAGAATGGTATTTTTGATATAGATCACCCTTCATAAGAAATAGTTGGCAACAAACTGGAGTTAGTTGGCCCTATGATCGATTCTTACTTACTTGAAATTGGTAAAGGCTTACAGTCTAAGTTGAAGAGATCTAAAGCTACAGGTCTTGTAAATCCAGTGTCCTTGTTCATTCCATGGGCGACATTTCGTCATATACTAATCCTGTGCCGTGGTTACTCAGGGGAGATAAGTTCAACTCGTGATGGCTCAAAACATGTGGTAACTTTTTCTCAAATGAAATCAATCAAGAGGCTTTTTTCGCCTGCGCGTTTCTCTAGTGAAATCTGTTTTGCTACAAGACATTTTAAAAAGATTCCTTCAACGACAGGGAAAAAAAGGGAGTCTATCTACAGTGGAAAGTCAATGATAGTTGTTTCAAAATCGACTCCATTCTGTATGGAATACATTATGAAGAGCCAGAAAGTCAGTGTCTTGTTTTACATTCAGAGATACACAGGTGACAATTATGCATTGGACACAAGTCTCCAAACACTTATGAATCAGAATCTCCCCTCAAATTAAATTTGGCAGTGAACATTTCATGATGACTATGGTGACAATTAAACTTTATATTATTCAAATATAATCTCTACAAATTACAAGCACAGTGCCAAGATGGCCGAACTTGGAAACAATTAGCATAACACATTTTCAAGTGTAGTTGTGATACAATGTCCTACATGTAACTTTAATTATGCATTTGTATTTTTTACCTTTCATTAGGCTAGACTTAGGCATTTGCTCAGCTGTTTTAAAGGGGGCATGTTACTTTTGCAGGCTAAAGTAACTTCATCAGCATGCCACTAGCCTACAAATATAACATAACTGCTCTAAAACAGTTAAAACCTGCCGAGTAAATGCCTAAGTCTAGACTAACCTTACACAATTGAAAATAAACACAAAATATGTGCTGCATGATAAGAATACTGACAAATATACAAGTGTTATTCTGCATTTTGAATGGCTGTACTGATGTACATGTACAGTATTTCCTATTGCATGGCATGAATACTCCAAGGAGTTTTAACTGTTTTTATCTACCCACAAAGAACTTTCAAGTCTCTTGATCAAAATTTCTTTCTTTCCACTTGTGCCAAGATTTCTCTTCTTAAGCTCTGCCTTCAGGTCAGAAACACTCATTTCTTTGGGGTTCTTTATACCACTCCACAAGGCCACAGCTCCATCTTGGTGTAACGTGTTATGGGACTGCAGATCAACTTGGTCTCCAAAGCGATGGCCACATTCAGAGCACACGTAAGGCTTGAAAATCTCAACAAGATGAGTAGATAATTCCAGATTCTGCGCTGAATCTACGATCTCTCGACACTGAAGACAGGTATGGCAAAGATCACAATCAACTGGTTTAATTCTACCACAGACACAGACTCCTACAGAGTCACAATGGGGTGGAATTCTTGACTTGAAATGGGATTTATATGTTTGTGGTAGAGGTTGGTGCTCAGGGAGATACACATTTCTAACATAGTTAGCCCAAATAACCTGCCACCATTTACCATTCTGGTCAGCTTTGTTCGACCTAAATAAATATAAATATAAATATAACAATATAAATAAATATAAATAAATATATGTGGTGTTTTTCACAAACCAGTGGCACCGGCAAGTGGGGGGGTGAGGGTGGGGGTGGGGGTGATTGGTGAGATTGAGAAATTTGCCGAGAAACATAGGGGGGGGGGGGTAATATTAATATTGGCAAGGGGGGGGTATTATTAATATTGGAAAGGGGGTGGGGTCTATTAATGAGGGGGTGGGTCTATTAGTGATTTTGCCCCCCCCCCCCCCATTTGCCGATCCGGCCGGCACCACTGAAACCAAAACAAATTTGTTGGACCTGGTGAGAGGGGGCGGGTGTGAGGGGGGGGGGGTGAGGGGTGATTGGTGAGATTGAGAAATTCGTGGAGAAACATAGGGGGGGGTATTATTAATATTGGCAAGGGGGGGGTATTATTAATATTGGAAAGGGGGTGGGGTCTATTAATGAGGGGGTGGGTCTATTAGTGACCCCCCCCCCCCCATTTGCCGATCCGGCCGGCGCCACTGAAACCAAAACAAATTTGTTGCACCTGTTGCTCAGTTCCAAATCATTCTTTACAGCAGAGTGCTTTGCTTCCTTCCCCTGCTGTGAGATAATGCCGTAACCAATTTTGTACATATCATACAGTTTTAATGCATGATATGGCACTACATAACCAACCGTCCAGCTGGTTATATTAACATGACTTGGGAAGAATAAACAAAGGAGATTGAAGTAGAGTTTGCAATTTTCCTCAAGTTCCAACAGCTCCGCTTTTGTTGACGAGACTTTGTTAAAAGTAGCACAAGCATTCCGCAGATACAACACAATTCTGCTGAGTGATAGACGCTTGACCCTTTGTGCAGCTGATTCAGCCGGGAATTCCAGGCAGTCAACCAATCGGTAACCATACTGGGCAATGGCAATGGCCTGCTCCCCTATTAATCCGGTTGGAATCTTGTTAAACCTTCTCTTTTCATCATTGAAATGTTCTTTGAGGAATGCCACAAGGAACAACAAACCACAACCAAGAACTTGTGTTTCGTGTTCCTCGATTATAGCCTCGGGAGCAGAGGCAGCAATAGGTGCTGCCGCTAACACCTTGATAAACTGATCAAACACCTTTCTTTGCACAGATTCTTGATAAATGATGTTCAATACTTGCTGCCAAGCGTTTATCTCGCAATGGAGGGGCTCCGGTCTTTGCTTGTCAGCAAAAACTCCAATTCGAGGGGGTCCAAGTTGCCGTATCCCATTATCGGCCATGAATGCGAGCTTCTTATCATGACGGGTTTTCTCAGACAGATCTTTCTTTAGGGTACGTTCAAAATTTTGAACCATATCTGCATGATTTTCCCGGTCTGAATTGGTGTAGGGTTTCCATGTGTCAGTTGTAGCAAACCCAATAGTACCACCCATGGTACGAATGTTACCTAAAGCAATAATTATGGATATTGTCAGACATTTATATAGTCTTTATATCAAATCAGAGTTGTTTGCGATAAAATATATCTACTTATACAGTATGCAGGATAAAATAGTAAAAGAGTAAAACAAATTATTAGACAGAGGGAAATTGTAAAGAATTCTTTGCATGAAATTTACAATGTAATTTAGGAACCAATGCCACTTTTCATTGTTCTCATGCAAAAAATATTGTAAAAAGCAATACCATTAGTAATTATCTCCCCCATGGAGTGTTTACTTCACGCTTGCTGTGTTTGGGTAAGATAAATTTTTGCTCCCCAATTTGCCCCACGATTATTCTTGGCTAATGCAATCACAGCAAGTGTGAAGTAAAACTCCATGGGGTTGGTAAATGCTCATTAATTTCAAGGGGGAAATGTTTATAACTGAGTGTACATTGGCATAAGGAGATGGATATGTGGCTGCTTGATTCAATTCGGTATTGGCCCAACTCTGCCAACACATGTCTGCACTTGGCTGAAACTCAACCGTGCACTTCCTGCCAGCAATCGTAAGGATATTTCCCTCTAGTATGGCCATTTTGTCTGTATGCTGTTTCCACAGATCTTCCAGGACCACATGTTTTTCTTGCAAGCTGACACAGTGTAAGAGATATTGAAAGTCAGAGCTCCTTACCCTTTCTCCCAAGTTCCATGTGGTCAAACTCCCAATCGACATTGTCAATTGGCTGGTTTCTGGGGCTCCATCGTCTGAGAATTGGATAATGAAATGGTTCTCCAAATCATTAAACCATACAAGCTTTCTAGATAGATGAGGAACCCTTAGGTGTAAGTCAATTATCATAAACACAAGTCCGGTGACAGTCCTCGAAACTCCAGGAACATTTGACAACTGTGTGACATTTCCAATGTCTAAGCTCTTTACAAATGCATCAACTGCAGAATTAGATACCGACGTAGGCAGTCTCAAGTCAGTCCCATAGAAATAATAGACCTAGAATGCGTGCTCTGTCACGTGACAGGGGTCCAAATTAAATTTTATTTTGCCCTTATAGATCCGCCATTTTGAATTTTGCAAAGGGTGGGATAAATATACAACAATGATCGCTTCTCAAAATAAAGAATTGGAGGACGTTTCATAGGGATAAATTGGATACATGCATGACAACAAATCAGCCACATACACATTAGCATAAAATAAAACAATTTGCAAGACACTTGCTTTATTAAACGTGCTAAAAACTATAAGTTCAAAATTATATTTCGATCAATTCACCACAATTACAAAAAGCAACAAAAAGTGCTAAACTTGAAACTCAGAAATTGTCTGCATCAAAGCCCGTTTAAAATAAAATAAAATAATCAAATACGTAATGGAAACTAGGAGAAAATCTTTCAAAAAACACGGATTTAATATGTCAATATAAATAAATGTCGAAAAGACTGATGTATAAAAAGTATGACAGGTGCATAAACATATTTTCTATTTCAAAATCACAAGCTAGAAATCCTTATTAGATTGGAGAAAAAAGAGGGGGAAAAAACACTTACTGTCTCCTGGATTAATCCTCCACATTCAGTATAAATCACATACAGATTGGCAAGTGGGAATCAGTCAAATATAATGTAAAACAGTAAAAACACTAAAACCATTCGTACTAAAAGGCCGCTATCGTCGCTGCATGTCTACATCCAGAGTTTAATGTTCGAAATGTTTTGGCGAAGGATATTGCACTTCATCTTTATAAAATTCACCAATCCAGCAAGTTTTCCGGTACAAAAAACAAAGAAATTCAGTGCTAAAATACATCCATCACTCCACAAGATCACCAACCGCAGCCGTGTTAAAAACTGTTAAAAAGTCCTGGGGCAAGTTCCTTTTGCCCTTATAAATCCGCCATTTTGTGGCGACAATATTTTGACTGACGAGAGATAGGAGCACGCATTCTAGGTATAATATTTCTATGGTCAGTCCCCATACAATTAACATTTCGTGGAAGCCATGTTTCAGACTCTGCATTAAAGTAGGATGATTGAGTCTTGCACACCACTGTGAATTTCCTTCGTGATAGATGGTTTTGGTATTTTGTGGCTATAGCTTGCCGTAAAGCTCCAGGCGACATCTGGTATTCATTAATAGCATTACTGAAAATTTTCTTGAGTTCAGTTCCTCTCCGATATCCAATAAGCAACTCTGTTACAAGTTCTCTTGGTGCATTACCAGCAATATAATCCCATGCACCAAAGAATGAGCCAGTATCACCTCCATGAATGAATTTCAGTGCTCTTTCAGATTCTTTTTTTCTTCGGTATCGAGTGCTTGAATTTGGATCACTTATCATTGTTTTAGAGGTGCTGTTGCTCTCTCTTTTAGATTTCGAGAACTGATTCATGTCCAATCCAAGTGCTGAAAACATACTTTTAAGCTGGTCCAGCTGTTTTGTCAGAACCAATGACTTTTTCTCCAATTGCTGCAATTGTGACTCAGAATTTTGTAGTGCAATTCTTAGTTCCAAGATAACATTATCTACAGGGTTGGGAAAAGCTTCATCAGTTCATGAGAGATATCTGGTTAAGATAACATTATGATTATATACATTCTACAGAGTTAGGAAAAGCTTCATGAGAGATATCCAATTCAATGTTTTAAATTAACCTTGTGTATATAAAATTCATTAACAGATCTTACCTTTTTCTCTCAAAATATTTTGAGTCTGGACCTCAGAGTTTTGAAGCAGATTTTCGCGTTCGGCTAATTGAGATTCCTTTGTCTTTACTTTGTCTTCAAAACAATGCTCCTCTTCGAGTAGTTTCCTCTTCCTATCGTTCAATTTGTAAGATCCAGATGACTCCCAGAAAGGGTTCACTGACTTCTGAACATCACAGCGACCTTTGTGTCCGGCAGATTTCGAGCATTTGCGACCTTTTTCGCACACGTCGTCTAAATCTTCTTCGAAGCCACTTCGAGACGCCATATTTAGCGGTTTCTCTACATTATCCCTTTGCCCGTAATGATTCAATCCATTGATGTTTTGGTAAAATACAATTGTAGTTAAAACTTTGACTTGATAAAATTTCAATGGAACGTATTTCAGAAGAAATATTAATGTGAACACAATGAAATTTTACAAAAATTATGGCTGGATTTTGGATACCGTCTGGGGTACCCAAAGTCAAAACTATAGCTTATCACTCACCCTATTCTCCCCACCCATAAAAATGCAATTTTGTCTCAAACCCAGGCCTCTGGAAATCAATTTGTGGTTTAAAGATGGTTCTGTATTTTACCTACACGAACCTATAATGAACATAATCTTATTCTATTATGGTTTCCATCAAACATTATAAGGTTTTACTTGAAATTGGACAAGGTAAGAACTTTATACATTGATTTTATAAGCTCTAAAATAGCATTGAAGTCGGGGTCACTCGACCATGAAAATATTAGTGACGCTGTCACAGTGAAATGCCAGAGGTGGTTGGACAAGTACCACGTGAATATCTCGACCAATGAAATGGCTTATTTTCTCATCGTTTGATCGGCTGAAAATTTTGCATTGGACTTAGAATACCGAATATTACGCTATTGTCATTCATTTTTTTCTTTAAAAAAGCAGCGATATCGTTTGATATATTGTTGGACTATCCATATCTGCAGGATTTTGCAAGGTAAATGTATTTTTCTACTTTATTTTGATGATTTATGTGGGTCGTGTCGCCCTAAGCGAAGACCCCACTTCCGGTTTGTCAACAATCTTTAAAGCAAAAAATCTCGAATTCCCATGGTTCGAATTCTCTAATTTTTGCGTAATAAGTTGAAGAAATGTCTAATCTTGGATTCTATGGAGGCGATCCCCAGCGATCCCGGCACCGTTTTCGAGATATTCGCCATTGAACCGACCATGGTATTTCGGCGTTCGCTAAGATGGCGCTTAATAAATTTAAGAGAGCCTTTCGCCACTAAAGTCTGTTTTTTTCTCAAGAATTTTGGAAGTTTCCTAATATTTCGAGGTTTATTCTTTAGAGTAAGTGTAGAATGAGTGGTGGACAATTATTAAAGAGTAAAATTTGGTATTTGTCTGTTTTTATGGTCCAAAACGCTTGACCTCGCTGTATAAAAACACCATTCTGGAAAAAATGTATACATATCAGGCCTACATATATTCTGTAAATATTATTACAGAATGTACTGAACTTTCTTAAAGATCTGCTATATATGTATACAGGCCTGATATGTACAGATATTTTTTTATATATTAAATAACATTGTGTATTTGTGTTCCATGACAGCATATGATTATTAAAATTGATGTGTGGATAATTATTTGTAGTTTATTGTTGTTGGTCATTGTTATTGTGAATAATATTATAGTTGTAGTATTAATTTTTTTTTTGCTAATTTGTTATAATTTGTTGTTCGTATTGTTTTTTAGTATACAAATATTTATTATAGGACTTTAGCCAAGTGTGTGTCTGTGTGTGTGTGTGGGGGGGGGGGGGGGGGGGGTGCCCTTGTGTCCACCCCTTGATTTGTACACCCATGAAGTGAATACAATAGTTGGGCATTGGCTATACAGTCAACTTTTAAGACACGAAAGGGTTAATAATTCCATCTCACTTCCTATGTTTTACAGGAAGTGAAGAGATACAGTACAGATGTCAGTGTTGGAATAACTTGCCTGGGCACAAGCACCAATCTGAACAGGATTTTTATGATTATAAATTGATGGGATTCTCTTTTCCCAAATAACATTCAAATATGTAGTTTGATGTTTTGCATGTTATCAGTTGTATAATTACATAACAATGCATAATTGTGGATATAACTAATAAAATTTTAACAGAGGTATTATCTCACATAGTATACAATTCAAATGCTGTGTCTCAAAGCCTAATTAAATGCCTGGATATTATTCATCCCTTTGCCTTTGAGTGCTACTGCATGTACATACTGATAGACAGTGAACTTTGTCAAAGACAGACACCCTTGGGCTGGACTTTGTCTGTCTTATAGTTCATTTTATTGGACTTTGTCTGTCTTATAGTTTGATTACCCATTCACTTTTCTGATGCCCTCTCTAAAGTTGATGTTTTCTTGGCAGGGGGGGGGGGATGCTTGACTGCAAAAATGTAAGATCAATATTGTGCAACATTTTAATTTTATTCAAGTTCCTTATTTACATATATATTTAGGATACAGGAAATACACTTTATTTGATAAAATAGGAATATTTGAACATTTGACCAGTTATATACCAAGTTTATCAATAGATTCTGGAGGCAATTCAATAAATTATCTCGATTTTGGATTTTGAATTAACCTTAATACAAAGAAAAATACAAGATAGTTATTGAATAATAAATTTTCGGCTAGCTTTATTCACAATTTTATGAAATTTGGGATACAAGTAAGCTAAAGTATGAAGGAAGAGGGAAATCATAAACCACTAAACAACAAATAATGTTGATTTCTCAAATCTCACCTCACGCTTTTTTCCAGTTGTAACGAATCACACGTTGCACCACACAACCAAATCATCCTTCATTGTAAATATCTAAATTCATTTCTGATTTGTAACATAAAATGCATCGAATCAGAAGGATTGAGTAGTCCTTGAAAACTATCTTGAATGCCCATCCGCCATTGTCATGAATATACGCCAAATAAAGCACAATCTGATCATATTAATTGTCTATGATCGTCACGGATTGTTCTCGTATTTTCTTGCCCATCAGATTTATAAATTCTGGATCAACTGTGACGAGTTTCCAACAGTTTTTGTGCATCTAGTCCACAGGGGAAAGTTCATTCCTCGTCTGCGGTCAGATGCAAATGAATCGATTTTAGGCGTTAGGACCATGATGCTTTGCGTGACTTGTCGAACCTCCTCTGGTGAAATGCGTTACCCCGTGAAATCCGTTACCACGGAACAAAGTTCCTACCGGCTACATGCAATGTCTTAGTCTTCCTTTATATTATGTTTATCGCAATGGTAAAATCATCATAAATCAAATGTGTTCTTTTAGTCATCCAATATCAAATAGAAGCTAGGAACTATCTACATTACTCGCCAATGTGAACAACTTCTTAACTTTTCAAGACAGATATAAAGCGCCGAAATGCCGAATCAATCGAAATTGTAATAAACATCGAACAATGCCAGAATGCCTCAAGACGAATGACACTTGGTTTGCTCTTCATGATTTAATATATTATTTCTTGTCTAGGGAAATAATGGAATAATAATTGAAAGACTGGAGTCTATAGGAAATTATACCAATGGAGCTGGAATATATCCAGGGTAACAGATTTCACGGGGAACACATTTCACTGTGATAGCGCAATGAAATGTGTTACCCGGTGAAATCTGTTACCCCGGAGTTGCTCCCTGGATACAATTTCCCTGTAGAATCTAGCCTGTGTAGAATCCAGTCTTTCACTCTTTCGATTCCCAGATCCAAACCACAAACAGTGGAAATAATTCCATTATTTCCCTAGACAAGAAATAATATATTAAATCATGAAGAGCAAACCAAGTGTCATTCGTCTTGAGGCATTCTGGCATTGTTCGATGTTTATTACAATTTCGATTGATTCGGCATTTCGGCGCTTTATATCTGTCTTGAAAAGTTAAGAAGTTGTTCTTCTATTTGATATTGGATGACTAAAAGAACACATTTGATTTATCATGATTTTACCATTGCAATTAACATAATATAAAGGAAGACTAAGACATTGCATGTAGCCGGTAGGAACTTTGTTCCGTGGTAACAGATTTCACGGGGTAACACATTTCACTGTGACAACGCCATGACAGGTATTATCACGTGACCTATGGCATACGAATGGGAGATTTTACGACAATTTTGACCACCGTGCTCCCTCCCTCCCTCCCTCCCTCCCTCCCTCCCGTCCGTCCGTCCGTCCGTCCGTCCGTCCGTCCGTCCGTCCGTCCGTCCGTCCGTCCGTCCGTCCGTCCGTCGTTCGTTCGTTCGTTCGTTCGTTCGTTCGTTCGTTCGTTCGTTCGTTCGTTCGTTCGTTCGTTCGTTCGTTCGTTCGTTCGTTCGTTCGTTCGTTCGTTCGTTCGTTCGTTCGTTCGTTCGTTCGTTCCTTCTTTCCTTCCTTCCATCTCTCCCTCACTTCTTCCTTCCCTTCTTCCTCCATCCATCCCTTCCTTCTCTCTTTCCTTCCTTCTTCTTTTCCCTCCATCCATCCATTAGCAATTTTTTAATCCAAAACTCCGGACAAATAACCATATCGACGATTCAGTTACATTTCGAAAAGTCATATAAAGAAATGATATACAACAAACTATAAACCCTGTAATCTGAAGAATTACTTTTTAAAGAATTACATTGTAGACTTTATAATTATAATTTCCATATTACAATAAATGTAATTTGTCCAGATACACAAATATTGCAAGACTAGTGCAAAACTTTTCAATTGTCATCACTCACACCAGAGTTATAGAATAAGACACAAATATAAACATTTAAATAGAGAGAAAAATCTAATTTTTTCATAGCTTTTTTATAGGCTCGATTTCCAGCCTTATCTCTTGCTTGAATTACCCAGTCAGTTCAAAATGGCGAGCAATAGAGTGCTGATGAACGAGGCATGTAATCGCATTTCAGAAACTTTTTACGCCTGCACTCTAAAAGCTCACTCACACTCAATAAATGCAACTCAACACTCATTGAGTCTCCACTCACCCTCACTGAGTATGAGACTACACTCACTCTCTAACCATTCAATTGAATGGTGTTTAGAGAGTGAGTGTAGTTTCACTGGTTAGAGAGTGTGTAGTGTCATACTCAGTGAGGGTGAGTGGAGACTCATTGAGTGTTGAGTTGCACTTATTGAGTGTGAGGGACCACTCATTGGGTGTGAGTGTGGGTGTGAGTGTGAGTGTGAGTGTGAGGGGGCCACTCATTGGGTGTGGGTGTGAGTGTGAGGGGGCCACTCATTGGGTGTGGGTGTGAGTGTGCCACTCATTGTGTGTGAGTGTGAGTGTGTGTGAGTGTGAGTGTGAGTGTGTGTGAGTGTGAGTGTGAGTGTGAGTGTGCCACTCATTGGGTGTGAGTGTGAGTGTGTGTGTGTGTGTGTGTGTGAGTGTGTGTGTGAGAGTGTGAGTGGGTGTGTGGGTGTGTGTGTGTGTGTGTGTGTGTGTGTGTGTGTGTGTGAGTGTGTGTGTGGGTGTGAGTGTGAGTGTGAGTGTGAGTGTGAGTGTGAGTGTGAGTGTGAGTGTGAGTGTGAGTGTGATTGTCCGTAAAAGTTTTACAACGGCAAGCTCTAGAGAAATTGGCTAATGGTCAAGATGTTTTTATCATTCAGCCTACAGGATCAGGGAAGTCGCTTATATTTCAGTCAGCTTCTATGGTTTTTGATATCGTGAAATTAATTTATGCAAAACGTCACAGACACGTTCTGTGGCTCACGCGTCCAGATGTCTCTTCCGAGGGAGGGAGACGGCTGAAAATCAAGCCAATTTTTTTCTATCGAGTTAAACAAAGCATGAAGTCTTCTCATTCAATATTGGTTGAACAGGTTGAAATAGCTTGACTGGGTCTGCGAGAAATATGAATAACTTCTTTATCTTCGTCGTCGGTGAACTCGGGAATATCCGTCGTATCATCGTCGGATATGTTACCCTGGACAGGGGGGTACTTGACGAACGCTGGTTCCTCACTGGCAGGGTCTGTGACGAGATACGTAGTAGGAATACACGGAAGACTGGACATTTTTCTTAAGAGAGCACCGCGTTTGTTAGTTATAAACCCAGTTGTCGATGTCTTTCGACGCACAAATGTCTGACTATTTTCTTTAGTATTATGATTCACCTCTGTTACCGCATCCCGTACGGGCTCAATATCCTTGATTTCCCCGAGTTTCGGCGAGACCTGGAGGCGCGATGAGGAACCTGGGATAGCATTACAACTCTTTGATGACGTCGGACGCGAATCACACGCGCGGTTTCTCTCGATCCTCGTCTCGAGGGACCCGACTCTTGCCGAGAAACTCTGTCGGATGACACTCGTAGCTGGTCGTCGCGTCCCGGCTTGGAAAACCGTCTTGGAGAAACTCGGTTGTAAGACGACCGGTTGGAGTACGCTCTTAGTTATCATCAGCTGTGGCGCGTCGGTCTGGGGCCGAGCGGTAGGACGCGACGGGTCTTTCTTGAAAAGATTATCGACACTGTTAGTCTTGCGTAACATTGATGTTTTCCGTGTTGTTTTGAAGGGAGTACCACATTTTGGACACTTGGTCATGCATCCGACACACGCCCAGACCTTTTGCCGGATCACTTCCCTATCTTTTACAGTGGTTCTGCTACAATCATTCAGATTCACACTGGAGAGAAAACATCTCTCCTTCTCACTTTTTACATAAGAATCTGTTACTTTACGAAACAAACGTTCAAGGCAGGATTTATGAAAATCCGCTGTGTAAACCACTGCGTTTCGAAAACATTCGATAAGCACGTTCGCCAATATTGACTTTCCCCTGGAGTTAGGCCTGTTGCGAAAATCGTTCGGACGGTTCCGTCCATCGTTCGCTGTCCTGGCCCCAGTCAGGTCTATGACCTCAGTAGAGTAGTAATGCTCGGGTAGTGGATTAGGCATGATGTAGCTAGGTTCCCGAATGCCAATAATTGAAACACCGCGACCAAACGCGACTCCGAGCTGGTTTAGATAAAACGCATTCATCGTCGTTTCTTCACTGAAAATAAACAGGAAAACGTACGAGCTAGCGATATTACGAAACAGCGTGGCTCTATCGTTGCGAGGGTCGATGCCATTTGGTTCGTAGTGAGTACGGACTGCCCAGTTCGACGCTAAACTCGACAAGAGGATACTCTTTGTAGACGGCACTGCATCGTTCTCACAAGAACTCTCCCCACAGATGAAGATATAACCATTTGAACGCGTCTCCATCGCTGATTCTTGATTCAAAATGTTCTTGGCGAGTAATTTATACCTTCTAGTACTCAATACGTTATAGAGCAAATTCTTCACGAACAACAAATCGTCAAGTGATGAGTCTCCACTATTGGCTATACGAATATACAAAGCTGTTCATCACATATACTGCCCTATCTAATCTTTTGATCATTTCATTTATTCTATACAAACCGCGTCCCACGGAAAACCCCTTCAATGAATTGCTTCTGGAATAACTCTCAACGAACAGTCAACGGTCAACTCACAGAAGCTCTGGTTCGTAAATTTATTTGATTCGATTGCCAAGCTTGACTTGTTGTGTGTTCGCCTGTCTCCTAGCAAAACAGGCAGCTGCTTCAACACAATTTTTGTTTAATCATAAATTATACGAAAAAGCGTCACTTATTTAAATTACTAGGTTTTTTTTTTAAATTAATTTCGCCGTAATACGATTGGCAAATATAATATCGTTCAGAGGGCTATCGAAATGATGTTCAAGTGTTAGCAAAGAAAGACAATAAGTCGGCGTTGTTTTCAGATTTAAAAGAGTGATCTAACACTGGATGAACGATAGCTTGTCAACCATACGAGATAAAACTACACAAGTATACAAGATAAGAAAGGCAGATGAAACTTCAGTTTATAATTATGTTCTACAGAAGTTTTTAAAAATCTTTATGCAAATTTTCCAAACGAGAGGGAATTGAATAATGTACAATATGTATAAACTTATCTGTAAAATTGTTTGCTTAAGCTGAAAAAAAATAAACAACTTCGTTAAGAAACAAACCGCCGTAAAAAATCAACGCCCGCAAAGCTTCTAGCTATTTTTAAAACATTTTGCCCTCATGAAATTCTTTTTACGATAACGTAAGGACAATCGTAGCGGAAAAAAGCTAAGGGGAAGAGCGTTGGTGTTTTCTTCCGGACAAATCTAAAATCTGGTTTTAATGATGTTTACTGGAAACTTGAAAAGTAGTATGTTGCGTATAGTCTGCACAGTCTAGAAATACAAATTGGTGAGGCATGGGTGGCACCAGGGCGCTAGGCGGAATTAACACTTTGAGGCCTGGACCTCTCCTTGTGCTGAAAAAATCGTCTGGCGTTAGCCAGAATAAAATACTATGGCGTTAGACAGAATAAAACACTAAAGACTCGTCTTTAGGTTTCAGAGTGTTAATTTAATATATAGGTTTTACCACTTTGAGGCCTGGACCTCTCCCTGTGTTGAAAAAAATCGTCTGGCGTTAGCCAGAATAAAATACTCTAGCGACTAGCGTTAGCCAGAATAAAATACGAAAGACTCGTCTTCAGGCTTCAAAGTGTTAAGCCTGGTCGATTAGGGTTGGTACTCGGATGCATGGGTGACCGAGTAGAGTTGTTGGTTCCCTCCTGCGCTTCGAGGATTTCTCACCGGGTTCTCCGGTTTCCTCCCTCCGTAAAATCAACACCATAGTTTTCCAGCTAATTCTACGAACTGTTTCCATCAAGGATGAGGACCATTGGGTTATCAGTATCTAAATACTGTCATATATTACCCTCAGCAAATAAGGTCGCTTTATAATTTTATAAAGGTAATTGGTCTACTGCCCGAAAACTCATAAAGAAGGTCCAAGGTTTCGAGAAAAGGCCCTTGGTTTAAAAACAAAACAAACTAAAAATAGCGACCGGGAAAACATTTACGTTATTTAATTCTTCGCTATTATTAAGAACGGGTTCGTTTATGAACACTCCGGAATGTAGACATAGCCAGTCAGAATAACTTACGCCAACGCTATTATATTTAAGAGCTCTTCTTAATCTGGAATACTCGAAATACTATCTATTGTCTGGGGCCATGTCCACGCTTTTTGATATGGATGGGCCTTTCGTCCACACTAATCCGGCGTCTTCGGTGACCAAAAACGGAGCGTTTCGAAAACACTCTCCAGAGTCAGTGGAGACATTCGAAGACGCCGTTTTTCTGCCGACCAGTAGTGTGGACGGCAAAAACGAAGCTTTTCGAAAACGCTGACGTCACGACGATCATGTGGACTTCAAACATCGTCAAGCGGTTACAAAATTAAGAATTTCAGCTCATAAATTACCTGTTGAAACTGGTCGATACGGAAATGTTTCATACAGTGAAAGATTATGCAAACATTGTGATCTAAATGAGATTGGGAACGAACAACACCTTTTAATGTCATGCAGAAACGCAAAGTTTGCCGATCTTAGAGTTAATTTTATGGAAAGCCTCCGTAAAATAAAAAACTCGTTTTCTAAATTTAGCTACCAATACCTTTTTATGTATGTCATTGCTATGCAAGACAAAACAATTATGACTTTGGTAGCTAAATACTGTTTTAATGTTTTAACAAGTTTTGAAAGTTTATAGAGTAGTTGAGCACGTAGTTTAGTTTATATGTTATATGTATGTATCTTATATACCAAATCTGGTATTTATGTTGTTGTTTGAATAAATCTATTTGTTGTGATCTGGGTTCCAGTCACCCACGGCGTTTGTTCAGGGTCGTTTCGGTGTTTTAATGTGGATGGCAAAAACGATTCGAAAACGATAGTATAGACGGAAAACTTTTGATACGTTTTCGATACGAGGTCTCCGTTTTCGTTTGAAAAAGGATTGGATTAGTACGGTGGCCCCTAAGGGTCACCTCTTCTCCACACAAACACGTCTCTTCTCCGTAGACATCGAGCTTCTCCGTGGAAATGTGACTGTTTCTCCGCGGAAATGTGACACTTCTTCAAAGAATTACGTACACATTCTGTAATAATACATGCGTATTCTGCGTTTATGTATCACTTATCTGTATACACATGAGCCTTCTTCGTGCAAATAAGCGTTTTCGACGGAAAGACGAGCACCTTCTCCACAGACATACGATACTTTTCTGTGGAGGCACGACGCTTCTCCGTGCAAACACGCTCAAGAGTTTCGTTTCAAATGTCACAGAAAAATGTAGACTTAACTAGTTCTAAAACGCCAGGTAGTTTAGTTTTGTGCGCAATAATGAAGTGTTGTTGTCACTGTGGGGAACACTTTT
The DNA here is from genome assembly GCA_964035015.1 of Corallium rubrum. Classification (NCBI taxonomy): domain Eukaryota; kingdom Metazoa; phylum Cnidaria; class Anthozoa; order Scleralcyonacea; family Coralliidae; genus Corallium; species Corallium rubrum. Next base: position 3,814,905 of record OZ036010.1, read on the forward strand.
CTGACGGAATATTAACCTAGACGAACTCACTTTAAGTTTGTTTTTCACCGCGATTAAAATGGAAAGTCTAGCTACATAAAAATAAACAAGCAGCGAAAAAGGAAGAATTAATCAGTTTTGTATTCTAGTGTAACCTATAGACCTCCTCTTAATAAAGATTACAAAATCTCCTCCTCTCACAAAATCTTTTCGACATTCACGCAGCTGCAAGTCAAAAGTTAATTAATCTACCTTTGAAAAATTAAAATCTAAATCTTTTACTATCATCACTCGGAATATTTTTAACTACGTTGTAGATTAGAAATATTTATAAAGTGTATAAATGTTTATGTTTATATATATATATATATATATATATATATATATATATATATATATATATATATATATATATATATATATATATGAAGAAATAAATGGAAAGGCTTGAACCAACGGAAGACGATATCCAGAAGGATGGATCTCATGGAGAGATTCGTAGCAGTCTTACTATCCCACAACAGTTGTCACTGGCAATTGCTTGGGTATATATATATATATATATATATATATAAGTGGTGTACTCACATCTACATTGTTCCAAGCTACACTGATGAGCTGCCGTAGGATGTGAAACATGTGTCTGTAGATTGAATATATATCGACTTGATAAGGATCGAAATATAGTAAGGTTAGAAATATAGTAAGGTTAGATATACGTATATCTAACATTACTATATTTCGATCCTTATCAAGTTCTCTGTTTCGGCAGTATACTGCCGAAACAGAGAACGTAGGAGTCTAACGTTTCGAGCGAAGGCTCTTCATCAGAGAGAAACGAAGGGTCCTGCATGCGTTCTCTATTTCGGCAGTATATATCTAACCTAATTACTATATTTCGATTGTTGTTTCTACACTGCCTACGCAGCACGCTACTTTTATTACACGACTTGATAAGGAGGTGAGTTGAATGTCGAAACGTTGTCACTTCAGATACATTATTGTCTTTTCCTCGCTGATCTTACAGTAAATTTTAAGATTTTTCATCCACTCTTATTAGCTTTCAATTTTGCAATTAAAATTTTCCCGTGTTTAATTTTTTACTTTAATTTATATTTTAATTGGATGAATATATGATTGGTTAGTTTTTGTGCTGATGATAAAAAACTAACAAGGCTATTTCGTTACTTTAACTAATTTCATTCAAGTTATTTTTTAATTAAAATAGAAAACATTTTGATAGCTTTATGAGAATTTAAAATAACTGTGGACAAAAGGCTTTCCAGTTGAAAATTCTTGGTGTTGGACCATATATGTACAGTCATGTATTTATATTTAACTGAAATGAAACATAAAGCTCCGTGCATATGTACTCTTATAAGGCCACGTTTGACGTAATTTGAACACGAAAGAAGTTGAGTAGAGGCACCAGGCGATAGCCGAGTGCCTTTACACTTCTTTCGTGTTCAAATTTACGTCAAACGTACCTTTATAAGTGTACATATGCACAGGAGCGGTATGTTTTATGAAATAAGAAGAAGAAAAATCAAACTAAAAGTGAGGTAGTTTAAGAATTTGGTGGGTTTTTCCGGCCAGCTGACGCCATTCAACGCCACTTTACGTCATTCATGATCTATGTTCTCTTATAAATGCACGGAGCCCAACTAATCAGAGCGTGCGTAGAGGACACCTTATTTTATAATTTGTGTTAGACTATTGTATTCAATGGTGTTGGGTTTGCAGGGGGCAATTTTTGGGTAGGGGTGTGCCACTGTAACCAGTCAAAATCCTCACCCTATCCCAGACCTAAAAAGGCGATTTTCTATACCATAGCCCAGTTCTAAACTAAAAAAACCAATACCCTATCCCAGCACTGATATGTCACATTGGCATCCATACTCCATCTCACTGATCTCTGAGGGGAGCACGGGTGGCGTGTGCTATTAGGGTGGTGCCTCTCACCAATAGTTAAGCCCGGTTAGACGGGGTTAGTACTTGGATGGGTGACCATCTGGGAATAACTCCATTCTCGGGGGGGGGGGGGGGGGGACTCATGTGAGTAGAGTTTAGTTGGTCTCTCCTGAGCTTCAAGGGTTTTTCACTGGGTTCCCTGGTTTTCCTCCCTCCGTAAAATCAACACCTATATGTCTTAGCTGTAAATGGAGGATCCCACCAGCTCTGTTGAAAACTTATCTGCCTCAAATAAAGAATAATAATAATAACGGACCAAAATATGCACCCTATTCCAGACCAAAATGGACAATTTGTATACCCTATCCCAGGCCCCGGAACTTGAAAATCATACCCTATAGGGCAGCACATACACGTATCTCTTATATACACAAGTACCCCCACAGGGGGACATGCCACCCAACAGGGTAAGGTTGTTGCTATTTTTAATCTGGAACAAGGTCTGTTTTTCAGGATGCCCGGTATTAATTAGTCTGGCAGGGAACATTTTTCTATTCTTCTAGTCTGGAATAGGGCACCATTTTTTCCCATTTTGCCTGGAACACTGGGTCTCCAAAATATTCAATTCCTTAGGCTGGAACAGGGTGAGGGTTTTAGATGCTCAGCAATACACCCCTACATGTAATAAACTGCTTTCCAGTTTTTGATTTAATTTACTTCTCTTTTTATTATATATTTTTAGAGCTAAGATCATGTTTCAACTTACTCCAACCTGAGCCAGCCAAACACAGCCTCTTTATGACAGCTTTACTTTACAGTACAGTATGTTCAGTCTATAGCCTGTGAACAGGTAGCCTGTGTTCCTGAGTCCACTGCGCTACACTGTCTAGACAGCGTAGACAGCCAGACAATTTTACTAATGTCAAAGGAAGAACCTTCAAACACAGACCTGCCAACTTTTCCAAACACTAAATCTGGAGATTTTAAAATACATGTATAATGATAAAACCCCTGGAGATTGACACTAGCCAAACCTGGAGATTGGTGCATGTGATCTTCATCGCTACTTAATTGCACCATTTTGATTTTGACTGACCAAACAGTGTCAAGCATTGCAGGCATTACTGATAATGATTAAGACTGTATTCAGGTGCTCTGTGTCTTGGCCGAAGTGCTATTGATACTTTTCTTTAGTTTATATTTTATTTTATTTTTTCAGAGTATTTCTATTGGCATTTTTGATAATTCTCACTTGCCGTAAGAAGTGGCAGTCATACCGCGTGACCAGGAGAAGTTGTTTGATATCGGGAATCTCACGGTCAAACCGTGAGAGTTGACAGGTCTGCAAACATTATACGCAGCAATGGGTTAACAAGCAATTAACACATTCTTGGTTAACCTTTATGAAAATTTCATGTCATTTCACATAATTATGAAAATGAAGTTTCAATGCAGTAAACATTTTCATATGTGAAAAAAAGATATTTCACCTATATGAAATATTGATTTATATATGAAATTGAAAGTAATTTCATATATTGGTTTACTGTATTTGTATTTTTTCTTCATGTGTGGAATAGATTTCCACAAATGAAATAAAGTTAATTAATACATTATGAAATGGAAAATTTCAAATTTCATAGACACACTACCATTTGCATTCAAGCGTGTAGGGAACAACTAGCTGTTTTGGGGTTTTCAGACAAAGGTTGATATTAAAATTTAAATATTAAGATAAGCTCGAAATATAAATATCGAGTTGTTTACGTACTTGAATTGAAATACCAAGTAGTCCTGTAGTTGCAGAAATTTAATTTATTTTTTATACTTTAAAATACGTTAAATAAAACGATTTATAAACGTAACTCACGTGAACTGCTATAAAATACCATTCATTGCACCAGAATCGAGCCAAATTTCTTTAAAATCCAAACAAAATGAGGTAAATACTCTAGAATTTATGAACAACACGTGAAATGATTTGAAAAATCCGCCATTTTGAAAAGAAACAAGCGCATGCGCATTGACACCATGACGTAATTGGACATTTAAATTTGTTGACATTTTGACATTTGAAGGATTGCAGAAACTTTTTTAAAAATAACATAAAACGGCTATAATCTTATATTCTATCTAATTTGAGCACAAACGCGGTTATTCTATGATAGCATTACTATCAGGGGCTCTGTACCTTGATTATTGAGAGAGAAAAACTATTGGGAATTTGCCAGAAAAATTAGTTTATACTAAACATGACTTTCGTTCTCCATCCAGCGTGTAAAACGAAAGATCAGAGAGCATCAATGTGCTAGACTGCTGTTTGGTTTGCCTGCCAGTGAGTGTAAAAGAGTATTACAGTAACTTTGGTTACTTAATTTTTAAGACTTTTTAAATCTTTAAAAAGTCTCAACGAGCTTAAAGAAAACAATATTTTATCATTTTCCCCGTTTTCATTCATAAATCTTTGCGTTACTAATGCGATGCTTATCTCTTGTTGTCGCTATGGTAACGCGATAGCATCCTGGGGGCATTTATCTTGACTGCTAATCTTCGAGTTCATAGAGATTTAGCCGAGAGCTTTTAACTGTCATGATAAAAACACGCAGAGTTAGAGGTTTAATACTGTTCAAGCATAGGTTCCAATAAAGGGGGATTACAGAGCATTTAAAGATCGAAATGGAGACGTCAGATTTTGAAATCAAAGCGTGACTAACGCCGTAAAGGCGAAAGACGCAACTTCGGTGATGGATAAAGAACAGTTTCGCCTGAAGAGGGAGAAATTTAAAAGAGATATGCATCGTTTGTCGGAAGAGAAAAATAGGCAACTGTTCGACAAAGAAGAAGACAGAGAAGTGTGGGTAAATGTGATCAGAAAGTCGGTTGAAAAAGAGATAGAATCAAGAGTCCGACAGGCTTTGGGTACACCACCGAAGGAACGACAGAGGAAACGACTTGAGGAACTCACCGCTAAACGTCTGGCTAAAATCGACGAAGAGAAACGCGCTATGGCTTGTAGTATTTTAAACCCTAAACGACGGAGTGAAGAAGAGGAAGAACTTTTGTGGTTAAGACGGCAAAAATACCTTGAGAAATTCAACCGCCGACGAACTATGCGAGGCACTCCGCCTATAAACTTCAGAAGTCCAACGACAATGGCAACCCCGCACTACGCAACACAGATACACGTAAATGATAACTTAGATATCCCCTCTTACACTTCCCTGATTGTTTGGAAAAGCTGTGAAACCATTCCCACCGAAGTAGCAGATCGTAAAACGCAATTTAAACGAGCTTGTAATTCAAACTGTGTTAATAATAGCGAAGCGAGTTCAAACGATGTGCCTATTCTTGGTCCATATTTCCCCACTGGCCGTCTGCCTTGCATGGCGCCACCGAAACATTTACAATCTGTCCCCGCTTTTGTGGAAAATCTGAACCTACCAGGTGAGTATTTGAAAGTAAGATTTCGGTAGAGAACTAGGCGGTTAAATTTGTGGAGTTTGTTTAAGACCTGCTCTGTTTACTTGCGGCTGCCGAAGAGATAAGCCATGAGTAAACAGCGTACCTTTTAAATAGAGGTCTTGTCTGGAAACTAATTGAGTTCTTGTGTTTGGACTGTGTTTAAATGCAAATTCCACAGCAAAGTTCGTATAATAAAAATGTTTCTCTAGCAGCGCGTTTCGAAAAAAGTCAAAATATAATCTGAAGCCTTGTAATTTTAATTGATTATTTCTAAAGCGATTATCCCGGAGCAGGTGTTTTTACAAAGACTGTATAGTACGTTTTGAATACAGTACACAAATAAAGTCTTTTGGAATATCTAAAATGGATATTTATCAAACAGATCTTTTTCTTACAAGTTTTTTGGATAACGTTAGAAGTGTTAAATATGATTTGAAAAGCTTAGTAGCGCTTTTTAAAGCCTTGATGTCGCTTTTGCAATATTAATATTTTATTGAATTAATTTTTGCAAATTGCAACTTCATCTGATTGTTGATGTTGTATCCTGGCAACCACGTATATTATTCTCTATATATATTAAATAAATTAATTTTCAGATATGTGCAAAGTGTGCATAAAGCCATGGCATATACTCTATATTCAAAGAAAAACTGTTTGAAAGTATCTTAGATTTTATTGTATCATTTACAGAGCATTTTATGGGTGTACTTTGACCCTCTTTAAGGAAATTTTAGGTAATTTTTAGCTCTATCTTGAGATATAGTGGGAGGCCTTAGCCCCCTCATCAGAAATATTGGAGGAGGTATAGCCCCCCCCTGTTCCTGTTGAGATGAATATAACAATACACTAATTTGTAATATTGTGTGTTATGAGCTGCAGTCTTGCAATTATTGTATCATTGCAATATCTCTATGGAGGTCAAGTTGCAGTGAAATTAACATGGTGAGAAAGTCAAGGTTGCATCCCAGGCCAACATTGTGCTATTAAATTGCCAATTACACTGAAGCCATCACATGAGTAGATACCTGCTGTTAAAAGGGCAATGTGGCAAATACTAATCTATATTTATTGTATTTTTGAAGTTAGCCTAGAACACACTGTTCTGTACATCCAATTAGTGGATCAATTTTACCTATAGGGTACAGACTCCCTGGCATTAGCATATTGAAGGTGGCCTACAAAAATCTGATGATGGGAAAAATTTATACCTAAAGCAAGGTTCCCTTAACTTTTTGCCTACTGTATCATTCGTTTCTGAATGAAGCAGAATTTAGTATTTTACTTTGTCTAACACCAGACAATTGTATTTGTCAAGAGAGCCCTCGGTAGTAGTGAAAGAGTTATTAATAATTAGGTTACAGGCCTCCCTGGGTGACTGAAAGCTTCAATAATTTTATATGTAATAGTTCAAACATCAAGCCAGACAGAGTCTAAGTTCAAAGCAAATATGAAAAGCTTTACTGAAATTGAAAATTAACATCCCATTAACATACAATGTCATGTTTATGATAAAACTGAGTTCTAAACTTGCAGTTTTGAAGTTATAAAGGTTTTTTAGTATACTGGGCTGTAGTTACAAACACTGTTGCTGGCAATATTAGGAGCTTAAGCAAATACAATGCGAACGTGAAGGACAAGTGACAACGTCCTTAAAGTGCCTATGAAGCGAAAATTATTGTCTTAAATGAAAGAACTCTCAAAACAACAAAGTAACATCTTTTGCAGATCTTCGTTTCTGTTCCTCGTTGTTGAGATATTTCAATTTTTTTGATATGCAAATTAAACACTTTGACGTCACACGTGTATGATGAGTTATCAGAGAAGGTTCGGTATCTTTGCTGTTATCAAACGAAATCAATTAAAAATCTGTATGTCTAATGCTGTATGCGAAATAAACGCACAGGATCGGCTTCGAAGTGATTTCGTTTGATAATAGCAAAGATATAGAACTTTCTCCGATAACTCATTAGACACGTGTGATGTAAAAGTGTTTAATTTGCATATCAAAGAAACTGAAATATCTCAAAAACGAAGCACGGAAACGAAGATCTGCAAAAGATGTTACGTTGTAGTTTTTGAGAGTTCTTTCATTTAAGACAATAATAATTTTCGCTTCATAGGCACTTAAAACAATAGAATTTTCCTCACGCAACAAAGCCAGGTGATCTGAAAACACGGAAAAGGACTGGGACTAGTTGTCAAATAGAAATCCATTTTTCGAATTAAACTATTTAATATCTCGTGAAATATACTTTATTTTGTTCCCAAATTTAGCATAGACTTATCATTTTCAACACTGAACATAAATACAAAGTTTCAACCAGTTTGATAAAGGAAAATGAAAGAAATAAGTTATTCAATACAGCAAAATGGATTTCTATTAGGTTGCTAGTTCCAGGCCTTTCCCTCACGGTCAGATCACCTGGAGAAAATGAAAATTTTTAGCCCCAAGAGTAATCCTAACGGCCTTCCCCGTTCTACACTGATACAACGTTCTTCAGATCATTTTCACGTCTTTAGGACGACGTTTACTCGTGAAACGGCGAACCTTTTAGTCCTGTCTTTTTAGTCCTGTTTTAGTCCTGTTTGACTTCAAACTATGCGACAAAATCCTTTTAAAAATCTATAAGCAAAAATTTTGGATGTCGAAAAACATACGTTAACGTATCCAATATACTAAACGTAAATGATTGGTGGTTTTTGCTAGATGCTTAACTTTAGATTCATTGTAGCCTGCGAACCCATGCAGACGTATTTGCCCGCCCTCGCGGGAGGCAACGAGGGCGGGCAAATACGTCTGGGTTCGCAGGCTAGATTCATTGCAGTTGTCGTCCTAACTAATAACCCTTTTAACACTAGAGGCTTGCCAATGAATTCAGAGTTGAGAGCGCGGGTTAATTAAGATAGGTTTTAACGTCCCTTTCAACCCTAAGCTAGGGTCTCTCAATGATGAGTAAAATGATAATCTGGCGTTAGCCAGAGTAAAATAGTTATACTACCGTAAAAGGGAATTCAGGGTTGAGAGTTAAAGACATTAAACCTCGTGAACAAATGCCGCCAACTCTAAAGTTTTCGGGACGGGACGATTTTTCATTCAACTTGCAACGCAATTCATTTTTTTCTAAAAAACACATTGTTTGATGCTATAGGATTTCTGATGGTCCTGATGTATGCAAGTTGTCATGTCACACCAGGCGATTTTTCCTGTAATGTACAATTTGAAGCTCCGTTGCGTTGCAAGTTCGACGAAAAAATCGTCCCATGTTAAGATCACCTTTACTGCTTTGAGCTCTAGAGTGTACCAATCAGGAGACAGGACTGGATTCTGATGAGTATAACTATCGGAAACTGGTTGTGTCAGTAGTTGTGTGAATTCAAGTCCCGAACTCAGAGTTTTTTTGAGTATTTAATAACAACTTACAACATTAACTAAAATTATCTTAACTTTTTCATGACTTGCTAGATTTTTCCCTTTGACGATTAAAATCGTCTGGCTAATATAGCCAGTGTAAAAGATTTTATCACCCTCGTAAAATAGTCTGGCGTTTATAGCCAGGATAAAGAGTAATGGCCTTTTCAGTGCCAAACACGTACTTTAGTATTTTACACGCCTAACGATTTTACTCGTCAATAGACAAACCCCTCATAGACGGATTTTCGCATTTTTTACTGGGGTGGTGCCAGAAATTTTAGGACCAAACCCCTGTGAAGTCCACTTTCGGGGTGAACTGTGGAGCCGCGAGAGGGAGGCTAGAGAGTAGAAAACAAAGTACCCCAGGAAAAATTTGAAAAAAATCAAGATTTCTAGCCTCGCAAAAAAACTAAGGTTTTTGAAGTTGTCAAATCAATGAATTTGGCATGTCCGTTGACAGAGTTAAAGCTAAAATAATGTTAAGGTGGCTCAATACGGTATTTTCAAAAATGGAAAATTAGCTATATACGTCCAATATTATGGACAGTTGTTACTTGTTGGAAAACAAACAGTGTCTGAGTTTTTATAAAGTAACATCGAAAGAGTTTGAATTTTGTAACAAAAATCACATAACTGCCGTTGCTATGGCGACAATGACGTTTCAATATGGCGGATATTTTCCTTTTAAAGTATTTTAACTTGAAAACGAGTTCGGTGACCCCCATTTTTTATTTCATGAAATGCTTTGTTATAAAACTATTAATCATTATGACGATTTAAAAAAAATTTTATTGACCCGAAAAAAGGTTATTACGAATAATCACGTTTAACTAATTTGGAAAATTTTGGGTCAATAAAATTTTTTTAAATCGTCATAATGATTTAAAATTTTATAAGAAAGCATTTTATGAAATAAAAAATGGGGGTCACCCAACTTGTTTTTGAGTTAAAATACTTTAAAAGGAAAATATCCGCCATATTGAAACGTCATTGTCGCCATAGCAATGGCAGTTATGTAAACCCAACACAAAATACAGTTTTACTTTTATAAAATCATTGTGCTTCAATAAACCAGTGATTCTGTGAATGGAAGCGAGGAGCGATTAGTTTCAGAGTGTTGCACTGTCCTTTTCTGTTTGAGCGTACTCCTACGTTTATTTTTTTATCATCAACACTCTGCACGTTGGAGTGGACTATTTATTTATTATGCCAAAAATTGGGGGGGTTGAACATTTTTTGGAGGGGTGAACATTTTGTTTGGGGGTGTGTGAAAACTAATATTGGGGGGGGGGGGGGGGTAGCACCCCCCCAGAAAATCCGTCTATGAAACCCCTGGTACTCTAAGTGTTAAATAAATAAAACTCGACTCTAGCAGTGAAAGAAGAGCTAACTAAATACTACTCTGTCAACCTTCAATTTCTGGTGGTGTGTTTTTTAGAAGCAAATGATAAAACTCCTAAAGTGAAAGAGCATCCAGAATATCCCAAGTGTTGGAAAGGTTCTGTAATAGTCTTTGATACAGAAAGAAAAAACATGTTGGTAAGAAACATTGATAAATGTTTGATAAGTCTCAAAACCTTTCAAAAATTTCGGAAAATACCGAACGTTTCTTGAAAATCTCATGAAAAGCAAATAAGTCTCGTAAAACTCCTTGAGAATCTTAGAAAAATCCATTGGAAATCGTAGAAAAATTCTTTGAAAATCTTAGAAAAAATATCCCTTGAAAATCTTAGAAACATTCTTTGAAAATCTTAGAAAAATTCTCTGAAAATCTTAGAAAAAATATCCCTTGAAAATCTTAGCAACATTCTTTGAAAATCTTTGAAAAATTATTTGAAAATCTTAGAAAAATTCTTTGAAAATTCCATTTTTTCATTATTCTATCTTAACGCAGGACCCAGATGCTGTTCCTCCTGGCTGTCCACCGCATTTGCAATTCGAGTCGAGATTTGAATGTGGAAATCTGAGACAGGCAAGACGAATGTAAGTTTGTATTTGGTGGAAATTATGGAGAACGATTTAGGATCATCAATATAGCGGATTATCCATTGTTTTCTTGTGTTCGGATAATCTTAAAAGTTTTTGAACTTAAAAAAAATTGAAGGTATTTAAAAAGTAAGTGTTCATGACCCAACCTTTCGACACTCTGATCTTGTGAAGACCGGGTCCCATATTTATACTCTGATGCACAAAACCAACGATGACGTTATCTATCAACAAGATGCAAATAAGTTTCTGGTAATAGACCACCGTCATCGCGATTTAATGGAGAGTGTGCGCTGTGCGACCAAACAACGTCTTAATGGTACCGTGGATTGGTGGTGATAATTTTTGAATTTTTTTTACGCGAAGAATTGGAACAGAGGAAAGGTGCTATTAATACGTTCAAAAAATTTTAAGCCAGAGTATCGTCAAACCGTAACTGTCAAATCGTATATGACTGAGACCCCGTTTACACTAGAGAAAAAGTATCCAGATTCACAGTTTTTTATTCCCCTGATGAGGATGAAAAACAATGTGAATCCGGATACTTTTGCTCTAGTGTAAACGGAGCCTGAGAATCTGATTGTTTTGAGACAAGACAAAACAAAACAAGCCTTTTACTTAATACCATAAGTTGCATTAACTAATTAAGATAAATGTGTTGGTTAGGCTAGACTGGACAGTTAGCTAATTATAACCAGACACAGTGCTAAAAAGCGGTGCCATGTGGCGTTCAAAACATCGCGTTAAAAATGTCGTCAAAAATGTCGTTTACTATTGATTCCGAGCGAGCGAGCGAGCGAATGAACGAACGAACGAACGAACGAACGAACGAACGAACGAACGAACGAACGAACGAACGAACGAACGAACGAACGAACGAACGAACGAACGAACGAACGAACGAACGAACGAACGAACGAACGAACGAACGAACGAACGAACGAACGAACGAATTAATTGAAATCACACGCAGAATATATAAATCGGTCTGAACGACGTTACACCGACTTAGAAACTTATCTTCTAAGTATCGCAGCAGTTATATACAAGAGAAGGTCAGAAGGTAACTGCAGTGCATGAGAGGTGATAGTAGGGTTTTTTATAAACTGTTTTTTTTAACTGTTTCGATGTTATTTTTCAGTGGCAACTACGAATACGAGCTTGTACTTAATACAGACCTCTATACCAAGCGACACACACAATGGTAGGTAGTGCATGACATCTCAACTTCTATAAGTAGTCTGTTCTGTGTCTATGCTAATTTCTCAAGAGTTATTCTGTACGTAGCGTCGTAGTTTTGAACACTTTAAAAGGAGTTATTTTTACGTATGAATCAACAAAAAAATATACTGGAAACTTGACAAACATCAAAGCGTCTATAATGAGCTGTTGAAATATAGTAAGGTTAGATATACTGCCGAAACAGAGAACGTAGGAGTTCAACGTTTTGAGCGAAGGCCCTTCGTCAGAGAGAAACGTGACGAAGGCCTTCGCTCGAAACGTTAGACTACAATGTTCTCTGATTCGGCAGTATATCTAACCATAGTTAATAGAAAATATACATGGTTTGGAAGCTCAACAAAAGTCGTTGTTTTATGTTTTTGTTCAGGTTTATGGAAATTTTTGCACTTTCACGGTTACTGAACATATTGTGTTTTCTGTATAATGAAGCAATCATCCAATAGCAATGTTTGGGTTCAATCACTCAACCGTACTGTTTAAATATTAATAAACCTAAAACAAAGGATTTGGCACCTTCATGTACCTTTCAACATGAATCGTAGCTTGATTGTTAACCGCTTTGAAGTTTGCCGGGTTTCCAAACCATGTATATTTTCTATTAACTATGATCTGACCTTCAAAAATCATTAATAATTCACGAGGAAAACACAAACTCACAAAGGAGATCAGTACCATGTCCGTGGTTTCTCAGAAAGAATACTAATGAACATACAATTTTATATAAAGAATACTAATGAACATAACATCCAATAACGAATCGTTTTTGAAGCCATTCAAAACACTCGCATCACGTATTTTATCAGATCTAAAACACTCGGGCTGCGCCCTCATGGTTTTAAATCTGATAAAACACTCCTGCTCGTGTTTTAAATATTACTTACTATATTTCGATTGTTGTTTCAACACTGCCTATGCAGCACGCTACTTTGATTTCACTATAATGAGCTGTGATTTTATGTTGAGATGGTCCTCACCGTGCACAAACCTTTTGTTGTTTTTCGCTTAATATTTCAATAACACAGTTGAGCGATTGAACCAAAACGCGAAATGTTAGATGATTGCTTCATTATACCAAACATACAATTATGCTCACCGAGAAAAAGTTTTCATAAACGTGAACAAAAAGATTTTGTGTTTTAGGTATTACTTCCAGCTTCGAAAAACCATTCCAGGCGTCACGTATACATTCACTATTATAAACTTCTTGAAAAAAGATAGTCTTTACAATCATGGTAGGTACAGTATATTGTGTATTGATCTATTTATTATAAAAGTAATATATGTAGAAGCTGTTATATACGTTTCAGTGGCTTTAATAATGGTTAGAGCATTAGGCTAGTATTCGGAAGGTTGTGGGTTCGAGTTTCGTCTGCAGCTCAGAGATTTCTGAATCTACCTACTTAAAGTGTCTATGAAGTGAAAAATACGTTGGCATTTTTGTTGTTTTATTGTACAGAGGAGCATGACAGGAGCACTCACTGAAAATTTCAATAGAATCTGATGCGTAGTTTTCGCGCTATCAACTCTCAAAATTTGCCGTGGATAGTTTGTTTTGGCGAAATTTGGGTTTCTTGGTAACAATGCCTTATGACGTACGCAGATAGATCATTAATAGTGAAATCTATTGTTCTTATGTATAGTTGTCCATCTGCGTACGTCATAAGCATTGTTTCCGAAAGCCCAATTTTTCTCCAAGAACGAACTAGCCATGGAAAACTTTGAGAGTTAATAGCGCGAAAACTACGCATCAGATTCTCTTGAAATTCTCAGGGAGTGCTCCTGCCATGCTCCTTTGTACAATAAAACAACAAAAATGCTAACGAATTTTTCATTTCATAGACACTTTAAGGTGGCTCCACACAATTTCTTGAAAAATGTATAATACAAGTTACTAAAAAATAGCAAGTTGTTGCTATGGCAACAATGACGTTTCAAAATGGCTGCCAATTACCATTCAAACTAATTTAATTCGAAAAAAACCCTTCTTTTTTTCAATAAAATTTTTCTTGAAGTATGAGTAATCAATAGGCCGATTTAAAAAAAATTCTGTAGAACGAATAATTTTTTTCCCGGAAAAATAATTTTTGTTAATTTTTAAAAAATTTGGTTCTACAGAATTTTTTAAAAATCGGCCTACTGATTACTCATACTTGGGGGTCACCAAAGTTTTTTTCGTTATTGGCAGCCATTTTGAAACGTCACTGTTGCCATAGCAACAACTGTTGCTATTTATTTGGTAACAGTTTTTGATTGTCAGAATGTTTAACTATGCATAACATTTAGTTTCATTCTTTTTCCAAATTGTTTATGCTCGTGTTTTGGAATCTCAAACTTGTATTTTCCATTTTTCAAGAAACTGTGTGGAGCCACCTTACGAGCAACAAATAGGCGAGTTTCAGGGTGTTGCGCGCGCATCATTTTTCAAAACAACTGGCAAGCTCCACTCAAAATAAACATACTGTTTAAAATAAACAAAGTGTAGATACAGTTTCTGGATGTTTAACACTGTTACTCTGCTGTTGTTGGCTCACTAGCAAGTCTGTTTGCCATTCCTTACTTTGTGGAGAGCCCGCCAAGAGCCCGCCAATTCCTTTGCAAGATGATGCGCGCGTAATACCCTGAAATTCGCCTATTGCTGCAACATTGTTGCGTTGCAAGTTAAAAAGCGTTGTTGCCAGGGACGTAGCCAGGATTTTGGAAGGGAGGAGCCGAAATCGGAATAAATTTTTAGAGGGGTCCGGGGGCATGCTCCCCCAGGAAATTTTGAAATCGAGAGTCGCTGAAATGCCATTTCCTGGCTTTTGGAGGAAGATTTTACAGAATCTAAAGATTAAAAAACGTCATATAAAATACTCAAAACACGCAAACGTCACATAGACACCTAAAATGCATACACTCAGTAGATTGAATACACTGTTTACGGTTTATTTCCTGACATATGTCTGTTGTTTTATATCTAAAGGGGGGAGCCGCGGCTCCCCCTGGCTACGTCCCTGGTTGTTGCTCGTATTACCACCCACCTTAAACATTGTCACGCAACAATGATTTTGTTGCAAGTTGAAACAGCATGTTGCAGCAAGTAGAACTGGAGTCTACTTTTTCAACAAATTTTTTCAACTTACAACAAAATCATTGTTGCGTTGGCAATGTTTAAGGTGGGTGATAATACGTACAACAACGCTTTTCAACTTGCAACGCAACAAAGTTGAAGAAAAATGTTGCCCGTATTACCGCCATTTGCAGTTGAGCTTGCAGCTTGCGTTAATTAAGACGTTGTTTCATCGTTTGAAACTCTGCGTTCATTGGTAGTGTTTCCAAGGGCACAACGTGACGTAGCTACGGAGCTTTGACAGGGTTTCAATTAGTGATTAATTTGTTATGACCGTCGCCGTTGCTCTTTCTCTACCGTTTTCCGATATCTTATCAATAATGCTTCTCCTTAGGTCATAATAGAGCTTTCCCAACATTATATGTCCGTCCGGCCTTGCTAAATCGTTTACTAGACATTTTTTTATAATATCTACTCGCCACGATCGCGAATAACAAATTAATCACCATTTGAAACCCTGTCAAATCTCTATAGTGCGGTCCAATGAACGCAAAGTTTCAAACGATGAAACAACGTCTTAATTTAGCAAGCTGCAAGCTCAAGTGCAATGGCGGGAATATTTGTCACGTGAACGAAATGGCGGGAATATTGGTAGTCACATGAGCGCAATGCGCGGGAAAACGGGATAGGAATTGGCGGTTATATAAAAGCTGTAATATGTGTGATCGGTTCATTCCCTACTGCATGTAGGTTTCTACAAGATCAAGCAGAAGCTTCAAGCAAATCTTTGCCCACCCTCCTTCCCGTTTTCCTGACGCAGCTCTTGCAGGTTGTTTTATATTTCTAGTCTGCGTTCTAATACTCCCACCTTTTCTGTGCTAACTCTAAATTAATTTACTTAATATTTTGCAATAATAATTATTACGTAATTGATTACAAAAATAAACCGGCTTTGTGCTCACGCACATAGCCATTATCATTCCAAACAGTCTTTGTCTGGTTTATTTCTTCAAGCACAGAAAACTGAGCTCATCTTGACAAGCAATTGGACAGAATTAGTAGTGTTAATTAAGGGAAGCGATAAAAGGGTTCTTGTTTTTGCATTGTAGTATTTATACCCTCTGAGTCTATGTTCATTGTAATGCAAGAATTTTACCTTTATGTCGATGTTTAACTAATACAAATCGTGATTTTTAAAGCATCTATTTGATTTTCCTATTTTTCCCTTTATTCTTTGTTAATTAGCAATGCTATCTTGCCACAAAGCTTCCGTTTTGTGGCAATTGCAAAGATATATACCAAATATCATAGTCAATCGAGATATGGTCTGGAAACTCAGCTAAGGTCTTTGGTCTATCTTTTTGTTCACCTTTATGCATTTTTGTGCACGGTGCACGGTCACTGAACCCATTGTATTTTAGTA
This sequence comes from Corallium rubrum, assembly GCA_964035015.1. NCBI lineage: Eukaryota > Metazoa > Cnidaria > Anthozoa > Scleralcyonacea > Coralliidae > Corallium > Corallium rubrum. The sequence continues at coordinate 3,831,369 of OZ036010.1, forward strand.
TAATGAACGAATTGTCCAATAGCAATGTTTCAGTTCAATCACTCAACCGTGCTATTTAAATATTAATAAACCTAAAACAAAGGATGTGCACGGTGTAAGGTACGGTTCGACATAAAATCCCAGCTCATTATAGGCGCTTTGAAGTTTGCCGAGTTTCCAGACCATATCTCGATTGACTATGCAAAAATGTACTACCTTTGTTTTTTTCTTTCATATTTCATTGACAATCAACATAGGAATGAAGCCGTTATTTTATTCCGAGAAGAACGCTGAAAAACAGAACATAGGTTGGACTAGAATGGGACATCACATCAAATATTCTCAAAACTACATCAAAGGACATTCATTACTTTCCAGGGATTATGTCTATCACTCGCTGACTTTTCAAATGGTAAATCATTTATATTCGCCTTATATAGTTGTGATATATTAGTAACTTCTCTAAAGTTTTATCAGAACACTATTAGAGGGTACACAATCTATCTATTGTCACTTTTAAACCGCTGTTTTCCATGCTTGCATAGGTTAGCCGGTTTTTTTACATCATGGCAGCTTTCCATGCCGCACGATCTAATGCTAGTTCCTTTTGCAAACCCCTCTTCACCAAATCCGTTTTCACAATAGGCTTCTTATATCCTGAATCGCGCTCGATATTTGCTACCCTTTTCGTATCCCAACAAGTTTGGTTAGCTGATCCAATCCCGACTAACGTCTTCGTTATTTGGAAATGTTATTTAAAAATCCCGAATTCCGTTGTTCAATTCTCCTTATTTCCCGAATCACGACAGCAAACATTTCTAGATCTCGTCTCCCGTCATTTTTTGAAATCCCAAATCTCGTCCATTTTTTCCCCTTCTTGTATTTCGTTTCTCGTTAGCAAAATACGACAGTTAGCGACAGATACGTCTATCTTACGTCTATCTCTAGTTTTAAACGTCGTATTTTCATGCACCTATTAGAAACTGACAACAATACTCACATTTGTAGTTTATAAATTTCCTATAACTGTTATTTTTATTAATTTTGTTCACTTTGTATTAATGATTAGTTATTATCTATAATTAAGCACTGTTCTCCTGTTAATACCAGCATTTATGCTGATAGGATCTTCAACAGTTTAAATAAAGATTTTATTATTATTATTATTAGATACTAGGGTAAAGTTGAGTTCTATGTCGACAAGTATAAAGACGCAGACATGGTGTATATATAGTGCTAGTCTAGTTTAAAGTGAAACCCAGTCAAGTTTTCTATTATAAACTAAAGTTATCATAATACTTGTGGATATCTCTTAAAATTAAAATAAGGTAAAAAGAACTATATGGAGTCACCACACATAGCGTGTGAGTATCTCCTCGAAATTAAAATTATGAAAACAATGGGGTCACCAATTAATGTGGATCTCTCCTCGAGATTAAATGAGTGCGAATATAAAAATATGGGTCACCACTATAATGTAGGCATACCAGCGTTTGGGCAAATAAAAGTTACAGTTTCAGAAAACAATAATATATTTCTTATTTCCAGGAATTTCCTTACATAAACGACGTTTGCTACCTAGCGCACTGCTACCCTTATTCGTACACTGACTTAGAAACTTATCTTCAAAGTATCGCTACAGATCCATTCAAAAACAGATATTGTAAACAACAGGTAAGGTAGAGTTATATAAGCCTATGCATGTCCTTTTACTTACTTAATGTTAAACCTATTTGGCTATTGTGATCTACTTAGACATATTTAGACATACTTAAAGTGCCTATGAAACGAAAATTAAAAGTTAAGAAATGGCTCATGGTTTAGCGTGCTCCATCGAGTTATGGATGCATGCATGTGGGAAATTGGGAGAGCACGAAAAAATCGTAAGAGTTGGTCGAGGCGTAGCCGAGATTTTTGAGTGCTCTCCAAATTTCCCAAATGCATCCATAACTCGATGGAGCACACTAAACCATGAGCTATTTCTTTTATAACATAGCATCCTTTCACAAGCCGGCGAATCGTTTTGGTTGTTGTGCATCCTCGTTCCCAGCGCCTCCTCGGTACACTGGGAAATCGGAGGCCCTGGTCAGATGAAAACGATTGAAGCGTGTGATTGGCTGGACGAAGGCTATTGTCGAAAACAGGAAGTGGGCAAATATATTTTCAACTGTCAAACAACGGTGTGAATAGAGTAAAAATTATCGCTCAGATAACACTGGAAAAGTCTACAAATAAAGCCAGCAAAGTAGGATTCCTAAAGCGAGTTGGAACTGCGATGAGTTTCATCATGTGACTCTCAAAATCGAACGATTTTAGACATAGCGTGACTCGGTGATTCATTTGTTGGCGACGGCAAATTATGTTCGTAAACAACCTACCTTTGAATAGCATTTCGGTAGGCGAAATTGTATTATTTTGTTCAGCGGGCAGAACAGTAAACACCAAACCTTTCGGACGTCATAATAAAGCAGCTTTTCTTCAAATATCTGAGTTTATCTCGTTTGTTTCGTTATATTATGTCCATGTTCGCACCCAGGGCGATGTGATATATTCAATGACTCAATGTCCTAGAATCTAGGACATCCGGTTTTCATCTGACCAGGGCCTCCGATTTCCCAGTGTACGGAGGAGGCGCTGGAAACGAGGATGGGTTGTTGTGTTTTTCTACTTTCGTAGCCAAGTCTTTTTTGTTCACTAAAATCCAACCAAAAGGACAGTTTAAACTCGGTTACCCAAACCCAGTTTATGTCTTCTGGGTCGTTGTTCTTTATTACTCAATAAAATTAAATGACTTGGTATTTTGATAATATAAAAGGCCATAAAAAGTCAATTTAAAACTCAGTTTTGTTTTGAAATTTTTTCCCGCGCTTTTTTGTTATGGAGTTATGGAGCACGCACGACAGCCAATCAAAAACGTTGCTATATCAAAGCTATGTTATAATCTATCTTATTGCATGAAAGAACACTTAAAATGACAAAGTAACATGTTTTTCCATGTGACAGTTTTTCGTTTCCTTGCTTCGTTGTTGAGGTATTTCAGGTTCTTTGACATGCAAATTAAAGATTTTGACGTCACACGTGCATAATTGTGGAGAGAAAGTCATATATTTTTGTTATTATTAAAACAACGAAGCAAGGAAATGAAAATCTGCATAAGCTACTTGGTACGATAATCCATGATTCTTTCATTGCTTTAGGTTCTGTGCAAAACTATAGCTGGAAACAATTGTCATTTATTAACAGTAACTTCTGAAGGTAAGGGAAAAAACGCCGATAGAGTCACTGATTGAACTTTCACTGCTTTATCCTTGTTCACCAGTTCATACTTCCACATGGCAGTATGTCATATATCAAACTCAACCTACGTTCAAATCATCTGAGTCACACCAGCTCAATGGTTAGAGTAGCCTCCGTTGCAGACGTTTTATGTGATTCGCTCGGGTGGCGTGGTGGCAGGGGGCCCCGGCAGGGGGCCAAGGCCCTCCCCCCCAGCTGGGGTTGCAGAAAGGGCGCCAAAATTAGCAAGGGGCGCCAAAACTTAACAAAATAAACCTATTTCTTTGTATAGCTAGGTCTTCAATGGTGGGATATAAAGATCTGAAATCTGTAATCTTTTATGTTTTCTATGATATTTTATAATCTTCAGAATTTTGTAAAATCTCACTCCAAATGCAGGAAATGGCATATCAGAGACTCTAGATTTCAAAATTCCCCGGACCCCCCTAGATGTTTGGCTCTACTTCGGTGCTCGCATTGGTGTCGTCTTTGAGAGAACCTGTTGTTTGTTGTAATATTATATATTGCTATTTGAGTTATTTTAAAACAAAAAATGTGATCATTTATCAAAATACAGTAATGTCTTTTTTTCCATTTTTTCCATATTTTTTTTTTTGGGGGGGGGGGGCAAAGCTAATCTGGCCACCCCAGCCCGAAACTTATCACCACGCCACTGTTCGCTCCCCCCACAGCAACGTGGGAGGGAAGGAATCACATAAAACGTCCGCAACAGAGGCTATATGGTCAGAAGGTTGCGGGTTTGAGTCCCACTTAGGCACTCAGAAATGAAAAATCATTATGTACAAAAACATACGTACAAAACTTCAACGCATTAACAATAGTTTCTCTGACCTGGTTTCAGAATCATGTGAAGACAAGTTGGGCGTGGTCGTTACAGCACGTGTTCATCCTGGTGAGACGAATGCGAGTTGGATGATGAAAGGTCTGCTCGACTTCTTGACGTCCGAAGATCCAGTTGCTCAGGTATAGTTAAAAATATATACAGGGGGAAACATGGAATGTGATTAAAAAACATTATTGTTACAAATCCAGTACTCTGACAAGCTGAGCTGCTAAGGCTGGGGTTTAATTAGGTACTGCTATTGATCATGCTATTGAGAGTTGAGCAGCGGAGTTGGAGAAAGTTTTCATCCTAATTCCCCCGGGTAGATTTTCAACTTCCCAGAAATAGCGAGAATTTTGGCTTTCGCGACATTCATAAATACAATGGAACCCCGCCATCTAGAACTCTCAAGGGAAATAAGAAATAGTTTGAGATAGCGCGAGTTCGAGATAATGAGATAAATTCTACTGTAAAACAGTGCAAAAATCTGTTGAAGGAAATCAACCTTTGTTCGAGATAACCGAGTTCGAGACAGTGAGGTTCTACTGTAGCGCGATTTTTACTTTAACTTGCCACCTATGTCTGGTTAAGCTTTGAAATAGTGCTACTCAGAGTGCTGCTAACTACCGATTGTTGCGGACAAGGAGACTTTAGTTGTCTCACCGTGACTGCCAGTTCTGCGCTTTTCCCCCTAAGTCGTGACTCGCATGTTTTTTCCAACGTATACCGTTTTTGCAATGTTTTTGAGTGGTTGAGTTCAACCTTTTACTTAATATTAAGCTTCACCTTTCTTCCATCTGTTCACAGAACTTGCGACGTAAACATGTGTTTAAAATAATCCCAATGGTTAATCCGGATGGTGTCATTGTCGGTAATTATCGCACAAACCTCGCCGCCAAGGACCTGAACAGAACATACATGAATCCTAAAAAGGTAAGAAATTAATGTTAGTGAAGGCTGTTTTAGTGACGAGTACTGATTGTAATCTGTTTGTCTTACAGAGTACCTCTCCAACTGCGTATCATACCAAGAAACTGGTGGAGTCGTTTTCATCAAAAAACGAGGTTGGAGTTTCAGGAACTATTGCATAACAACCATCTTGATTATGGTCAATTCATCATTCAATCCACCCCATCTCTATCCATCCCCATTCATTAATCCATCCATCCCTCTCAATCGATTTCTTTCTTTCCATCCCATTACTCTCTTCCCCCTCCATCCATCCAGCCATCTCCCTCCCTCCCTCCCTCCATCTCCCTCTTCCTTCCCTCCCTCCCTCCATCCATCCCATCCATCTTCCTCCCTCCCTCCATCTCCCTCCCTCCATCCATCCCATCCATCTTCCTCCCTCCCTCCCTCCCTCCATCCCATCCGTCTCTCCCTCCCATCCATCTCCCTCCCTCCCTCCATCCATCCATCTCCCTCCATCTCCCCCTCCCCTCCCCTCCCTCCCATCCATCTCCCTCCCTCCCTCCATCCATCTTCCTCCCATCCATCTCCCTCCCTCCATCTCCCTCCATCTCCCTCCCTCCATCTCCCTCCATCCATCCATCCATCTCTCCCTCCATCCATCCATCTCTCCCTCCATCCACCTACTCATCCACTCATCCCTCCATTGATCCCATCCATCTGCCACCTACTCATCCATCCATCCGTTCCCCCCTCCATCCATCTATAATTTTATTCAAGGTACGTTAAACTATATACTAATCACGTCTCTACTTACGTGGATCTCATTTTGTATCTCATTCTTGTAGATCGTGATATATTGTGATCTTCATGGTCACAGTCGTAAGCCCAATGTCTTTATGTACGGATGTACGCCAGATAATCGTGGTACATCAGTTAAGGATTTTGTTCAAGAAAGATTGTTTCCTTGGCTGATGTCAAAGAAGGTAAGAGAATGTTGACGTTGTTTTTGTTGTTGTTGTTGTTGTTGTTGTTGTTGTTGTTGTTGTTGTTGTTGTTGTTGTTGTTGTTGTTGTTGTTGTTGTTGTTGTTGTTGTTGTTGTTGTTGTTGTTGTTGTTGTTGTTGCTGTTGTTGTTGTTGTTCTTGCTGTTGAACTCTGATTTTTCGGAGATCCGGTTCCGGCCGGAACTGATTAAAAAAGCATGGCCGGAACCGGAACTCTGTCGTTTTCAGAGAGATTGAATATCAAGTTTATTTATTAAATAACATCGATCAAACAGACTGAACAGATCACATTTCAACAACTGTGAAGTATAATTTACATAAATAGCAAGAAACAACATGCAATCATTGAAAAGAAAATAATACTCTTGTCTTTTTTATAACACAGCGTTTTTATTTCACAGATTTTATTCAATAATATATTTTATCACACATCAAAAGACGGTCAGCGGTTCGGAATGGTGGGTTAGGGAATGTACTTCATATAACAAGCACATACTGATAATTTAATCATTTCATACTAGTCATGCAAATGAAAGGTTGAAAATTGGTGTGAAACATACAAAATAAAATGAAAACAAGTGATTTTATATATGCTGATATACTCTAGTTACAACCTCGTTCCCAGGCTCTTTGCTCCCGTGTAGATAATACACTATACAAGGATATATTTGTATACCATTAAATCATTAATACCACTACATGAGCATTTCATGAAGACGTTTTACACAATTACGTTAACATTATTCAATATTTTTATTCCAACTTTTGCCCCCCCCCCCCCGGCTCTTGATAAAATAGCATATAACCATATATGGCTTAACAAACCCGGTTCCGGCCGGAACTTCCGGCCGGATTTCTTTTTCAGTTCCGGTCAGATCCGGTTCCGGCCGGATCTTAAAATATTGGTTCCGGTGCACCCCTATTGTTATTCTTGTTTCTGTTTCTGTTGCTGTTGCTGTTGATGCTGTTATGTTGTTGTTGCTGCTGCTGCTGTTGTTGTTGACGTTGTTGCTGTTGTTATTCTTGTTTCTGTTGATGCTGTTATGTTGTTCTTGATGCTGTTGTTGTTGACGTTGTTTCTGCTGCTGTTGTTGTTGTTGATGTTGATGATTCTGCTGTTGTTTCTGCTGCTGCTGTTGTTGTCGCTGCTGCTGCTTTTGTTGTCGCTGCTGCTGCTGTTGTTGTTGTCATTGCTGCTGCTGTTGTTGACGTTGCTGCTGCTGCTGCTGCTGTCGTCGTCGTCGTCGTCGTCGTCGTCGTTGTTGTTGTTGTTGTTGTTGTTGTTGTTGTTGTTGTTGTTGTTGTTGTTGTTGTTGTTGTTGTTGTTGTTGTTACTGGTGTTATATTGCTGGTGTTATTGTTGCTGCTGCTTGTTTGAATACGGTTGCTTCATTGTCAAACACATCCTTTTTACAACCTTTCAGGCTCCTGATCTCTTCTCGTTTCGTGAATGTAAATTTAAAGTAAGAAAATGTAAAGAGAGTACAGCACGTGTGGTCATGTGGCGTCAGATGGGCGTGGCTAACAGTTTCACCATGGAAGCCACGTTTTGTGGCGCGAATTTCGGAGATGTGTAAGTTGACATTCTTCACTTGCTTTTGATATTGTTGGAGCAACCTTGATATCAATAAATAAATTCCTAACGCGGCCAGGCCAGGAATCGGACATAGTTCGATGCTATACTCTGGCAGTTGCGTACAAAGTCACTGTTCAACCCAACGTTCCGATCTAGTGTCTTTATTTGGGTGATCGTTGTGAAAACAGGTCCTATATTTCTACTCTGACAAAACCACTGGCAGGCGATGACATCTACAGCATCAACAAGATGCAAATATCAGTAACGGACCACGGGAGCACGGGTGGCGTGTGCTGTTAGCGCGCTGTCTCTCACCAAAAAGTTAAGCTCGGTAAGACAGGGTTGGTACTTGGATGGTTGACCGCTTGGGAATGACCCCGTTGTCGAGCTTGGGACTCATGTGATGTGAGTGGAGTTGTAGTTAATCTCTCCTGTGCTTCGAAGGTTTTTCGCCGGGTTTTCTGGTTTTCTTCCCTCCGTAAAATCAACACCTACATCATGGTAGTCATGTTCACTTGGGGCATTTCGCCTAACCTGAATGTCAGGCCTTTACTTGTTCTCGCCTTTCGCTATATTTCGCCCTGTTTGACCACCATGGTCAGTTGCTATATCGTCGCGATTTAATGGAGCGTGGACGCTATTAATACGTCAAGCCACCATAGATCCGAGTGTCAAAACGTTAGGTCATCACACCAAGCTTTCACATGTACCATAGTACTACTACACGTAGGATTCTTTACCCTTTAGAGTAAAATAGCCTGGCATTGCACAGAGTAAAATCGTCTGGTGTTAGACATGCAGCCGAGTAAAATAGTCTGGTGTTAGACAGAGTAAAATAGTCTGGCGTTAGCCAGAGTAAAATAGCCTGGCATTGCACAGAGTAAAATCGTCTGGTGTTAGACATGCAGAGTAAAATAGTCTGGTGTTAGACAGAGTAAAATAGTCTGGCGTTAGACAGAGTAAAATAGTCTGGTGTTAGACAGAATAAAATAGTGTGGTGTTAGACAGAGTAAAATCGTCTGGTGTTAGACATGCAGAGTAAAATAGTCTGGTGTTAGACAGAGTAAAATAGTCTGGTGTTAGATAGAGTAAAATAGTCTGGTGTTAGACAGAGTAAAATAGTCTGGTGTTAGACAGAGTAAAATAGTCTGGTATTAGACAGAGTAAAATAGTCTGGTATTGGACAGAGTAAAATAGTCTGGTGTTAGACAGAGTAAAATCGTCTGGTGTTAGACAGAGTAAAATAGTCTGGTGTTAGACACAGTAAAATAGTCTGGTGTTAGACAGAGTAAAATAGTCTGGTATTAGACAGAGTAAAATAGTCTGGTGTTAGACAGAGTAAAATCGTCTGGTGTTAGACAGAGTAAAATAGTCTGGTGTTAGACACAGTAAAATCGTCTGGTGTTAGACAGAGTAAAATAGTCTGGTGTTAGACACAGTAAAATAGTCTGGTGTTAGACACAGTAAAATAGTCTGGTGTTAGACACAGTAAAATAGTCTGGTGTTAGACAGAGTAAAATAGTCTGGAGTAAAATTGGTAAGTTATTAAATGGCAACCATGTTCTGTAAAGGGTAAAATGTTTCATCATTATTTCTCGTCTTTACAGTGCGAAAGGAAGACATTTTCACTGTGGAGATTTCGAAGCAATGGGGCGCCATTTCTGTGAAGTTCTCATGGACTATACAGAAGCAAGACCAAGGGGCTGCAGGTTTGATATCATTCATCTTTAAATTATGATCACTATATGGTTGTTGTACTGCCAAAACACAGGGTCAGAGACTCACAACGTTGTGTGCTATACACATATTCAATTCACGCTCAGCCATCTGAGTCCTAGTAGCTCAATGGTTAGAGTGTCTCGCTGGTGATCAGAAGGTTGTACACATATTCAACCTACGTTCAAATCATCTGAGTCCCAGTAGCCCAATGGTTAGAGCGTCTCACCAGTGATCAGAAGGTTGTAGGTTGTACACACATTCAACTTACGTTCAAATCATCTGAGTCCCAGTAGCTCAATGGTTAGAGCATCTCACTGGTGATCGGAAAGGTTGTGGGTTGTACACATATTCAATCTACGTTCAAATCATCTGAGTCCCAGTAGCTCAAAGGTTAGAACGTATCACCAGTAATCAGAAGGTGGTAGGTTGAGGTTCATGAATTCTCTCTTGAGAAATCGGAAAATCTTTGAGTAAAATAACTACAACAGTATGCTCACAACAAGTATTTTAAAGATGTTGTCATTTTGAAAGGAGCCTACAGCGGGAAACTCCACTCACGACTTTCTTTCTTTTTTCCCCCCTCAGAAGTGAAGTCACTGAGGCTTTCGTGGAGATGGCATCGCGCATGACTCAAGATATTATCTGCCATGCGCGGTTACTCCAGTTGGAGAAAACCGACGCGCGTTCAGCTGGGGGACGCGCGAGAAGCGTGGGAGACACGCGTGGAGCAGACACGAAGGAAGTGAATGTATTCGATGTTCGTGTTGGTAAAACCAAGTCAGCGACTGAGTTCCAAGAGGTCGAAGTGTCTGTTAGGAAGAGTGTGGGAACTAGTCTGGAAGATTGTTTCCAACAGTTGGAGAAATTTGACTTGGATGCTTTGCGCGCCGAGTCAGAGTAAGTGGCTTAAAGTGTTGTAGTGGACGTTCGTTCGTTCGTTCGTTCGTTCGTTCGTTCGTTCGTTCGTTCGTTCGTTCGTTCGTTCGTTCGTTCGTCCGTCCGTCCGTTCGCCCCCCCCCCTCCCTCCTCTCTCCCTCCCTCCCTCCCTCCCTCCCCCCCTCCCTCTCTCTCTCTCTCCCCCTCCCTCCCTCCCTCCCTCCCTCCCTCCCTCCCTCCCTCCCTCCCTCCCTCCCTCCCTCCCTCCCTCCCTCCCTCCCTCCCTCCCTCCCTCCCTCCCTCCCTCCCTCCCTCCCTCCCTCCCTCCCTCCCTCCCTCCCTCCCTCCCTCTTGTTTATTACAGTTGTTCTAACTCCCGTATTATAATTAATATTTACAAATGGTGTGTTTAGCTCCAGCGATTCAGATAGCGATTCAGAGAAACAAGGTGCAGCTGAAAGTTCACATCCAAAACAAAGTAAAAAGGTAGAAGTACTAAGACTTTCGCAAATGCCAGTTTATACCATAGACCAACCACATCAGAAGGTTAAAATGTCCTTTGTTTTTTGCCACAGAATGAAGACGGAGGAAAAAAGAAAAGGAAGAAAAAAGCGATGAAACGATGGGAGGTTCTGGCGGTAAGTTAATATTTGTCAAGCAAAGAGGATTTTTTGTTATCAGTTTTTTGGCACAGTGGTTAGCACACGTGTTTTACATTTGAAGGGGAAATCACCTCAAAAATCTCGTACATTTTGCCGACAAATCCGCAAATCCAAAAATCCATAAGCATTCTTGAAAATCCATAAAATCCTTTGAAAATCCATAAAATCTTTGGAAAATGGAAAATCATAAAATTCCTTGGAAATCCATAATTATTTTCACAAGAAATCCACAAAAAATCCCTAAAAATCCAAGGATTTTCAATTTCAAAAATCTTGTACACTTTCCAGCGAGTGATTTGCCCTTCAATATTTGTCATCTAGTAATGGAGCATGATTGCACATGCAATGCTTTGTGTTTTTTATAGACTCTCAAGCATAAACCAGAGCAGTATAATAGCAAAGAAAAACAAGACCAAAGCAATGAGAAGTCTACCAACGAAAAAAGAGTAAGTTTTTGAGTGAACTACTACAAACGTTAAAAGAGTAAGCAAAATTTTAGAATTGTTTAAACAACTAAATGGAAAAGGTTCAACATGTATTAACACCTAAGTTATCAATCTAATGGTAGAAAATAATGGGTTTTGCCCTAAGAACGCTGAACTACTCTGTTTTGTAAACAAATCTCTACCTTAGAAAATAGATTGTATTGCGTTGCGTTGCGTTGCGTTGCGTTGCGTTGCGTTGCGTTGCGTTGCGTTGCGTTGCGTTGCATTGTATTGTGCTGTAAGTGCTTATCCTAACTTGTGTACGTTAACGTTATTTGTTTCAAGACCATGCAATGTTCATTTAGTTGTATGCATACATGTAGTATGTGGTACGTTAGCTTTGTGTATTGTAACAGACGTTTGGCAGACGTTCGTTCTGAGTAATTGAACTTGACGAACGTCTAACAAACGTCTGTGGGTGTGGGTGTTGGTGCTGGTGTTGGTGTTGGTGCTGGTGTTGGTGTTAGCGCTAGTATTAGCGTTGGTGTTGGTGCTGGTGTTAGCGCTAGTATTAGCGTTGGTGTTGGTGCTGGTGTTAGCGCTAGTGTTGGTGCTGGTGTTGATGCTGGTGTTGGTGTTGGTGCTGGTGTTGGTGCTGGTGTTAGTGTTGGTGTTGGTGTTAGCGCTAGTGTTGGTGTTGGTGTTAGCGCTAGTGTTAGCGTTGGTGTTGGTGCTGGTGTTGATGCTGGTGTTGGTGCTGGTGTTGGTGCTGGTGTTGGTGCTGGTGTTGGTGTTGGTGCTGGTGTTGGTGCTGGTGTTGGTGCTGGTGCTAGTGTTGGTGTTGGTGCTGGTGTTGGTGCTGGTGCTGGTGCTGGTGCTGGTGTTGGTGTTGGTGTCAGTGTTAGTCTTAGTTATGTTGGATTTTTATTATCGATCTTCCTTTGCAGAGAAAAGTCAGATTAAATCAAGGAACGTTTGTCAATCCATACACCACGAGATACAACAACGGTATACCTATCTACTCACAAGAAAGAATCGACGAAAGACTTCGAAAGGTTCGTGAATAAACCACTCATTTGCGGACACACCATGTGCTTTGTTTGTTTGTTTGTTTGTTTGTTTGTTTGTTTGTTTGTTTGTTTGTTTGTTTGTTTGTTTGTTTGTTTGTTTGTTTGTTTGTTTGTTTGTTTGTTTGTTTGTTTGTTTGTTTGTTTGTTTGTTTGTTTGTTTGTTTGTTTGTTTGTTTGTTTGTTTGGTTGTGTCTGCCTGTCGCCAGGATATCTCACAAAGAAATCAAAGTAGTGTGCTGTGTGATCTAGGATTGTTGTTTCAACACTTCCTAAGGACCAAGCCATTAAATTATGATTAAATTTGGTTGGAAAAAAATGCTTGATTGCACTAATGCAGTCCCTGAATGGCCGTGAGTGCTCTCTTGTTTCTAGTGATTTTTATATAAAATTGGAAAGTAGAAAAAAGGTTGGAAAGTAGAGGGCCAAAATGAATGCTAGAAAGCTTGCTTGACGCACTTGGTCGTGGGAATATTTGTTATATTATTATGAACGCATTTAAGGTGGCTCAACACAGTTTCTTGAAAAATGGAAAATACAAGTTTGAGAGTCCAACATACGCGATTAAACAATTCGAAAAATTAATAAAACTAAATGTTATGCGTAGTTAAACATTCTGACAATCAAAAACTGTTACCAAATAAATAGCAACAGTTGTTGCTATGGCAACAATGACTTTTCAAAATGGCTGCCAATTACCCTTCAAACTAATTTAATTCGAAAAAAACTTTGGTGACCCCCAATTTTTTTTTTCATTAAAACTTTTCTTGAAGTATGAGTAATCAATAGGCCAATTTTAAAAAAATTCTGTAGAAGGAAATTTTTTAAAAATTAACAAACATGATTTTTCTGGGAAAAAAAATTATTCGTTCTACAGAATTTTTTTTAAATCGGCCAATTGATTACTCATACTTCAAGAAAAGTTTTAATGGAAAAAAATTTGGGGGTCACCAAAGTTTTTTTCGAATTAAATTAGTTTGAGGGGTAATTGGCAGCCATTTTGAAACGTCATTGTTGCCATAGCAACAACTGTTGCTATTTATTTGGTAACAGTTTTTGATTGTCAGACTGTTTAACTATGCATAACATTTAGTTTTAGTCTTTTTCCAAAGTGTTTAATCTCGTGTTTTGGACTCTCAAACTCATGTATTTTCCATTTTTCAAGAAACTGTGTGGAGTCACCTTAACGGGGGGAGGTGGTTGAAGCTAGTTTTGAGAACCTTGTTTCTATACTTGTTGCAGAAAAATACAGATGCACCCCAAGACGAGGAAACGGATAAAGATTACAATCCACCGGTGAGTATTGTGGCTATTGATTTTCCAGGCGGAAAACGGAATCGAAGAATAAAGATAAGAGCCCAGCTCAATGTAATGCCACAATGAAACACAAAATCAAAACATTTTAAAATAAGTTAAAAAAAAAGTTTTTAAAACGTTTCGTCATTATACACCAAATCGTAGTTTCATTTAGGCCCACATGGAAATTAGTTTCCTATTCAATTTGGGCCCCTATGTAAATTACATCGTGTCTATTAAAGCATAACGGGAAGATAACATAGGCTGGGACTGTTTTTTCATGTTTTGAGTTCATTACTTTTTAGACACTACGTTTAGGATTATTGTCAAGGATAATCGATAAGCTAAGTTTATCCTTATAGAATACCTAAACATTAAAAAGTTTCTGAAATCAGAAATGTTATGTTTACTACGGCTGCTTCAGCCTCATGTTATAAATGAACTACGTTTTATCCCGTTTACTACGTTTTTATTACATTTTATATGTACCATCTTCAGAATGTTAATTTACATGTCTCAAAATCTATCTATTTATATTTATAAAGTAACAGGTGTCCTATTGACAAGTAAAATCGTCTGGCGTTAGCCAGAGTAAATACTACACTTCGAAAGGATTAAAACTTAAGATTTGTTTTTACTCTTCTCTAGCCCCAGCTTTGGGAAGACGAACGAGAAGAAAGCACAACATTTCCTACAGATATGGAATTTATCAAATTAACGACTCCACCACGTAACCTCGCCTGCTACATGCTGTCGCGGGGGCCTGGTACGTCTTCTATTGGTAGACCCCAGCCTCTTGAGGTTGACACGTTTAAATTCGAGCCGCTCAGTAAGACTGATTCGAAAGGATTCACTGTCCGTATTCCAGGCAGGCAGGAGCCTCAAGTACGATGGGACTCCGATCCTCTCCGACAGGACTCCGATCCTCTCCGACAGGACTCCGACGTTTATCAATATCTACCCGAAGCTCGCGGAATCAACACTTGTGAAGCTTTTTTAGGAGACTCTGAGAATACGAGCATGCGTAGTACGGTGACGCTAAACCCTTTGCGGTACCCACAAGGCACTGCGTTTGCGTACGATCTGAGCGAGCTATCAAAACCTGGGAACGAGAGTGAGCGAGGTCATATTATCAAAAGGGACTGGGACCAAAGAAATGGAGAATTTGACGATGGTTTCTCATCAAGTGCGCATGCGTCGCGACGACTTGTGAGAATTTCCAGCGACTCTAGACATGAACCTAAGTCGAGAAGCGAAAGCAAAATGCGATCTTTGCAAAACTTAAGAAACATGTCGTTGGACGAAACTTTAAGAACAGACCAACGTAAACCTAGTAGCTAATAAATATAACTATACAAAATAATTATAGAAATTATACACATAAGAATAAATATATACATATAAATATGAACGAATCCCAAAAGCAAAAAGTGTTATTGTTATGAAAAGACAACAACAACAGCAACAACTAAAGCCACCAGGAGCAACGACACCAGCAGTAGCAGCAACAGTAGCAGTGGCAACAGCAGCAACAACAACAGCAGCAGCAACAACAACAGCAGCAGCAGCAACAACAGCAGCAGCAACAACAACAACAACAACAACAGCAGCAGCAACAACAGCAACAGCAGCAGCAGCAGCAGCAACAACAACAACAGTAGCAACAACAGCAGCAGCAGCAGCCGCCGCAACAACAACAATAGCAACAGCAGCAGCAACAACAACAGCAGCAGCAGCAACAATAACAGCAGCAGTAGCAGCAGCAGCAACAATAACAGCAGCAGTAGCAGCAGCAACAATAACAACAGCAGTCGCAACAACAGCAGAAGCAACACAACAGGAGCAACAACTAATAACAGCAGCAATACCACCACCAACAACAAACAGCAGCAGCTGCAATAACACCATCAGAAACAAAAACAACAACCACCGCCACCACCACCACCACCAACAACAACAGCAACAAAACAGTAACATCAACAACCACTGGAGCAACAACTCAAAACAAGAACACCAACAATCTTTATTTACCCAAAACAGAACACAGAATGGAAAAATAAAACTGTTAGTTCATCATCAATTGGGTAATACAAAAATCAATAATAATCAGTGATCAATAGTGATACAAAGCTTGGTTTAAGAAAATGATTTGAAAATTGGATTTGTTGTGCATCTTATTACTTCATTGGAATACGCAAAACATTCAGAACGTTTCGTATTTAAATTTAGCCCTAATCAAACGAGAACTCAAGTCATCGCAAGTTGGCAGTCACGAATTTCTGTGGCTATTCGTTTGAATAGAGCTTTACGGACGGACAAAACGTGCATATATACTTATAATATACAACATTTATTGCTTGTCTTAATGTATAATAATGAAGTTTTACTGTTGTAACAGGAACAAACGCTAATACTAATGCTTTAACTGGACCGGGTAGAATACATATCCTTGTCCTCAGGATCCGACTGACCCGCGTTGCCTTCTTTTGGTGTTGTCATTGGTTTTTCTTCTGGTTCTTCTTTGCGCGTGAAACCACGCCCAGTTTGAATATCAATATCTTCTTCAATCGCTTCTTCTATTTCCTCAATCACCTTCTTGGCCAGTTGCGTAACATCGATCACGATATTTAGACGCTTTCCTGGAGTTGTAGGCCTAGCACCTCCCGTCTGGATGTCGATATCTTCCTGAATTGCTTTCGTCATTTCTTCGACCACCCTTTTAGTCAGGCTGCCGACCTCCTCGATCACATGCACTGGTTCGTCACCGGGCCGTGGGGTCACAAGTGGGTTGTCGTTGAGGTTTTTCTCCACTGTTGAGCCAACCTTCTTTCGGATCTCTCCAAAGTCGACAAGCGCAATCTCTCGGTCGCTGCCCACCTCACCCAAAGCCTTGGCGCGGATGTAATTTTCCTCAATTCTATTCTTCAGCTGCCGACCGATACCGGCCGCTAACGACTCCACGTCCACGTGAATCCGACCAACATTACGGCCAATACCGATCGAGGCATCCTCGATATTCCCTTCCAATTCTTTGACAGCTAACTCACCTAATTGCTGTGGCAACGAAAACAGGAATGGGCCATCCACATCGCTTGCGCCAGGCTCTTTCTTCATGTCACGGTCTACCTCTTCCATAATCGCGTCCACGATCTTCTTGGACAGCCGTTTGCTATCCAAGAACAATTCGCGTTTCTTCTCCAGAGAACCACCGGTCTGGATATTCATATCTTCCTCAATTGCATCAAGGACTTCTTTGGCGGCCATTAACATGAGCTCCTTGGCTTTGAGTACCACATGAGGTTTACTCTCACTTGGGTGGAACCCCCCGGTTTGAATCTCAATGTCCTCATTGATAGCGTCCAGGACTTCCTTGGTGATGGCGCGTGCCATGTGGCCTACCTCAGTGATGATCACGCCCCGACCATGGAGGGTGTCTGAGATTTCGTCAGCGAGTGCGTCCGCGAGCTGTTCAAGGCCTGGGACATACATTGGACTAAGCATGATACCGTCTAATGCTACAGAGTCGGACTCTTTCAACGGTGGCGACGGTTTCCGAGGTGGCTTTGGCTTTGGCGTCTCGGGAGGTCCTCGGAATCCCGATCCTGTTTGGATCTTGATATCTTCTTCAACGGCCTCGGTCACTTCTTCAGTTATCGACTGTGCTATTTTTTTCACATCCAATCCGACCCTCGTCTTTCTTCCTTTCTCTCCCCCTCCTGATCCTTCTATGTCGCTTGCGATCACCTTCGTAGCCTCTTCGGAAGCCTTTCGGACGATATGTCCCGCTTCGGAATAGACGTAATCTTGCCCACGGGATGTCTCAATATGACGTTCTATGTAATCCAGAAGGCCCGACGCTACACGTTCAGTGACTTGTCGGGAATCGGAGATCTTTACGGAGCGTCCCGAAGTAAGATCGGAAGATCGGCGCTTCTTCAACTGCTCGATTGCCTCCCGTAGTTCCGCCCCAGTCTTTGCAGCGATGGACGAAGAGTTAAGAATCACGCGACACCGTCCTGTTTTGACTTGCGCGCCTATCGCAGCCTCCACGCACTTGAGGTACTCCTCGGAAACAACCGTCGCCAGTTTCTCGGGATCCGAGAACAGGTAAGACCGCTGTTCAATAGAACTGGAGGACAAGTCGTCTTCGAGAGCCTTGGTTACTCTAGCGGATATGTCTTTCGCAATAACTGTCGAATCTAGAGCAATGGTAGGAACATCGCTGTGCGTTCCCCCGGTTTTGATATCCATATCTTCATCGAATGAATCCAGGACTTCCTGCACAGCCCGTTTGGTGATATCCTGGGCCCGCAATAACACATCGTAGGGTTCATGGGCGGTTCCCGACACGTGTTTCCCGCCAATAAACCCTCCAGTTTGTATCTCAAAGTCCTCACTGATCCCAAGCATGATTTCTTCCACAACCTCTTTGCAAACCGTTTTGAAGTCGGACAAGTGTAAATCGTCGACGTGGATATATTTGCGTAATTCATCGTAGAGCATTTGACTGAGAATAATGGCTTCCTCTAATATTAGTGTCTCGCCACTTCGAAAGAAGTCTGGTTTCTCTTCGTGTTTCACACTGTCCGTGCTAGGATCGTTTTTCAAGCCTTGGAACAGCGATGAGACTTTGTGATACGCTTCCTTCGCTGTGCTCGCCGCTTTATTTGGGTAGCATACTACGGCTGCGGCGGTACCCAGACCCCCGGCGAAGAACACTCTACGAAGTGGACGCCCTATTGATAAATAGACCCAATTGGTGAACTGCTGAGATTTTAGAGAAGAAAGTTCTCACGTTGCAAACCCATCATCATATAGCCTGCGTCGCAACCGGACGTGACGTTTTAAAACGTCACGTCCGGCTGCGACGCAGGCTGTTCATCAGCTCGTCACTAAAAGAGATACCTCAAAAGGACCCCCCTACTCTTCCCAAAATAAGTCGTCAAATTTGTTTTTTTCAAATTTATCATCACGTTTCAGTGAGTTTCAAGATTTTGGCAATCGTCTGGTTAACCTAACTACAACAAAAACCCTAACCTTAGTCAGAAATCTGGTTTACTCCTAGCTTTTTGGAAAAACATATTTGATGACATATTTTGGATAAACCACGGAAAGACTGGGGCATATTCATCAGAGTAAATAAGTAAATCGTGTAAAAAGTTTAGTGTTGCGCAGGCAGTGTTTTAGATGGAGCAAAGTGAAAAGATGGTAAACTGCTGAGATTCTTAGTAACGAAATACTGACGTTTTGAGTAAAAAAATTCAGTATTTCATTGCTAAAAGATATCGGCAGTTACCACCACATACGGGTGGCGTGTGCTGTTAGCACGCTGCCTCTCACCAAGAAGTTAAGCCCAGTTATTTTTCACATGCCTCGCTTTCCTTTGTTCTTTTAGGGGAATATATTCAATAGCCTCTGGCAAAACAATAGATTAATATTCCCCTCTAATATTCCCCTCTAAGGCTCTAATATTCCCCTCTACCATTCCTCGCTATAATATTCTCCTCTAATCTTCCCGTCTAATATCCCACCTCGCCATGTGAAAAATAAGTACGTTGAGGCCCCTCGGGGATATGTGTTTATTCACCTCGGGCTTCGTCCTCGGTGAATAAATCACATATCCCCTCGTGGCCTCAAAATAACCTATACTTAGACGGAGTTAGTACTTGGATGGGTGACCGCTTGGGAATGACCCCGTTGTCGGGCTTGTAAAGCCGGTTTTCCACTGGGCGACTTTATTCGCGCGAAGCGACTTTTTCTTTTGTCTCATGAGCACTGAGCTGGAACTAATCAGAAATCTATTGAATTCGAACAAAAGGAAGTCGCTTCGTGCGAAAAAAATCGCCTAGTGGAAAACCGGCTGAACTCATGTGAGTAGAGTTGTAGTTGATCTCTCCTGTGCTTCGAGGGTTTTTCGCCGGGTTCTCCAGTTTTCCTCCCTCTGTAAAATCAACACCTACATCTTAGCTGTGATCCGTGGTCTGAACTGTGTCGTATGGCGGCCGCCTGGAGCGTCTTTGATATGCCTCGTACGTAGTCGACTCAGCCACGTTGATCTGCGTCCTTCGCAATTCAGCCACTAGCAACACCGCTGCCAAACGTTTTGCGCATGCGCGACAGAAAAAGAGCGGGAAAACACTGAAATATTTGGACTGGTCCGAGAGTCCGACACAAAAGTTAAAATTATAAGCATACTACCGAAAAGATAAGGTAGGTAATTTGTGCATGGCTTCTTTGTAGTGAATATTGTAACATATTCTGAATTTACCCCTTTGTAATTTTCTTTACCATTTTTTTAAAATGAATAGTCGAGTCTTACTTAGTCTTCGCTGTCTGGTTGTTGTCACCACGGCTAGTTCCCACTTCTCTTGCAATGTTTACTTTAGCAAATTCACGCATGCGCAAACGTTCGGCAGTGGTGTTGCCACTAGCTGCAAGTCAGGATGATCACCCTCCCCCCAGTCCTTTAAACCTTTTCACTTTGCTCTGAATGTTAAAGATAATTATAGACGTGAACATACTTCCTTTTCCTGCCAACAGAAGACCACCAAGGGTTGCTATGGTAATAGCTCCAGTCTTCACTTGTACAATTCTGTCAGTTTGAATATTCTTGGCAAAGTCTGAAATAACAAACAAAAGACAAATACAGTAAATATGTAATAACAATTTTTATAATGTCATTTAAGTATTCTAATTCACCAATAACCACCTTGCCTTTGGTGAGCAACTGTTACAAATTAGAGTTAACCAATCTCTTTTATCCTTTCACTCCCAAATACAGAATTTTCCATACTTCATTATTTTACTCTGTCTAACACCAGACGATTTTCCTGGTCAATGAGAGAGCTCCTGGAAAGTTGGGAGTGAAAGGGTTAAAAGAAATGGTGGTGGGGGCATGAGGTTAAAGGATTAATGTTTCTGAGAAGAACAAGTGGCATCATCACCATCACCATCACCATCGCCATCACAACCATCATTCTCCCAATCACCACCATCATTACCACCACCACCACTATCGCCATCCTCACCAGGCATCACCATTGATCATCCTCACCATCATCATTACCACAATCAATACCATCATCCTCATCACCACCATCATTATCACCATCACCACCACCATTACCACCACCATCATCCGCATCACTGCCATCATTATCACCATCACTACCACCATCATTACCACCACCATCATCACCATCACCCTCATCACTGCCATCATTATCACCATCACCACCATTAATATCCTTAATAACATCACCACCATCATCATCCTCATCACTGCCATCATCACCATCACCACCACCATCACCATCATTACCACCACCATCATCACCATCACCATCATCTGCATCACTGCCATCATTATCACCCACCACCACCACCATCATCCTCATCACTGCACTGCCATCATCACCATCACCACCACTATCACCATCATTACCACCACCATCATCACCATCACCACCATCATCCTCATCACTGCCATCATTATCACCATCACCACCATTAATATCTTTAATACCATCACCACCATCATCATGACCACCATCATCACCATTTTTATTTCAGCGTCTAATCTTGTAACTAACCCTAAGTGTATATTGCAGTACTGATAATAAGGTACATGCAACAGCTAAGATTGATATATTTTTCATGACATTAAATAAAGGTTACATATTTTGATCAATTTTTAATACCTCGTGTATTTTCCACAAACTTCTTAAAACCTCTAGAAGAAGAATCCGCTGCCTTCTATTAAGTCAAATAAATTAAATTGTACAATTAGTAAATTTTCTGTGCTCATAAAATTACAAATTCAGAATACTGTAAAGTCGAAAATTTATCTGGCAGGAATTGAATCACATGTAAAAATCATATTTAAGTGAGTTAATTTATAAGTGAAAAGATGAACCTTTGCATTTTCTGAGTTTTTCCACACAAACTTCCTTCCTTTTGAGATTTGTTCCTCTAGAGCTGTGGGTGGTGAATCATCATCGGGTTTTGCAATTGACTGCTGATCATCCTTTTCATCATAAATTTTAAGCTAAAACAAATCACCATTGAAATTCACTAAAAACTATTCACTTAATTAAGCTACGATTACACACACTGATTTAATTGTCATCAATTTGTGTTGCAATGGCATTGTGAAATAAACCGGTGTGTGTAACATACCCAGTTGACACCGATTTATGCGTTGCTGAAACATTGCAAGTTTTTCCCATACGAAAATGTTCTATAGAATCCTATAGAATATTCTATTGGAATTTGGGACTCTATGGAATATTCTATTGGATTTATAGATCCAACAGAATATTCTATAGAATATTCTATGGCATTTCTAAAATTCTATAGAATCCAATAGAATATTCTATAGAATCTGTCCCAATTTCTTATTGAATATTGAATATTCCATAGAATATTCTATAGCACATTTTCGTATGATAAGGGATCAAAAACTTGCAATGAAAATCTGCAACGCTGCAAAAATCGATAAGTGTAACATACCTGTCACCGATTTGTGTTGCAATCATGTCAAATTTCGTTTGTTCAAGCTCCACCCATCCTTCAATGGTTTATTTTAAAAAACTTGTTTTTTCTTCAACACAAACTGATGTGTGTAGCCGGGACAAATCAGTGTGTGTAACCGTAAGTTTTACAATAACACATTTAAATTGCATGTGATTTAGTTTGGCATTGCAATTAGCACAACTCTGTCTCATGCAAATAGTGTGCAAATAAAATTAATATTAAAATTACATAAAAATGCATATCTGATGTGGGATTTTACATAGTACTTGTAATCTTTGGGTTCCTTCTGAGCAAAATTACAGTATATCTTGTCCTTCCTAAATTTCATTATCATAGACTTCTTTTGGGTCAAAGTTGGTCAAAATTTTCTTGTATTTACACAATAATGAAGATAATTAAGTGTGAAATAAAATGTAGATGCATAGTGTTGTAAACACTGTTTCTTTCCAAAGGCTTCCTTTTTCAACATCACTTCCGGTAAGTTAAGTTAGTTTGACAGCAATGAAGATGAAATTTTTGACAACTAGATATATATTGCAATTTTGCTTAGGAATACCCAAAGAACAAATATATAAAATACCCACACAGGTGAGATAGGCAAGCACATTGAAACATACATCTTTTGCATTAACTTTTTTGTTGACATCATCAGCTGCCTTGACTGTAGAGAAATGGTAAGTCAAACCAATTGCAGGAGGAGTTATCCACCATAACACCTTACTACCTCTCTAAATAAATTTATCATAATAATTATCATTAAAATATACTCCTCACTTCCTCAAAATAACCTTTACATATAATTATTTTGGCATAATCTCACTCTCTTCAATTATATATTAGGTGGACTAATCATTTTCAGCAATATACCTTAATAAATATATAATTTGAACTGTTTAAGTATACCCAACCAGTGAACTAAATTTTTACAACTGGAACACAAACTCCTGGCTGAAATTTAAAGTGTATATGAAACGAAAATTAAGTTTGTCTTATTTGAAAGTACTCTTAAAATAATGGGAATATCAATTTACAGCTTTTTCATATTTTACTTAGTTCTTGAGATATTTAGACTTATGTGATATTCAAATGAGATAACTTATGGTTCGTTTTTTCACTAATTAACATATCATGAATATTCTTAAGATTATTGAACAAAATCACTTGAAACTTTGCATATAATTGCTACAGTTCATGCAACGAAACATGAAAGACAAGTTACAAGTGATTTTGATCAATAATCTTAACAATATTCACGATTTTCGAAAAATTAGAATGTTAATTAGCAAAAGAAACGAACCATAAGTTATCTCATTTGAATATCACATAAGTCTAAATATCTCAAGAACTAAGTAAATTATAAAAAAGCTGTAAATTGATATTCCCATTATTTTAAGAGTTCTTTCAAATAAGACAAACTTAATTTTCATTTCATATACACTTTAAGTGAAGTGAACTATATTACATAGCTTTCAGTCCCCCAACCAACCGTTCCTTAAGGCTCATTTACACACTAATATTTTCTGCGATTTATCTCCTTCTGCAAACATGCAATCAAATGGATTGACTTACAAATGCATTGAACCATTTGTGCCAAAGTATATGATTCAATACTTTTGTGAGTCATCCATTCAATCACATGTGTCAGGATGAGAAAATTGAAGCAAAAGTTGCCTGTATAAATGGACCTTTACGGAGTCAAAAGGTAACATGCAGACAGTGTAGGGGACTGAATCCAATGTGATATACAAAAATCCTAACTGAACTTTTGAAGTGCGATGACTGAAATTAGTGTTCCAGATATGAAGAATATAGTTCACTGTACCCGACACACTTCTTGTTCAGTGATGGATTACCAGTTGTCGGTCATGTACTGTATGTAGGCTAAATAAAATCCACAGGCCTCATAGTGCACTGATCTAATTTCTATGAAAAAACTGATATTGATATCAGTGTTATATCCAGAGATAATTTGAGCATCCCGGGAACTCCATCACTGGTGAATTCAGCAACAATATTCAACTACAGAAGACATGAGAACCATCTAAGGGGGTGCTGGGGCATGTCCTAAATTTAGATTCTCAGAAATGCCATTTCCTGCATTCTGAGGCCGTGCATGGTCTTCCCATAATCACAATTTTCTATGAATGACAAATGAGGTCGGAGCTAACTATTTGGAAGTATTTATTTCTAGTTTTTAAAAGCTTGAGTTGGAATATAACTGAACAGACGATCAGGTCTGTATACTACCATCTCATAGCTTTATTAAAAATAAAAATAATGCTAATAAAAATGTATTCTCTGGGAATTACAGGCCTCCTGCAAACCTGTAGGCTTCAGCCTACTCAGTAATCTGCCACTGTTCTTGTTGCTAAATAAACAGGGGCTGTTACAAGTAAAGCTAGCAAGGGGGGATGTAAAGAAAATAATTACCTGATTTTTCAAATTATTCATTATGCTACCTGAAAATATTTTCCATTTGATCATAAAATCCAGGGCTGAATGAAAATGTTTCAGGTTAGGGGGCTTGTCAAGTGCCCAAAGGTGTGAGAACCCCCTAGGGTGGGTCCAGGGGCCTACCCCCCCCCCCCCCCCCCGAGAATGTTTGATTTTCTTACTCTTGGAAACATGATTTCCTGCATTTCAAGGTTGGACATTCCTCTGCACCATACGTCTGTGCTAACTGGCAGCAGAAAACTCATGCTTTGACATTGAATTTTTAAGGGGCCAGCCCCCTGCTTCTGAAAAGGGAGCGTGAATAGGGAGCATCAGCGCCCCCCACATTACATCTTATACAGCATATAAGTTCACTTTGCTCTAAACTGCATGTAAACGCAAGAGGATTTCTTAATTTTACTTTTTAATTTTATATCCCAGGTGACTGCTGAAGAAGTTAAAATTTACATTTGGTTGATAGCAGACAGTTATTGGTCCATTAGTGAACTTGCATAATTTTAGCATTTTATTTTTGTCAAAACGAAAGCTCTGGTCCTCTAGCTAAGCTGTGCAGAAAATCTCGAAAGCGGTAAAACAAATATTTTCTAAAATACTACCAATATGCCTTCTTTTGTTCCTTATTCTGTTTTTCTAATCCTATCACAATAATCAGATTTTACAATTAATATATTTCCCTCGGTCAAGCACTAAATAAATAAACAACAAAACTGCACGTTGCTATAGTAGATATACTTGCTTAAACTAACAATAAAGTAAAGCAAACTTAATTTTACATGATTTAAACTACAAACATGATAGAGAGCACGGAAGGTTACCTACCAGCATTGCAGAGGCCATCTTGGAAAATACGCGGTCTTACAAAACAATCCCTGGGGATGACTGGTGGACTTTATACCCTTTTGTTTGGGATAACATATTCCCATATACGAGAATTAATTTATATGGAGATACATTTTCAAATTTGTATTACACCAACCTCGTCCCCAGGGTATTTTGCCTCCACGTTGGGAGTCGGCGAAAATGGCCCTGGCATCGGCTGGTCACGTGACACCCAGAATTTTGGGGTGTTTTGGCAAGAAAATTTATGCGGTCTTTGTGTTTCGTTTTTGTATAATACGTATACATGAATAATAAATAAGAAATATTTAACGCTCTGCCGAATCACTCATGTGAACCTTTATCATAAGTGCAACTGGCTAGCATTATTCATCATGATACTCCCCACGATTATCCAGGATACATTTAAATGTCGGGAAGAAACATATATCTAATGTTGTACTTGACTTTAACCAAAGCTATCGTTACAATTCTTTGGATGAACTTCGCAGAGTGGATTTATTGCAATTCATATTTTGATGAATAAATTACAATGTATCTGAATTAATCAAGTTTTTAAACCGGCCAATCCGATTATAGAATCGACCAGCCGATGCCAGGGCCATTTTCGCCGACCTCCCAACGTGGAGGCAAAATGCCCTGGGGACGAGGTTGGTATTACACATGAACGAAGGAATAAAATGCTTGATTGCACTCGTACCAAAATTATGCAAGATGTTTGCATAAAATAAAGATGAGTGCAATCAAGCATTTCTACACGGAGAATCTTATGATCAGATTTTTATTAAATTCTCATCCAAATCTCTACCAATTTCAACCAAAATTTAATGAGTTGGTCCTTGGTCTATGCTCAATCTTTCCACAACTTTCATGATAACCTGAGTGGTATGGGTAGACAGACAGGCAGTGGACAGACAGTGGACAGACAGACAGACAGACAGACAGACAGACAGACAGACAGACAGACAGACAGACAGACAGACAGACAGACAGACAGACAGACAGACAGACAGACAGACAGACAGACAGACAGACAAACAAACAAACAAACAAACAAACAAACAAACAAACAAACAAACAAACAAACAAACAAACAAACGGACGGACGGACGGGCGGGCGGGCGGGCGGGCGGGCGGGCGGGCGGACGGACGGACGGACGGACCGACCGACCGACCGACAGACAGACAGACAGACAGACAGACAGACAGACAGACAGACAGACAGACAGACAGACAGACAGACAGACAGACAGACAGACAGACAGACAGACAGACAGACAGACAGACAGGCAGACAGAGAAACTTATCATCTTAAATAAATAAATAAATAAATAAATAAATAAATAAATAAATAAAATAAATAAATAATATATTTTTTCAAAATTTTGTACCCGATTTTTGTACCCGGAGATTATATCAGATACTTTAACATGTGAAAATAGCTTTGACTTACGTGTCTCAAGTATTAAAACCGGAAAATTAACGAAGATGTCAACAATAAAGCAGAGAATTTTATCCACAGATTCAAACGGTGTTGAAAAGGCGAAAATGCGAAGTGATGTGTTGATAAATAAAGCTTCAGAAGCAGAATCACAACTAGAAATTGAAAAGGAAGTTGACAACGCACTCAAAGATAAAAGATTGTTGGTGCTTGCAATTCACTTCTGTAACGTTTTATATTCTTCTTGTTTTTGGATCAATGTTGGAATTTACCCGGTAAGGAAACCAAGGCGTCGTTTTAAGGATTTTGATGAAAGTAACACAAATATATACACATGTATTAGGTGGTTAATATTTGCTATCAAATGATACACTGGTACCGGCTGGATGTGGTCACTTGTGGCGCACGCCAACTTTGTGGACTGTAGTCCAGTATTTGGTAGCATAACATAGAATGTGTATAAGATGCCTGGGGGTGATTGGGACTATCCCAGACCTTAGCTCAAAAATCAATACCGTAACCCAGACTTATCTCAGACCAAAATTAATTAGACTTTGTATACCCTATAGACCTTATTAAAAAATGGCTGCTGAATTAGAATTCTTTTATGTGCATATAAATTAGCCCTTATGATCTCATTTTAAAGTAAAAATTCTTTTGAATTTTCCACATGAAAACGAGTTCATAAGGGCTAATTTATATGTATATAAAAGAATTTTAATTCAGTGGCCATTTTTAAATAAGGTCTATATATACCACTCTAGACCTTGGAGCTTGAAAACCATACCCTATTAGGGCAGCAAATACCTGTATCTCTTATATACGAGTAACCCACAACCCCCCAGGATAAGATGTTTATGCAAATTAAATTTTTGATACTTCGATCCAGATAAATGATCCAGGAATTTACACCAGTATATTCAGAATTTTATTTGCATTCTATTTGTGGGTTATATATATATATATATATATATATATATATATATATATATATATGATGTGGATGATGACAGCACTCACTCATTCACTTGCCCACACACTCAGTCACTCACTCACGCACTCACTTGCTCAGGTATACCTACCCACACAATCACTCACTCAGGCACTCACTCAGGCACTCACTCACTCACGCACTCACTCACTCACTCACTCACTCACTCACTCACTCACTCACTCACTCACTCACTCACTCACTCACTCACTCACTCACTCACTCACTCACTCACTCACTCACTCACTCACTTCCTCACTTTCTCCCTCACTTGCTCTCTCACTTGCTCACTCACTCACTCACTCACTCACTCACTCACTCACTCACTCACTCACTCACTCACTCACTCACTCACTCACTCACTCACTCACTCACTCAATCACTCACTCAATCACTCACTCAATCACTCACTCAATCACTCACTCAATCACTCACTCAATCACTCACTCAATCACTCACTCAATCACTCACTCAATCACTCACTCAATCACTCACTCAATCACTCACTCAATCACTCACTCAATCACTCACTCTGACACTCACTCACTCACTCACTTGCTCCCTCACTTGCTCCCTCACTTGCTCAATCCCTCCCTCACTCTTTCCCTCACTCACTCCCTCACTCCTTCGCTCAATTCCTCACTCCCTCCCTCCCTCCTTCCTTCACTCGCTCCCTCACTCGCTCCCTCACTCGCTCCCTCACTTCCTGCCTCACTTGCTACCTCACTTGCTCCATCACTTGCTGCTTCACTTGCTCCCTCACTCACTCCATCACTTACTCCCTCACTTGCTCCCTCACTTGCTTGCTGCCTCACTTGCTCCCTCACTTGCTCACTCCTACCCTCACTTGTTCCCTCACTCCTTCCCTCACTCACTCCCTCACTCCCTCCCTCACTCGCTCCCTCACTTCCTCACTCACTCCCTCACTTCCTCACTCACTCCCTCACTCACTCACTCCCTTACTCACTCCCTCACTTGCTGCCTCACTTGCTCCCTCACTCCCTTACTTGCTGCTTTACTCGCTCCCTCACTCACTCCCTCACTTGCTCGCTCACTCGCTCCCTCCCTCACTTGCTCACTCCCTCGCTCCTTTACTCACTCACTCACTCACTCACTCACTCACTCGCTCCTTTACTCACTTGCTCCCTCACTCCCTTACTCACTCCCTCACTCCCTTACTCACTCCCTCACTCCCTCCTTCCCTCACTCCCTCACTCACTCCCTCACTCACTTACTACCTCACTTGCTACCTCATTTTCTCCCTCACTTGCTCCCTCACTCACTCCATCACTTACTCCCTCACTTGCTCCATCACTTGCTTGCTGCCTCGCTTGCTCCCTCACTTGCTCCATCACTTGCTTGCTCCCTCACTTGCCCCCTCACTTGCTCCCGCACTTGCTGCATCACTTGCTTGCTCCCTCACTAATGCTCCCTCACTTGCTCCCTCACTTGCTCAATCACTTGCTCCCTCACTTGCTCCCTCACGTGCTCCCTCACTTGCTCCCTCACTTGCTCCATCACTTGCTCCCTCACTTGCTCCCTCACGTGCTCCCTCACTCACTCCATCACTTACTCCCTCACTTGCTCCATCACTTGCCTGCTGCCTCGCTTGCTCCCTCACTTGCTCCATCACTTGCTTGCTCCCCCACTTGCTCCCTCACTTGCTCCATCACTTGCTCCCTCACGTGCTCCCTCACTTGCTTCCTCACTTGCTCCATCACTTGCTCCCTCACTTGTTCCCTCACTCACTCCCTCACTTACTCCCTCACTTGCTCCATCACTTGCTTGCTCCCTCACTTGCTCCCTCACTTGCTCCCTCACTTGCTCCTTCACTTGCTCCCTCCCTTATTAGATTATTTTACAAATTGCCATGTATATAGTTTAGTTTTGTTTTGTTGTTGTTGTTTTTTTCCCCTTTTTTATGCTCAGTTTTGTATACTCTTCATATTTGGAGGCAATTAAGGTTTCACTCCCTCACTTGCTGTCTCCCTCGCTCCCTCACTCCCTCACTTGCTCCCTCACTCGTTCCCTCGCTTGCTCCCTCACTCACTCCATCACTCCATCACTCCATCACTTGCTCCCTCACTCACTCCCTCACTTGCTCCATCACTTGCTCCCTCACTCACTCCCTCACTTGCTCACTCACTCACTCCATCACTCACTCCATCACTTGCTCACTCACTCACTCCATCACTCACTCCATCACTTGCTCCCTCACTCACTCCCTCACTTTCTCCCTCACTCACTCCTTCACTCACTCCATCACTTGCTCCCTCACTCACTCCCTCACTTGCTCACTCACTCGCTCCCTCACTCCCTCCCTCACTCGCTCCATCACTTGCTGCCTTACTTGCTCCCTCCCTCCATCACCTACTTGCTCCCTCACTCACTCCCTCACTCCCTCACTCACTCCCTTACTCACTCACTCCCTCACTCGCTGCCTCACTCACTCCTTCACTCACTCCCTCACCCCCTCACTGCCTCACTCCCTCCTTCCCTCACTCACTCCCTCACTCACTCCCTCACTTGCTCCTTCACTTGCTCCCTCACTTGCTCCATCACTTGCTTGCTCCCTCACTTGCTCCCTCACTCACTCCATCACTTACTCCCGCACTCGCGCCCTCACTCACTCACTCCCTCACTTGCTGCCTCACTTGCTCCCTCACTCCCTCACTCGCTCCCTCACTCGCTCCCTCACTTGCTCCCTCACTTGCTCTCTCACTCACTCCCTCACTCACTCCCTCACTCGCTCCCTCACTTGCTCCCTCACTTGCTCCATCACTTGCTCCCTCACTTGCTCCCTCACTCACTCCCTCACTCGCTCCCTCACTTGCTCCATCACTTGCTCCCTCACTTGCTCCCTCACTTGCTCCATCACTTGCTCCCTCACTTACTCCCTCACTCGCTCACTCACTTGCTCCCTCACTTGCTCCCTCACTTGCTCCCTCACTTGCTCCATCACTTGCTGCCTCACTCACTCCATCACTTACTCCCTCACTTGCTCCATCACTTGCTGCCTCACTTGCTCCCTCTCTCAGTCCATCACATACTCGCTCCCTCACTCATTCCCACTTGCTCGCTCCCTCACTTGCTCCCTCCCTCACTTGCTCCCTCACTTCCTCACTTGCTCCCTTACTCCTTCCCTCACTCGCTCCCTTACTCACTCACTCCCTTACTCACTCACTCACTCACTCCCTTACTCACTCCCTCACTCACTCCCTCACTCACTCCCTCACTTGCTGCCTCACTCGCTGCCTCACTCGCTCCCTCACTCGCTCCCTCACTCCCTCCCTCCCTCACTTGCTGCCTCACTTGCTCCCTCACTCACTCCCTCACTCGCTCCCTCACTCCCTCACTTGCTGCCTCACTCACTCCATCACTTACTCCCGCACTCGCTCCCTCACTCACTCACTCCCTCACTTGCTGCCTCACTTGCTCCCTCACTCACTCCCTCACTCGCTCCCTCACTTGCTCCCTCACTCACTCCCTCACTCGCTCCCTCACTCGCTCCCTCGCTTGCTCCCTCACTTGTTCTCTCACTCACTCCCTCACTCACTCCCTCACTCGCTCTCACTCGCTCCCTCACTTGCTCCCTCACTTGCTCTCTCACTCACTCACTCCCTCACTCACTCCCTCACTCGCTCCCTCACTCGCTCCCTCACTTGCTCCCTCACTCACTCACTCCCTCACTCGCTCCCTCACTCGCTCCCTCACTTGCTCCATCACTTGCTCCCTCACTTGCTCCCTCACTTGCTCCATCACTTGCTCCCTCACTTACTCCCTCACTCGCTCACTCACTCACTTGCTGCCTCACTTGCTCCCTCACTTGCTCCCTCACTTGCTGCCTCACTCACTCCATCACTTACTCCCTCACTTGCTCCATCACTTGCTGCCTCACTTGCTCCCTCTCTCAGTCCATCACATACTCGCTCCCTCACTCATTCCCACTTGCTCGCTCCCTCAGTTGCTCCCTCACTTCCTCACTTGCTCCCTTACTCCTTCCCTCTCTCGCTCCCTTACTCACTCACTCCCTTACTCACTCACTCACTCACTCACTCACTCACTCACTCACTCACTCACTCACTCACTCACTCACTCACTCACTCACTCACTCACTCACTCACTCACTCACTCACTCACTCACTTGCTGCCTCACTCACTCCCTCACTTGCTGCCTCACTCGCTGCCTCACTCGCTCCCTCACTCGCTCCCTCACTCCCTCCCTCACTCGCTCCCTCACTCCCTCCCTCCCTCACTTGCTGCCTCACTCACTCCATCACTTACTCCCGCACTCGCTCCCTCACTCATTCCCTCGCTTGCTCCCTCACTTGCTCCCTCACTCCTTCCCTCATTCACTCACTCACTCACTCGCTCGCTCCCTTACTCACTGGCTCCCTCACTTGCTGTCTCACTCACTCCCTCACTTGCTGCCTCACTTGCTCCATCACTTGCTGCCTCACTTGCTCCCTCACTCACTCCATCACTTACTCCCTCACTTGCTCCCTCACTCATTCCCTCGCTTGCTCCCTCACTTGCTCCCTCACTCCTTCCCTCATTCACTCACTCACTCACTCCCTCGCTCGCTCCCTTACTCACTCGCTCCCTCACTTGCTGTCTCACTCACTCCCTCACTTGCTGCCTCACTTGCTCCCTCACTTGCTGCCTCACTCACTCCCTCACTCATTCCCTCACTCGCTCCCTCACTCCCTCCCTCCCTCACTTGCTGCCTCACTCACTCACTCCCTCACTCATTCCCTCACTCGCTCCCTCACTCCCTCCCTCCCTCACTTGCTGCCTCACTCACTCCATCACTTACTCCCGCACTCACTCCCTCACTCATTCCCTCACTCGCTCGCTCACTCCCTCCCTCCCTCACTTGCTGCCTCACTCACTCCATCACTTACTCCCGCACTCCCTCCCTCCCTCACTTGCTGCCTCACTCACTCCCTCACTTGCTGCCTCACTTGCTCCCTCACTTGCTCCATCACTTGCTCCCTCACTTGCTCCCTCACTCACTCCCTCACTCGCTCCCTCACTTGCTCCATCACTTGCTCCCTCACTTGCTCCCTCACTTGCTCCATCACTTGCTCCCTCACTTACTCCCTCACTCGCTCACTCACTTGCTCCCTCACTTGCTCCCTCACTTTCTCCCTCACTTGCTCCATCACTTGCTGCCTCACTCACTCCATCACTTACTCCCTCACTTGCTCCATCACTTGCTGCCTCACTTGCTCCCTCTCTCAGTCCATCACATACTCGCTCCCTCACTCATTCCCACTTGCTCGCTCCCTCACTTGCTCCCTCCCTCACTTGCTCCCTCACTTCCTCACTTGCTCCCTTACTCCTTCCCTCACTCGTTCCCTTACTCACTCACTCCCTTACTCACTCACTCACTCACTCACTCACTCACTCACTCACTCCCTTACTCACTCACTCACTCACTCCCTTACTCACTCACTCACTCCCTTACTCACTCACTCACTCACTCCCTTACTCACTCACTCACTCCCTCACTCACTCCCTCACTTGCTGCCTCACTCACTCCCTCACTCCCTCACTTGCTGCCTCACTCGCTGCCTCACTCGCTCCCTCACTCGCTCCCTCACTCCCTCCCTCCCTCACTTGCTGCCTCACTTGCTCCCTCACTCACTCCCTCACTCGCTCCCTCACTCACTCCCTCACTTGCTCCCTCACTCACTCCATCACTTACTCCCTCACTCGCTCCCTCACTCACTCACTCCCTCACTTGCTGCCTCACTTGCTCCCTCACTCACTCCCTCACTCGCTCCCTCACTCGCTCCCTCACTCGCTCCCTCACTTGCTCCTTCACTTGCTCTCTCACTCACTCCCTCACTCACTCCCTCACTCGCTCTCACTCGCTCCCTCACTTGCTCCCTCACTTGCTCTCTCACTCACTCCCTCACTCACTCCCTCACTCGCTCCCTCACTCGCTCCCTCACTCGCTCCCTCACTCACTCCCTCACTCGCTTCCTCACTCGCTCCCTCACTTGCTCCATCACTTGCTCCCTCACTTGCTCCCTCACTTGCTCCATCACTTGCTCCCTCACTTACTCCATCACTTGCTCCCTCACTCACTTGCTGCCTCACTTGCTGCCTCACTTGCTCCCTCACTTGCTCCATCACTTGCTGCCTCACTCACTCCATCACTTACTCCCTCACTTGCTCCATCACTTGCTGCCTCACTTGCTCCCTCTCTCAGTCCATCACATACTCGCTCCCTCACTCATTCCCACTTGCTCGTTCCCTCACTTGCTCCCTCACTTCCTCACTTGCTCCCTTACTCCTTCCCTCACTCGCTCCCTTACTTACTCACTCCCTTACTCACTCACTCACTCACTCACTCACTCACTCACTCACTCACTCACTCACTCACTCACTCACTCACTCACTCACTCACTCACTCACTCACTCACTCACTCACTCACTCACTCACTCACTCACTCACTCACTCACTCACTCACTCACTCACTCACTCACTCACTCACTCACTCACTCACTCACTCACTCACTCACTCACTCACTCACTCACTCACTCCCTTACTCACTCACTCACTCACTCACTCACTCACTCACTCACTCACTCACTCACTCACTCACTCACTCACTCCCTCACTTGCTGCCTCACTCACTCACTCACTTGCTGCCTCACTCACTCACTTGCTGCCTCACTCACTCACTTGCTGCCTCACTCACTCCCTCACTTGCTGCCTCACTCCCTCACTTGCTGCCTCACTCACTCCCTCACTTGCTGCCTCACTCCCTCACTTGCTGCCTCACTCACTCCCTCACTTGCTGCCTCACTCCCTCACTTGCTGCCTCACTCCCTCACTTGCTGCCTCACTCACTCACTTGCTGCCTCACTCCCTCACTTGCTGCCTCACTCACTCCCTCACTTGCTGCCTCACTCCCTCACTTGCTGCCTCACTCCCTCACTTGCTGCCTCACTCACTCACTTGCTGCCTCACTCACTCCCTCACTTGCTGCCTCACTCACTCCCTCACTTGCTGCCTCACTCACTCCCTCACTTGCTGCCTCACTCACTCACTTGCTGCCTCACTCCCTCACTTGCTGCCTCACTCACTCACTTGCTGCCTCACTCACTCCCTCACTTGCTGCCTCACTCCCTCACTTGCTGCCTCACTCACTCCCTCACTTGCTGCCTCACTCGCTCCCTCCCTCGCTCCCTCACTCGCTCCCTCACTCACTCCCTCACTCCCTCCCTCCCTCACTTGCTGCCTCACTCACTCCATCACTTACTCCCGCACTCGCTCCCTCACTCATTCCCTCGCTTGCTCCCTCACTTGCTCCCTCACTCCTTCCCTCATTCACTCACTCACTCACTCGCTCGCTCCCTTACTCACTGGCTCCCTCACTTGCTGTCTCACTCACTCCCTCACTTGCTGCCTCACTTGCTCCATCACTTGCTGCCTCACTTGCTCCCTCACTCACTCCATCACTTACTCCCTCACTTGCTCCCTCACTCATTCCCTCGCTTGCTCCCTCACTTGCTCCCTCACTCCTTCCCTCATTCACTCACTCACTCACTCCCTCGCTCGCTCCCTTACTCACTCGCTCCCTCACTTGCTGTTTCACTCACTCCCTCACTTGCTGCCTCACTTGCTCCCTCACTTGCTGCCTCACTCACTCCCTCACTCATTCCCTCACTCGCTCCCTCACTCCCTCCCTCCCTCACTTGCTGCCTCACTCACTCCATCACTTACTCCCGCACTCGCTCCCTCACTCACTCACTCCCTCACTTGCTGCCTCACTTGCTCCCTCACTCACTCCCTCACTCGCTCCCTCACTCGCTCCCTCACTTGCTCCCTCACTTGCTCTCTCACTCACTCCCTCACTCACTCCCTCACTCACTCGCTCCCTCACTCGCTCCCTCACTTGCTCCATCACTTGCTCCCTCACTTGCTCCCTCACTCACTCCCTCACTCGCTCCCTCACTTGCTCCATCACTTGCTCCCTCACTCGCTCCCTCACTTGCTCCATCACATGCTCCCTCACTTGCTCCCTCACTCACTCCCTCACTCGCTCCCTCACTTGCTCCATCACTTGCTCCCTCACTTGCTCCCTCACTTGCTCCATCACTTGCTCCCTCACTTACTCCCTCACTCGCTCACTCACTTGCTCCCTCACTTGCTCCCTCACTTGCTCCCTCACTTGCTCCATCACTTGCTGCCTCACTCACTCCATCACTTACTCCCTCACTTGCTCCATCACTTGCTGCCTCACTTGCTCCCTCTCTCAGTCCATCACATACTCGCTCCCTCACTCATTCCCACTTGCTCGCTCCCTCACTTGCTCCCTCCCTCACTTGCTCCCTCACTTCGTCACTTGCTCCCTTACTCCTTCCCTCACTCGCTCCCTTACTCACTCACTCCCTTACTCACTCCCTCACTCCCTCACTTGCTGCCTCACTCACTCCATCACTTACTCCCGCACTCGCTCCCTCACTCACTCACTCCCTCACTTGCTGCCTCACTTGCTCCCTCACTCACTCCCTCACTCACTCGCTCCCTCACTCGCTCCCTCACTTGCTCCCTCACTTGCTCTCTCACTCACTCCCTCACTCACTCCCTCACTCACTCCCTCACTCACTCCCTCACTTGCTGCCTCACTCGCTGCCTCACTCGCTCCCTCACTCGCTCCCTCACTCGCTCCCTCACTCCCTCCCTCCCTCACTTGCTGCCTCACTCACTCCATCACTTACTCCCGCACTCGCTCCCTCACTCCCTCGCTTGCTCCCTCACTTGCTCCCTCACTCCTTCCCTCATTCACTCACTCACTCCCTCGCTCGCTCCCTTACTCACTCGCTCCCTCATTTGCTGTCTCACTCACTCCCTCACTTGCTGCCTCACTTGCTCCATCACTTGCTGCCTCACTTGCTCCCTCACTCACTCCATCACTTACTCCCTCACTTGCTCCCTCACTCACTCATTCCCTCGCTTGCTCCCTCACTTGCTCCCTCACTCCTTCCCTCACTCACTCACTCACTCCCTCGCTCGCTTGCTCGCTCCCTTACTCACTCGCTCCCTCACTTGCTGTCTCACTCACTCCCTCACTTGCTGCCTCACTTGCTCCCTCACTTGCTGCCTCACTCACTCCCTCACTCATTCCCTCACTCGTTCCCTCACTCGCTCCCTCACTCATTCCCTCACTCGCTCCCTCACTCCCTCCCTCCCTCACTTGCTGCCTCACTCACTCCATCACTTACTCCCGCACTCGCTCCCTCACTCACTCACTCCCTCACTTGCTGCCTCACTTGCTCCCTCACTCACTCCCTCACTCGCTCCCTCACTCGCTCCCTCACTTGCTCCCTCACTTGCTCTCTCACTCACTCACTCCCTCACTCACTCCCTCACTCGCTCCCTCACTCGCTCCCTCACTTGCTCCATCACTTGCTCCCTCACTTGGTCCCTCACTCACTCCCTCACTCGCTCCCTCACTTGCTCCCTCACTTGCTCCCTCACTTGCTCTCTCACTTGCTCTCTCACTTGCTCCCTCACTTGCTCACTCACTTGCTCCCTCACTTGCTCCCTCACTTGCTCCCTCACTTGCTCCC
The DNA here is from genome assembly GCA_964035015.1 of Corallium rubrum. Classification (NCBI taxonomy): domain Eukaryota; kingdom Metazoa; phylum Cnidaria; class Anthozoa; order Scleralcyonacea; family Coralliidae; genus Corallium; species Corallium rubrum. Next base: position 3,868,854 of record OZ036010.1, read on the forward strand.
TCACTTGCTCTCTCACTTGCTCTCTCACTTGCTCCCTCACTTGCTCTCTCACTTGCTCCCTCACTTGCTCTCTCACTTGCTCTCTCACTTGCTCACTCACTTGCTCACTCACTTGCTCCCTCACTTGCTCCCTCACTTGCTCCCTCACTTGCTCCCTCACTTGCTCCCTCACTTGCTCCCTCACTTGCTCCCTCACTTGCTCCCTCACTTGCTCTCTCACTTGCTCTCTCACTTGCTCCCTCACTTGCTCACTCACTTGCTCCCTCACTTGCTCCATCACTTGCTCCCTCACTTGGTCCCTCACTCACTCCCTCACTCGCTCCCTCACTTGCTCCCTCACTTGCTCCCTCACTTGCTCTCTCACTTGCTCTCTCACTTGCTCCCTCACTTGCTCACTCACTTGCTCCCTCACTTGCTCCCTCACTTGCTCCCTTACTTGCTCTCTCACTTGCTCCCTCACTTGCTCACTCACTTGCTCCCTCACTTGCTCCCTCACTTGCTCCCTCACTTGCTCCCTCACTTGCTCCCTCACTTGCTCCCTTACTTGCTCTCTCACTTGCTCCCTCACTCCTTCCTTTACTCACTCCTTCACTTGCTCCTTCAATCACTTTCTCACTCACATGCACTCACTCACATGCACTCACTCCCTTGCTCACTCACTTACCCACCCACTCACTCTTTCCTTCCCACCCTCCCTCCCTCACTACCTCCCACCCTTACCCACTCACTCACTCACTCACTCACTCACTCACTCACTCACTCACTCACTCACTCACTCACTCACTCACTCACTCACTCACTCACTCACTCACTCACTCACTCACTCACTCACTCACTCACTCACTCACTCACTCACTCACTCACTCACTCACTCACTCACTCACTCACTCACTCACTCACTCACTCACTCACTGTACAGACCCTGTAATACATTCTAATTGTTTATTCATTATTCCACAGTACATTACCAAAGCTATTGGTGTTGATATGATCACCTATGGCTACCTTCAGACGACATTTGGAGCTATGCAACTGCTGGGAGGACCAATATATGGACGTCTTGGAGATATATTTGGAAGCCGTGCTGTACTTGTTTTGGCTCATTCTTGCGGCATGTCATGTTATTTTCTCCTGGCAATTGCAACCACTCCATCCATGTTGTTTTTGTCAAGGCTACCGAGTTTATTGATGCACGGTGCACAAGGTGACAATCTTGATGTTTTGATTCATTTTTCTACTAAAATAACTTCCAAGCAATTTTGTCAAATAATACCATGTATATACATGTACAGTAATTGCAATTTCTTTGTGTTTACTAAACTGGATAGGTGCACAGATGGTTATGACTGATTTGACCAGCCACAAAGGTAACTAACTAATAGTATAGTATTTGTAGATCTCAGTACCTAATTGAATTAAATTTAATTTAAAAAATTAATTAAATTAAAAAAATTATTTTATTCATATAACGTCTAGTAAAGCGACTTTATTTATACAGTATTTAGATACTGATAAACCAATAAAGGATAAAGGACTGGGGGGCTAATCATCCTTCCTTGCAGCCAGTGGCTGAATTGCGAAGGACGCAGATCAATGTGACCGTGTCGAGGCACATTAAAGGCGCTTGGAGCAGCCGCCAACGACACAGTTCAGACCACGGATCACAGTTAAGATGTTGACTGTGAAAACCGGAGCACCCGGCGAAAAACCCTCGAAGCACAGGAGAGATCAACTACAACTCTACTCACATGAGGCTAAGCCCGACAACGGGGTCATTCTCAAGCGGTCACCCATCCAAGTACTAACCCCGTCTAACTGGGCTTAACTTTTTGGTGAGAGGCATCACGCTAACAGCACACGCCACCCGTGCTCAAAGGTCCTCACCCCTTGATGGAGCTAGTTAGTAGAATTAACTGGGGAAATTAGGGTTGATTTTGTGGTGTGGAGGAACCTGGAGAACGAGGTGAAAAACCCCTTGAAGCACAGTGGAGAACCAACACTGCTTGGTCACACATCCAAGTACTAACCCAATTCAACCAGGCTTAACTATCGTGTTGAGGGACAGCTCTAATGCACCCATGCCTCAAGGAGAAAACACGCAGCAAGGCAACTCAAGAGAGCAATGGATGAACAAGCCATCCATTCCTGCTTGAGTAGGCTAAAACAACCCTTTTAATGCCAGGTTTATTTATTTAGAACGTGCAGTAGCTTTGGGTCAACTTGGTTTTTCTTATGGTGCTGGTGTTATTATTGGTCCATTCGTTGGTGGACAGATATCAAAGTATTTTTCTCAGAGAGCAGCCATCGTCTTTGCTGCATTCTTATCTTTGTTTGCGATAGTATTTGTAATGCTCTTTGTGCCAAGATTTACCAGAAAAATAGGTAATTATCAGAAAGCAGAATCCTAGCTCCTAAGGCCTTGTCCACACATATCCGTTTTCGTTTGAGAACGCAACTTTTTTATCCGTTTTTCAAAAAATCCGCGTCCACACGAGAACAGGAAAACGGCGTTTTCAAAAAGTTCCACTTTGGCAGTCTGCGAAAAGTTCCGTTTTTGATAACCGCTTCATCGTTTATGTGTGGACGGAAGGCCAATCACATCTATAGTCAATCGAGATATGGTCTGGAAACTCGGCAAACTTCAAAGCGCCTATCATGAGTTGTGATTTTATGTTGGACCGTACCTTACACCGTGCACATCCTTTGTTTTAGGTTTATTAATATTAAATAAATAGCACGGTTGAGTGGTTGAACTGAAACGTTGCTATTCAGGACAATTCGTTCATTATACTAAAATACAATGGGTTCAGTGATCGTGCACAAAAATGTATAAAGGCGAACAAAAAGATAGAACAAAGACTTTAGCTGAGTTTCCAGACCATATCTCGATTGACTATGCCAATCCGTAACAAAAAAGTTGCGTTTTCAAAAATATCCGGATACGTGTGCAGGGCTCAAAATAGCGTTTCATGTCATGGCGACTGGTCAGTTCCAATTGTGACCGGTCAAAGGCGATTTTTAGCCGGTCAGATTTTACGAGCCGCCCCCCCCCCAAAAAAAACAACCCAACAACAAACCCAAAAAACAACCCAACAACAAACAAACAAACAAACAAACAAACAAACAAACAAACAAACAAACAAACAAACAAACAAACAAACAAACAAACAAACAAACAAACAAACAAACAAACAAACAAACAAACACAAAACAAAAAAACAAAAAAAACAAAACAACAACAACAAAAACATCCCCAAAACAAAAACAAAACAACAACCACAACCACAACAAACAAAAAACATGTATATTCAAACAAGTATACTCTACACTATATATATAAGCTAGTACTGATATGAACGTTTGTCATAAAAAGGAAATGCATGCATAGTTCACTTCAATATTATATAATATATATCAGACACTATGAAACGGGTTTACAACAGCACAACAAGAATCTTTTTAAGTTCCTTCAAGTGGAAGTAATAAAATTAATTGCAAGTAGTATGACCGGTCAAAATGACCTGCGTTATACAAATTTGACCGGTCACATTAAAAATTTGGCCGGTCATTGACCGGTGACCGGCCGTTATTTTGAGCCCTGCCGTGTGGACTGTTATTAGCTAGCTAGCGTCTGTTACAGTCATTTGTAACTCACTTTTCACAAAAATCTTCGGAAGTTCGTTCCGAAGTTCGCAAGTTTGTTAAGAAGTTCGTTTTGAACTACACATTTGATTGGTTGCTTGGTTCCTAGCAGCCAATCAAATTTGTATAATAATATAGTTCAAAACAAACTTTGAACTTCCCACAGTGATGAATTTACAGGGGGGTGCCCCCCTGGCCTTGGCCAAGGGGAAGTGCAGGGGGGTGCCAATTGCCTTGTCAAATCCAAGTACATTAAAGGCCGCATTCATTCAATGTCCGTGTGAACTATATGCTTCATAGATATATGATTCATATACTAGCTATCATATGATTCGTAGGTATTAATAGGTATAAAAAAAATTTTTCTGGCGGGCTTCGCCCCCCTACCCCCCAGCCCCACCACCAGCTCGGCCCCTGCCAGGGGCTGTCCTCAGACCCCTGCCGTAGCTCCCTCAGCGGCGCTCCACCCTACCTCGGTCACGCCCCACGCCGGAGGCCTGATCTCACTTCGCTCGCTCAGCACCCCACCCCCTCTACCAGGTCAAGCTGGATCCATCACTGACTTCCCAACGAACTTGCGAACTTCCCAACGAACTTCCAACGAACTTGCGAACTTCCCAACAAACTTGCGAACTTCCCAATGAATTTCCCAACATTTGGTGAAAAGTGAGTTACAATTATGACTGTAATACACTAACGTTCACAGTCGTACCACATGTACATGACTCTTAACATTATATCTTCTTAACAGAAATACCAAAGGAGGAAAAAAGCACATCCATATTCAATTTCAAAAAATTCAAAGAAATAATGCTTACTCCTGGTGTAGGATTCATCTATTTTATCAAGTTTTTAGCTGCAATGCCATTCGGGATTTTCCAGTCCATGTTTGCAGTGGTCGTTGTGAACACTTTTAAACTGACACCAGCACAACATGGCATGTTCATGTCATATGTAGGATCTTTAATGATTGTAAGTTTTACTTAGTACCATATTGCAGATGCCATGATGAAACTTGTGTTACTAAGTATATTTATAACTATGTGTGTTAATACATATGAAATTGTGTGCTTCAATGGTTTATTTGGACATGCAGAAAGGATTTTACCCTTTTTAGATGTTATTGCGGGGCTTGAAATTTTAAATTATCTTTTGAATACTAAACATCTCAACTTTGAAATATCTAAAATTCACTAAGGTTATGTTTTAAGACGTTGCGCTATATTGTAAGACGATATATACGTTACATTGCAAGGCTTTGCGCTACATTGTAAGACATTGCGCTACATTGTAAGACATTACGCTACGTTATAAGACGTTACGTTACATTGTAAGTCTGAAGATATTGTGCCACATTTTAAGACATTGCGCTACATTGTCAGACACGCTACATTGTAAGACAAGTGCGCTTCTAAGACATTACGCTACATTGTGTAAGACGTTACGCTACATTGTAAGACGTTGCGCTACATTGTAAGACATCGCGCTACATTGTAAGACAATTGCGCTACATTGTAAGACATTACGCTACATTGTAAGACGTTGCGCTACATTGTAAGACATTGCGCTACATTGTAAGACGTTACGCTACATTGTAAGACGTTACGCTACATTGTAAGACGTTGCGCTACATTGTAAGACGTTACGCTACATTGTAAGACGTTACGCTACATTGTAAGACGTTGCGCTACATTGTAAGACATTACGCTACATTACAATGCAGCATTATAAGACAATATAGCGTTATAATTGCGCTACATTATAAGACATTGTCATTGCGCCATAGTTGTAAGACATTATATATGCTACATTGTAAGGCGTTCACTTCAGATCGTTGTGCGCTATCGAAATTTTTATGGTATCCCAAATGAAACTAAAATCTAGTATCCCGTTGCATAATATTTTCAACTTATAGATTGTGCAAGGTTTTGGTATTGGATTTGTCACAAAAAGAGTGAATGAAAAAAATACTCTTGTTCTTGCCATGGTTTTGTGCACATTAGCCTACACCCTTTGGGTAAGTTAAACACATCATCCTCATTCTTTTTATATTTTTAATAATGCTTGATTTCTCAAGTAGGACAGACTTTAGACTACTGTACAGTACGTAAATGCTTGATTTCTCAAGTACATGTAGCTAGACACATTTTGATTACACTACTGTACATAAATTTCGAAAACTCATTAATATATAATTAATCAATGTCTGTTTACCCCGATACAGAACTGATATCAGTGTCTGTAAATGTGATACAAAACTGTTTAACAATACATCATTTCTGTATCACATTTACACACACTGATATCAGTTATGTAACAAGTGTACAGACACTTCAACTATCTTGAGTGAGGTCTCACACAAGATGAAGATGCAAACATTTGTTGAACAACATTTGTTGAATAACAAATGATGATCAGAACGGCTATTCATGGCACGTCACTTAGAATATACCCCAATACAGAACGGCCACTCATTCTGTAAATAGTACTTTTAAGTACTAAAGGAAGGATAAAAAAAAGAAAAAGAAAAGAAGGATAAAAAAAAGCAGGAAAGATATGTGAGGTGTGAATTAGACATTGGACGCATAATTATACTGTACCGTACATTATACTGTCAGTAGCAACATTTGAACCAATTATTAAAATGAAACTCACAGACAAAAGGCTGACAGGTTTTCAAATTTAATGTAGATTTTCCATTATTAGTGCTATACAGTGGCGGTCAAAATGGCCCTTTATGATTTTACTAAGGGGCCGTTCATATGAGGCGGGCTAGCCCAGTTACCGGGTTGATTTTATGCAACAAAAATCTGTAGGTATAGCACACGGAGTATTATAATTCCTTTTTGTAGTCAATTATAATTCCTTTTTGTAATACAGAAAAGAGCTTTACATATTATTTACGGATATGAATTGTCGTATTCAGAATTGCTCAATATCTCTGGATTATGTAGCCTAGCAAATCGTCGAGCAGAACTTTGTCAGACCTTTTACTGTAAAATAGTTAGTCAACCACAAGGAAGTTTGTACAAACTCCTTCCCTTTAATCTAACTCACACTTCAGTCACTTTGAGAAATACTAAGCCCATGTATGTTCCCTTATGTAGAACTAAGCGTTTTAAAGACACCTTTATAGTATCTGGAGCAAACACGTACAATAACTTAATATCTCTTTCTTAAATATGTTAAACTCATTTACATTTTAGAAGTACAATTTTTAGTGTAGTTTAATTCGGAAATTTCAGTTGTAAGCTATATATACCCTTAAATATAAGTAAATCCTTTATAGACTTATGTAAATCCTCCGTAATTCAGTTTATACTGTAAGTTTGAGGAAGTTTGTAGCAAATAAACGATCTAGCTATCTATCTAGTCAAAGAAAGATTTTCGTGACACAGAATCACCCCAGTAACCGGGCCGGCCCGTCTCAACATGAGCCGATCACGCGATTAATTAGGATCGTACAGTGGTTTTGAAACTTGCATAAGCTAAATTTACAAAGAATTGGTTTAGTTTTAATGTAAACGAGTTTTAACATTAATTCAAATCTCCTTCTGCGGCCGAGGAAAGCATTTCGTGACATGAATCAGCCCAGTTACCCGGGCTAGCCCGGCTCAGGTAAACAGCTCCTTAGGCCCCCCGTTCACGCTATACCGGGTAGGTTTTCGTGCCGGCACAAAAAATATCTAGTATAGTGTAAACAGATTCGATCGGCACGATATCGTGCCGAAGTAAGCCCCGTTCACACTATACCGGATAGCTTTTGTGCCGGCACGAAAACTCTCTCCTTCGCAGAGGTTCTTTCGGAGATCGGATGTACTTAAGTCCAGCTGACGCCTCCGAGCACGTCTCCGACGACCCCCGAAACCTCCAATCTGCGAAATTTAACCTCTGCGAGGAGAGAGGCACGAAAACCTGACGATACAACCAATCACCACGCTCTATTCTATTAATTTACTTCCGGAAAGATTTCGAACTCCGTTCACACTGGAGCTGCACGGCACAAAAAACTATCCAATACAAGATGTACCTCTTTGGACATCGGAGCGGCGCAGCGGCGTGCCGGCACAGAAATTGTGCCGGAACAGGCGTTTTGTGTGTGAACAGAAGGCTTATTCGGTATGGTTTTCGTGCCGGCACAAAAGCTATCCGGTATAATGTGAACGGGGCGTTAGTCTAATGACAATTTTAATCAACAAAGTTCCGGGCCGCTTAGTAAAATCATCCTAGTGGTAGGCAGGGCAAAAAAGGCCATCTTGGTGTGGCTTGGCATTGATTGGTTAACCTGATACCATAACTGTCTACCCTTGTAGTTCCTGAGCTATAACGCTGTGCATCTTTGTGTATTGGTTGTTCCTCTGGTGTTTGGTGGAGCATTATTTTCAGTGGTTACCAACTCTATCCTGACAAAGTTAGTTCCTGCTGAAGACACAGGATTTGTGCTGGGGCTCTCATTTGCAACGCAGTCACTTGTACGTACGATGTCACCCACCATAGCTGGAATGCTATTGACTCGTTTTGGACACACGTCATTCGGTGCAGTAGGTTTTACAATTTGTTCAACGGTAGCTTTGTTATTATTCATAAAACAGAACATTCGTACTGAAGCACAAACATTTGTACATAGTGATCAATAAATTAATTAATAAATTAATACCAATAATAAATAATAAATAATAGGAAAATTTAAATATTTATAGTTATCAATTAGTTGAATGTTTGCTTAGTTGAATGTTTGCATGGTGAGAAAAATTGAAATAGCAACAAATTGAAAAATAACCAGAATTGACCGTACCGAAAAAGATGGCGACTTGTACACTTAACCACAGTCCTTTGCCTTCAGTATTAGTATTGTTTCTTGCAGAATTATTGGAAGATATGGTTTAACAACGATCAACTTTGGTAGGAATGAGTTTCGTGCTTATTTAATCCATTTTACCATGAGAAACAATGTTTAGTTGTTATTTGAGTTGATTTGAGGTCGCAAAGCATTGTGGTTAAATGTACCGCCGCCATCTTTTTCGGTACCGTCAATTGACATTAACCCATTGCTGCTTAGGGGGTATTTACATGAATGGAGGAGGGCCAGCCCACCCTAGTAAGAGGGCTGGATTTCACCTCGCGTGAGTTGGCTTGTTTACCGACTTGTGCAGCTTTCCCACTGATTTCAAATAATAGACTCATTATACTGGATAGAGCATCCGGGACTGCTCGCTGTGAACTCGGAATAAATTAGTGGCGGCCATTTCAAGTGGGACCCACTTGGTTTTCATACAGGCACTTTTAAGTTCTCCCATAGCGACAGACACATGTTACAAAAATTTAGTTGGTTTTCGTTAAAACCCCGATCATTTAAAGCGAAAACCAGAGGCGAAAACTATGATTCAGCAATATTGTGGGTCCCACCGATATGGTGGCCGCGAGATTTTTAGCCTCACTTCCGACTTCAATTTTTGCCACACGCGAAACAATAGATGCTCTATCCAGTATAATGAGTCTATTATTTGAGATCAGTGAGCTTTCCCACGAAGCCCGAAATCATGTTTTCACAAACACGATTTGAATTTATAACAAACACATGAACAAACGCAACTTGTAAAATAAAAAGTTGACCAAAAAATATTAGTAAAAGCAAACTTTACCGTATATATAGACTTGCTCCAAGTCTGCCTCTTGTTGTTTCGAGATGGGTTATGTTTTGATTTAAAGGTGTAAGTGTGAAAAGTGGCGACGCGGGCGAGCAAAATGGCGAATATAAAAGGCGGCTGCCGCTCGCCCGCTTTTCTTCCCGTGGCCGGCCGCCTTTTATATTCGCATATATATTTTATATATTTTGCATAACCCATCTCGAAACAAACCCGTCTCGAAACAACAAGAGGCAGACTTGGAGCAAGTCTACCGTGTATGCTGAGCTTCGATTTGTTAGCCCTCCTAAGGCGAGATCCCGGGTTGTCTAGCCCTCCTAGGGAAATTTCCAGCCTGAGCCCTCCTAGGCGAGATCCCGGGTTGTCAATAGCGAGATCTCGCCTGGGATGGCTGGCTCTCTTGTCATGTAAACGCAAACAAATTTTTACAAGGAATTACGGTGAGAGGTGGGATCTCGACCTTCTCCATATAAACACCTCCTAGGATGTCTGGTGTTAGCTAGAGTGAAAAAAATAAAAGGGAAGTTTTTGGCAGGCTCAGGCAGGAATAGGTTAATGCAATTACGGTAAATCCAAATTCTATTCAACGATATCTGCTTGAACGGTTGTATCGTGTGCCAAGTGGAATGGCTCGTTGTTTTGGTGGTGCTGGTCGGTTGGCCGTCGTTGCACATTTGGGAATATGACGTGCAGCTGTCTCGGGTGCAAATCTTCTTGTGCAGTATTTACAAAATACATAGTCAGGATTTTCACTTGGTGGTGGAGGTGGTAGATCAGCAAGATTTCCTCCTTTTTTTACATAATCTTGCGCTTTCTTTGCATTGCGTATTGCATTGACAAAGTCCTCTGTTGAAACAAGTGGAAAATTAATATTTACAATTACTTGGTGTACTGTACCATGTATTATGTACTGTGTACTGTACTGTACTGTACTGTACTGTACTGTACTGTACTGTACTGTACTGTACTGTACTGTGCTGTACACTCTGTACTGTGGTGTGGTGTGTACTGTACTGACTGCTGTGTGCTGCGTACTGTGTACTGCAATGTAATGTAATGTAATGTAATGTAATGTAATGTAATGTAATGTAATGTAATGTAATGTAAGTACTATGTAAAGGCCGACAATGAGGACTAGACCGGGTTTTCAAGTACGAGGAATTCGTTCCAGTCCAAGGCGAAGCCGAGGACTGGAAGGAATTCCGAGCACTTGAAAACCCGGTCTAGTCCGAATTGGAGGCCTTTACATGACTTCTCAAAATCACTTAGTGTATTCCCAAAATGAATTAGTGCATTAGTAATTAGTGTATGGATGAATAACCGATTGTGTGAAGTAATATTTCAAGTCCAAGGACTTGAAATATTATTTCCAGTTCTTGGACTGGAAATAATATTTCAAGTCCTCTGCCCAGTACTTCCCTGGTATTTCAAGTCCCCTCACGTGGTGCAATTCAGCGCTTCTGATTGATTGATTATCTCATGAATTATTAATGAGTTTGAGAATGTAGTGTAGTGTAGTGTAGTGTAGTGTAGTGTAGTGTAGTGTAGTGTAGTGTAGTGTAGTGTAGTGTAGTGTAGTGTAGTGTAGTGTAGTGTAGTGTAGTGTAGTGTAGTGTAGTGTAGTGTAGTGTAGTGTAGTGTAGTGTAGTGTAGTGTAGTGTAGTGTAGTGTAGTGTAGTGTAGTGTAGTGTAGTGTAGTGTAGTGTAGTGTAGTGTAGTGTAGTGTAGTGTAGTGTAGTGTAGTGTAGTGTAGTGTAGTGTAGTGTAGTGTAGTGTAATGTAATGTAATGTACTGTAATGTGTACTATGTACTGTACTGTGTACTGTACTTTACTGTGTACTGTACTGACTACTGTACTGACTACTGTATACTGTACTGTGGTGTGTATTGTATTGTATTGTAGTGTGTAGTCTACTGTGTACTGTACTGACTGCTGTGCTGTGTACTGTATACTGCATTGTACTGTGTACTGACAGACCGTACTGCACTGCACTGTAATGTAATGTAATATAATGTAATGTACTACAATTTAATTCATGGTTTACATTAATACTCATTAATAAACTATACCATGGTTTTTCCTCCAATTTGATTTTGGCTTTGGTGTAGGCTTGTTTGCTCTTCCAGACCTATTATAGGCAGCCATTTCAGTTCCCTCCACTCTCTTCTTGCTGGCGTTAAACACCTTACGTTGTTTTGTGCTGTTGCAAATTGACTGATGCTTGCTTATCCGTTCCTCTGCAAACGTTCTTCCACATTTAAAACATGGAACCAGAGTCCCAGAACTGCCACCTTGTTCTCCGAACGCTTCTTGGTCATTAAATCCAGATGAATCATGTCCCCCCGGATTAGCAAACCTACCTCCAGCAGGAGTTGTTTTAGAAAAATGTACACTGCGTTTCTTCGGAAGACCAACATTAGACTGAGGTTGGCTTGGTGGTCTACTATTTGCAGCTGGATTGTTTTTCATATTGGACTGTTGACCCTGCTTCGCTTGCTTCCTGGAGTTAACTTGTCGCTTGTTAAACTCATTCATTCTTGATGGTGTCTTTGGTTTTTGTGGCTGAAAGGTTTGTGAGTGCTCTTGGTTGGTTGGATCATAGTTGTTTTGTTCAAAACTTCCAAACCTATCTAAAAATCACACTAATTTTAACTCTTTAACAACAAAAAAATTAATGAGAGAATAAAGCAAATACAACAATGGGACATTTAAGCGCCTATTATATTAACTAGATAAATTGGGATTAATGAGAAGCTAAATCTTAATATTCTCACGCAATAGCGCAGCTATGACATTTTCCTGCGTTATGTTACACTTATCACTTTTAGCAATTTGGCAAAAACAAGGTATTAAAAAAGAAGCGCATGGCGCATACACAAGTTATCTGATACGATCTAATCAAACCGGACATTCCAAACTACAAGCACTAAAAGCATGTCAAAAAACAAGATAGCTCACTCTGACTTTGATCGCTTCGCCAAAAACACCTAGTTGAAGTTACCTCACCCACCGCACCCTTTGAGAATAAATACGGAACATTTAGAGTTCTTATCAAAGAACTGCAATTTCTTATATAGTTTATGGTTGAAATATCTTTAGATTTTGTGTAATACGATGAGCGAGGTAAAGAACAAACCCAAAACTGTATGTATATATATATAAATTTTAAAATTCTACTAATAAAGAAATCGGGGCGGAAAGTGGTGTCCCCTCGGCCACACTTCGCCTACGGTGAAGCACACACCGGCGACGGAGAGCAAGGTCCATAACGGTGAGGGCCCTTACCTTCACCCTGATCTTCGCTTCTCTCGGTAACTTCACCACGGGGAAGCCCGGCTGGGACATGAGAGCAAGTCCATAACAGTGAGGGCCCTTACTCTCACTCTGACTTTCGCTTCTCCAGCTTTTTCTGGGGGCCCTTACCTCCAGAAAACCGCACTTTCCGTCACCCAAAAATTATCCACAAAGATTTGCGTGACTTATTAATGTTTATATTTTGACCAGTTATTTCGGGGTTATTTAAACAAAATCAATCAAATTCAAACCAGAAAGTTGACGAACGAACTTCAAGCAAATGAATTGGTCAGAACGAGCAAATGAATTGCAACAACACCGGCCTTAAAAGATTTAAGTTGGCTGCCAGTCAAGACTTATCTTTATTACCGAGACGCAATTCTAGCATTCAAGTGCATGACTGGGTGCGCGTCTGTTTACCTTACCTCACAATTTGTTAAGCGAAGTGAAGTATAAAGCAAACGTATTACTCGTAATGACCAGAAATTATACATTCCCCTTTTAAGAGTGCCTCCAGCCAACGAACTTTTTATTATCGTACTGTTAGTTTATGGAATAGCATCCAAACAGAACTTATATTGTGCAAATCTGTCTCGGATTTTAAAAGTACTCTAAAATCCGAGCTGATACGTGACTTTTTAGTGTCAACATAATTTTTTATTTCTTACCCATGTTATTAGTTATACCTATATTAATAGTTATAATATAATTTATTATATAAAATAGAGTGTTTTATTGATTTTTCCGCCACTAATAAAAGTGATAATCTCACATGTGCGATTATTAATTATGACAATCGTACATGTGACGATTATCGCTGAATCAGCATTATAGTTTAATGCAATTTTCACTCACTCGTGAGATATCCTGGTCAACACTCGAAATAAATTTCATATTTCCGCACATCCAATTATTCTCTATATAATAGTGATATTAATAGTAATTTAATTAATAGTAATATAATTGTGAATGATAATAATTTTAAGATTGTGAAACCTTGCGTGATATGTAATTTAGTTATTATCACTGGAAAGCCCTTTTTAGGGAGTGATGAAAAACCTTTCAGGAACCTTGAGGATCCTTGCAAGATCCTTAAGGAATTTTTAGTAATCCTTGCAGGACCCTGTAGGGACAAGTATCCTTGCAGGATCCTTACAGAATATTTAATAATCCTTGCAGGATCCTTAAGAGATGTTTATAGTAATCCTTGCAGGATCCTTGAGGAATTTTTAGTAATCCTTGCAGGATCCTTACGGAATATTTAATAATCCTTGCAGGATCCTTAAGAGATTTTTAATAATCCTTCCAGGATCCTTATGGGATATTTAATAATCCTTGCAGGATCCTGTAAGGACAAGATCTATACAGAATTTTTAATATTCCTTGCAGGATCCTTAAGGAATTTTTTTAATTCCTTGCAGTATCCTTTAAGGACAGGATTCTTGCAAAGATCTTTCAAGGATCTTACATTCCATGAAGATCCTTCCAGAGATCCTAAAGGATCCTTAAGGATCTGCAAGGATTGCTAATCCTCACAGATCCTGGCAAGGATCCTTGCAAGAATCCTCGAGGATCCTTGCAAGAATCCTCGAGGATCCTGGAAATCCTCAAGTACCTTTCCAAGGATCTTTGATGCTAACGTCATCTGGATGATTTTATTCAAGCACAGGGATAGGTCCAGGGCTCAATTGTTAAGGATCCTTACAAGGATTTTCACCAGGGTATTTTAGGAACACTTCTATTACCACAACAGTAAGTGTTAACAGTCTGAGTTGGACTGTGCCATTATGCCAATGGCACATGCACCCCCTTCGGATGCCGTTACTGCACCCCTTTCCCATTGTATAATATTATATTTGCTATTTAAAAACCCAATTTTGGATTTATAGTCATTTTACATTTTAACCACTTATGGTTAAATAATATTTTAGTACGCTTCATGCAGCTGACAGCCTGACACGAAGTAGTCACATAATAATTAATGGTACACACAATGTGAGTTGATTTATCCATGTATGACGACATGTCCTCATGATGTATGCCTTGCATGTTATGGTGTATTCCTATATAAAATGAGTACTGTATATTTGAATACTTTGTTTGGTATGTTATATCCTTCAAAACTCTTTCAAACCCCCCTCAAATGCAGGAAATGCTATTTCAGAGACTCTAAAATTCAAAATTTTTTGCAGAAGCATGCCCCCAGACCCCCCTAGAAGTTGGTCGCACCTTCGGTGCTCCTTGTCCCACACATAGTAAGTATTGCCTGTTTTGCCCCCCTTGTTAAATATTCTGAAAGAAACCCTGATGGCACCCCTCTCCCTAATGGCACCCCGCCCCTAATATGAAGCCAGTCCAACTCTGAGTATTAAAACTTAAAAGGTTAAATAATAAATATTCGTGAGAATCATGGATGGCTTGTGCTGTTTAAGTACTACGTACTATACATAGTACAGCTTCCTTCAGATGCTGAATAATAAAATAATTATGGTAACATCAACTTACTATTTTGAAATGCAGGCATGGTTTTTGCTGAGGGTTTGCAAGACTTCAGGTGTACATTCAGTCTGTCTGGTAGGAATGTCCGACCACAATTTGGGCAAGGTAACAACTGTTGCTTGGCTGATTCATAGGCCATCATATTCATACGTTCACGATCTTCTTCATTATTCCCAGATAGACTCGGCAACATGTCTGGCTTTGAGGGTACTGGTCGTCTCATGTGTTTTGGCAAATTATTGTTCTCTATTTTCCATTTTTTTAAACATTGTGGTTCGTGAATTGAGATTGAAGAAGTCCCGAATTCTCGGCCACATATGTAACAAACCACCGTCTTGGGTCGGACAGGGGCAGCTCTGGATTCCTGAAAACCATTCCCTGTACCACCCCTCGAGGTTGACTGTCTAGTACCATTTCCACCCCCGAAGCTTGACCGGCTTTGCTTATGGACGTTGCCTGGACGACAACTCCTTTGATGTACAGATAACCGATCAGGGAGGAATGTCCTCCCACAATTCTCACATGGGATGAGCTGTTTTTGAGAACTTTGGTAAGACAGCTCATTCATAGCATCAATTTCATCACCAATGGTACGTCTGTTTCCCCCTTGAGAAAAACTACCAAATCCCTGAGGTCTAATGGGAGCTCGGCGTCGCATTCGTTTTGGAAGCTGGTTGTTTTCCATATGCCATTTCTTAAGACACTGTGGTTCGTGGATCGTGATGGAAGACGTCCCATATTTACGGCCACAGATGTAGCAGACCACAGCTTTTGGACCAAGAGAGGCCATAAAAAACCGATTAAAATTCCTTAATCGTTTAAACTTGCGGTGTATAGTGTCTTTTTATTGACTCTCCACTTGTATTTTGACATCTTAACAACAAATCTCCTCGCAAAAGCCGATTACATACATACGACACAACCAACATACGACACATTGAGATCCAGAAGCTTCGATGAAAGATAGTTACTAAGGAAAGAGCTCCGGGGGAGAGAAAACCCTGTACTCACCCAGGGATACTATTCCGGTCAGGGGAAAAGGAATCGAAGGAGTGAAGGGGAGGAAGGAAGAGAAGGAGAGGGAATGGAAAGGGAAGGGGAGAGGAGGGGAGGGGAAGGAAGGACATTGATAGCCTGGCACCCTGACCCAATTTCAAAAGAAATATGGGCCAGGTAACCACTAATCTCATTCCGCGTCATCAGGGCTAAATCCACTTATGACGATTGCAGTTTTAATTTATTCATAGCCAATAAAAACGCGCGAAAGTTTCAACCAATAGGAAAGCAGAAGTCTTTAGTGGTTTCCTGGCCCATATTCTTTGATTGGGCCAGGCTAGGACATTGGTAGCAATCAATCAACCATGACTGCTAGACTAAGTTGTTCATTTGATGGATTTTTTCTAAATTCAACTTGGCCACCGAAATTCATATAAAGTTAAAAGAAAACAGCTAAGTCTGGCAGCTGTCAGTAATGTTTTATGAACAATTGAATTATTTTAAATTTTATTTTTTCAACGCATTATATCAAAATATATCTTTAGTTTTAAATCATCAACCCTTTCCCTTGTATTCTAACGCAAAACGATTTTACTAGGGGGAGGGGGGGGGGGGGGGGATGTCTCGGAAAGTCATGCATGAAATAGTCTCCTTTGTAGAAGTTCTTGGCATACGAGACTATGCATAAAAGGGTTGACTAAATTCAACTGGTGCCAATTTACACCAATTTCCCCACCCATTGCGCATTTGACGTTATCCGAATACGAAAAATTTGAACATACAGGAAGTGTGGTCATTTAGTATTCACATGACGTCACAGTGGGAAGGCAGCTCTTGGGTTTAATGACGTCACTTCCAATAAGGGATACATGTACGTATACACGATCAGTGTATTTTACTCGTGATATTCACTGCAAATATTTTATGGTAATATTTGCCGCCATAAACAATGGAACGCGATAAAAAGTAAAAGTTAACCCTCCTTTTGACCAGTAAAATCAATCAGAGTTGTACAGTGTGTATCAAAAAAATTCAAACCCTTAGAAAATGAATTAACATTCTTTTCAAACAACCTATTGTAGTAGTTTGAAAGCCCTAAAAGCGCTGAGTTATAAATTAATCAGCACATAGTTAAACAGGAAGAGAAAAGGCTTTTAAATACTTTCACCATGCATACACTTCAAGTTATCTTAATTTCCCAGGTGTATAAGCCCATGTTTTTTACGCATCCGTGGCTCAGAAGTGCTTAGGGCTTTCAAACTACTACAATACTGGTTGTTTGAAAAGAATGCTAATTCATTTTCTAAGGGTTCGAATTTTTTTGATACACACTGTATAAAATAACAAAGAGGCAGTGTTTGGGCTGGCTCACTCAGGCAGGAATGTGTTATTAATTAGAGATTGTCTCAAACATCAGTCTCAAAACATTTATTGTTTGATCATTAGCTTGTAATCAATCTCTATACTTCACCGTCCATGTTATTGATATTTCAATATGAACGGCTAATTTATGACTAGAGATAATATTTTTCTTTGGTTGATACAGCACAGTACCGCTTTGGCGCTTTAAATTGCCCAACTGGGCGGGTACATGTTTAAATTTCAAACAAATTAAATCCTAGCTATCTCTGTCACTAGCACTGAGTTAATGGGTATAGGCAATGTCAGTTAAAGACCACAGTGAAAATGTGGGAAGGTCCCCGACAGGGGGGTTAGTAGGGGGATCTGGGGGCATCCTCCCCCGGAAAATGTTCAAAATATAAACGTCTAGAATAACTTTTTCCATCTTCTCCGCGTAAAATTATCGCAATAACCGACAAGCTACAGCACAGATTTTCATGCTATCAATATATAAAGAAAAATTTGTCAGTGAACACCTAGTGGTCATTAACCTTTGCCATTTTCGTTCAATATTGCAGACAGAAAATGGAATTTCGTGTGTTGTAATTATTACTGTTGGCTTCTACACAATATATACCGTATCCTGTGTTTCTAAAGGAGTTTTATTTCACTATTAAAGCATTAATTACTGACTTGTCGATCTGGCTCAATCAGTTAAAAAGTTCTTTGCCAATTGGTAAAAATACGATTTTTCTTCCAGATCATTCCCCGACAAATCTGTTAATTTTCCCCGATGAGGGGGCTAAGGGTTCCCCAACGGGGGCTGTGCCCCCCTGCCCCCCTCTGGCGCCACCCCTGTGATAAACCGACGAAGGGCTCCGCTCGAAATGTCAGAGTATTTCGTTATCAAAACTATTCTCGGCAATTTACCATTTTCACTTTGCAATATCAAATGATATCACCATGCGCGTTCTGAAGCTTTCTTTTTATGCAAGCTCAATATTTTTCCGATCTGTTTCATACGTTCACTACTTCAAAATTCATGTAGGGGTGTATCATCAGTTGAAGATTATTTGCCATAAAAGGCTAAGCGTTTCAGTTCTTTGAAAAAATATTTATGAACTAAATCGAAATCACTGAAAAAAGGTTTCTTTGTTGTCGATCACCATAGCGATCGAAATAAGGTGAGGTTAGATATACTGCCGAAACAGAGAACGTAGGAATCTAAAAACGTTTAGAGCGAAGGCCCTTCGTCAGAGAGAAACTGACTTTTCTCTCTGACGAAGGGCCTTCGCTTGAAACGTTAGATTCTATACGTTCTCTGTTTCGGCAGTATATCCAACCTTACTTTATTGCGATTGTTGTTTCTACACTGCATGCCTACGTGCGCAGCACGCTACTTTTATCTCGACTATATTAAAAACGTTTTAAAACAGTGAGACTTGAGTGGTGATAGTTGAAAGCCTTGTATCTTTAAAGCCCGATGGAGCAAATTGAGCTAACCACGTTTATTACTCCAAAATACGCCCACACTAGTGAATGTTGAAGTACTTGGCGTATGATGTACGTGTGTAAAACCGGAATTCAAATGTAAATATTGAACTTGTAAATATAACGTTTTAAAATGTCTATCAGGTCATAACTTTTGTTTGAAAGCCTTGTGTTGATGTAATTCGATGGGGCATTTTGTGCTGACAGCTATAGAGTTTGCCACGATTATCGTTCAAATTGAACTCCTCAACTGAAAAAAATTTAGACAAGGAATGCAAAGAATGCTTACATTACAGGTTTGCTGCATTCGAAATAAAACCAATCATTATACGCTGCATGGTATACTGATAGAGTAAAACACACCTCTGAAGTGAATATAATATTTTTCTCTTGG
Organism: Corallium rubrum; assembly: GCA_964035015.1. NCBI lineage: Eukaryota > Metazoa > Cnidaria > Anthozoa > Scleralcyonacea > Coralliidae > Corallium > Corallium rubrum. The sequence continues at coordinate 3,888,158 of OZ036010.1, forward strand.
GATGGAATAAAATGATTTAGAGCGAATTAATCCTTCTTACTTCGTGTAAAAATGTAGCCAGAGACTAGAGTGCTATGTAGGTGTTTAGCGGTAGAGCAAAGTGAAATGCTGCCGAGAATAGTTTGGATAACGAATCGTTTCGAGCGGAGTCCTTATATTCATCAGACAGTTTACCACTTTTTCACTGTGCTCTACACTTTCTATACTTTACGGCAGGGACGTAGCCACGGGGGGAGCCAGGGGAGCCGCGGCTCCCCCCCTTTAGATATAAAACAACAGACATGTTACTACAAAACTGATGCAATAACAATTGTGTCAGGAAATAAACTATAAACAGTGTATTCAGTCTACTGAGTGTATGTATTTTGAGTATCTATATGACGTTTGCGTGTTTTGAGTATTTTATGACGTTTTTTAACCTTTAGAGTCTGTAAAATCTTCCTCCAAAAGCCAGGAAATGGCATTTCAGCGACTCTCGATTTAAAAATTTCCCGAGGGAGCATGCCCCAGGATCCCCCTAAAAATTTATTTTGATCTCGGCTCCCCCCCTTTCAAAATCCTGGCTACGTGCCTGCTTTACGGAGAAGAAAGGGACTTTTGTCTTTTAGTGGTTTATTGCTGCCCACTCTGATAGTCGTCCTTGCACCACTCGGAGGCAAAATGTTATACAACGTATACAATCCGTACGTGGGCCACAAATGAACCATGTCTTCCAAACAAATCTAAGGTTATTGCCTTATTAGGTTCGTATGCTGGTTATTTTGTGAAAGCCAACACAATTATTTTCCTAGTTTCCATAGCGTTATCAGGGGCGTTATTGACAACACTTGTGAATCGACGAGAGTCGCCACAAGCAAGGGTGGAAACTCATGCAGCAGCAGTTACTGAAGGAAATGAAATGAAATGAAATTCAGTGAAAATTAAGTTTGTTTCATCTTCACGATCTCCATAAAGTGATAAAGAATGACTTTTACAGTTTTTCTATATTTCACTTCGTTCACAAGTTATTCAGAATTGTTTGATATGTAAACTGATGAAATATTAAGCTATGACGCCAAGTTATGTGAAGATTCATTGTGAGTTATTGGAAAATCATATATATCTTTGGAATTATTAAACAATATTATTTAAAACTTTGCAACTATGTGGACCTCAACACATTAAACATCACCAGACCAAATTTTGTTCAATAACTTCGAAGATTTTCTATATAACTCACATTTATCTCTTAGCTGTACATATTAACTTTACGGCATAGTTCATCTCATTTACGTATCAAACAAATCTAAATAATTGAGAACGAAGTCAGTGAAATATGGAAAAACTGTTAAAGTAATTCTTTGGATATCTTGTAGATAGAGCAAACTTAATTTTCATTTCGATTCACCGTCGTGATGCAATGATCATAGGTTTTTCTCGGGTATAATAATCAAATGAATGACTGGAGAATATATAACGGACCTAATACATCATTGTACATAAACGAACATTATTTACAGTACTTATATATGATCGGACGAGTTTCTGACTGCTATTATACTGAAACCATGTTTCTGTCATGCACACTGGCACTGCCGCCCATATAGCGAGTCTGCGAATACAGGCATTCTTTCATCAATTGTTCACGACGACCCTACCCCCTAGCAATGAAAGAGTCGTTGTATTCTTAAGTTAGAAAGTACTTCGAAGCGCTATTAAGCATATATGATAACATATACGATTGACAGGTGGAAAATGGCACCTACACATATATATTTTGCGGTTGGACGACTTGGACCATCGTCTTTGCTAGGATTTGTCACCAAGTCCAAATCAGAGCAGAAAAAACAAGAACCGGTTAAACGGGTCTTAAACGGGTTCAGGCTTCGTGCTAAATCTCGGACGAAGCCAATTAATACGAATAGGCAGCAGAGCCTTCCTGGGGCGCGCAACTAGGAATTTTCGGGGAGCTTTAGGCGGGGAGCTTTAACCCGCGCATTCGGACAGCACTGTTGAGCTAGTCTTTAGCAAAATGGTAGGGGTCGCCCCCCCGCCCCCCCGCCCCCCCCCCCCCTCTAGTTGCGCCCTGCCTTCTTTTCTTCCTCTCTCTCAAGCGGAGAAATAAGCAAAAGAAGGCTCTGCTTGCAGGGTACTAAGTTTACGTCTTACGAAGGATTCACCTTGGGGGAAATCTTTGACAGATTTACACTTCTCGTACGGTTCTAACTTCATGTTTGTCAAAATTTCTACCGGAAGTTATACAACCAACCTCCACCGTTACCAGTTTCTTGACAACTTCTGTTTACATCGAACTGAGACGGCAGACAATTCTTCCAGTATGCGAGACACACCGAGCATCAATAAGCTGTAATTTGATTATCAAATGTTGTTTCAAAGTTTTTGTTGGTTCAGTTGGGAATATAATTCGCCAAAATGACCTCCCTTAAGAGGTTTTGAGTGGTACGCCAGGCCGCCAGGGTTTTAATTAGCGCTAAAACGTGATAAAACTAATGACACTTCACTCACGCCATTAGCCTCCTCTGCACGGTGCACGGTCACTGAACACATTGTATTTTAGTATAATGAACGAATTGTCCAATGGCAACGTTTCAGTGCAATCACTCAACCGTGCTATTTAAATATTAATAAACCTAAAACAAAGGATGTACACGGTGTAAGGTACGGTTCAACATAAAATCACAGCTCATTATAGGCGCTTTGAAGTTTGCCGAGTTTCCAGACCATATCTCGATTGACTATGCTCTGTGGCATCCGAAAAGGTGATTATCTGACACGGGCGCCATATTGACCGAGTTCACAGGTCAGCCAAAACATTGAAAAGCTAGGAGGCTATCACGCCACACAGGTGCATGCATGAAAAATGGTAGACTGAAAGCCAGCCGCCGATCTCATCTCGTTAGTCATGAGAACGAGATGAGATCGGCGGCTGGCTTTCAGTCTAGAAAAATGGTTATCATTTGCAAAGGAATAGACCTTTCCGTATGAAGTGAATGGATCACGTGATCTTAATTTCTTTTTGATATATCTGATTGGCTAATGTCCAATATTTGTCCGAAGTTTTGGATGTCCGAAATTTTGCGAGAGCCAATCAGATATCTCAACGTGTTATCCACGCCTTTCATGCGGAAAGGTCTACTGCAACCTCGTTCCCAGGGCCCTTATCTTCACTGGCGGGCACCCCACAAAGTATGCAATGGCAAACCACAGACTTGCTAGCGTGACAGTAGTCTCCCTCGCAGCCGTTGTTAGGGTGGGGAGCGAGTTTGGGACGGCGACCCTAACAACGGCTGCGAGGGAGACTAGCGTGACAGCGGAATAAGCAGAATAACAGTGTTAAACATCCAGAAACTGTATTTATACTTTGCTGATTTTAACTTCATCCGAAGTTGGGGCATGCCTACTATAAATTATGCATAGACACACCCAGATTCACCCAGACACATGTTACGTCAATTTAACAAATTTCGCCCCATTTTCGCCCCCACTCGGGTGGAGGCCAAGTCCTTGATAAATCATCAGTAATAAAAATAGACTACAAGTAAATCTATCATCACATAAGCTCCGGTCCTAAATGTAAAAAAGTAGAGTGCTGTGTAAGCAGTTTACTTTTAAGTTAAATCAAAACGAAACTTTGACGTTTTGTGCGGATCGAGCCTTTCATTCCACATTTTATTCTGAGTCTGGCGAAGAGTTCCGCTCAAACCAAAACGTCAGTTTCCGTTATCAAAACTTTAACTATTATTCTCAGCAGTTTAATACTTATTTACGTTGACGAAGCCATAAATGGCTTTATATTTTATAATCTGAGCTCATAATTGCTAAATAATAATTGCGTATAATCGTCGGATCAGATATTATGCAGTAAACAAGGTACGTGAAATCCAGCCCATCCGGTCGGTCTACTTCCTCAATGGTCAGAGATCGATGTCAGATGTGTTTTAACGCATTACTGATCACTCTTTGAGTGCTTTGACTTACTGTGTGGTTTTAGATCTTACTAGCTTCATTTGAAGCCAAGTGCTTGAACGGATTGGGGTTGTACGCATTTGGAATGCGAGTTGTTGCTAACTTACAAAGAAAAGCATCAATTACTACTAATCTTTAGCTGCAATAAAGACTTAATTTTGAAAGTACACTAGATCATCGGTTATTCAGAATGTCTCGTTCCTTTAACGCCTCCGACAAATACAAACCAAGGATTTTAAAAGAAGGTTTTCTGGAGAAGAAAACCACCGTTTTAAAGAAATGGCGCAGACGTTACTTCAAGTTGAACGGAGAAGTATTATGCTTCTTCAAGAAGGAAGACAAGACCAACTCGACACGACCAATGGGACGTATCTTTCTCGCTGACATTTTAACTATCGCCAAACATTTCTCGAAGGCCAAAGGCAAGGATAACTGTTTCAGTTTGGACACAAAATCTGGCAAGACACACGTTATGAATGGTGCAACAGAGGCAGAACTGGATGCGTGGATTCTCATTCTGAAATTCGCCAAAGATGATTTCTTCAAGCAAGAGGAATCCGATCCAGTAAGAAGAAGGAGTATCAAGTTAAATGGCGACCTGAAGAGGATCAAGTTGTTCAAAGATCCAACAAAGGGAATCGGAGTACGAATTAAAAGTGTCAATGGTTGTGTGTTTGTAACTCGAATTGTGGAAGATGGTCCGGTAGCTGAAACAGGTGTTTTGAGACCAGGTAAGAAGACTCAGGTAATAGGGAGCAAATGAGCAATTAGTTATAATATGGCTGTCATTAAGCAAACGCAATATTTAATTACTTCAGGCTGCAGTTGGTATTGTCGGGTCAGGTCAACATTGGTTTCTCTAGCGTATTGTTTTTGTCTTTTTGAATGAACAAATTTAGATTGTCTATGGTGGCAATAACAGCAACATTAAGTCTTCCCCTCCCCCTCACATGTGATGAAGCAGGCTTTTATTTATAGTTATTTATGGTCATTTGTCATTTTGGGCATCAAAATGTTGATTGAAATAATAAATTACTTCATAATAAATTACTTGTACTGTAATAAATTGTGGGCCTATCTGACTCTATAATATGATCAAGTCAGGGTTTCTTTGATGTACCGCGGTGTATTTACAGGTTATAAACCTCCCAACCTTTAAAAAACCTTGCAATAATAGAACCTCGTCACAAGATCTTTTCCTATTGAATTCTTTAGAAAACCTCTTTGATCATGTTATAAATAACTTAAGAACCTCACCCTTAGTTTTATACCATGCCCAAAATAGGACATGCTTTTCCATTTTTTTTTCTTATTCCTGGGAATGAGTGGGAGTAATGTAATATATTTTTTTTTATGAAACGATTATCATTACTATTTAGTTGCAAAAAATATAGTATTCAAGACTGGAGGTGTAGTTATAGTTGAATGAGTTAAACAAAATAACTTGTACTGCAACACCACATATATACGGTCAACAAATAATGCAATATTGAAAATGGGAACAAGACATTGTACGCATATAAATATAATTATAGAAGGTGACTAAGGAGAATAAGCCATATTAGTTTATTAGCGATATAAATCCCTCGAGCTTCACCCTCGGGATTATATATCACTAATAAATTTCAGGTGAGGTTCTTAACCTATATGTAGTTCAATCCTGATTTCACGACTGGCTGCACCACATAATGTATCATTAGTTTTTCTGAGTTGTGCAGCATTAAGTTAAAAGAGAAGTTTACCTCAAATATACCAATCAGAATACGATTTCGAATGATTATTGTGGGACAGTGAACTTGGGTGGAGAATAATAATTAGGTGTTACTCCGAGTGATGAACCATACTGGACAAGTAGAGAAAACTCTACTTGGCCCAGCTGGGATTCAAACCTGCAACCTGTCCCACAATAATAATTTGAAATCATCATGTATGAAGACTGTTGCCTAGATATTGAAGAAACTAGTCTGTTTCAAAATATCAAATAGCCCAAGTACTATCATTTGACTTTCAGCTCCCAACTTGACCTGTAGCTCAGTTGGTAGAGCATTTATTTATTTATTTAAAATTATTTATACATGGTAGCCTATTCAACTAAAAGTAACAGTTATTTTTCAAAGGGCCATGTGTAGTAACTGTGTTTTTGGGCTGTGTATATAGTAACTGTTTTTCAGACTGGGCTGTGTGTAATAACATATAGTAAACCGAAGGTCATGGGTTTGAATCCCAGCCAGGCCAAGTAGAGTTTTATGTACTTGTCCAGTATGGTTCATCACTCAGAGTAACACTTAATATACCAGAATACATTTTGTTATAATTGCACCTCTTTAATGACTGAACTTCTGAATGCATTACTTGAGAGCCTTTATTTGAGAGTGACATAATATACAAGAGACACTATATCAAGTATTTACAGCATGTTAAAAATGCTTGCTTTTGAATTAATACAGAATAATTTGTTGTTTGATGTAGGAGATCAAATACTGGATGTTGATGGTGTTGATGTGAACAACATGTCGATTGAACAAGTGAGTGAGGTTCTAAAAGCTGCACCAATTCTTATGGCGTGTACTGTGAAACCAGCTAGTCATTTCCGCTATTGTCAAACTGAACAAACTGAACAGAAAAACAGCAGTTATGCTGAAATTGACATTGATGCACTGGCAGCAACCAATACAGCATTGAGTATGACACCAGACTACGAGGAAGATCATTTAAGCAATAGTGAAGATCAATCGAGCAACTGCAGTGATAGTTATGTAATTCCAATCCCTTCTGATGAAGACCAGAGCTCAGAACATTTATACGATGAACCCACACCAGAGACTGAGAACACAAAGGAAGATGATGAGAATGAGTACTATGTTAATCTCCCAGAGAAGCCAAAAGAGGAACCAAAACCAGCAGTTCTACCACCTGGGCAAAGAAATTACCTCGAGCTATGCTTTGATGATGCTAATTAGTTATACATAGTGACCATCAAGATTTCCAAGTCAGTTTATTGGTAGATTTACTTGGGTTGCCTTGGAGCTAAATTTATACATACTATCAAGCTCTTTCTTTACTATGAAAGTGAGCCTGTAGAGTTTTGTTAATACAACATGTGAAACAATGATGCACATTAGTTGCTTTTTAGACATTAACATATTTTTGTACATTTGACAGCAAGTTTTTTAGAGTTTCATTAGTATAAGAACACATTTGAAAACAAAGTTTTTACACTTTTATTCGTAAGGCCAAAAAAAAATACACCTGGTTTTCCAGTTTCCCAACCCTACCTTAGTTTTTTTGCTGGCAAAATGCTGACCCTAATCTTTCATTAAATTTTTAAGGTGCATGGGCCCAAGTTGCAGCATGATTTGCATCTTGGGATAGCAAGCATGGTGTCAGAACCATTAGTTACTAATGTACTCAAAATTAGCTTTAATACTACTAAGATGTGCTAGTGTAATTGACATTTGGTGTTGGAAAGAACATTGTTATTCGTAGGCACTAAATTAAAAAGTAAATCCAACCTACCCTACCCAAGTTTTTGTGAAGAGAAATAGAAAACCCAGGAATTTTTTTTTGGCCTAATAGTTTGTCTATTTTCTATTGTTTTTTTCTATTGATAATCAAGTAAGTTGTATTTACATGTAAGAGATTTTAATTGAACTTGGTAGACTAATTTTGAAATATAAAGCCAAGTAAAGTTGAGTTGTAGGAGGTATTTCTAGTTATTCACAGTTTTCAGTTTATGGTTACCAGTATACAGGTATGCAGTAGCAGTTTATTTGCTGTAGTAACCATTAATTGCTTTATCAATGTGCAACATAAATAGCAAAAATAAATTAATGTAAACTGAAGAAATGGCTGACCAAACTGCTTTGCATAGCTAGAACATGCTCAACAAAAATGGCAATAGATTGTTCACTAGAACATTTTACAACCATGTATTTGGTGATTTGATAACACTGACTCAATATTACCAAAGCCAATGATCCATGGCATGCACCAACAAAAAAACCCGTCATGATTTCTACCAAAACATCAGCAAATACATCAGGCATTCCTTAGCCTTGACACCGTGAGATCACTAAAATGTGATTGGTCCATTTGCCGGAATGCAGACCAGTTTTTTTCAGGCCATGCCAGTGATGCACCATCGGTTTTGGAGGTTACAGACAAGATATTGGTAATGACATACCACTATAAATTGTTGGTATAGTATACCAAATACCAGTAGTGAAATACCCATATTCCCCAGTCTTAAAACCAAGTTTCCACACAAAAACATGTATATAGATAAAACAGTTTGCAATAGTTGTTTTTGTTAAAATGTAATAAATTAAACTATTTGCAATAAAATTTCTAAGAATATTAAAATGTATCTCCATGTCATGCTGTGAGTGGCTCATCACTATCCTTACACCCAATGCTATCTAAATAACAAGGTATCTAATTTCCCTCTTTCTTTATTTTTTCTCTTCCTCTCCCTCTTTTTTCTTTTCCTGAACAACCAGCCTGAATTTTGCATTTCAGTTTTTGTTTACAGTCCAGCCTTGAAACTATAATTATAGGCTTGGTTTCACTGTTTCTCCAAGATTTGTGTCAATTGCCTTACAGCTTGTGACCACCAGAGAATCATTATTTTATGTGGATTTGACACCAATCTCCTAAAACAATGTACTGAGTTTGAGAGGTGAAAGTGCTCGAGTTCAGTCGAGCAGGTGACCTGATATTAGACTGGCATAAACTGAATCACAGACCCGAATCATGAAAATGATCTACAGTAAAAACACTACAACCAACCTAAAGTCAATCTGGTCCGAGTTTGGGATGGCCTCATGTAAACACCCCCTGAGTTACAACACTGCTTGCTTGTTATAACCTGTATAATTTTTGGTACAGTAAAATATTAAAGGTACCAAATAGTAGTGAACATACACAAAAAATTTGCTTGTACACTACATCACATTTACTGGATAATGGCTGGGGGCTAATCAGCCAGCAGCCGAATTGCAAACGACAGTCTGATCAACATGGCCGTGCTGAAGGCATATAAAAGGCATATTAATTAAAGGCACTCCAGACAGCCACCATACAAAACAGTTCAGACCATGGATCACAGCTAAGATGTAGGTGTTGATTTTATCGTAAGCCAACACAATTTAATTTAGGTGGTGTTATGCACCTTCAAGTCTACGTACGTTATGTACCGTAGCTGTTTACAACCTTATACAGTATACACATTGTAGACTAAAATTATTGACAAACAACGGAATGGTTTTATGAGACTTTAATTTTTTTATTTCAGCCGATCATTTTGTATCTTAATATTTTACTTTTCTTGTGATTCCTGACCAGTTGGCATGGATCGGATGATGTCAGAGTCACCTGGATCTGTGATACTCAGTACAGACACTCGGAAATACTTTCCACAAGCGGTTCCCAACTCAATATTGTTGCCAGTGTAATGATGGACACCAGTTTTGGCCAACATAGCATAGTATTCAATTTCACTCTTCCTGTTAAAATAAACACAGTACATCAGTTTTAAGTACATGTAATGAGAAGGGATGTCTACTGACCTATATACAACTGGATTGCAGGTGCTCGACTGCAAGATGGTGGTTTACAGGTTCTTTCTCCCATAGTAGTTGACCACTGACATTTTTCGCATTAGTGAACTTATAACTGAATTGATCGACCCACAGGGCATGGCTGAGCCCACAGTCAACATATTGGGTAGAATATGATCAGCAGTCACTACCATGAGAAGACTGGTATTTCCACCATCTTTGTTCACTCACTTTTGGGTTATAATAAATATATATATATATATATATATATATATATATATATATATATACATATGGGTGGAAAGGTGAATGCAATTGATCATTAAATTTTGTACAGTGGAAGACACAAAATATTTACCTGAGTTGTGGAGTATTATTCGAGATGATGACCAGCTTAGCTTTTCCTTGTCGAAGAGTTTTCAATGTCGACTTATACCCTAAGGTATATTTACCACTTTTCATCACCAGTTGAAGTCGAGAGTTGATGCTCTCTTGAGACTTTTTCTATATCAAACACAACATTTCTTTTTAAAAAAGTTAAACATTTCTGGTCTGAGCAGCTTTTGTCTTAGAGTCAAAAATATTCTGAAAATGATAAAGTAGTAAGTCATAAGTATCAGAGATGCTGGTATCCTGTGGATATACTGTACCACCAAAAAAAATTTCATCTCAAACCCTGTGGTATAATTTTAATCATGTTCACTTAAATTTCTCCACAAATTTTTCCAAAATTTTCAACACTGTACTTTTAATTTATAACAATCATGATCAAACCTAATATTAGAACAATAGAGTTGATGTTCATGGACATGAATATATTTTTGGCCTGACTCAGACACCCAAGAACATCAACTGTATATTTACTATTATAATAATTTTAGTGGGCATTTGAAAGAAAATCAAAGTCAGTACAGCAAACAGTATCTTGAACAGTGCCATGTCCTGCCAGCATGTATTTCATTGCAATAAATATTTACATAACTCATAACGTAAACCTCGCAGAAAAACACAACATTTATCATTAAAACAATCTTTGCTTCAAGTATTGGCAAGAAAAGTATACAATTCCATAAACAACAAACCAATAGTGATTTAGAACTGTTAAAACTGATAGGCTCAAATCAGTGGACTAAAATATATTTTAGCCTGCTGAATTCTTCATTTTAGCCTGCAAAATACATCACAAATGCCTGATAAAATTACTATAATTGTTGTTCTTTAATCAAATACTTTGGTTGTAAAAATACATATAGTCATACAAATACAATATAAATAAAATCCACCACAATGGGTCATTCCGGAAAAGATCCATACCCCTCCCAGGGAGGAAATTTTTGCTGTCTGGAGGGGGAGTATAATTAACTTCACATTCATTATAATTGTTTAAGGATGTCCTAGGAGGGGAGGGGGATCCATTTGGTATTTCCTCTGTGGAGGAGTGCAGATATTTTCTGGAATGACCCAATTCACTACAACTTACCATGCCCAAACCCTAATACAGTAGCTGTTATCCCACAGCCATTCTATCCAAGGTCGAGTCAAGACACAACCTTATTATCTGATAAGATGAAATGTAAAGATTTCAGTCATTATCAGGTTTCTCTAGCATTATAGTTGGCCTCCACCTGACTACACATAATTTAAATTAACTAGTAAAACAAAGGATGGAAGAATTGAAAGCAAATGACTACTGTATCTATGTTTACATAGCCTAATAATAAATATGCAAAGATGAAAGTTTGGAAAATTTCAATTCTCAGAAAAATAGTTATCTTTCTCTTAGACCCTGTTTACACAATGCTGGTACAATTTGAAAACAGAACAAAATCATGCTGGTGTGTAAATACAGGCCAAAAATTCTTGTGTTTACACAGTACCGGTATTATGATGGATTAGCATGTGACTACTCTTCTCTTCCAATGAGAATTGAGAAGACTTTGTGAATACTGCTGACCTGAATACTGTGGTTGTATATATTGTGATTACCATCATCAAACTGTTACAGCACAGGTGTTTACACGATACTGGTTAATGTTCCATTTTCATTTCATGCTGTCAAGGAACCCGTCTTCATTTTGTGCCATTTTTAAATCTGTGCATAACACAAACTTTCCAGTCTGGATGTTTGTGTAGTGCGAAAAAAACTTGATATTAAACCCATTATATAATATAATGTGCATATTACATGTAATAATGCAACTTTCTTTACAAATTTATATTTATAATATTTTTATTTATAAGATCTTATTATCTCATTTATATTAAGATTTTAAGTTTCTAGTTAAGTGAGTCATGTTTATAAGTGCATCCCTTCGCTAACACCATCAATCTAGACCCTAACTTATATTTCTAGATCTTTGTAATTTTTTCACACAAATATATAAACCAGAAAAAGTTCCCTTATTTTAAGATCCAATACACTTTCAAGATGGCCGCCAAATAATTACATTTCGGCCAAATACCTACCGTTTTCTTTGCTGAAACCATGATGAATCTATCAAAAACCGCCTTATCTGAAAACAATAAGTGATATTTTCTGTCAATCATCGAAATTTGCACACATAAATTGAGAAATAAATGAAATATATTGCCCCAAACAGTGGTCTTACCACAAAACACAACTGCTTTCTTCAGTGACACGAGGCGAAAAGAGAATTAATCCCATCATGCAACTTGGCTTTATAAATTTCAAGTTGGCCATATTCCGAGCCCGCGAACATCAAGCTGACCGCTCTTGCAAGTGACAAGTTTGTTTACTGGTTGTCTCAGATTTTTGTGTAAAAATGACTCAGTCTATCGTCATTCAAGGCAAGAAAGAGCACAGATTTATGTTAATTTGGACAAACAAATTGCTTATTAAAAAAGCTATGTATACTCTTGTTTTATTTTATTTTAGTTGGACAGTGTGGTAATCAAGTAAGGAAATATGTGACCGGTGCCAGATTATTATTCATGGTGATATTGTCTATTAATATAAAAATGATGAAATATCTATTGTGGGAATTGAGTTTGCTTTATCTTATATTAGATAGGATGTCGTTTTTGGGATTTGGCATTAAGAGAGCATGCAAGTATTAATAAGGTAAAAATCATGGTAATTATAGAAATATATTGAATACATTTTATGACCAGTCAATTATCATAGTCATTGTTAATTATGATACTGCTAGGGGTGTTGGTGGCACAATAGAACATTTGCATGGTGTTGTACGATGGCATTGGTTGACTACAACTACCAGAATGCTTTGCCAGTTTTTTAGTGAAAATAAATGGAAGATACTAGTAATGCACCTATCAATGTTAAAGGTGACGTACAGTCTGTTCTGCGCATGTACGAAATTAATGTTTACATCTTTATTTGCCAAAAAATACTGATACCTTATTCAAGATTGTAAGCTTTTCTTGGTTCCCATTCATTACTTGTACCCAAAACAAAACATTTTCAGGAGAAATAGAAGAAATCTGAGGAGATATTCTTTCCGAATCACTTGGTTTTCTGCCATGTTGTTCCTAACGGTTTACATTGAGCTGACTACTTCATGTAATTACCTACGAATATCTGTTTTGAGGGGACCACATTGCAGTCATGCGCAGAACTCAACGGACTGTACATCACCTTTAAGCCCCAGGGGGGGGGGGGGCAACCCATGGGGATATTGACTTTTCCCTGCAGTAGAATAGCCTTGTTGGTCAAAATACCCCTCCCTTGGAAATATCAAGTGTTAAAATTTATTAGTAAAATATAGTATTAAGATCATTTTAGGTGTGAAAAATCCCATCCCTCCAGTGTGTCAAGAAAGTCAGATTTCCCTGTGTTGGGATATGTCTATCAGTCAATATCCTGTGGGGCTTAACATTGATAAGGTACATAAACCATTCTAGACTGGTAGTCAGTCACCCAACAGCATTGTGCAGGTGCCTTTCACCTGCATGTGCAGGGACCTAGGTGGGCAATTTCTGCTTGACAGAGTTAAGTGTGGAAGGAGGGCTTTTGTGAATGACCAGATTGAGCCACTGTACATGTTGTTATATGACCACCATTTAAAACCTGCATGGTTGCATGCTTACTAAACATGTTTGACTGTTGCATTAAATTTATTCTGAAATTTACACCCTGTATGTAATAGATAAAGCATGAGCAGTGATCTGTAGCTGATTTACAAGGTGAGCTGCAGTAATCAGATACAGATCAGCTGCAAATGCTTTATCGTACTTATCAAATGGATGCATCTAAATAGCCATGTTTTCAAACTATTTTTCAAGTTAGAGTGATTATAGCTACTGTAAGTAAATTGGGGAAAATGTTTATGTAAATCAGGACAAATCTGTATGTGATTTACAGATATTGATTAAATATTCATTTCTTTTGAATTTTTCTTCATGTATTTTTAATGAATTTGATAAATATAAAGTATATATTAACTTCATACATATTTTTTAGACAGGTATATATGATGAATCCCTCAGTAGTTTCTTTAGAAATGTTGACACAAGGTAAGATTGGCTAATACTAAAAATAGTAATACATCCAGACCATCTAGGCCAGCCTGTGTGAACACAACCAGTAAGTCATTTACACTGATCACTCCTATACCAGTCCACCCTTGGTCCAAATCCAGTCTAGGGTCCTCTAGTGTGAATGTATTCAATGGTGTCCACTCACTTGGGAAATAAAGTTTTTGTTTGATTTTCCTGAAGGTATGATGACCCAAAAAACATACCAGTTGGAAATGGTAGAGGAAAAATTAAGAGCTTAAAAGCCAGAGTAAGTTCTTTGCTGTACAGCAGTAACTACAGTTTTAATTTATTCTGTTTTTCATGTACTGTGTCTGCTTTACTGTTTTTCAAGGCTGTTTTGATTGATATGGAGGAAGGGGTAGTAAATGAGACTCTTAATGGACCACTGAGAGATATATTTGATAACAAACAACTTATTACTGATGTATCTGGATGTGGAAATAATTGGTACTGAGTTTATAAATATGTACAACACTGTAACATTTTGGTATTATAATAATTGATTTAACACGATACTGTAAATACAAAAAATCTTGCTCACATATAAAAATTTCAGATGAAAATTCAGTTTTTCAGTTCGTATAAATTAATTTAATGAGTATTAACATAGCCTGTGTACAGCTGCTGCAGGGGGAGAGCAAGCAGCTGTACACAGGCTATTAACAATGAATACAATTATAAAATAATTGTACATGTACATTGAAGAAGCTATTTGAAGTACACGTACAACTTTTAAGAATTTGTTTTTAAATTATTAGGGCAACTGGATTTATGATGTATGGAAGTCAGTACAGAGATACAATCTTGGAGACAATACGTCGAGCAGCAGAATTATGTGATTCTTTACAGTGCTTTTTTCTGCTTCACTCCATGGGAGGAGGTATATATAGCTATGCTTTGACATTTGTTGGGGTTTCAATGTTAAACTGTATAAACAAATATTATCGTCGTAAACCAACATACTATTATTATATACTACTGTACGAGGTACTGTATTATTAAATTAAAATAACATTAATAATTCATGAAGAAAAGACAAAAGAAATTGGGTCCTAATTGTACGCTGTAAATCAAATGCAACATCATCCTGGTTTGCAAACTTTTATCATAAATCTAGTTAGCACAATCAAGCCATTCTGAGCAAACCACTCACTAGAAAATTGTTTCTGCTTAGGTACTGGATCAGGTGTTGGTACAAGCATTCTTGGTCTGTTAGAGGACTATTATCCAGATATTTATCGATTCACCAATGCAGTCTATCCATCAATGGATGATGATGTAATTACTTCACCATATAACAGGTGAAAGCAACACAATGTACTGTATATTATAAGTAATATTGGGCATTTCACTCGATTACATAGCATGTTCTAAGGATTTTGGGTGAAGGAAAATTCGAGTGTAGAATATATACATTATAAGACCAAACCGGGACCAGTTGCGAAAAATGCAACTACACAGGCCTTCCGGCAGGAATTGAATCCACGACCTTGCGATTCTAGTGCAATGCTCTGACCACTGAGCCACGGAGGGTGTTGCCGAGAGCTTGATCGTGAGTTCTGTATATATGTGGTAATGCCAGGAGAGAATTGGGTATATTATAAGTAATATTGGGCATTTCACTCGATTACATAACGTGTTCTAAGGATACCCAATTCTCTCCTGGCATTACCACCTTATTATATATACAGAACTCGTGATCAAGCTCTCGGCAACGCCCTCCGTGGCTCAGTGGTCAGAGCATTGCACTAGAATCACAAGGTCGTGGGTTCAATTCCTGCCAGAAGGCCTGTGTACAGTAGTTGCATTCTTCGCAACTGGTCCCAGTTTGGTCTTATAATGTATATATTCTACACTCGAATTTTCCTTCACCCAAAATCCTTAGAACAATGTACTGTACTTTTGACTGGGTCCTACATATAGTTACCCATGTACAACCTCATGTAACCCTGACACCAACACAAACTTATGTGGATGACAAGGCCTGGTGCTAGACCAGTGCCTTGTTTGGCATAAAAATGTTGCTTGCTATTGATCCTGTAAACTCAGAATAGAAAGTGTTGCTAACTCATCAGTGCACCACAATTTCATACCATTACAATGGAGAACTAATGTTACTTATTTCCTTCAATTGTTTCAGTGTTTTAGCAATGCACCAACTAACTGAGAAAGCAGATTGTGTGTTACCTATTGAAAACCAAGTAAGTACAGTAGACATAGTAGGGATCCTGGTGGCAAACTGTTCTCACCAGGGCATAACTAGTACTACAGTCTGTAGATATTCCTGATAGGGTTATCCAGCATTTAAAGTAATTTACAGTTTCCTACTGTAGTAACACTGGACCAATGAGTGATGGACTTACTGTACTAGGGTTATCCAGTATGAATTTGATTGGTGCTTTCTCAAAGTCCTGTAAAATATTTTGGATTTTGTTGCAGGCACTAATAGATATAACCAACAAGATCTATGGTGCTCTGCCACCATCACGACCTGGAAAGAGAGTGTATCCAACCAGAGACAACCAAGTGAAGAGCAACAGTACAATAACATCAAGTGAGGGAGGAGCCACAAAAACCTCACAGGAAAAACCTTTTGATCACATGAACAATATTGTGGCAAACTTGCTTCTGAATATGACCAGTTCAGCTCGGTTTGAAGGTTCCTTGAATGTCGATTTGAATGAAATAACAATGAACTTAGTACCATTTCCAAAACTACACTATCTGGTCTCAAGTTTAACCCCACTTTATTCATTAATTGATGTGAATCTTCCTGTGGGGAGATTGGACCAAATGTTTACAGATGCTTTTTCAAAAGACTACCAACTTATCAAAGCCAACCCAAAACACAGCTTATATCTTGCATGTGCACTCATCGTACGAGGCAAAGCAGAAGTATCTGACATTAGAAGAAACATTGAAAGACTCAAACCTAATTTAAAGTTTATTCATTGGAATCAAGGTTGGAAGACAGGATTGTGCTCAGTTGCTCCTGTAGGTCAACCATATTCTCTCTTGGCTTTGGCAAACAATACTTGCATCCGAAACACTTTTCAGAATTTAAGAGACCGCTTCACAAAGCTCTATAAACGCAAGGCACATGTACATCACTACAACCACGTAGATGGATTTGAACAGTCTATGTTTGATGATAGTTTAGAGTCTCTGGATTATTTAATAGGAGAGTACAAACTGCTTCAGGGTACCCTCAACAATCCTGGGGAATTTCCAACAAGGCTAACAGTGCTATAACTACAACTATAAAATATGGTGAATATAATACAGTACAGTAGTTTATTCCAAGAATGTTCCCCTAGGCCATTTGTATAAACACTAAATGCTGGTTTCCACACGCTATTTTATATACAGTATTGCTTCATTTTGTCTTGTACCCTCAGCAAGAATTGAACCAGTTGAGAGCTTGCACGAAGGCAAATTAAGCCATTAAAATGAAGTAGAATGTGAGATACATATTAAGTGAAAACTGGTTTTAACACCAAGCCTAAGTACTGCCAACATAAAGTCTATTTAAATTAATTTATTGTTGTTAGAAATTATGTATTGGTCAAGTGTTGGTGCTTATGCCTTGAAGTATGAAAAACATCTAGAGAGTCTAGTAATTAACAGTCCAAAGACAAATATTTTTTTATAATTTTATTTTCCTTACAGTCCACAAGACATTCACACTAACATTCTAATCAAAGAGACCTGAAAAAAACAAATACAAAAAAATAAGAAAACTTGACAATGACCTTTAATAATTATGACTTATTATCTAAAATAATCTTACCAAATCCCATATCATCATCTGATTCTTCAGATTCCTCCTTTTTCTCTTCTTTCTTCTCCTCCTTTGCTTCCTCGGCATCACCACCTCCACCAGCGGCAGCACCACCAGCAGCAGGTGCACCACCACCACCACCACCACCTGGGGAACCAACATTACACAGTAGATCACCAATATTACGACCCTCAAGTGCTTTAGCAAACATACCAGGCCAGAAAGGCTCTACTTCAACACCAGCAGCTGAAAGCAATGTTTGGATTTTCTCTCCCTGTTTGAATGACAAAATGAATAAGTTACAATCAATACCAACTGATTATCACAAAAACCTCTTTCATCAATTGTTCATCAATAGACGACTTTCAGGCTCATGCACAGTAGCAACTTTACTTCAAATTTTCATCGGAGGTAAAAACAACTGTTTTAGCTAGAAAGATCATATTAAAAATAGTAAAAGTGCAAAGTTTAAAATAAATCGGACAAATAGTGCGAAAGCTACGCTCTTCGGAAGTTTTGCTCTCCACTAGGGATTTAATAGGGATTTTGGCTTGGCGTGCAACTCCCACCCACCAAGCCCAAATCCCTATTAAATCACTAATAAGTCCCTGTTGGAATGGTCAACTTTCCACTTGTGAAACTTTTTCCATTTGTTAAGCAATTCGTTTCAAACTTTGCACTTCTACTATTTTCAATATGCTCGTTCCAGCTAAAACAGTTGTTTTTAACTCCGACGAAAATTTGAATATTTGTTGCTACTGCGCATGATCGTGAAAGTCGTCTATTAGGGTGAGGTGGTTTTGAAAAAGAAACTGAAAACCAACACAAAAAACCTGACATAACCGATCTTCATCCCCATTCTCAGGGCCTGGAACTGGAACCTTAGACTGGAAAATCGGAGGCCCTGGTCAGATGAAAACAATTGAAGTGTGTGATTGGCTGGATGAAGGTTATTGTCTAAAACAGGAAGTGGGCAAATATATTTTCAACTGTCAAACACTGTGAATAGAGTGAAGATTATCACTCAGATAACACTGAAAAAGTCTACAATAAGGCCAACAAAGTAGGATTTCCAAAGCGAGTTGGAACTGCAACGAGTTTCATCATTTAACTTTCAAAATCGAAAACAATTTTAGACATAGGGCAATGTGATATATTCAATGACTCAACATCATAGAATCTAGGACATCAGATTTTCCAGTGTACTGAGGAGGCCCTGGGAACGAGGATGAACCGATCTGCTTAGGGCCTTGGTATTCAAGGTGGGCCTGTAAACAAAAACATAAATGAAGGAAGAATATTCCTGGAAGAAGACCAACTTTGGCATGCTCCTTAGTTTGATCCAACTTCTGGGTATCCAATACATTTATCTGAATTGTCTGACGAACGATCTGATAGAGCACTACTTGCGTTAAATAGAGAATTTAAGAATGTATTGACATTTTTCTGAAGCCCTGTTTACACTAGAGCAAAAGTATCCAGATTTACATTGTTTTTCATCCTCATAGGAATAAAAAACAATGTGAATCTGGATACTTTTGCTCTAGTGTAAATGGGGCCTGAATGAGTTTTTCAGGTTTACGGTTTTTTTTTTGGTTTTCCAGTTTTTCATCGTGAAGGAAATCAGCAAAACCGATCTCTAAATAAAACCAATTTTTCCCAGTCTGCTGAAAAACCACCTCACCCTATCAATTATTAAAATCAATTGATATTGATCACTATTTTGATTACATATCACACAACAGCAGATACATTGGAAGTCTGAATCACATGATTCACCATCTTTGAAGTTTATGTCCTTGCATCACCATCATCATCCTGGTAAAGTTCCACTGGAGCTTTGACCATCAAAAACAGACTTCTGGTGTATCTACTATTCTGTGACTAGACTACAAACTTAGTTACATTTTTACTCACTCATTTCTACCTGTGGCTCAGTCAATTTCATAACTCTTAATCAAAACATTGATGTTCATATGTCAGAGGTGTGAAAATCATCATTGCCACAGCTGCTACAACGGACTACGTACTTGGCCATTTAAGTTGCTCTTAATATGGTTTTATCTCTGGTTTGTCAAGGTTTTTCATTAAATTTTAGCATTTAATTTCAAGAAACAAACTTGAAATGCTCGGTGTTAACACACACGGCCAATCTGTACTACGAAATTTAACCTGTATCTCACAATAACAAAAATCAACTTACTGTGATAGGGACATCATCGTCGTGTAAGATCAATGCGCTGTAAACGCACGCCAATTCTGACGAAGAAGACATTCTTTTATCGTGTACTTATTCTTACTTAAAATACTGACTTAAAAACAGTGCAAGTTGCTTTTCTTCCAATGCGATTGAAAAGGATTGAAAAGCCTTAGCTCCGAGAGGAGAACACAACACTTTCGTCAATCAAAGCGAAAAAGAAAGGACGCTCGTCCACCACGAGTTTTATACACGCGGGTATCCCTCGTGGGCTTCTACGCAATTCAGAGGCCGCGGAAGGAGGGGGGGGGGGGGGGGCACCGCCAAAAAGGGGCACCTTGGTTATTTTCAAAATAAGTGTATAATTTAAAACGTTGTACGGTTGTAACCACTGATCCATATAAGTCACTCTTTTCTTCGGCAAATAGCAATGTCATAACTTCTACGAAAACAGTACATTAATTCTTCCCAGTATAGGCAATACGCCGCAGTAAACCTTAACCGCCACATGCCCCATTTAGAAAAAGGGCATTTATATTCAGAAAAGGGCACATTTTCCAATTTTGAAAAAAGTGGGGGGGGCATCTGCCCCAGTGCCCCCCTGTTCCGCGGCCCCTGACGCAATTCAATATTATTTCAGAAATTGTGATCGGGCTATTTGTTGCAAGTCGCAAGAAAAATCCACTGAATGTTGCAGGTTGCAAAAAAAAAAATCGCACTATGTAAAACACCCCGTAGCAACGTACTTGCAATTTTCTTATTTTTTGCCGTGTCGCAAGTTGCAAGAAAAGTTGCATGGGTTCTACTTTTTTCTGCAACTGGCAACAAAGTTCGCAAGTTTCGGGTTTTTCTTCCATGGGTAAATTTGTTGCAAGTTGCAAGAAAAATCGCATCGTGTAACAGTACCTTAAGATAAAATATAAAATAAATAAAGAGAGCTGTTGTTTTTGTAAATTTACATTGTGGTAATAAAGCAGTTCTTTGGAGGATTTTTCCGGGCGGCGTTCTTTAGCCAACTTTACTCTTCTAAGGTATTTTTTGTTTATTTTCTATTCATATAAAACATTTCCTTTTGTCAGAGCCTCAAATAAAAATTATAAAATGGTAATAAAGTTGAATACGTCTGAATTACAAAGCCAATGGCGTAGGAAGCAAGTTGACCTTGGAGGGGGCGTATGACTTCAAAAGGGCACTTGAAACAAACGTTTTATCATAAAAAGGTCACTTTTCTCTTACAAAAAGGGCTCTTTACGACAAAAGTTGGGGGGCACATGCCCCCGTTTTCCCCCCGGTTCCAACAACAGTGTACAAAGCTGAGCAAATTAAGCTTGAATCCGAAATTTTCCTTTTATAATTTATATCTTTTTATTGCTCTATTTTTTATTAGGTTTTTAGACGTTCTCTGGTTTCAAATATTTAAACCAGAGAACGTCTAAAAACCTAAATCCTGCTTTATTTTTTGCTAATTTGTTTGCAAAATCAATTCGGGGGGGGGGGGGGGGGACCGGGGGGGGGGACTGGGGGGCGCTTGGCAACCGTTCCTGGGGTCTCGCGAGGTTCCCACGACCAGGAACAGTTTATACCAAAACACATGTTCATTGATCGAGGTCATTGATCGAGATCATGGCTGATGTTGTGAGTCATCTGAAGGATTTGCACGCCGCAGATGTTGGACAAGTACGTACTGCACTGGCGAGAATCCTAAGCGATATACAAGACGAAGATCTTCGAGTACTGTATATTCAAAATGGCCTTGTTCAAACGCTGAGAGGTAAAGTTATTTGATGCATAGAAATATATAATTTGATAACGACAATATTGTATTCCCTCGAGATTTGAAAGGTT
Source organism: Corallium rubrum (assembly GCA_964035015.1). Classification (NCBI taxonomy): domain Eukaryota; kingdom Metazoa; phylum Cnidaria; class Anthozoa; order Scleralcyonacea; family Coralliidae; genus Corallium; species Corallium rubrum. The sequence continues at coordinate 3,910,023 of OZ036010.1, forward strand.
GTTAATGCTTGAACACGCGATTGATTGAAACAGCAGCATGGAAAGGTAATCAGGTCTAAGGAAAGTATATATTAAGGAATATTAAAAAATCGCAGGGATCCTCCCTGACCAGGCCGACCTAATGATAGAGAGTTGGAAGGGCATGTTGGGGAGGGAGGGTGTGAGAATGGGGAGGGAATGAGAAGGGCGATGGTGTGAGAGGGGGAGGGTGTTTGAGGGGAGAGGGTGGGAGAGGGAGGGAGGTGTGCAAGGGAGAGGGTGTGAGAGGGAGGGTGTGATGGGGAGGGTGTGCAAGGGGGGAGGGTGTGAGGGAGGGAAGGTGTGAGAGGGAGGGTATGATGGGGGAGGGTGTGAGAGGGGGAGGGTGTGAGTGGGGAGGGTGTGAGAGGGAGGGAGGGTGTGCAAGGGGGGAGGGTGTGTAAGGGAGGGTGCGAGGGAGGGTGTGATAGGGGAGGGTGTGAGAAGGGGAGGGTGTGAGGGTGTGAGAGGGAGGGAGGGTGTGCAAGGGGGGAGGGTATGAGAGGGAGGGAGGGTGTGAGAAGGAGGGTGTGATGGGGGAGGGTGAGGGTGTGAGAAGGGGGAGGGTGTGGGAGGGGATGAGATCTAAGTAAAATACATGAGATATATCCCTATCAAAAGAAAGTTCTATTTGGCATGTTGGAGAGTGGTGTGTGAGGAGGTGGGGTATCTTGTGTGTGGGAAGGGTGGGGGGAGAATTAGCAATCAGATTTAAGCAAAATAACATGAGGGGTAAGATTGTAAGAATCTACCCCCATCAAGGGGTGTGAGGGGGTGTGGTGGGTAGTGTAGTTAACCATTTCACTCCTAAATACAGAATTTTCCATACTTTATTATTTTCCTCTGTCCACCTCTGTCTAACACTAGATGATATTACTCATCCATGGGAGAGCTCCCGGAAAGTTGTGAGTAAAAGAGTTACATGTAAGGGGGGTATGGTCAGATCCAGCTTTGGTATGCCATTACAGGTGTAGCTAATCACCCATGCTATCTATATACAAACACACGCACACACACACATATATATTTAAAGAAATATAGAAAAGGCTGCCTGTGGTTAAATCAGAGGGGGCATGAGTGGGGGGCCACCTGTAGGAGAACCCTAGCTTCCTCGTTCAATGGGGAAAATTTACAGATTTATCAGGGAATGATCTGGAAGAAAAATTGTATTCTTAACAATTCATAAAGAACTTTTTAACTGATTAAGCCAGACAAGTCCGTAATTAATGCTATAATAGTGAGATGAGTACTCCTTTAGAAACACAGGATATGGTATGTTATTGTGTAGAAGCCAACAGTAATAATTACAGCACACAAAATTCCATTTTCTGTCTGCAATATTGAATGAAAATGGCAAAGGTAATTAATGATCACAGTAGGTGTTCAACAGATTTTTCTTATAGCTTGAAATTATAGATGCTGACAGAGCAGCTTGTTGGTTATACAGTAGTGATGATTTCACGCTGAGAAGATGGCAAAAGCTATTCTAGACATTGAAATTTTGAAAATTTTCCAGGGGAGAATGTCCCCAGACCCCCCTACTAAGTACTAGCCCCCTGTCAGGGACCTTAGCCTATGTTGGGGAATTCTTGGCACCACCCTTGGATTAAATGCTGTAGCCTGATGCAAACACAAGGCTAGCATAAGTTCATGCATGGAGAATTCAAAAGTTTAATGTGAAACTGAGCTGTAGATAATTATAATGTAATCTAAGAGAGACAATTTGAGTCTGCTATAGTAGTAGATGTACAGTTGTGGTACAGTAGTATTTCTGTTCAATTTTAGATGTTTCCACTTCAAAGGACTACAGTGTGTGTTCCAGTGTCTTAAATGCATTAAACCTTCTAGCTCATGACAACACACAAGTAAAGTTACAGCTATTAAGACCAATGGGTTTTCTTCTACAACTTATTAATTTCTGCTCTGCCACTGACCATCAAGTAACAGGTACTGTATGTACAATATGTAGGACTGATAATAATAAAATTATAATGAAAACCTGTATTATGGTAAAAGCCTTAGTTTGAAAAAGCCAAAGTTGAAAATTTACTGTCTATTAAAATTGCTTTATTAATCAAAATTTGATTGTGAACACTTTATTCAGGATTACTTTTGTTCTGCTTATACTGAAGAAATCAGTTGGCAAGGGATTCTAGAAATACTATTTTATAAGTGTACTCATTTTACCAACTGCTGTGTTATGGGGTGTTTCAGGTGAAAGTTGTGCTAAAGATATGTTACATATTCATGAACAAGCTGCTGGTCTTATAAGAAAACTTGTACTCAATTCAGAATGTATGTCAGAAGTGGCTAGCTTGGATGTTATACAACACATGATCGAGCTTTGTGGGATATTTTTTAATGACTCCCAACACAAGAATTGTTGTCTTGGTATTTCCCAGTTTCCACCAAGAGCCACATCCTATCTTCATGACCTGTCTCATGGTAAACGACTGATTGGAAAAGTGCGAGAATTTTCAACCAATGCTAGCAAAAAGATTGTTGAGGATTGCAAATCTAAAGTTAAAGGTCTGTTTGTTTTGAATGTACTAGCTAGTTGATATAATGACCACTATCATCATGACCATTTGGCATCATCTTCATCACCATCATCATCATCATCATCATCATCACCACCATCAGTGATCAGGATTATTATTATTATTATCATTATCATTGCCATCATCACCATCATCATCAGCACCACCATGATCATCATCACCACCACCACCATCATCACCCACCAACACCTGATCATCACCACCATCATAATTACCACCACCACTATCACCACCACAATCATCATAATTACCACCACCATCACTACCACTGTTATCACCACCATCATTGCCATTGTCATGATTATCATGATTAACATCTTCACCACCACCATCACCACCACCACTCACCACCACTCTCACCAGCACCACTACCATCACATCATCATTACCATCACTACCACTATCATCACCACCACTACCATCATTACCATCACTACCACTATCATCACCACTACCATCATTACCATGCATTACCACTATAGAATAGAATAAAACTTTATTTTACGAGGGAAAAGACGTATTAACCGTAAAGGTTATCTCAGTAACATATGGCCCTCACAATATTACAATATTTACAAATACAACAGACGTAACTTAAATACACTATATATGGAAATAATGTCAAGTGATAAACTAGTCAAGTAGAAACACATTTACAATTCAATAAAAAATTACAATTGACGCAAAAAATGTCTTCCTGATGGTTAATACAGGTAAGTTTATGAAGAAAGTAATTACGGAGTTTGCGTTTGGTAGTCGTTAATCTTAACGTGAAAGCATCAGAAGTACATGCAGGTGACATGGCAAGCTGTTTGCAATCATTATCTAAGGCGTTAAAGAGAATTGAGGTGCTGTAGAGAAATGTTCGTTTACCAGAATTAGTGCGCGGGTAAGGAAGCTTTAGGTCATATAAGCAGGCTCTAGTACGAGCATGTTGTCGAGTGGCAGATAAGAAATTGAACATAAATTTAAAAGGCGGTGGAGCATTAGGATTGATTAGACTATTTAATAGTAGCTAGAAGAAGCTTCCTAAACTTAATTAGATCAAAACTATCATCACCACCACCACCACTATCATCACCACCACCATCGTCACCACCACAATCATTACCATCATCACGACCACCATCATTCATGATCACCATCATGATCATCACCATTATCACTATCATCACCATTATAATCATCATCATCATCATCATCATCATCATCATCATCATCATCACTACCATCCTTTTCACCATAATTATTCCATTCAGTACTGTATAATTCATAACATCATAACCATTTCCAACATCTACGTAAAAATAGCTTCCACGTGATTTCATAAATAGATTACATTGTGGTACATTTGACAAACTTATAATAAATTTAATGATTGGTATCTTTATTCTGTATGTATCAAGAAATCTTGCCAAGTGATCCCGACATTAGTGTCCTCTCTGTGGACCTTTATGATACTACAACTGATCGAGATGTTGTTATGAGGGAGGAAATACTCAGAGAAGGTCTGGCTTGGCCACAGTTCCTAACACCAGAGGAAGAAGACAAGATATTTATTAAACAAAAGGTACAGTTGCTTATTGATATCAAACCGTATCTGTACATGTACATGCACAGTGAAAAGGTGGTAAACTGCTTAGAATAGTTTTAATAACGAAATACTGACGTTTCGAGCATAGCCCTTCATCAGGTAGACTTTCTCAAAGTCCTTTTCAAACATTTTTGACCTTTCGACATTTGACCTTTCGTTTCCTCGTTGAAAAGGACTTTTCCCAACTGCAGCGCGCCAAAATTCACCGGTGAATTTTTCGACCGGTGACGTAATTCGGGAAGTAATTATATTCAGGCTAAGCGCTATTTTTGGGAGTTGGAGTTAAACAGACTCTTGAAAACGTTTTAGTAGGGGTAGAACCACTTTCCATTGCATTTACGACAACCTGAAACACGTCAAAACAGGGTGATGCACATTTCAGCGATTTCCCGCCAGAATAGTTAATTAGATTAAAAAACCTGCAAGCGAAACAAGTCCGCCTCTTTCCCCCCGTTTTTGTTTCCGCTCGCCCGCAAAAACTAACGCTAAGAGGCGGACTTGGAGCAAGTCTATTCATCAGAGTAAACCATGGAGTAAATATAAATTTAAAGTAGAGTGCTGCGTAGACGGTGTTATGGATAGATCAAATTGAAAAAGTGGTAAACTGCTGAGAGTAGTTTTAATAACGAAATACTGACGTTTCAAGTGGAGTCCTTTTGCAGAGTAAATCATGGAGTAAATATAAAAGTATAGAGTGCTGTGTATACAGTGTTTTGGATAGAGCGAATTGAAAAAGTGGTAAACTGCTGAAAATAGTTTTAAAGGTTTTTAACATAGAATATTCTCCAGATCACGGAATCCCTCGATCTTCCCAATTTGATTTCCTGGGGCACACCAGAATCGATCGCATTACCTGCAGAAAGTACACCAGTCAGCGAAACTTTAAATAATTTAAAAGGTTTTAGGATCGCACACCTAAATATAGCTTCCATACCAAAGCATCTTGATCAGTTAAGAATACTAATGGTAAATAAACCGGTTGATGTATTAAGTATTAATGAAACTAGATTAGATAACACTATTTGTGATGATGAAGTAGCCATCCCTGGTTACGTATTATTCAGAAAAGACAGATCAAGATGTGGCGGCGGAGTAGCTCTTTACATAAGAAATGTTTTTAACGTTGTCAATAGAACAAAAGACGTTCCTTGTTTTCAATCGGGTTTTAGGAAAGGTCACTCCACTTGCACATCTTTATTGAATACAACTAACACTTGGTTGGTCAACATGGATCGAGGCTTGATAAATGGAGTCATTTTTCTTGACTTAAAGAAAGCCTTTGATACAGTTGACCATCAAATACTAATTAAAAAATTAGAATTATACGGTATTAAAGATAATTGTCTGCGATGGTTTGTTTCCTATTTGAGTAACCGTACCCAGGTTTGTAAAGTGGGTAATATATGTTCTTCTAAAAGGTATATAAAAACTGGTGTGCCTCAGGGATCCAATCTTGGTCCATTACTATTCCTGCTTTATATAAACGACTTGCCAAATTGTTTGAACGAATCAATACCTGCCATGTTTGCTGATGATACTAACGTAACGACATCTGGTTCCTCCATGGAAGATATTCAAATTAAATTAAATAACGAATTGGAAAATGTACATCATTGGTTGTTGGCAAACAAGTTATCACTGAATGTAGGAAAAACGGAGTATATGATTATAGGGTCTCAACAAAGATTATCACAAATAGTGTCAGACTCTAAAATTTCAATTGGCTCACAAACTATTAATCGTGTGACTCACACAAAAACTTTAGGGGTTTTAGTAGATGAAAATATATCCTGGAGGAATCATATTGACGTTACATGTAAAAAGATTTCAAAAGCAATCGGATTACTCAGAAGAGTTAAAAACGTTATCAGCATTGAAAGTCTAAAACGTTTATACCAGGCATTAGTATTACCACATTTTGACTATTGTTCCATAGTTTGGGATAACTGCTCAAACAATTTAAAAGACCGAATACAAAAACTTCAAAATAAAGCCGGTCGTGTAATAACAGGCGACAGCTATTATGTGTCAGCTACAAATACCCGAACAAAACTCGGGTGGAAAGATTTACAAACAAGAAGAGACGAACAAACGACACATCTTGTCAAGAAAATAGTAGCTGGCAAGTCAAACTTAGGCAATTTATCTAATTTGTTCTCCATGATTAACCGAGACTGTTATGACTTAAGAAGTAATAACTGCATGCTTTTGTTACCAAAACCTAACACAAATGCCATGAAAAAAAGTTTCGGTTATAAAGCTTCCGTGATCTGGAATGGCTTACCTAGTGATGAAAAGACTTATGAGAATAGCGAATAATGATTGTTTTTATACTCTTGAAACTTTTTTATATAATCACATTTTTAACTGTAAATATAATTTTTAATAAATATTATTGTATTAGTTTAGGTAGTTTTTAATATTTGTATCTCATGTAATTATTTTATCTAGCACACGGCCCTTTGAAAAACAACTGTAATTTAGTTAAATAGGCTACCGTGTATAAATATTTTTAAATAAATAAATAAATAAATAAATAAATAAAAACGAAGTACTGTTTCGAGCGGAGTCCTTCATCAGAGTAAAATGTGAAAAGGACGAAACGTCAGTATCAAAATTATTATAAACAAATAATGTGTTGTGACAGGGGAAGAAAACAGAAATGAATTTCCAGTTGAAATTCAACCCCTTAATAGAGAAATAATAATAATAATTAACAAATTACAAGGACAATATAATATATGTAGGTATTTATAAAATAAGGTGTCCTCTGCGCACGCTCTGATTGGCTGGACTCCGTGCATTTATAAGAGAACATAGATCATGAATGACGTAAAATGGCGTAGAATGGCGTCAGCTGGCCCGAAAAGCCCGCCAAATTCCAAAACTACCTCACTTTTAGTTTGATTTTGCTTCTTCTTATTTTATAAAACAAATAAAACATACCGCTCCTGTGCATATGTACTCTTACAAAGGTACGTTTGACGTGATTTGAACACGAAAGAAGTGTAAAGGCTATCGCCTCGTGCCTCTACTCGACTTCTTTCGTGTTCAAATGACGTCAAACGTACCTTTATAAGAGTGCATACGCACGGAGCTTTATGTTTTATTTGTTAAATATAAAAAGCTATAACAGCTGCAAAACGCTAAAGCGATCTATGGTGGTTGGTAGGTGGATAACTTATCTTTGTAGTACGAGTCTAGTCGGACCTTAAACGCAGTTAAAGAAGAAGAGGTTTTGATGCTAGTAGGAAGGTTGTTCCAAAGAACAACACTACAAGGAAAATAAGAGTGTCGAAAATAGGCCTGGTTATGAAAAACGGATCTGGGGTAATTATTAGGGTCAAAGTTTCGCGTAGAATAATTGCTAGTTACAGGTATGAAGTACTGATCATAATTAACATTGAGTAGGCCGGATCTGTGTTTAAACAGGAGTACTAAATCACTAATTTCACGCCTGTGTTCAAGAGGAAGAAGATTTAAAGATAACAGTCTGTCTCTTTTTCACTTTGCTCTATCTAAGACACTACCTACGCCACAGCACTCTACCTTTTTAGTGTCTCAACAGGGGTTTGTGAAGGATTTGTTGCAGTTAAAAAGCAAAACACGTTACTTTCTTCTGGATAACATATTTCTTACAAACGTTTAGGGAAATATAAAATAAAACACAATCCGAAGACGAACATCTTGAAAACCCAAGATACGGATTAAGACAAGACAAAGATGAAACGGTTATATTTCGACTTTATTACAAAGTCATCATCGGACCAAGTGATGACTTTGTCTGATGATGACTTTGTCATAAAGTCGAAATATAACCGTTTCATCTTTGTCTTGTTTTAATCCATATCTTGGGTTTTGATGTTCGTCTTCGGATTCTGTTTTATTTTATATTTCATTAAATTGTCGGCTGGCCTTGGCGTTTAGGGAAATGATGAACATGTTTGGGCAGACATTAACGTGACTTGCGTTCTTGATGGTGGACACTTCTGGGCCCAGGTTGGAGGTGATGTGGTTTATGAAAAACTGAAAGAAATACGAATAGCACTTCAAAATAAGGTAAGGATTTGGTTGTGTTTTGATGCCAGAAGTTTCAAAGGAGGAAAGGTGATGCACAAGGAAAGGAAAACTTCTCATGACCAAGTCTCAGAATCACACTTCTGATGTCAGAGTTAGTGGTTGGACAAAGTTACATTTCAAAGTTCTTTCAAGCTTTGATAAGGGTTTTTCTAACTATCCATCCACCTATCCATTCACCCATTTTCCCATCCACCCATTTTTCCATCCACGTATCCATCCATTCATTCACCCATTTTCCCATCCACCTATCCATCCATCCATTCACCCATTTTTCCATCCACCTATCCATTTTCCCATTCACCCATTTTTCCATCCACGTATACGTCCATCCATTCACCCATTTTCCCATCCACCTATCTATCCATCCATCCATCCATCCATCCATCCATCCATCCATCCATCCATCCATCCATCCATCCATCCATCCACCCACCCATTTTTCCATCCACCTATCCATTCACCCATTATCCCATTCACCCATTTTCCCATTCACGTATCCATCCATCCCTTCACCCATTTTCCCATCCACCTATCCATCCATCCATCCATTCACCCATTTTTTCATCCATCCATTCACCCATTTTCGCATCCACCTATCCGTCCATTCACCCATTTTTTCATCTATCCATTCATCCATGCATCCATCCATGCATCCATCCATGTATCCATCCATCCATCCATCCATCCATCCATCCATCCATCCATCCATCCATCCATCCATCCATCCATCCATCCATCCATCCATCCATCCATCCATCCATCCATCCATCCATCCATCCATCCATCCATCCGTCCGTCCAATAATAAACTATATATACCCAGATTCCTGAAGTTAAGACATTCTGTCTGTCTAGGATCTGGCCAGGTTGGACGCAGCTCCTAAGATTGGTGAGTTAGTTTGTTATAAAACCATGGTTGGTGGACATCAAGATATTTATCGTGGAAAAGTCCTGGAAGTAATTCCTACTCCGGATGGAACATTGGTTGAAGTATTTGCCATGGATTATGGATTTAAAAACATTATTGCTGCAGAGTGTCTTAGAAAGTTACCAGCCTTGGGACAAAAGGAGCCATTTCAGGTACCTAAATCTTGGAATTCTGCTGTTCTGTCTTTCTTAATGTCTTTGAATGATATCTAAGTATGAGGAAAAATTCGGGTTTTTTTTTCTTGAAATATCCAGGCTCGGTTTTGCTGTTTATCTGGTGTGCAAGCTCCTCCATGTGATTCAATGGTGTTGGAAAGCGCCGCTGGTAAGGTGACTTGCTCCCGAGGAAAACAGTTAGTTTTGTTTTCCCGAGAGTCTTGATATTTCCCGAGATGAAGTCGAGGGAAACATCGAGACTCGAAGGAAAACAAAACTAACTGTTTCCCGAGGGATCAGACATTAACTAAAGTGTTTTGTTATACAGCTTGAATTTCGCTGAATAATTTCGACGTTCATCAAGGGAAAGTACACAAAAGACGAACTGAAAGACTTACCAAAACATTTCGCCTGGCTCCGTAATTTCACTACAACCAAACAAATATGAGTCTCAGAACAAAAGAACAGCAATACATTTCTCCAGTTAATCTTCACAATGCTTTGAAGACCTATAAATATTCTTTTTTCGTACTAATCAAGCTTTTGTTTATAGGATGCCGTGAATAGTTCAAAGTTCTAGCGGGCAACAATTGAAAACTTATTGACCGAGCAGGCAATAAGTTCCCAATTATTGCCCGCTCGGAAGACATTGACATTTAGCTAAGGTCATTTGTATTATATCATTAATAAGTCATGAAGAAAATTCAAAAGAAATCAGGTGTTGAAAATGTAATACCAAATATTTCAGATTTATACATACATGTAAACTTCCAAGTTGATTTTCTTAGCTTTTTCTGCATACATATCATTTTTTGCCTTACATAAAACTATTAATTATAACCTTTTAATGCATGCAGTAAGCGTTCTATGTGTGAATGTCTGTACTACACTGCGCATGTTTGGTCTTCTAAACACAATGACTAAAATCTCACCCACTCATGCAGGTGCTCTTCGGAACCTGGCGTATGGCAGTAACGCTTGTCGACGACAGATTACTGAAAAAGATGGCGTGGATGCTCTTTTAAAGGTAAATGACGTAGGGTATCTCGTTGAATATATCTGATATTAATGATATTAGGGGCTACTCTGAGTGATGAACCATACCGGGTAAGTAGAGAATACTCTACTCGAACGCGGCTGGGATTCGAACCCGCGAAAGTCCAACGCTCTACCAACGCTCTACCAACTGAGTTACATGGTCAAGTTGGGAGCAAGTCGTGATGATGGTACTTATATTTAATATTTCGAAACTTAAAGTGCCTATGAAGCGAAAATTATTATTGTCTTAAATGAAAGAACTCTTAAAACTACAACGTAACGTCTTTTGCAGATCTTCGTTTCCGTGCTTCGTTGTTGAGATATTTCAGTTTCTTTGATATGCAAATTAAACACTTTGACATCACACGTGTATAATGAGTTATCGAAGAAAGTTCTATATCTTTGCTATTATCAAACGAAATCACTTCGAAGCCGATCCTGTGCGTCTATTTCGCATACAGCATTAGACATACAGATTTTCAATTGATTTGGTTTGATAATAGCAAAGATACCGAACCTTCTCTGATAACTCATTATACACGTGTGACGTCAAAGTGTTTAATTTGCATATCAAAAAATTGAAATACCTCAACAACGAGGCACGGAAAAGAAAAATCTGCAAAAGATGTTACTTTGTCGTTTTGAGAGTTCTTTCATTTAAGACAATAATAATTTTGGCTTCATAGGCACTTTAAACCTAATTTCGTCAATATCCATGCAACAACATGAGATGAAAAGTTTTAGTCTCTCGATGTTGAAGAAACTAGATTTCAGTTTCGAACCATCAAATTTAAGTACCATTTTGTGCGTGGGGGAAGTTTAAAGAGTTGTCTGGGATCTTGACAAGGAAGAAAGTGGCATTAAAGCTAAAGGGGAAGCTGTATGTGACGTGTGTGAGGAGTGCTATGGTGTTTGGAAGTGAGACATGGGCCATGACTGCAGAGTAGAGGGCGAGATTGGAGCGGACAGAAATGAGGATGGTGCGATGGATGTGTGGTGTATCGCTAAAGGATAGAGTGCCAAGTGTGGATCTGAGGGAAAGAATTGGGGGATTGAGTTGGTGTCTGATGTCATAAAGCGGAACCGGTTGAGATGGTTGGGACATGTGCTGCGGAAAGACGATGGTGACTGTGTGAAGAAGAGCATGTCGCTCGAGGTGGAAGGTACAAGAGAACGAGGAAGGCCGAGGATGACATGGAGTCAGGTGGTGGAAACGGATATGAGAGAGTGTGTGTTGAAAAGGGAGGATGCTCCGGAGAGAGAGAAGTGGAGGAAACTGCTGTGGGGCCACCCCAACGATTGCTGTTGTTTTTTGTTACCATCATTCTTCGACCTGCTCCCATCATGACCGTGTAGCTCAGTTGGAATATAGTTATTGTGGGACAACGAACTCAGAATAATGATATTAGGTTCTACTCCGAGTGACGTACCTTCTTTTCCACCCGAGTTCGCTGGCCCACGATAATTATTCTCATATCTAATATTAGTCCAGTATCTGACAGGTTTAAATACAAGTATTCTTAAAATAAATATTGTTTCTCTTTAGCTCTGTGTTGTTCCAGATAAAAGTGTTTGTACGCAGGCTGTCGGCGCCATACTAAATTTGAGCATTAATTTCAAAACACGAGCAAGGATTGGCTTTCTTGGTGGAACCAAACTATTATTGGGTGAGTACTATAGCCAGAGATTAAGGTTGCGTATGCGACTATGCATAAGTAACAAGACGCCCGCTAGGCGTTAACTCGGGCTACTGGGAATGGGCAATGGGCATGGTGATCTGTGGAGAACGAGATTGGTGGAGGAGGACATGTTAGAAAGCTAGTTAGAAACACACTCACTTGTTTTACAAAGAACAATTTTTTTATTGACTACCATTATAAACTTACATGCATGGACAACCTAGATTGGGACAACATAGAATTCATATACTGAAAGCCATCATGACATTGCTTTAACTTTGGCATTGATACATATACTTTTAGCATTTATAAATATACTTTTGGTATTCGTATACATTGGTATTGATATTGGCATTAATTGGGGTTGCTCTTTTGTTAATACCAAAGTCATTTAATACCAGAGTAATAAATTGGTGGTTGACGGTTTAATAGTCCAACTCACAACTCCAACTGTGTGGTCGTAGGAGCCATTTACTTCAGACACCACTGTTAATTTGTTTGCTCCTTCACTAATACCAGATATATCAATGTTATAAAGTCATTTAATACCAGAGTAATAAATTAGTGGCTGACGGTTTAATAGTCCAACTCACAACTCCAACTGTGTGGTCGTAGGAGCCATTTACTTCAGACACCACTGTTAATTGTTTGCTCCTTCACTAATACCAGATATATGAATGTTATAAAGTCATTTAATACCAGAGTAATAAATTGGTGGTTGTCGGTTTAATAGTGCAACTCACAACTCCAACTGTGTGGTCGTAGAAGCCATTTACTTCAGACGCCAGTGTTAATTTGTTTGGTCTTTCATTAATACCAGATATATCAATGTTATAAACTTAAGTCATTTAATACCAGAGTAATAAATTGGTGGTTGACGGTTTAATAGTGCAACTCACAACTCCAACTGTGTGGTTGTAGAAGCCATTTACTTCAGACACCAGTGTTAATTTGTTTGCTCTTTCATTGATACCAGATATGTCAATGTTATAAAGTCATTTAATACCAGTAGTCCAGAGTAATAAATTGGTGGTTGACGGTTTAATAGTCCAACTCACAACTCCAGGCAACTGTGTGGTCGTAGAAGCCATTTACTTGAGACGCCACTGTTAATTTGTTTGCTCTTTCATTGATACCAGATATGTCAATGTTATAAAGTCATTTAATACCAGTAGTCCAGAGTAATAAATTGGTGGTTGACGGTTTAATAGTCCAACTCACAACTCCAGGCAACTGTGTGGTCGTAGAAGCCATTTACTTGAGACGCCACGGTTAATTTGTTTGCTCCAGCTTCATTAATACCAGATATATCAATTAATGTTATAAGTCATTTAATGCCAGAGTAATAAATTGGTGGTTGGTGCTGCAATGGTCCAACTCATAACGTCAACAGCATATCAATACTGCTGAGGCTTTTCATGATTCTACCAGATGTTCAGTTTTATCTAAAATATGAAGCAGAGAGAAAATAAGTGGGTTAAAAAGCAATTAAGCTATGGATGCATGGGAACTTTGCAATATTAAAGGACATTTACATAAGTATACTTTTTTACTTACATTAATTTGTTGTCCAATGGTTCAGGTTGTCCAGGTGTTCAAGTCCTTTTCAGGACAGAGGCACTGAGTATTGGTGCACCATCCCAAGTACAAGTGCAGTGTAACTGCACTAGTTCAGGGGTGGACCATTAGAAATCTTGGGAGGGGGTAAAAAAAAATATTTCTAAGCCTGACATTTTTTGTCCTATGTAAGCTCTGCAGGATATTTTGTTTTTGGACAATAAAGGAAAGGTGCAAACAGTTTGCCAGTATTCTCTGTATATTACCTGCAGGATTTTTTGATCACTTTCCCTTGCACAGGAATTTGTCCCCTCCCTGCAAGATTTCCAATGGCCCACCCCTTATTCATAAATATGGTTTGTGAATATGGATCCATGGATCTCTGAGGAGACTATGTACATGGTGTAAGATAAACTTGCTTGATAACAATTGCTGGAAAGAATTAGATATAACTACATGTAATTAATATATTTCCCCAGTTGCAATATTGTACTACGATTTTGATAGCATCATGATCAGAATAATACACATTGACTACACAATTGTCAATTATTTGAAATACTGTGGATCTAACATACACATGGTCTAATAAACTACCAGAAGAAATAAACGTAGGTTTTGTTACAATCTGAGTGTAATTGAGAGATTGCATTAAAGATTTTAGTGGTTGAACTTGATTGTCATTCAAGTAATTAATATTAAAGTCACCAAGAATCATGTCAATTGTATAACTATTTAACATGTATCCCAAACAAGCTACATATTGTAGGATGTTGGAGGCTTGCTTTCGATACAGCAAAAGAAAAGTTGTTTTTTCTTGGGATTTACTATTAACTATGTCAAATTTTAGTGCATTTAGTGAAGAAAAATATTCACAGTCTCTGATTTCTACAGTATTTCTTGTGCAAAGTGCCATACTTGAATATTTATCAGTATCATGATCTTGACGGTGGAGTTTGAAAGGACTGAGATTATTTAAAATTTCATTATCAAAATCCTGAGGTAGTAGTTGGGTTTCAGTAAGAGCTATGATGTCACTACTGAAAACTTTTGAATCAAATTTAATATCGATGCTATGTTTTTTGAGAGATCTTATATTTAAAAGTGATATGATCAAAACATTGAGATTGTCTTGGAATAGAGTTGTTGAATGTGGAACCATACATTCATTGTGTAATCTTTGGTATTCTTCAATAACTTTAGGATTTGCTTTAATATGTTTACTCTCAATTTGTCCTAAAATGTACAGACCTTGTAAAGAAGTTGCACGGCTTAAAGCAACATAAATTTGTCCATAGTTAAACGCTCTCTGTTTTATCAAGTCAGAACTGATTACAACTTTTTCAAGTGTTAGACCTTGAACCTTATGTACAGTACATGCCCAAGCAAGTGTAACAGGGAATTGTACTCTCTGTATTTCTGGGGAAGATGCTTTACCTGGTTTTATTTTGATCTTTGCTAATACAGGCTCAATGGGAACTACGTTGTTTTCTCTTGCAAAAGGGCTGCCACAAGTGTTAGTTAAGTCTTTACCAGCATTTGAGTCATCAAATTTAATATAGAGAACAGTTGGTTTTTGGTTATTTTGATTGACATCAACTTTAAAGACAGTTCCCATTTGTCCATTGATGAGTCTATCTGGAATACTAATATTTGTTGTAAGCATTACTCTAGCACCTTCTTTAATCAGAATTTCATAATCTAGTCCACCTGTTTCAGATCGTCCTCTTGCTAATACTCTATCAATATCTTGTTTCCTTACATTTGTTGGATATTGATCTTTAGCTTTAAGAGTAAATAAGGATCCAGAAAGTTCTTCTAGTTTTTTCTTGTTATGTTCATCAACAGGAGCATTTTCAGCCCAGATATGAAGTGCATCTGATGGGTAATTAGGATCAGATGGGGTTATTGATCTTGACTGGATTATCTTAATGTCATCTTCTGTTTGATTAGCAGTTCTTACCCTGTTAAGAAGTTCAATAAATGCTTGGTCATTTTTCTGTCTCATGATTTTATTAAGTTCTATCATTTTAAAGACCTTCCATGGATGGCATAGATTATAAGAATCATTTTTGTAAGTGTCAAATACAAATCTTTTACGTATCGGTGGAAGTTGACATAGATCACCTACAACTATAATAGTAATTCCTGCAAATAACAGAGAACTTGTGGTGCCAAATATTTCTTTTAATCTTTGGTGGATATGTAGTAAGGTAGTGTTTCCAACCATAGAAATTTCATCTATTATTATTAGCTTTAGGTCAGATAATGATAGTCTTAATTGTGTTTTCTTTTGATCTGACATTGCAGGTACATTATCACCAGTTTCTTTGGGAATAGCAAGACCAGTATTTATTGTTGTTCCATCAATGTTTATTGCAGCTACACCTGTTGGTGCCATGAGAAGAACTGTTGGTAATTCAGGGTTAATAGGAGGATGTCTAAAAGTTTTAACTGCTGTATGGTATATTGTTTTAATCAAGTGACTTTTTCCTGCACCTCCACCACCAGTTAAGAAAAGATAGATGGGTTCTATTTCCTCAGGTTTTAAACTGTTCATGTTTTTCATTATATTGCGGCACCATGTAAGAAATGTATCATATGCATGACGTTGCTCCATGTTCAAGGACCTCACAGTTTCACGTAATATATCATCAGAGATTTCTGTTGGTTGATTGTAAGAAGTCATTACTCCAGGGGAAGTATGCTGATTAGATTGTGGTGTTGAGTCAAGATGTGATAGTAATTGTTCATTAAATGATTCATGTGGGATTGAGTCATCTTGCATTTCACCTTGTAAATCTGCATTTTCTTGATCATTTATTGAATCAAAATGAATAATATTGCCCTGATTAGATTTTAATACTTCAAAAGCCTCAGTAACAGCATCTACATCAGGTTCGAATATTGCTCTGTTGTGTTCAACAATAGCTTGGACATCAGGTTCATAGAATTTTGATGTATATGTTTGATCTGAAGCCATTAGATTACTTTCATCATGCCATGGATAATAGAGCATAAGTAAATGGTGAAAATAAGATTCTGGTTCTTTTCTTTTATTTGGTGTATGATATCTTAATACAGCCTTAACTTTTCTACATTTCATGTATTCATTGGTGTTAATCAATTTTATTTTTTTGGGAAGGCATTGTGTTGTATCACTTATGGTACTTTGCAATTCAACCAAGTCATCTGTTAGAACATCAGGTTGGCAATCTTTTGTTTCACTATAATCAATTTTATAATCTTTATAGTAATATGCAGAAAATTCTGCCAGACATAAGTTATCAACAACTGGAATTGATGTTGGTCGAATAACGCTGTATTATATATACTGTAACGCTGAATTATATTCGACTTGAAGATATCTGTACTATCATCATCTAGTTCATCAAGCTCCACTTGTGCCTTAGCCACACGTATCCTTTTTTCTGGAAAATCTGTACTAACAAAAACTGTTTTGGGAAATATTGTTCTCAACCAAAGTTCAGGCATTGATCTGTAGACACATTCTTGTGAACTAACTTCTCTTGTAGAGAGAAAAGCAGCACCAATTTTTTTAAGGCCATCTCTAATATTCATGTTAGCAGCTTTTGCTTCTTTTGCTGCATTTGTAATAGCTTGAGAACATTCAGTTTCATCTTTAGTAAAATATGAGCAGACGTATGTTATGCATTTGTAGTGATTGAATACAGGTTGCAAGTCAACATTTGCTGCAAATCCCTTAATACCAGCAACAAAGTAATTGTTAATAAAACAGCTGTCTACAGGCCTTTTAAGGTGCAACTCAAAATCAGAGTCTGGTGATATTGATAGAGCCCAGTAATATTCATCCTCAGTGATACCTACTGATTTTAGAATGTCTGCATCACTTAATGTTTCATTATAATCTGGTTTGGATGGGTTTAGTACTTCATCAATTTTCTGTTTGACTGAGGTCAGAATCTGTGTTCGTCGGTCAAGTATATTACTCTTGATTCCCTCATCTAGATTATCATTAACAGGTTCTGCTACAATTGTTCTTTTGGAAAAAAATTGACCAAAATTAAATCTACAACTAATATTTTTGTATTTTCTGCAGGTTTTAGAATGGTTGTGCTTTTGATAGGTTTTTACTAACTCATGTAACTCTGGTTCTGTCTCTTCATCTGGAAGATAGGCTTGTACATGGTTATCTATAAATTCTACATAAGCTTCTTTGTTGTCAGAGGTAAGTTTGGGACAATCAGAGGTCCATATCAAGGCATGTAAATGAGGAGATCCTCTCATTTGAAATTCAACACGAAGCGCGTAATAGATTATTTTACCAATTGGGTTAAGTTGACTAAGCAGTACCTCAGTGAAAAATGTTTCCACTCTATGTTGAAAGTGCTTTGCAACAACAACAGGATTAAGATTTAACATCGAACATCTTTCATTGTAAGATAAAGCTTCAACTTGTTCATCAGTCATGTTTTTTCCCTGTGTTCTAGCTATAATCTGAAACAATTCAGGCCATCTAAGATCAGCACATGATAATGTCATAAACCATGTTGGAATCCCAAGTTGCTTTACCATGGCTACTACTTCATACATAAATTTTTGCCAGTAAGGTGGTGTGCCTGGGATTTGCCTTAAAAACAAATACGCCTGGTCTTGACAAATTAAACCTTTTAATTTGTTTACATCTGATTTTATTTGTGATGCAGTTACAGGTTGGCCATGTATTTTTTTTAAGGCTATATTAATACTGTCTGATACCTTTTTTTGTTCTGTAACAAACGGTGCAAAGAAAAGATATTCAGGGTTTGTTGCAAACCTTCCACTATAATGTAAAAGTCGAGCATTGAAGTATTTCACTGGTGACAATTTAATTTTTCTATCTTCAGTGAAGCCAAACTGTCCTTTTGGAAACAACACTGGAAATGCGAGCTCTTCACATTTTATGTCTCTCATTATTGATACAGGGTGTTTGTTTTCTCCAGGTGCAATATTGTACACTTCATTCCCTAATGAACAACTTTTATTACTTTGTATTGCTACAGGATAATCTGGTAATACAGACTGCAAACATGTCTCATTAGTCGCCTGTCTATATTCATTCAATGGGTCATCTTTTTCCTCAGTATCATCACAATCTGTAACATGATCATTTGTAACATGTTGCTTGCAGGTTTCT
Organism: Corallium rubrum; assembly: GCA_964035015.1. Taxonomy (NCBI): domain Eukaryota; kingdom Metazoa; phylum Cnidaria; class Anthozoa; order Scleralcyonacea; family Coralliidae; genus Corallium; species Corallium rubrum. The sequence goes on from OZ036010.1 coordinate 3,928,790, forward strand.
GTTAAGGACTTTCTATTTTTATCAAAATTCGTACCTGAAGTATTGTCATCTTGTTCTATAAAACTGGTAAGTTTTGCACTGATATTTTGAATATCAATTGTAATATTATTATATAATGGGTTGTTTAACTTGAGCCAGTTAAGTGCATCAAGAATGAACTGAGGACGCACTGCTTGAAAATACACATGACCTCTGAATTCAAGTTTTCGTTTAAGTTTCAACATTATAATACCTGATCTTTCTGGTGGACGTGGTAAAACTTTACATGTATCATCACATTCAACTGGCACATTACAGATCGCTCCCTTAACTTTTCTTTGCTGTCCTTTTGGCATTACTATTATCTTCTCAAAAACTATTCGCTGTGCAATAAGAATTTGTTCAAGTTTTTCTAAACATGCAAGCTCAGCTGGTATGTTATCAACATACATGTTATTATAGATTGCCTGGCAAGGAATTTTCCCCTTTGACAACTTTGAATGGCAGGTTTTACAAATGTATTGTTTTTCATCAAACGACTTTACATCAGTGAACAGAGTTTCAGGGACATTTGTGTACTTACTTTGCTTTAATGACACGACTGATGTTCTGTAGAGTAACCGATTGCAAACAGAACATATATAATAAGGGCCTTCTTTTATTTTACTGCAAAACCTAGAAATATAATCATCCAAGTCATGTAAATCCATTGATAATTTACATTTTTTTAATTTATAGTTTTTTGTTTTAATTAGAACAACTTTCTTTTCCACAGGGTCCATTGATTTTTATTTTTTTGTTTTTGTTTCAAGTAGATGTTTTTTTTTCATCGGATCCATAATTTTGTAGTCTAAAGCAGCTTTCTCAAGCATCAATTTTTTCTTAGCAGGTTCCAAATTTGCATATTTTTCACTTTCTTTGTCAGTACATAACCTTTTTTGTGTTGTAGACTTATGCTTTCTTACAACTTTTTGCCTCTCTGATTTTGTTAGTTGACATGAACATGACAAAAATTGAATAGTGTATTGTATTTCTTCACATTTAAGTTTTTCTGTGACAATATGGCAAAATTTATTAATGAGAAAATCTGTATCATCAAATCGTTCAAATAAATTAATTGTTTGCATTTCATTGCATGCCACCAAGAAATACTTTATTTGCCTTTTATTATGTTGAAAAATGCAAGATAACCAATAGTTTGGAAGCCACAACAAAAACCCAGTATTTTCTGAAGTATTATCTAATATTAAACTCTTAAGGGCCAGTTTACTAGAAACAGAATGGGTAATCAAGGTGTCCTGGTGCATTGAATGAAATACTGCCTCAACATCAGCACCACATATATTTATAACATGTGGCATATAATCACATGTATATTTCTTTCCATCATTCAAGGCTTCCTGGTATAATAACTTGGCATATTCCGCAACAGCACTCAGTGTCTGATCATGCCAGTAACTACATGCCATAACAGTAGAAAAACTAATAGAATAATAGCACAATATTGCACAATATTGTTCAAAATCAAAATTATCATGATTAAGTGTCTGATTTTTACATGTTGAAGAACAGCAACTTGAATTTGATTCAGATGTGTTGGTATGCATATTTGTAGCTTTTATAAATTGTGCAATAGTAATTTTAATGCCTTTCAGCTCGAATAAGACATCAGGTTTGTGTAGATTTTTTAAATATTCCACCAAGTCGATAACTGAATTTACTTCCAACAATACACATGTTCCACGAGGGTGGGCCATACCAAATGAATCTCTTGCATGTGAATCAAATATTTTTAGTAAACCATTTGAAATAACAAAAATAGATACAGTATTACATGCAATTGTTAACAGAAATGAATTATAACTCTCTTGTATCAAACCTTGTAATGCACATTCTAAGGGCATGACATATGGGATGTTTTCATTCAAAGTAGTTGTATGGAGTCTACCAGAGTAACTTTCACTAAACTCAAGTTGATAATTTGTGTTTAGGACTGTAACCATACTGGGTAATTCAGTTAGTAATAAATAAGATTGCCTTGATAATCTTGACAATGCAGAATATAATTCATTACCAATATCCATAATTTGAATCAGGTCTCTTGAGTCAGTTATTGACTTGTTGTTGTTATATATCAAAGCACACAAACTCATAGCTACACATTGTTGTCCTGCATTTGGACCAAATACATCAACATCACCTTGACTATAAGGTGCATGGATAGTTTTACTAGGATCAATAAAAGTAGGACCAGGGTTCTTTTCAATGTCTCTACTAAGTTTAAACTTGCAACAATTCACCCTGTGGTTTAAGTTTTTGTAAGTACAGGTACATGTAGCTGATTCTATTAAGTAATTTGGGTGTAGTGTTTTTGTAAATGCCTTGTACCGCTCTTTATTATTTTTAAGAAATACAGAAGTATTCGGTGCAGCTTTTTGTTTTCTACGTCGTTTTGATGATATTTCACGCAAACCCTTTGCTTTTTTATTAACTTGGCGTAAATACCTTACTCGATTGCTCAGCAGCTTTTTCCGTTCATGGCTAAATGCATAAAGTAAACGATGGATACGAGAAGACCTGGGTACATTTCTTTTAATGTGCTTGCGAACAAGTTTACGTATTTTTCTACTTTTATTCAAAAGGCGAACGAGTCTTTTAGCTGGGATTCTACTTGGCTCTCGATCACGTCGAGCAACATGGCGGTTATATTTTACTTCAATCACAATAAATTTAGCATAGCGAGATCTACATTCCTTTGTGTTTACGGTCTTTGACTTTACTGATAACTGGGACCTTTTTACATTCTCATATACAGGTACAATGTCACGTGAAACAGGGTTATTCGATAGTAACATGCTTTCTGAATTATTTGGCAAAACCATGTGTGACTGTTCATGGAGAAAAGACACTGTCTCTCTCACAAGTGTCACTTGATGAAACATCACATCGACTTTATTTTGCACGACATTTGTAACACAATATAAAACAATACAGGCGAAAATAAAACAAATCATAAATATTAATAAAGTTACCTCGTATAATTTCCATACAGCGTTCATATAAGTGATGTAACATCGAGTCTCTTTGGGTATTAATATCAACACAGCATGTTTACCTGTCACTTGCAACTTGGCTTTATCAAGTAACTTCTTTGTGCTTCTATTCACATGGTTTGAGCAATTCAATGACACACATAACGTTGTATTCAAGTTTATATTCGTTTTTAGTTTTGTAAGTTTGGTATTCATAGTAAGATTGGCATTCATAGTAAGACTGGTATTCATAGTAAGACTGGCATTCATAGTAAGACTGGCATTCATAGTAAGACTGGCTTTCATAGTAAGACTGGCTTTCATAGTAAGACTGGCTAGTTTCATAGTAAGACTGGTTTGATCGCGGACCAACCCGTTTCGAAATCGCTCGGCATCTTTTAGAGTAGGTCTACCGCGATCGGCGTGTGCGATTGTAAACATTGTGAGCGTAGTCAAGAAGAAGATACTTCCCAGCCACATAACTGACTTTAAACACTTCCAAGCACGCAGCTGACCAAATTAAACACTTCGACTTCGCTTCGAACCACTTCGCTTCGAACTAGCCTAGTTTCTAGGCCTTCCTCGGTTGACACGTTTCGGAAGTGATCCGAACGGACCCGCTGGGGAAGGCCTAGCAACATTCGTAAACACTTTCACTTTACAGCTCAGTTGTTTATTGAGGAAGAATTGTGATGTTATGACGTCCTAAGTGTTTCCCGACACTTACTATTTTAATACAAGCTCTATCTCACCTCGGATCGACGAAGGTTCACTGGCCTAGCTCCATAGTGGAAAGTAGGTCTTTTCTTCCGCAGGAGGTTTCCGCAATTCAACCGCTGGAGGCTTCCGCAAAATCGCCGACCACTTCGGAGGCGTCCGCAGTCTCACGTCGAGCCCCAGAAGACTTCGACCGTTTGGGCAAAAGCCGGTAGAATGGGTAGCTTAAGTAAGGCCGATTTTCCCTAGGAAAGTTACAGCGAACTAAACACCTGAATCTGATGTACTGTTAGTAGTCTACTAACTAGTTACCCTCAGTCTCTCGTCATCATGTGTTATAGATAACTTGTAACATCAGACAAAACACAAGTAAGCTAAATTTACAGTCATACAGACAATCATAAAACATTAAAAGCACACTCGTCATTTAGCAGAAGCGTTCATACTTAAATCGTTTTATGCAAAAATTCTATAACCAGCTTCAGCAGTTCAGCTGACTTCAGACGACTAAACCTAAAATCTTTGTTTCGTGTTAGTCATCTAATCATTACAAATAAATAAAGACATACCTGGTTCTGAAATATTTTGAGGAATTTCGGCCATTTCTGTTTGAGTTTTGACCTACGGTTTGACACATACCGCGAAGGGGCCGAAGGGCGCGAAATTACGATAAATAGAGCCTGCAATGAGACTGGTATGCATGTATTAATATGGACTTAGCATACGGGAGTTAATTTGCCCGTTTCTCTTTTGACTTTCTGGAAATATTTCTCCCCACTTTTTTATTTTTCCACATTTTCTTCCGCAAAATATTTCCGCAGTACATATTTTTCGCTCGATGCTTCCGCAGGATATCTCTCGCTAAAGTGTCCGATTTTCCACTATGGGCCTAGCTTTCTTATCACTAGCTTTCCTTCTGCAACCGCCAAAAGTTGAAAGTTAAACAGTTAAATTTTCATTTCGAGCTCCAATTGGAATATATTCCATAATTTCCTTCTTTCGATCACCAAGATCTTTGGTAAAATCTTCGCCAGACATCCTTATGCTTTTTACTGTAATATGCTGTCGCTACGCTAGATCCCAGGGACACTCGAAGGGCCAGAACGATTCTGGGCAGGACCTTTTTGCGAATGTTGCTAGGCCTTCTCGTTTCCAGCCTCTCCCCAGTCTTCCCAAGAACCCAAACCGATTACGCGGCCATGCTCATGGCGGAAACGAAAGGCATAGAAACTAGGCTAGCTTCGAACCACTCGATCGAAAAGAAGGAAAGCACGTGTGACATCATAGATATATCACATGCCTGCAGTTTCGCAAAGCCTGTTGGGGCCATTTCGCGACAGAAAAAAAACCCAGACCGAAACCTAGACTCGTTCTACCACAGGTAGCCCGAGTAATGAGTAAACCAGTAAAGCGACAGTTTCGTTAATCGCAAATCAATTTCAAAGCAATCACGTGGTGTATTCTCATTTACCACGTGATAAACATCCAATTGTTAAGCACGTAAACAAGCTACCACGTGGTACATAAGAATACACCTTTGAAATTGATCTGCGGTTAACGAAACTCTCTCTTCGGAAGCGATGAAAAAATCGTCTATGTCTCGCTCTCTGACATGTCCACGTGCCTCTGTGTCACTCCATGCATGCATGCATGTTCATGTATGCGTGCGTGTCCGTATGTGTGTGTGCGTGCGTGCGTGCGTGCGTGCATGCGGGTGCGTGTCTTTGTGTGCCGGTGCACTGCGTGTCTTTGTGTGCGGGACATGTCTAGGCGTGCGCGTGTCACTCCGTGCATGTCCATATATGTGTGCGTGTTCGTATGTATATGTGCGTGTCCATATGTATGTGTGCGCGTGTTTGGGTACGCGTATCTGCGTGCATGTCAACGTGTGCGTGCTTGTCTATACGTGCGTGTCCGTGTGTATATATGTGCACGCGCGTGTTGTGTGTTGCCATGCTACATTCTAAAGTTTTCTTTATGCCATGTTCAAAACAATTTATGTTAGTGAAACATGAATTGTGTCGTATGTATTAAATTAAAACTAAACGTTAAGTATTTGCAAATTTGCTCCTCTGTGGCTCTCACAAAAAGCAATGCTGCTATCGGGGTACATGTAAGCTAACGGTTAAAATCGTTAAATGAACGAACGGACTAATCAAAACGAAAAAAGAGAATTTGACTTAAAATAAACTAATCGTGCTATACAAAATATTACTTTTTCTCAGATATTATCCAGAATTATTTACACAAAGATATGGAGCTGGTTTGTTTGGCTATTGGAGCGTTGAGGAATCTGATGTTAGGTGTCTCAGTCAACCGCGGTCGAGTAGCAGAGAGTGATGGACTTCTTATTCTTACTCACGCGCACTTCACATGTTCCGACATCAACGTCAAACAACAATGTTTGGGAGCCTTGAAGAACCTTGTTGGAAACTCGAGGTAGGATTGACACTGGATACATGGTAGTCGTGTTTGGCCACCAGTTGCTTTAACTAATTATTTATTCATTTGTGTTTAGTTTTATATATATATATATAGATGCATATATGTATAATTTTTGAAAGCAACAAAGTTATTAAATACAAATACAACTACTTGAAGGAGAAATGTTGTTTCTTTCCCATTGATAAGAAACTGGGCATGTCTTAAGGTCTTCGTTAAGGTTCACAAGGTAATTTCGGTAAAGCGCTCTGAATTCGTCAAAATTTATGCTACAAAAATAAAATTGATATCGTTAGAAAGCTGTTAATTTGTAAAACACAATGTTGTCTTTTTAAATTTGTGAATTTTTAAATTAAAACCAGAGGGCTTCACTCGGGGCGACTTAAGTAAAAAGCGTTTTATTTTGTTCAAAATCTTTTTTTTTTGCAGTTTAATTCCGAGATAAATTTCCAGCAAAACGGTGTCAGCGTTTTTTGATATGTCGAGTTTTGCTGATTTTATTGACGACCAAAGTTGAAAATGCTGTTTTTCGACCAACATTCGGACAAAATAAGTCATAAAATCGAAACCATGCAGGCAATAAATGGAAAAACGCTGACACCGGAAAATTATATCGGAATCGGACTGCGAAAAACATTTTTGAACAAAATGAAACGCTTTGTTCTTAAGTCGCCCCGAGTGAAGCCCTCTGGCTTTACTTGAAAAATTGGCAACTATTATTGACTTGTGTTTATCGCAAAATCAAATACTAAAGACTTATTAACCGAGTGCGAGGTCTGTACGGGAAAGTATTTGCCTGAGGTTTTCGTACAGACCGAGCGACGAAGGAGCGAGGTTTGTGCGATAAAACCGAGGGCAAATACTTTCCAGTACAGACCGAGCAAACGACGTTAATAAGAAATTTATTATATGGCTATTGATTCATTTTATTTTTAAGCTTCGAGCGTTGTTTTCGTCTTCGGAGTATGCTGTTTACCTTACCTGTTGACTTTTTCGTATCGCTTCTTGGCCTTCTTATTTACACCAGCTCGGCTTTTATTTGTCGTGTTTTTAGATAAACAGCTTTAAAGAAAACCAGCAGTGATGTTCCAACACATTTTATTGTTCAGAATATTTGAATAATGATACCTGTTTCTCTTTTATTTGTTTTCAAATCAACTCAGAAATGTTCCCGCCAAAACTTATAGGGCCGAGAAAAAAGCGTATTGACCGGTCGGTCAATATCGTAAAATCCCGACCTCTCAGGAACCAATCAACGTGCGTCGTTTTGCGTACGGACCGGAAATCAAACCCAGCCATATAATAAAACATTGTATTCTACAAATTAATAGCTTTCTAACGATATCTATTTTATTTTTGTAGCGTAAATTCTGACGAATTAAGAGCGCTTTACCGAAATGACCCTGCAAACCTTAACCTTAACTCTTTGAGTCTTTGGGTGGCATCTGATCCCCTAGTCTTATGTATTTTACTCTGGCGCTCGCCAGACGTTACTCGTCACAAGGAAAATCCACCAACGGAAAAGAGTTGAGGACTTGAGGATAACTTAAAGTGCCTCTATGGCCTGTGGGATCTTTACAAATTTAAATAACTTAGTCTAAAAGAAAATGTTTCCCGAAATTTTTTCTCAAAAATATTAAATGCTCGCCCATTAACAGCGCTCCGAAGCAATCTCGTACCCAGAGCCTGCGATCCTTTTGGTCAGTACCAAGGAACGGAGGCTCTGGGAAACTCCGATGAAAGTCGACACCTGATTGGTTAGTTCAATCAATCTCGACCCAGCAATAAATAACAGTGAAAATTAAAATTCTGTGCACGTTGCTAACCTGTTTAATTGATTTATCAACGTTCTGTAACACATAATTATAAACGACAAACCCAATATACAATTGAACACATGAAATAATTCAAAACAGTAAAAATTCCGATAATTTACAAGTTAAAACTATTATTATTGTCGCTTTGTCGCCAAACAACATCTGTCGTCTAATTCGTCTCGTATTTATTCGCAGTTTCGTCTCAGAACTTTAAAAATAACATTAGAGAATGCAAGGTCGATAGAATTTAGCCAAAATTCCTCACAGAAAGTACAATTCCTTACCTGAGCAGCTGAGCCCAGCCGATCACGGCCGACGCGGACAAATAAAACCTACGGCTCAAATCGTCTGGTCAACGATTAGGAGTAAAGCAAAGAATGGCCATTCTTACACGAAATGCTTTGTCGAGAGCTTTGTAAAACATGTTGATTTTATTTATCGGTAAACAATATTTCCCTGGTCGTCGGACTAGCGAACGATCATCAACATGACAGTTACAAATTTATATGAGGAACTGGGAACCAGAGGACTGGGACCAAAGACCCCGATTTGGGGACTTTTTCATCGGAGTTTCCCAGAGTCTCCGTTCCTTGGTACACACCAAAAGGATCGCAGGCTCTGGGTACGAGATTGCGCTCCGAAGTTGACCAAATCAGCCCAAATCGCGCCATTTTGAAAGTTAGACCGTTTTCTTGGGCCTGGGCTCTAATTGATAGATTTACGTCACATTTGCGTCGGAACACCAAAATTTCTTCCGCCTATTCTGAGTCAGACGAACTATCTTGGAACATATTGATGAATATATCTAAAGTTTTCATTGCTTAAATAAAGGTTTAATAGACGCAATACCAAAAACACAGTAAATAGTCAGAAGTTCGGTTCCAACCGTGACGTAACACAGTAAACTCGCACCATGTCCCTAATGCACGGTCACAGTTATAGAGGTACCAACTTTGAAGCGCTGTTAATGGGTGGGATTTAATATTTTTGAGAACAAATTTTGGGAAACATTTTCTTTTAGTCTAAGTTATTTAAATATGTAAAGATCCCACAGGCCATAGAGGCACTTTAAATTTAACCCTTGCATGTGCATTGTTGTTGTGGAACAACTTTTATCTTTTTTGAATGTAAATGTTATTCGAACTATTTTTGCACTCGGAAACATTCGAGTTCACAAGCAGGACTCGAACCCACAACCTTCTGATTGCCGGTGAGACCCTCTAACTATTGAGTTACTGGGGCTTAGATGATTTGAACGCAGGTTGAGTGCAGTGTATGATATAGTATATTAATGTCGTAAAACATGTTGTGAAAGCGAACTGCATGAGTATAAAATGGACAGTGGCGTAGCCAAGGCGGGGGGGGGGGGGGGAGGAGGCGGTCGCTCCCCCCAATAATGGTCTTGTAGGGGGAAACTTGTAGGGGGTGGGGGTGGGGGGGGGGGGGGTTACATTGTTTTAAGGCCAAGTGAGTAGACTAGTAATGTGTTATATATATTGCAGGCATACATATGCTATACTTAAATTACAATTCTATACGACTTGTTTATAAATAAATCTAAAGATATTCTGACGTCGTATTCTACGTTCTGGTTTGATTTCAACAAATTATGTAATTTATGGCTTTCAGATTACTCTTAAATACTTGCCTCAAATGCTGGAAACAGTGTTTCAGAGACCCTAGAAATCCAAAATTTTCCGGGGGGCATGACCCCGGACCTCCTAGGAGATCGAGGTTCTTGCCCCCCAAACTCAAGACCCTGGCTACGCCACTGAAAATGGAAACTCGGCAAACTTCAAAGCGCCTATGATTTTATGTTGAACCGTACCTTGCACATCCTTTGCTTTAGGTTTATTAATATTTAAATAGCACAGTTGAGTGATTGAACTGAACTGAAACGTTGCTATTGGACAATTCGTTCATTATACTAAAATACAATGGGTTCTGTGACCGTGCACAAAAATGTATAAAGCCGAACAAAAAGATAGAACAAAGACTTTAGCTGAGTTTCCAGACCATGTTTTGAATGACTATAATTACTCAGAAAAGATTTTTGAGTTCTCAAGCAGGACTTATTCTTTTTACTCTGTCTAACGCCAGACGATTATACTGGTCAACTGGAGACTTCTCAGAAAGCGATGCATGAAAAGATTAAACACGCAATCTAACGACTAATTTTCTCTCTTTAACCAGCTATATGTTGACCAGTCAGGGTGGAGTGGACCTGCGTAGTATTGTGGATGAAAAATATTCAGTAAGAGAAAATGTTTCTTTAATTTGCAGCGTGAAAAATGTCCGAGTCCTTTACTGATATATTTATTTGTCGTAGTCCTTACAATATATTGTTATTTTCTATAGAAGCCGTTCTCTCTTGCTGTAGCTTCGGACAACCCAACAATAAGAATGGCGTCCACCAAACGAAGGTATAATTTATATACACTCACATATAAAAATCCGGTCTAAGTGAAGTGAAGTGAAGTGAAGTGAAGTGAAGTGAAGTGAAGTGAAGTGAGGTGAGGTGTAGTGTAATGAAATGAAATAAAGTGAGGTGAAGTGAAGTAACGTAAAGTGAAGTGTAATGAAATGCAGTGAGATGAAGTGAAGTGAGGTGAAGTGAAGTGAAGTGAAGTGAAGTGAAGTGAAGTGAAGTGAAGTGAAGTGAAGTGAAGTGAAGTGAAGTGAAGTAAAGTAAGAGGAGGTGAAGTAATTTAAAGTGAAGTGTAATGAAATGCAGTGAGATGAAGTGAAGTGAAGTGAAGTGAAGTGAAGTGAAGTGAAGTGAAGTGAAGTGAAGTAAAGTAAAGTAAGAGGAGGTGAAGCAATGTAAAGTGAAGTGTAATGAAATGAGATGAAGTGAAGTAACGTAAAGTGAAGTGTAATGAAGTGAGGTGAGATGAAGTGAAGTGAAGTAAGAGGAAGTGAAGTGAAGTGAAGTGAAGTGAAGTGAAGTGAAGTGAGATGAGATGAGATGAAGTGAAGTGAAGTAAGAGGAAGTGAAGTAATGTAAAGTGAAGTATAATGAAATGAAGTGAAGTGAGATGAGATGAAGTGAAGTGAAGTGAAGTAAGAGGAAGTGAAGTAATGTAAAATGAAGTGTAATGTAATGAAATGAAATGAAGTGAGATGAAGTGAAGTGAGATGAAGTGAAGTGAAGTGAAGTGAAGTGAAGTGAAGTGAAGTGAAGTGAAGAAGTGAAGTGAAGTGAAGTGAAGTGAAGTGAAGTGAAGTGAAGTGAAGTAAGAGGAAGTGAAGTAATGTAAAGTAAAGTGAAGTATAATGAAATGAAGTGAAGTGAGATGAAGTGAAGTGAAGTGAAGTGAAGTGAAGTGAAGTGAAGTGAAGTGAAGTGAAGTGAAGTGAAGTGAAGTGAAGTAAGAGGAAGTGAAGTAATGTAAAGTGAAGTGTAATGAAATGAAATGAAATGAAGTGAGATGAAGTGAAGTGAGATGAAGTGAAGTGAAGTGAAGTGAGATGAAGTGAAGTGAAGCGAAGAGAAGTGAAGTAAGAGGAAGTGAAGTAATGTAAAGTGAAGTGTAATGAAATGAAATGAAATGAAGTGAGATGAAGTGAAGTGAGATGAAGTGAAGTGAAGTGAAGAGAAGTGAAGTAAGAGGAAGTGAAGTAATGTAAAGTGAAGCGAAGTGAGATGAAGTGAAGTGAAGTAAGAGGAAGTGAAGTGAAGTATAATGAAATGAAGTGAAGTGAGATGAAGTGAAGTGAAGTGAAGTGAAGTGAAGTGAAGTAAGAGGAAGTGAAGTAATGTAAAGTGAAGTGTAATGAAATGAAATGAAATGAAGTGAGATGAAGTGAAGTGAGATGAAGTGAAGTGAAGTGAAGTGAAGTGAAGTAATGTAAAGTGAAGTGAAGTGAAGTGAAGTGAAGTGAAGTGAAGTAAGAGGAACTGAAGTAAAGTAACGTAAAGTAAAGTGAAGTGTAATGAAATGAAGTGAGGTGAGATGAACTGAAGTAACGTAACGTAACGCAACGTAAAGTGAAGTGTATTGAAGTGAGGTGAGGTGAGGTGAGATGAGATGAAGTGAAGTAAGAGGAAGTGAAGTGATGTAAAGTGAAGTCTAATGAGGTGAGGTGAAGTAAAGTAAGAGGAAGTGAAATCAAGTCAAGTCACGCCAAAATTTCTAACCTCATTTCTCGTGTTCATTCTCAGACCAGGCAGACTCCGTCCTGGTGAAGTTGAGCCTAAGCCAATCGAGAAAGCACTTCCCTCTCACGTGATTAAATCTGCTGACAGCTCATGTGAGGACTCTGAAAAAGAAAGGAGAAGCAGCTTAAGTCAAGAAGAGAACACGGATGGAGATACTGACAATGGAGACGAGGGATTGTTAATTCCTTCTCCTGTTGCAGCACAGGAACCAGGAACGGACCTACAGGTAATGGTCATAGTTGAGTAGGAGACTACTAGACTAGACTCTTGTGCATTATACTCTGGCTAATGCAAGACGATTTTACACGTCAGGGGAGAGCCCTCGACCGAGAAAGACTGTTAAATATAGGTTAAATACACACCTAGATTTATTGAGTAAGTCTAAGCAGGTCCAAGTAGGATTAAATATGTCTATTTGGTCGAAGTAGGTCAACGTAGGTCTAAGTAGGTTTTAGTAGGTCAACGTAGGTCCAAACTTTCAAGTCTAAGTAGATCTAAGTACAGTAGGTCTAAGTAGGTCAACGTTAGATCTACTTAGTTAGACCTAATTAGGTCCAAGTAGATCTAAGTTGGTCTAACTAAATAGGTTTTAGTAGGTTTGAGTAGATCCAAGTAGCTCTAACTAGCTCTAAGTAAGTCTAAGTAAACTTCAGTGATCTACGTAGGCTGAAGTAAGTTTAGTACTAAAACTTTAAGTAGGATTAATATACGACGACAACAGCCACGACGACGACAGTCATTAAATCAATTAGGGATCAACCATATTTATTATAGATGAACGAAGATTGTAACAATTTTTACGTGCAAGGCCAAGCTGTACCGTTTTACGATGATGAATTACACGAGCTGAGGTAAGATTGTGTCAATTACAATAATGGCAAAGATTAGAACTTCTGGTTATTCCATGAATGAAATGGACAAAAAAGACAAAGCCCACAATTCTTTTTACTTGCTTTCCAGGGAATGTAAGGCTATGAAAGGTCTTTCGTCAGCTGTCATTTCCAGGTATGCACCATTTAGACACTCTTTGCCATTGTGGAATTGATAATGATATTTATTCAGGATACCCACATCACCGAAGTGTTTTTCAGTGGGGTCCTTCAAACATTATGTACAATAAAGTAACAATACAATGTCAAATAGCACATACAAAGTACAGCACAATAACGATACAACGTATATATAAATAAAACCAACAAAAAAAAGATATAGACTTCTTAAAAATATACAAAATTAAGAAATACGGTCGACAACTACTGCACTTAGAAACTTTCAAAACAAGAGGAAGTGACTATTAAATATGTAGTGGCAATACTTTTCAATTTTAGACCTGCATGTGCCTTCTTGAACGCTGGGAAAGGGGGAACTGTTTACCTAGGGATTCAAAGATCAGGGCTCGTATCTGGTGTGGAAGTTGGAAGGAAAGATGTAAGTTGGTTATAAACACAATAACGTATACTCTGGGAGATAAATAACCTATTATTCTATATCTAGTATTATCTGTTATCTTATACCTGTTACCTATTACTCATTGTTCATTGTCTGTTGTTCATTGTCTATTGTTTATTGTTCATTTTCTATTGTCTGTTGTTCATTGTCTATTGTTCATTGTCTATATTGTCTATTGTTCATTGTCTATCGTTCATTTTCTATTGTCTGTTGTTCATTGTCTATTGTTCATTGTCTATTGTTCATTGTCTATCGTTCATTGTCTATCGTTCATTGTCTAATGTTCATTGTCTACTGTTCATTGTCTATCGTTTATTGTCTAATGTTCATTGTCTATTGTTCATTGTCTATCGTTCATTGTCTAATGTTCATTGTCTATTGTTCATTGTCTATCGTTCATTGTCTATCGTTCATTGTCTATCGTTCATTGTCTATCGTTCATTGTCTATCGTTCATTGTCTATTGTCTATTGTTCATTGTCTATCGTTCATTGTCTATTGTTCATTGTCTATTGTTCATTGTCTATTGTTCATTGTCTATCGTTCATTGTCTATTGTTCATTGTCTATTGTTCATTGTCTATTGTTCATTGTCTATCGTTCATTGTCTATTGTTCATTGTCTATTGTTCATTGTCTATCGTTCATTGTCTATTGTTCATTGTCTATCGTTCATTGTCTATCGTTCATTGTCTTGTTCATTGTCTATTGTTCATTGTCTATTGTTCATTGTCTATTGTTCATTGTCTATCGTTCATTGTCTATCGTTCATTGTCTATCGTTCATTGTCTATCGTTCATTGTCTATTGTTCATTGTTTATTGTTCATTGTCTATCGTTCATTGTCTATCGTTCATTGTCTAATGGTCATTGTCTATTGTTCATTGTCTATTGTTCATTGTCTATTGTCTATGTATATCGTTTATTATTCATTGTTCATTATCATATTTTTCAATTTAGAGAGATCGTTTACGTCTTGGTATCGACGAACTTCTTGGTGGGTTTAAACCTGCTGTCAGATACGACAAATATCAGGTAACTTGTCCGTAATATCGTTAAAATGGCGAACTGTCGACGTTTAAGATAGCAAAGTACTGACCTCAACAAGCTGAAACCCTTTATCAGATTAAACCACGGAGTAATACAAAACTAAAGTGCTGTCTAGGGGGAACGGCTAAACAGGACAAACGTCAGATGACACTGCACAAATCCTAATTAATGCCTTTGTTGCCAATCGATTAGACTATATTGTAATAGTCTACTCTATGGTCTGCCGGCCAATCAGATATACAAGCTCCAACGAGTACAGAATTCCGCAGCAAGGTTAATTTGTAATATCAATCGGTTTGACCACATTACTCCCGTCTTGTATAAACTACATTGACTACCCGTTAGATATAGAATTAATTTTAAAATATTACTTATCACTTATAAGGCAATTCATGGACTTGCACCTGAATATATTTCTGAACTCATCAAATGCGAGGTTGCATCTAGATATAACTTAAGATCATCCACAGAACTGTTGCTTGAGCAACCAAGAACAAAAACACTAGTCACTCTAGGCGACCGCTCGTTTGAAGTGGCCGCACCTACGCTGTGGAATAGCCTCCCAGCAGAAATTCGTAATGCCAGTAATGTTGTAGCCTGTGCACAGCCTGAAATACAGGGATATTTCAGGCTGTGCACAGGCTAGTAATGTTGAAGTATTTAAGAAAATGCTCAAAACTTGTCTTTTTAGGAAAGCATTTTGCTCCATGATATCATAATTAGGAAATGACTACCATGTTATTTTTATTATTTAGTAGATTTTATAGGATATATTGTAGTTAATAGTGTAATATTTAAGCCTTGTAATTAGTATATTACTATTATAATTAGTGTGATATCTTGTAATGCGCGTGTGAGCATTGCCCTATGTAACACGCGCAATATTAATATTAATTATTATTATTATTATTTAGAGTTAGTTTTAATTTAACTTTTTTCCTTCAAAAAGTAAAATAAGACGCGGGAGTTAACTTTGTCTTAAAAATTTCTGAGTTCCGATACTAATAGTGAGATAGTCTTACCATCCAGTTATTTGGATTCAGGTAATACAGCGAAGATCCTAAAATTTGAGGTCTTTCTTGCCTTACTTTCGTTTTTTGAACACAACGTTCTCCTGGGCAAAATGTCTGCGTCGTTGACTATTTAATTATTAGAACGTAACTCTTGTGAGAAACGAAGAATAGTTTACTTTTTGAAGGAAAAGAGTTCAATTAAAACTAACTCTCTGACGTTAGTCCAAAGACAACATCGGGAGAGTTGAGAAATTAGGTGTGGTCGTTGAAAAAAGTGGGCGTGACTCAAATTTAACTCTCCGAAATGTTAACCCTCCGATTTAACTCTCCGATATTAACTCTTTGTTTAGTCAAACCCCTGTCTAGGCTGTGTGTTGCGAAATAAAGCCCTTTCTTGAATTGGTATGAGGTTGAAAATGGTTAGATCAATTCGCAACTTTAACCATATTTTGCAAAGAATCCACTGGTGATAATTAGCTTAATTTCGTCATGCATGTATTGTTTTTGTAGGTTAACTTTGTCCCAGTGGCAAAAGATGACAATAAGCGAAGGTAACTTCACTGCATATATACCTATAGCAAGCCTTAAATATAAATACACCATTGTGCTCCATTTAACGAGTAGATTCCATTTTTTTTGTTGTCTGTTTAACAAATAAAACATAAAGCTCCGTGCATATGTACTCTTATAAAGGCACGTTTGACGTCATTTGAACACGGAAGAAGTTGAGTAGAGGCACGAGGCGATAGCCGAGTGCCTTTACACCTCTTTCGTGTTCAAATCACGTCAAATGTACCTTTATAAGAGTACATATGCACAGGAGCGATATGTTTTATTTGTTTTATAAAATAAGAAGAGGAAAAATCAAACTAAAAATGTAGTTTAGGAATTTGGCGGGCTTTTCCGGCCAGCTGACGCCATTCAACGTCATTCATGATCTATGTTCTCTTATAAATGCACGGAGCCCAGCCAATCAGAGCGTGCGTACAGGGCCCCTTATTTTATAATCAGTTATAGATGCACAGATGACGTCACAACGTGGTAAGAACAAAAAAGTGGCCCACGAGACGCAGTCGAGTCGTCAATGATGTTCTTACCACGGTGTGACGTCTTCTGTGCATCTATAACTGAACAGACAACAAAAAAATGGAATCTATTTGTTTTACACAATACAAAAATTTAAAAAGGTTTTTATCAAAACCGTTGCCGGATTTGGGGCATGAAGAAGGAAAAAAGCAAGTCAGCTGACGTGATCTGACGTGTCCATGTGTCTGTCCTCTAATAGATCATGGGCAACAACTAATGAAAACACGCGCAGCAACCAGGGTATTGTATAAATAGTAATGGTATGAGATCTATTCATTGGCTGAAACTAGACATGGCCGGTGCAGAGCTCCTAAAGTAGGCACACCCCAGTCTCCTGCGTGGTTATGTACTTCAGCTAGTAAGGCAAGGCTGCGTAGGGGACTGTTACTTACGTACTTAGGAAGAGCTCCATGTCCGCCATGTTTGGCTTCACTTTGCCTTAGTCGATGACTGGAAGATATCTGTCTAGTTGTACATGGAGCTCGCTGCATATCACACCGTAGTTTCGAACAATCCTCTCCAAACTGGGTCCATCCAGGAACTGGCAAAAGCCTTCGTGACTCAATCTTTGCCATTAAACGGCGCCATTAGAGGGAGGAAAATAGTATTCAGACCTTTTGACTATAATACTAAACATAAATAACAAGAAAAACACTGTGTAAGAACACCGGACTGTACCACAACCAGGAACAACAACGACAACAAAACTACCACCATACCAACAACACCTCCACCACCACCGCCAAACACCAACACAACCACCACCACCCTTCTATGACCACAACCACCACCAACATCTCCACCACCACCACCACCACCACCACCACCACCATCATCACAACCAACACCCCTCTATGACCACAACCGCTACCAACACCAACACCGCCAAAACCACCACCAACCACATCACCACCACCACCATCACCACCACCACAACCAACACCCATCTACCACCACAACCAACACCAACAACATCTCCACCACATCATCATCACGATCAACATCACCACCAACACCACCATCACGACCAACACCAACACCCCTCTACCACCACAACCGCCACCAACACCAACACCACCAAAACCACCAACACCACCAAATCCACCAACATCTCCACCACCACCACCACCATCACGACCAACACCACCACCACCATCACGACCACCACCACCACCATCATCATCATCACGACCAACACCAACACCCCTCTACCACCACAACCAACACCAACATCTCCACCACACCATCATCACGACCAACACCAACACCCCTCTGCCACCACAACCAACACCACAACCACCAACATCACCATCACCATCACCATCACGACCACCACCATCACCATCACGACCACCACCATCACCCCTCTACCACCACAACCGCCACCAACACTGAACTCCACCATAGCACAGCACTATTCCTTTTCGCCCTACAACCTACAACCTCTATACCCCAACATACAGTACATGATAATAACATCTGATATGATAAATTTCTTTAGAAGAACCATGATCCCCGATGTGTTTGTCATTGAAGTAATCTTTAACAAATGTTCAGGAACTGTTTATTCAACCAGCAGAAATAGGTGAGATAACTTTACAATCGAGGTGATTTGCCATCAACAAAACGAGTTGAAGACCAGGCTTGGAGTGGCCATTGCGCCATAGAACAATGACTGAGTATTGTAGAACAATGGCTGAGTATTGTAGAACAATGGCTGAGTATTGTAGAACAATGGCTGAATATTGTAGAACAATGGCTGAGTATTGTAGAACAATGGCTGAGTATTGTAGAACAATGGCTGAGTATTGTAGAACAATGGCTGAGTATTGTAGAACAATGGCTGAGTATTGTAGAACAATGGTTGAGTATTGTAGAACAATGGCTGAGTATTGTAGAACAATGACTGAGTATTGCAGAACAATGGCTGAGTATTGTAGAACAATGACTGAGTATTGCAGAACAATGGCTGAGTATTATAGAACAATGGCTAGGTATTGTAGAACAATGGCTAAGTATTGTAGAACAATGACTGAGTATTGTAGAACAATGACTGAGTATTGTAGAACAATGGCTGACCATTGCTCCAAGACTAAATGACACAATGGTCAGTCCAAACCTGTCAGTAAGTAAACCTCGTTACCATCCTCCAACTCGTTTTGTTAACAGCGACTAATAGAGTTATCGATACTCCATCAGTCACCTTCATATATATATTTAACAATTATTCACCGAAGTGGAGGTGAATAGTGCTGGATATTCACCGAGCCGCTTCGGCGAGGTGAATATCCACACTATTCGCCGACACTGAGGTGAATAATTGTTTTAGCATATACCTCATAAATGAAATAACAAGTTTAACATTGTTAATTCATATTTTTCGGTATTTTATACAAGACACGACCGCTAGCAACTTGGACACTTGGCGTACTCGATATTTGTCGACAAAACAGTTTTTTACTACAACTTTTGAATATATTAATGGCTAGAAAATTGTAATGAAACATACCTGGGGACACTCTTCTACCTAATTTTGTTGACTTTTCTCGTTATTCTACTACATCACCCTTGTTTATCAACAAAATCTCCTGCCTCGGTAAACAAAGCAAAACTGGCCGCCATCTTGTTTTGCCCGCAGGTGAATAGTGCAGGATATCCCGAGCTAGAGGAGCCAATCAGATTGCGCGAGAAGCACTATTCACCTGCGAGGTATATGCTAAATATATATATATATATCGACCGAAACTATATTTTACCTGTTTATATATTTCTTTCAGATGTTATTTTCGTTGTGGGGTAAAGAACAGCGAGGTAGAAAGTTTCTCTTTTTGAAAACTCTAAAAATTATTACTATGCGCGCTTTTTTGCTGGAAGTGTTCTGTTTTGTATCTATATATGTTTATAAAATAACAGGTGTCCTACGCACGCTCTGATTGGACGAAGGCCATTTTACGGAGACACGTTTAACGTCATTTTCATTTATATTGTGGAATATTTGATTGCGCTATCATTCATCAGCTGAGTTTCAGTCACTTTGGTGGCTTCTCCTTGTTTTTTTTACCTCGTAAAACGGTTAGTACCAGTCATTTTCCGGTTAAAATGACGTCATTCGTGTTTCTATCACAATACAGAGGCACGCAAGCGATTTTCTATTTGTTAATTATAAATCCTAAACGTGGTGTAAAGAAATACATGTACTGATGTTTTGAGTCAAAGTCATTCATTAGAGTGAATCATGGAGCCAAGTAATATAAGATAACAGCAGAGTGCTGCGTAGGCAGTGTGTTAAAGAAAATATTAAAGAAAGATTTCAGATAACGAAATACTGACGTTTCAAGCCAAAGGCCTTTTTATTGGGCTGACTCGTGTCACGAAATTGTTTCCTCGGCGACAAAAGGAGATTTGAATTAATGTTAGGGTTCGTTTACATCTAAACTAAACCAATTCTTCTTTGTAAATTTAGTTTATGTGAATTTCAAAACCACAGTGAGATCCTAATCAATCGCGTGAGTCTGGTTAACCGGGCTAGCCCGGCTCATGTAATCAGGGCCTTAATCATGGAGTATAATATACAAGTAGAGTGCTGTGTGTAGAGGGCAGTGTGTTACGATGTACAGAAAATTCTATTTTAAAGATGGTGAACTGCTGTGATTTTAGAGAACGAAATACTGACATTTCAAGCCATAGTATAAGCGATGTTGTAAAAATTAAGAAAATACGGCGTATAATATACGGGAAGGTGCGACAAAAAAGGCACTCACTAATCATTTACACGACAGATAAACTAATAGCAAAATGTATGATAAGTTGATTATTTGTTATTTTTAAACCGTTGTTTAGCAAACAATATATTGGGCGTGAGGGATTAACAGTCAAGTGCGTCACACGTTGTCTAAAAGTGAAAAAACCCGCAATATTCCAAAAGAACAAAAACGCAGTTTGGAGATAGTTGCATGGGTAGTTTCCGAACTTTTTGTCGTTTGCCTAAGATGTTCGTCGTTTTCCAGAAATTTTTGTCGTTTAATTTCTAGAAATTTTGTATCGTTCCTGAAATTTTCGTTCTTTTCCAGAAATTTTTTATCGCTTTTACTGAAATTTTCGTCGTTCCCCGAATTTTTATCGTTTCCAAACATTCTCGTTGTTTTCCGGAACTTTTCATTGTTTCCAGAAATTGTCGTCTCCATTTGTCCTAAGCTGGACAGTTTGTCAATGCTATCACGTCAACGTATGCATGAAAACTGTCATTTACAGATAATACTTACTGATAACAGAACCTGACAATCGTCCTTAATTTCTGAGCAATCTTGATCATTAGTTTGGTAAAAAATGTATGTTATTCTCTTTTCCGTATATTTTTGCTGTACAAGCTGTCGTAAGTTAAATTCAGAGAAAAACTCTGAGCTCCAGATGGGACTCAAACCACAACTCGGGTTCGAGTCCCGTCTGGAGCTCAGAGTTTTTCTCTGAGTTTAATTAATATAGTTTTGCGCGAGACAAAAGTTCTATTTGTGTGCAAAGGAAAGGAATATTCTTTAAACATTAAAAAGTAAGTCATTAGTGCGTTTTCTTACGGACTATTCAGTCCAAGTTTTGACGTGTGTGATATTCTGCCATAATTGTAATCATGTAAACTTGAATTTGTCCGCGAAGTTTTTCAAGTGTGTGTCATGCTGACACAGTGCCTTTAATGTCTTCATATAGGTTTGCAGGGTCATTTCTGTAAAGCGCTCTCAATTCGTCAGAATGTATGCCGCAAAAATAAAATAGATATCGTTAGAAAGCTATGAATTTGTAGAAAACAATGGTGTCTTTGGTTTCGCGATAAACACAAACGGTTAATAGTTGTGATTTTTTAAATTAAAACCAGAAGGCTTCACTCGGGGCGACTCGAGTAAAAAGCGTTTTATTTTGTTCAAAATCTTTTTTTGTACTTTGATTCCGAGATAAATTTCCAGCAAAATGGTATCAGAGTTTTTTGATATGTCGAGTTTTGCCGATTTTATTGATGACCAAAGATAAAAATGCGGTTTTTCGACCAACATTCGGACAAAATAAGTCAAATTCGAAACCAGGCAATAAATAAAAAAACGCTGACACCGTTTTGCTGGACATTTATCTCGCAATCGAACTGCGAAATTTTTTTTTAACAAAATGAAACGCTTTGTTCTTAAGTCGCCCCGTGTGAAGCCCTCTGGTTTTAATTAAAAAATTCACAACTATTAACGGTTTGTGTTTATCGAGCAACCAAAGACACCATTGTATTCTACAAATTCATTGCTTTCTAACGATATCTATTTTATTTTTGTGGCATAAATTCTGACGAATTGAGAGCGCTTCACATAAATGACCCTGCAAACCTTAACGAAGACCTTAACTTACGACATCTTGTACAGCAAAAACATACGAAAAAACTTTATCCAAACACTGCCTGCGTAACACTCTACTTTTTTACACTTTCTGATACACGTATGCGTTGTCTACAGAACTGTTGCGGTCTGTAGGAAATTTTCTGCTTGAAATTTTCTGCTTCCTTCGTCAGAGAGAAACGTAAAGAGTGTAAACAAACAATGAGCTTATATACGAAAGGTAATCATGTGACAAAAAATAAGCCAATCAGATAAAAATGACAGTAACAAATTGATGAGATGCGAAAAATTAGCCAGTCAAATCAAAATAACAATAACAAATCTGAAAACACTAATAACATATAGTATTCTTTTTTTGACAGTTTTCTACCCAAGACATTAGGAAATGGGTGATCAGAGATCAAGAAGCTTTGTATAATAATGAGATTAAATCGTAAGTGCGTTTTTTTCTCTCAATTTGTTGTCACATGGACATTATCTTAAAATCTTAAGGGGCTATATATAAGGGGCTGTTCACAAAGACGCTTCTGGGTGGGGGTTCTTTGTGTTTGACAAAGCGTCACATAATGTCACAAGGGGGGGGGGGGGGGGGAGGGGAGGTATGATAAACAGTCACTTTACCCAGAAGATTACTAGGTGATCGCCACTAGACGAATAAAATTTAAACATTTTTTTTTATTTAATAAATTAAAGTTTGCCCCAAGAGCGCGCGCGCTTGTCTGGGGGGCTTACTTTTAAGTAATTATACATTGCTAAGTTTGTTTCACGGCTATATGTGAATGTATAAAAAAAAAGTAAGGAAGAAGGAAAGAAAAATGAGAAAATACCAACGGGTGTCAAGAATCACTAGGACAAAAACGATTCGATTCAATGATATATAACCGAACATGAGAAAATATTTCATTATTTGATTCCAATGATAATGAAGGTGAACCAAATAAGAAAATTTGCACAATTTGATCTTCAGTCATTCTTTACCACTCATCAGCAAGTATCTGGGCAGCAGAGGAGAGCAGTTTCCATCTTTCGACAGTAAAAATTGGACAGTGAAGAAAATAATGCTTTATAGTCTTGGCGTGAAACCCACAATACACGCAGAGGATACTTTGCAACCTATTCTAAATAAGTAATAAATAATAATTGAGTGCATGCACATACACCCAAGTGCAAACGAGTATGGAGAACGGAAGAAAACCTATCGTTAGCAAAATTGTAAATAACATTAGAATTTGGTATGTCAAAAAATCGAGTAAAATCGTCTGCCATTAGCCAGAGTAAAGGGTTAAGCCATGCCTGGTAAAGGGTTAAGATGACTTTATCGAGTTGTTAGACTATCGGCTTTTAAAGCTAAACATAGGAAAGGCTCTGACTCCTTATTGGTCATTGTATATATAGCTCCAGGTGAGCCCACAGCCACAAATACAACAGATTAAGGTCAGCGGTCGTTACCATGAGAAAACGACCCATACCTTCGCCATCTTTGTTAGGTCGTTTTTTTTGTACAGGTTCCGAAGTCTGGTTATATATAGGTCATCGCTCCATTATACACTTTCATAAAATCCGGCGTTCCTCTGAGAACGGCGGGAAAATAGTGTTAAGGCAGGTAGTTGCAGGCATAGTCCCTAGAAATAAATTGTCTGGAAACGCGGCCAAAGTCTTTGTTCTAGGTTTTTGTTCACGTTTGTGCACCTTATGT
Organism: Corallium rubrum; assembly: GCA_964035015.1. Taxonomy (NCBI): domain Eukaryota; kingdom Metazoa; phylum Cnidaria; class Anthozoa; order Scleralcyonacea; family Coralliidae; genus Corallium; species Corallium rubrum. Next base: position 3,952,595 of record OZ036010.1, read on the forward strand.
CACCTTAACGCTTGCTGAACACATTGTATTTTTGGTATAATGAAGCAATCAACCAATCGCAGCGTTGCTTTATAAATATTAATGAACGCAAAACAAAAGATTGTGCACCTTATTTGCCACCCTCAACCTAAATTGTAGCTCATTGTTAACCGCTTTGTTGTTCGCCGCGTCTCCAGACAATATAATTCTAGGGACTATGTTGCAGGTTTGCATGCATTAGTGTTTGCAATTTCGGCTGAATTTTGTAATTTGAATAGAAGTCTTGATCCCGTATTGGCTTTGTTGCGTTGCCGAGAAACTAATCTACAGCCTATATAGCAAAGGAGAGGGCCGCTTAGCCGCGCGCGGTGAAAAATAATTTTCCAGAATTCAATAATTTTCCAGAAAGCTGCAAAAAGTTGGCGTTGGACTTGAGCCACGGCGCTAAAAACCTCTCCGACACTTAAGCCAAAAACAAACACATGAATTTTCACAGCTGGTTTAACAGACAATACTGATATAGACAACAGTCATTTTTTTTAGTTGACTCTGATATTGTCGGTCTGTTGTTAGATCAATAGCCGTAATTTCCGTAGATCTCCGCGTGGTCAAAACGACACGGCGGTACTCCTAGTCAATGGCAAGCTTCTCAACTTGGGTGCCTAAAACTAGAGCTCCAGTTGATTGCATGAGGGAAATTTTGCGTGGCTGGCTATAAACCGCGAGTCTTTAATACATTATTGCATCTGTCACTAATCTTTTGCTATGTATTGTGTTTGTTACTATATATGATAATACATATCAACGGCAGGTTATTGTATTCTTGGATAATTGTGTATTGCTTTTTAATGCAAATTACGATCCTAATTCCTAAGTGTTCTTATGACTTGGCGTTACTTAGTTTCATTAACATAAACCTTTGTTGGGCTTATTTTCGGTTTTTTTTGCAAACCTAAACATAATCAAGGTGGTTTTTCTTTTTTAATATAAGCCACAACCCTTATCTTTGTCTAGATTACGGAAAGAACTATCTGAAGCAAGGCGGCAAAAACTGGTCGAGGATGGACTATAAAAGGTACGTACGAGACAATATATATGTATGTATATATATATATATATATATATATATATATATATATATATATATATATATATATATATATATATATATTCTCGGCTGTTGATAACATTTGCATGTAATTCTGGTCATAACTGTTGTTTCTGGTCATTTTGACAACCTTCGAGCTGGGGTGTGTTCTATTTTTTTGTTAAGTATAATCACCTAATCCTTCCCAACTGGTTTGGATTAATGGCCAGTGTTTACATAAGGAAACCGCTTCGTACATTTTGGCTGAATACATGCTCTATAAATAAATCATTGAGCTAAATTTAGATCGGCGTGTACATATATATTTATTAAATGCCTCTAGCAATTTCTGACATGCATATAATATCTTGTCATCTTGTGTCTATCCGTGCAGTATACACACTATATATATATATAAAGTGTGTATACTGCACGGATGGACAAGATGACAAGATATTATATGCATGTCATATATATATTTATATATATACATACATGTATGTATATATATATATACATATATATACATACATATATATATATATATATACATATATATATATATATATATATATATATATATATATATATATATATATATATAGTTTGCTTTACGCAGAGTTTCACGCCTCTTGCTATATATATATATATATTATATATATATATATATAAACAAACCATCCAAGATATATATGTATATACATAGCTGTATTGCCTTTTATATAATACAAAAGCTTCTTTCAGCAGCAGTTTAACAACATACACACACACACACACACACACACACACACACACACACACACACACACACACACACACACACACACACACACACATATATATATATATATATATATATATATATACACATACATATATACATACATATATATATATACATGTTCTACACGAATTTAAGCGGATAGTGCAATTCGCATGAAACATGCAGCCTCTTAAGAGGAATTTCCTTTGAAACGGAACAAAAGAACGGTTGTCAGTTTTCTTCGCTGATTAAAACAATAAAGGGGTCCTTTTTGGCTCACTGACCGAGAAATGAGATTCTGTATTGGGCACTAATTATAGCGATATGGTAAAGCGACTACTTGTAATAAGGTTTAAGGTATATACGGCATCTTTTAAAATGTTAATGAATCTTTTTTGTATATCTGAAGTAAAAATGCGATAGTTCCTCGGATTATGCAGTGTAGGTTCGTGTCCTATCCAATTCTTTCACCTAATTCAATATGGTCACTGTCGCGTGTATGATATATTCTTGAATTATTATAAAAAAGCCATTCTCTTGGTGACTTTCTCGTTATTTCTCTCTCCTGTAGGGTCATTTCGAAATCAAGGAATCACCGCTTCCCTCGTTGCTGTGTACATCGAAGTTTTCCGTCAGCCTCGGAATAGTCCGTTTGCTCTCTCATGGTTTCCCAACAACTATTAACGTTAACTTATTGTATTTGAAAAACTAAAGAAACTAGCCTTAGTTATATATATAGTTATATATTGCACTCGTAGAAGTTTCCTAAAATATCGTACAGTAGTTTCGAAACCTATAATTAAAGCGACGACGGCGACAAAAGGACGTTTGGCGGTTTACACTTTGAAATAAAGTGTATAAATTTTAAGGTCTTCGTGTTAGATTGAACTAAAAATCTTTATCTTTTTGTATATATTGGAAAATAATCCGAAAATAAAGTTCTTTATAATCTAAGCCTCTGAGTGGACATCTTATCTCATTTTTTGCTCTTATGTTTTTTAAAACAAAACAACCTTATGTTTTTGACGATGGGCAAAAAAAAAGCGTTGCCATGGTGATTTGAAGAGCAATAACACACGCGCTGTCGTAAATTTCGAAGAATTGATTCGCATGGGTTATTCGGCGATTTTTTGTTTAAACTTTGTTGTTGTTTACGATGTTAAAAGCCTGGCACATCTTTCTCCATTTTAGTTCGTAATCCAACGCCAATCGCGAGCTGTCTATACGAAATCGCCCTTTCAATATGGTCCATTTGTTGATGTTTTTTTAACTATATATTCATTTAAAATTCTAATTTTCTCGTCGGCGCTAATAAATTTTAATTTGTTGCCGGCCAGTGTTTCTGTGTTGCGAAGCCGAGAGCCTTTCACAGCAGCTGTGGTCGTGAAATTCGTCGAAAAATTCTGGCTCGAAGTACGATAAACGAGCATTTGAAAAACTTCAACGCTGTACAAGTGTTCTTTACGGGTAGTACAGTGAAATAAAGGACTCCCGTTGATTGGGGGTCTTTTCGAGTTTAAACTGAAGGCTGGGATATATTTATTTATATATACATACGCTCTTTTGGTCTTTCTCGGTCAAGCGAATTCAGTGACGTTATGGTAAAAGAAAACAAATGGCCTATATAACTCTAACATTATCCAACGACGTTTAATACTCGCCTAGTGTTGCGAGTTGGACTCTTTGGGTAAATCTAACTAAAAACTGCGATGCGTGTTGATTCACCGCCGAATAAAATTGAGCCGTTGGAAGAAGAAGAAGGATTCAGCAGTATTGACGAGTTCAAGAAGAGGCAGAGCCAGGACGAGTTGGCGGCGCGTTCTAATGCCCTGGTTCAACCGAGACTTTCTTGTCCGTGTTTCCCGGATTCTGTTCGCCTAACGTTCACGTCGCCCAGGTTGGAGAAAATCTACCAGAAGAGTAATAAACGCGAGCGACTCAAGAGTAATTTTTTGTTCGCGTTATTTGCCGTTCTAGCGAACATTATTATCTTGATTTTCCACGTCATAAGACCACACGAAGGTAGCGCTCAAACGAACCTACTGACTATCAGTGGGGCATTTATAGTGGTCTTTAGTATTCTGTTTGTGACCAGTCGCAAGCAATGCTCGCCCAATTACAATATCTCATCGTTCGTGTGGCTAAGCGCTGCCTTAGAAATGTTGCTTCTATTGGGAATGGCAGAGGAGCCAGTCACTCCGAGTGATCATGTCGGTCCGGTGACGTTTTTGGCCTTCCTCGCTTTTATTCTATTGCCAATGCGACTTCGGTTTTGTCTTCTGTGGGTGGTCATTCTTGGTGTTACTCACTCACTCATTGTTGGTATCTCAAGCACGAAGTTAAAGGATCACCTCACTAGACAGGTTTGTGTTTTGCCAATCGTATTTGGGTCGTATAATATACCCATATATATGTTGTTAGTTTGTTTTTAAGTCATTTCATTGTATATAATAGTTATTCACTTGGCCTTACGCTAAAAACCCGCTACTGTGTTCCGTCTATAAACTCTCTCTTGGAGAGTATTTCCGAAATAAGACCGGGTTTTTGGCTTCATATCAATAAGATACTTGTTATATATTCAGGGAAAACCAGCAATGCTCACAGTCGCTGTTTAGTGTATATATTTATAACGTTATCATGAAAGAGGAAACTTGTTTCATCTATATATACACGGTTTGCGTGATCATTGCATGCTTGAGCGTTATATAAGGCTATCAAAAATTACATTTTGCCCGACAGAATACAAACAGTGACACACATACACAAACATCAGTGTTCACATTCAACGAAGATTAAAATATTTACAGGTCAACACTCGTGGAGTTTTTCCGCAAAGATTATTTCTACACATAGCTTTTGGTGTACTACCGATGCCATTTCTACAACTGTCGCAAGTCGTTTATATAAAAATCTCCAGGCAAATAATTCTAAGGTCTTTGTCTGTATAAATATATGACACTAGCAAACAATAATTGCTTTTCTTTTTCGCGCGTGTATGGACTATAAACTAGAGAAATAGCCCAATTTGAAATTATCACGGAAATAAACTACATGCATCATGCAGCATGCCTGTTAGGACAACAACCCACAATCAGAAGTCTTGGGGGGTGAATACCGCCAGGGAATGATACAGTATTTCTTGATATAATGTTATAAACTTTCATATTCTCGCTTGAACGGGTGTTGTATGGCAATATAAATATGCAAAGTAGTATTAATTGCGGATTGCACTTGACAACATTAAGCTGTTTCACACGAATGGGAATTTTTTTCCAATGAGTCATCTTATTCTGTGGTTTAACGCAAATAATTTCTAGAAAAACTATATAAGTATACTTCAACGATGACTTGTACATGTCTGAGGAATTCCTCGCCGGCGAATTACGTGGTTTACTTGAAGTTCTTTGCTATAGAGACAGTGATCTTTCGATGAGTTGAATGATTATGTATTCGCAATCATGTATATCTTAAAATATAGACGCGTGTTCTTGGCATGCGGTTATAATACGAAAGCACCCTATGTGTGGAAAACAATAATAGTTGGAAATTTTAGTCGATTGCACTGCATGCGTGTCTTGGAGGGTATTTGGTGAAAATCCTCGACCGCTCATCGTGCAAGCCCTTCCGGGTTGAATTGAACCCGCGACCCTGCATGCATGCAAGCGATGCTGCATATGTTCTGATCACTGATCAGCTACAGAGGCAGGAAAATTTGTTATGTATCACTAGTAATATATATACTAGTAATGTATAGAGTGTTGTGAAGTCACTGTATTACGGTGCATGCAAAAAGCTAAAAGCTAAAAACTAGCAACTGTTCAATATATTGATTCTGAGAACGAAAGTAGGACTTTTCGAATAACATCCATAAACCTTGAAATAAAAATATATAATCGGGTTTGCATGTATTAGCCTGAAAACCAGCTGCCTGTCTTCATCTTCTTTCCAGGGACATGAGACAGGCGGCTGGATTTCAGCTAACGTAATTTCTTCATTTTTGTCAGAAATTCCTAAAACAAAGTCAAGTGCTTCCAGCTCTTTCGATAGCTCAACCACATTTTATTAAAAATATAGTAAGGTTAGATATACTGCCGAAACAGAGAACGTATGTATATATATATATATATATATATATATATATATATATATATATATATATATAGATATATAGATATATAGATATATAGATATATAGATATATAGATATATAGATATATAGATATATAGATAGATATATATATATATATATATATATATATATATATATATATATATATATATATATATATATAAGTAGTCCAACGTTTCGAGCGAAGGCCCATCGTCAAAGGGTCCTACGTTCTCCTACGTTCTCTGTCTCGGCAGTATATCTAAACTTACTATATTTCGATTGTTGTTTCAACACTGCCTACGCAGCACGCTACTTTTATTTCACATTGTATTCAGTTTGCAAAATGGCGAAACCTAGTTTAAAATTCTGATGTCACAAATGGCATATGCTTATTTTATTACAGTTTTCAGGTGGAATTTTCTTCGACTTCTTCGAGTGCGTTTGTAATAAAAATCATTTCTGAAATATTTTGGAATAACATCGATGGATAACACAAATGCGTAGGCAATGTTGAAATGCAAATCGAGATATAGTAAGATTGGAGTACCGCCGAAATTGTTGAACATAGATTTCTAACGTTTCGAGCGAAGGCCATTCATGGGCTCCTCTCTGAGGAAGGGTCTTCGCGCGAAACGTTAACTAGAAATGCACGTTTAATAATTTCGGCAGTACACCAACCTTACTATCTTTCGATTTGCATATTTTGGAATAGCCTAATCTAAGTTATTCTGGTTAATCTAGAGAGCTTAACGGATGGTATATTCCAAGTATTCCAGATTAAGAAGAGCTCCTTCTGCTCCTAAACTAGCGTCCGTGTACGTTTTTCTTATTCTGACGAAGGGTCTGAATCGCTCGAAACGTTACACTTCTATGTTCCATGTTTCGACAGATGTATATCCAACCTTAAGGCAGTTTTCCACTAGGCGACATTTGTCGACCGACATTTTTCTCTTGTCTTGGTAATTAGTTCCACTCGAGAGCTTGCGAGACAAAAGAAAATGTCGCTTCGCGCGACATTTTTCGCCTAGTGGAAACCGCCTTTACTATATTTCGAAATATAGTAAGGTTAGATATACTGCCGAAACAGAGAACGTAGGAGTCTAAAGCCGGCTTTCGACTAGGCGACTTTTTTCGCGCGAAGCGACTTTTTCTTTTGTCTCATGAGCTCTGAGCTGGAACTAATCAGAAATCTATTGAATTCGAACAAAAAAAAATCGCTTCGCGCGAATAAAATCGCCTAGTGGAAAACCGGCTTAACGTTTCGAGCGAAGGCCCCTCTGACGAAGGGCCTTCGCTCGAAACGTTAGACTCCTACGTTCTCGTTTCCGCAGTATATCTAACCTTACTATATTTCGATTGTTGTTTCTACACTGCCTACGCAGCACTCTATTTTTATTTACTATATTTCGATATGTGTTTCAACACTGCCTTCCACTGTTTGAAAAATAAAAGAGCTCCGTTATAGGTAAAACCACGAACATGAATGTTTACTATTCTTTGAGAAGAAACTAATTACCAATACCATTCTAGCGAAAGTCCGCAACATAATAATTACTCCCTCCGGTTGCGTCATCGTGATGTCATAATGACGTCACGACGACCATAGCGTTGACGTTAATATCTGATCAATTGTATAATGTCACCTGTTGTGAGGTTTCTACGTACAGACCATCCTCATTATGCAACTTAATGGGAGTAATAAATGCTGATAAAAAATATGAGTGCGAAGTTAAATTATATAATATGATAAATAATGGTATTCGGTGTAATTACTGCAAAGCCCGCATTTATTATTTATTCATCAAAGGACAGGATTTACGGCAGGTGTTTGTACTGAAAGAGTTTTCCACGCGCAGAGTGCAGAGGAAATAAACGAGGTTCTGCTGCTGCTGTTGTTGTTGTTGTTGTTGTTGATGATGATGATGCTGTTGCTGTTGTTGTTGTTGCTGTTGTTATTGTTGTTCTAGTTGCTGCTGCTGTTACTGTTACTGTTATTGTTGTTGGTGGTGGTGGTGGTGTTGTTCTTGTTGCTGCTGCTGGTGTTGGTGCTGTTGCTGCTGTTGTTGCTGTAATTGCTGCTGCTAGTGTTGCTGGTGTTGCTGCTCCTGCTGCTGCTGCTGCTGTTGTTGTTGTTGTTGTTGTTGTTGTTGTTGTTGTTGTTGTTGTTGTTGTTGTTGTTGTTGTTGTTGTTGTTGTTGTTGTTGTTGTTGTTGTTGTTGTTGTTGTTGTTGTTGGTGGTGGTGTTGTTCTTGTTGCTGCTGCCGGTGCTGTTGCTGCTGGTGTTGCTGTTGCTACTGGTGTTCCTGTTGCTGCTGGTGTTGCTGTTGTTGTTATTGGTGGTGGTGGTAGTGTTGTTGTTGTTGCTGCTGGTGTTGTTGTTGGTGTTGCTGTTGCTGCTGGTGTTGCTATTGCTGCTGCTGTTGTTGTTGTTATTGTTGCTGCTGGTGTTGCTGTTGCTGCTGTTGGTGTTGGTGTTGGTGTTGGTGTTGGTGTTGTTGTTGTTGCTGCTGCTGCTGCTGGTGTTGCTGCTGATGTTGATGGTGTTTTTGTTGTTGTTGTTGTTGTTGTTGTTGTTGTTGTTGTTGTTGTTGTTGTTGTTGTTGTTGTTGTTGTTGTTGTTGTTGTTGTTGTTGTTGTTGTTGTTGTTGTTGTTGTTGTTGTTGTTGTTGTTGTTGTTGTTGTTGTTGTTGTTGTTGTTGTTGTTGTTGTTGTTGTTGTTGTTGTTGTTGTTGTTGTTGCTGCTGCTGCTGGTGGTGGTGGTGGTGTTGTTGCTGCTGTTGTGTTTTGTTGTCGTTGTTGTGTCCGCAGCTATTATTACTGTAGTCCGTTGTCGTTATTGCTGAGCTGCTGTTGTTATTGTTAATTACTGATTTATTTATTTCAAGATCGTGGCGAACATTTTACTGTTTCTGTGTGCTTCTTTCATGGGAGTTATTGATTTCCTAATGGCGGACCGAAGACAACGACAAGCATTTAGTGAGACTTTGAACTCATTGAAAGTAAAGATGAAGTTAGAATTTCAGCACGACAAACAGGTAAAAGAATAAAAAAATCATCAACTCAACAACGCTGCTAAGTTCTCAAAATTAGCACTGGATATAATACGAAACAGAGGAATAATAGAATTATATCTCGAAAATTTATTTATGAATTGTGTGTAAATGTTCTTCGAGCCACTTAGTCAGAAAAATTTCTGAGTTCCCAAACAGGACTCCAACCCACAAACATTGAGCTACTGGGACGCAGGTGGTTTAAATGTAGGTTGAATATGTGTACAACCCACAATCATTGAGCCACTGGGACTCAGGTGGTTTAAATGTAGGTTGAATATGTGTACAACCCACAATCACTGAGCCACTGGGACTCAGGTGGTTTAAACCACGCTTTAAACGTAGGTTGAATATGTGTACAACCCACAAACTTCTGATCACCAGTGAGACGTTCTAACCATTGAGCTACTGGGACTCAAATGATTTAAACTATCATCAACTATCATGACTCAGATGAACGGTTGCGTCGTTCAAAGCTATTTTAAGTCGTCATGCACAACAATTCTTTACTTTTTGATTCAAATACACACACATACATATACTATATATATATTAGGGATTTTTTTATATATATATTAGGGATTTTATATATATATATATATATATATATATATATATATATATATATATATATATATATATATATATATATATATATACTGTAATAAAAGTAGCGTGCTGCGTAGGCAGTGTGGAAACAACAATCGAAATATAGTAAAGTTAGATTACTGCCGAAACAGAGAACGTAGGAGTCTAACGTTTCGAGCGAAGGCCCTTTCTCTCTGACGAAGGGTCTTCGCTCGAAACGTTAGACTCCTACGTTCTCTGTTCCGGCAGTATATCTAACCTTACTACATTTCCATATATATATATAGGGTTACACCTATAAAGGTAATATTTAAACTTTATTGCTTAATTATAAACTTTTCATTTTTTTAGAAACGTTTGCTGTTGTCTGTTTTGCCCAAACATTTGTCATCACGCCTGGAAACTGACATGCAGTCCGATGGCACGATTTTAAAAGATGGGAATTTCAACAAAATATATATCGAACGAATTGAATGTTGTAGGTAAGGTGATTAAAAAATGTTTTGATTTAATTGAAGTCGTTTGTCCTTATTACCTGCACCAGGAGCTTATGTTTTAACCTCTGTCTGTCTGTCTGTCTGTCTGTCTGTCTGTCTGTCTGTCTGTCTGTCTGCCGGTCTGTCTGTCTGTCTGTCTGTCGGTGTCTGTCTGTCTGTCTGTCTGTCTGCCTGCCTGCGTGCGTGCGTGCGTGTCGGTCGGTCGGCCGGCCGGCCGGTCGGTCGGTCGGTCGGTCGGTCGGTCGGTCGGTCGGTCGGTCGGTCGGTCGGTCGGTCGGTCGGTCGGTCGGTCGGTCGGTCGGTCTGTCTGTCTGTCTGTCTGTCTGTCTGTCTGTCTGTCTGTCTGTCTGTCTGTCTGTCTGTCTGTCTGTCTGTCTGTCTGTCTGTCTGTCTGTCTGTCTGTCGCCAGGATATTTCGCAAAGTCCCGCACAGGTTTTAATGAAAGTTTGTGGAAGGATTGTTCATGCACCGAGAACCAAGCCATTAATTTTTGAGTAAATTTAGTTGAAAATTTGATGGAAATTTCACAAACGTTTCTTCGTGTAGAAAAAATAATTGAAAAATGCTTGATTGCGCTCATTATTATACCTTATATAACCAATCCGGTATAGTGTAACTTAAACTAGGGTCCCAATAACCCATTGGAGGATGTATACAATCTCTAGGTGTCCTCTTGTTAATTTATGTTTTTATCTTACAGCATATTGTATGCTGATATCGTTGGCTTTACTGAGCTCTCATCTAGATGCACGGCTGAAGAGTTAATAGTCACTTTAAATCAATTGTTTGCCATCTTTGATAAACTAGCTTCGGTAAGACTAACATAATATGAATTTTGTTCTTATGTGTGTGTGTGTGTGTGTGTGTGTGTGTGAGTGAGTGAGTGAGTGAGTGAGTGAGTGAGTGAGTGAGTGAGTGAGTGAGTGAGTGAGTGAGTGAGTGAGTGAGTGAGTGAGTGAGTGAGTGAGTGAGTGAGTGAGTGAGTGAGTGAGGGAGAGAGGGAGTGAGTGAGTGAGTAAGGGAGGGAGGGAGAGATGGAAAGAACAAGTGAGTGAGTGAGGGAAGGGGTGAGTGAGGGAAGGGGTGAGTGAGTGAGTGAGTGAGTGAGTGAGTGAGTGAGTGAGTGAGTGAGGGAGGGAGGGAGGGAGGGAGGGAGTGAGTGAGTGAGTGAGTGAGTGAGTGAGTGAGTGAGTGAGTGAGTGAGTGAGTGAGTGAGTGAGTGAGTGAGTGAGTGAGTGAGTGAGTGAGTGAGTGAGTGAGTGAGTGAGTGAGTGAGTGAGTGAGTGAGTGAGTGAGTGAGTGAGTGAGTGAGTGAGTGAGTGAGGGAGGGAGGGAGGGAGGGAGGGAGGGAGGGAGGGAGGGAGGGAGGGAGGGAGTGAGTGAGTGAGTGAGTGAGTGAGTGAGTGAGTGAGTGAGTGAGTGAGTGAGTGAGTGAGTGAGTGAGTGAGTGAGTGAGTGAGTGAGTGAGTGAGTGAGTGAGTGAGTGAGTGAGTGAGTGAGTGAGTGAGTGAGGGAGGGAGGGAGGGAGGGAGGGAGGGAGGGAGTGAGTGAGTGAGTGAGTGAGTGAGTGAGTGAGTGAGTGAGTGAGTGAGTGAGTGAGTGAGTGAGTGAGTGAGTGAGTGAGTGAGTGAGTGAGTGAGTGAGTGAGTGAGTGAGTGAGTGAGTGAGTGAGTGAGTGAGTAAGGGAGGGAGGGAGAGATGGAAGGAACAAGTGAGTGAGTGAGTGAGTGAGGGAAGGGGTGAGTGAGTGAGTGAGTGAGTGAGTGAGTGAGTGAGTGAGTGAGTGAGTGAGTGAGTGAGTGAGTGAGTGAGTGAGTGAGTGAGTGAGTGAGTGAGTGAGTGAGTGAGTGAGTAAGAGTGTCAGTGTGACAACAGTCAGTATGCACCACATGTCATTCTATATATTTAAATATTTTCTGTGTAGAAGCACCACTGTCAGCGAATCAAGATTCTTGGTGATTGTTACTACTGTATCGCAGGCCTGGACGGCAAAGAGGATCATGCAGCTTCAGCCGTGAACATGGGGCTTGGTATGGTTAGCCATATCACGTGAGTACTGACGTCATAATATCGACGTCATACAATTTTCGTCCCCAGTTCATTCGTTTGTGCTAGCTTCTGCGCGGATTTACAAGCGTTACGGAAAGATAAGATACAATGTAAGATAAGATAAGACGATAAGTGGTCTGGAGCTAGATCTTGTCCGTCTGTCTTTCCGTGAGTTCGCCCGCCCGCCCGCATGTCTGTCTATTTGTCTGTCTGATGTATTCTAAATTTTAAGTGTCTCTCTATTTTAGGAAAGTTCGTAAGCAAACTGAAGTCAGCAGTTTGGACATGCGCGTTGGTATCCATACGGGAGCAGTGCTGGCAGGAGTCCTGGGGCAAAAGAAGTGGCAATTTGATTCGTGGTCCAATGACTGCACGCTTGCAAATAAAATGGAGTCTGGCGGAATTCCTGGGTAAGTTAAACACATGCACCTACTACCCACTCTAATTCGCCGTAAAGTACCCTATAAGTTTGCTAATCAACACTGAGCTGTCCCGAGATGGTCATCTATCTAAGTATCAGCCCCGTCTGATCTACAGGATATGGCAGCGCGCTAACAGTACACACCACCCGTGTCTTCCATTACATAAACTATAGCTAAACTATCTTTATTTATACGGGATAACTCTATCAGTCATATCTAAACTGTTCTTCCTAAAGGGCCACTAAGGGCCGTCCCTCAATGGTCCAGTGTTACTACAGGGGAAAATCTGTGGTGTTTAGTAGAGTCAAACTGGAAGCACTCTTCACACATGCGGCCATGGTGAAATTTCAATCTGATGTACTGCAGCGAACAAGAGTCGAATCCGTCGCAGAGGTGAAAGTTATGTGCGTTAACTACTGTGCCAGCAACACCGTGTATTTGTTTAACACCAAAGCGAAATTTCCTGATGATAGCCATCTCACATAAGCCTAGTCTTATATATATATATATATATATATATATATATATATATATATATATATATATATATATATTATATATATATATATATATATATATATATATATATATATATATATATATATATATATATATATATATATATATATATATTAAACTCATTAATAATTCATGACGAAAACACAAAAGAAATCAATACCGTAGCAGTGGTTGTAAATCGGATACAGCATCGTCCTGATTTACATAACCTTTAGCTTCGATTTTCTCGGCTAAAACAGACTGTATCCCCAAAATCGTTGGTGAACTTGATTACTTAGATGCATTTGTATTTTAAGAAAGATACAGCATGAGCAGCCGAGCTGTATCTGATTTACTACGGCTCGCTTGCAGCTCGCCTTGTAAATCAGATACAGCTCGGCTGTTCATGCTGTATCTATTACTTGGTGTGACCTGTTTGTCTCATATACACACGAGGAGTAACAGTCAACTTTCTGTGATCATTTTCTAGACGAGTTCATATTTCCTCTGCGACGTACGAAAGAGTGCGTGACTTGTACGAAGTAGAAGAAGGCAACGGTCATGCGCGAAACGAGTACATTAAACAACAACAAATTAAAACTTACCTCATTGTGGGTAAAATAAAATCCAAGGCTAAGGTTAGTTTCCAGCAATCTTGTAAAGTTTATATTAACAGCAGCTTTTCTCCATGAGCTGTTTTCACTTGTGCATTACCTAGTAATAATAGAGACGTCTATTAGTACGTATGCTGGTCAGAGAACCAGGAGTTGTATAGCTGTAAAGTGTTACTATAATTTAATAAAATTCTACATTACGTTACATCACATCACATCACACCGCACCACACCACACCGCACCACACCACACCACACCGCACCGCACCGCATCGCATCGCATCACATCACATCACATCACATCACATCACATCACATCACATCACATCACATCACACTACATCACACCACATCACACCACACCACACCGCACCCCACCGCATCGCATCACATCACATCACACCACACCACATCACACCACATCACACCACATCACACCACACCACACCACATCACACCGTACCACATTACAGCGCATCACACTACATCACATCACGTCGCACCACATCACAGCGCACCAAACCATACTATACCACACTACATTGCAGCGCATCACACCACATCACACCACACCACATCGCATCGCATCGCACCGAACCACACCACACCACACCACATCACACCACACCACACCACACCACACCACACCACATCACACCACATCACATCACACCACACCACACCACACCACACCATATCACATCACACCACATCACATCACAGTACACCATGCCACATCACAGCGCACCACACCACACTACATCACGCCGCATCACATCACATCACATCACATCACATCACACCACACCACATCACACCACACCACATCACACCACATCACACCACATCACATCAGATCACACCACACCACACCATACCACACCACACCACATCACACCACATCACATCACAGCACCATATCACACCACACCATACCATACCATACCACAACTACAATACGTCACATCATCTCGCACCACACCACACCACACCACACTGTATTAGTGGAGTATCTAATGTATATAATTGTGTCTAAAGTTTTCTTATATTCTTCAGGAAAAATGGGAAACGGTGCCATCACTAGTGATGTCTGAAGGTGAGGCAAAGCGCAGAACCTCTTCACCTATCGTCACGTTGCTAGGGACGACCAGAAAGGCTTTGAAAGCAAAAGAAAGCAACGGGGAGGAGGTTGCAGCCAACAGACGGACACAAGTTGAGATTGCATTGCCTGACAAAACAGTAAGTCAATGGTGGTTGTTCATTTCATTTTGAGAAAACTGACTACTGTGGGACTGAAATGCTCAGAACCTTTCTGAAAGATATATCCGAGAGATTTCAAACATTTTCAAACTTTAATACAGGTAAAAGGTAGACAGAAGCTGTTTGAAAACTGAGAACTTAAAGTTTGAAAAATGAATACACGTATGGCTTTGAATAATAAACAACAAGACGCCTGGATCAGTCGTTCACTCGGGCTACGTATACCTATAGTGGCGAATCATGTTCACCTGTGTAGACCTCATTCATATATGGCCGCCAAATTAATATTCTTTTATGTGCATATAAATTAGCCCTTATGAACTCGTTTTCATGTACGAACTACGAAATTCAAAAGAATTTTTACTTCAAAACGAGGTCATAAGGGCTGATTTATATGCACATAAAAGAATATTAATTTGGCAGCCATTTATGAATAAGGTCTATGGAGTACGCACCACAATGACCACATTCATCCGTCGATTCAGGCTCGCTGGCAAGTGCGTGGAGCCTGAATCGAATGGGTATCAAGAGCTGTCAGCCGCATCACTGTTAATTAAACAGTCACTTTTGAAATCTACCAACAACGTGCAAGAACACCTTGATCAAAAGGCAAAGCTGTTGAGCTTTTTGTCCAACTCCAAAAGCGAAAGGAGCAAAGAACTTACAACATGCCTCACGGCCTCACTCAGTCCACACAGTCACACGGCTAACAACTCACCGGAAGCACAGTGAATACTAGCGGAAGTAAAAATTGCAAGAATGCAAAAAAAGGAAAGGAAGCCGAGCCGAAACGTAGACTCGGTCTACCATAGGTACCCGAGTTAAAATGCAGAATTCTACATTTTAATGCACACATTCCTGAATCTTTTCATCTAGGATGACAGTTTTGAGAAAAGTGAAATAATCAGTGACGATAGGATGAGGTGAGTGATGTGACAAGAGCATGTCGAATTGTCAACGCACTTATGTTTTGTTGCCTGTACGTAACATGTTTTTTTATAATAGGGATGAAGAAAATCTTATGAGGAATCTTGAGGACGTTCGAGAGAATGAGACGTAAGTGTATGAATTCATCATATTTTGAGATAGAGAGGGGACAGACGGACGGATGGACGGACAGACGGGTAGACAGACAGGCAGACAAACGAACGAACAGACAGACAGACAGACAAGCGGACAGACGGACGAACAGACAGACGGACGGGCAGACAGACGGAGGGACAGACAGACAGAAAGACAGTCAGACAGACAGACAGACAGACAGACAGACAGACAGACAGACAGACAGACAGACAGACAGACAGACAGACAGACAAACGGACGGACGGACGGACGGACGGACGGACGGACGGACGGACGGACGGACGGACGGACGGACGGACGGACGGACGGAAGGCAGGAGAGCAGGAAGGCAGGAAGGAAGGAAGGAAGGAAGGAAGGAAGGAAGGAAGGAAGGAAGGAAGGAAGGAAGGAAGGAAGGAAGGAAGGAAGGAAGAAAGGAAGGAAGGAAGGAAGGAAGGAAGGAAGGAAGGAGGGAGGGAGGGAGGGAGGGAGGGAGGGAGGGAGGGAGGGAGGGAGGATGGAAGGAAGGAAGGAAGGAAGGAAGGAAGGAAGGAAGGAAGGAAGGAAGGAAGGAAGGAAGGAAGGAAGGAAGGAAGGAAGGAAGGAAAAGAAAGAAAAAGGAGAATTCTACATATATTTACTCCATAACAACTCTTTCTTGTGTTTATTAAATATAGTACTTCAGGAAAAATCAATCCGTTCACTTTGAAATTTGTCGACCCAGAAAATGAAGAGAAGGTAAAGACAATTCCTAAATGTACATTTTCAGTATTGACAATCATCACAGTAAATAATAATATGATATGGTGTATATTAATACTCTGGTTTAAGGTGTAAATCAGTCAAGTCTGAGGTTATCACAACTTTTGCGGATATATTAATTTCACAAAAGTTGTGATAACCTCAGAGTAGCAATATACACCATGTCTCAAAATACAAATTTCTCACCACCTACACAAAATCAAAGTTATTTAATTTTGCATTTTACGAAGACGCTGCACGTTGATTTATGTCGACTGCGATTTTTGTTATCCGAGATTTCCTTTTACCTTTACTAATGTTTCTGTTTCGTTTTATCTTCATTGAAGTACTCCAAACAGAAGAAAGATGGCTGTGCCGTGTCTTTCTTTGCACTTTGTATCGTGTTGGTTTTTTCATTCCTGGTGGAGGTCACTATTTTGCCACGGTAACTTAGAACAGTTCTTTATTTTAATCATAATGAAAATAATACTTCCAAGAATGGCATACTTTGAAATGTATAAGAATGTTGACTAAAAACGTTTTACGTTTTGAGTGAATTAGACCTTTTCAATTTATGTAAAAAAAGTCCTTCATCAGAGTAAACAGCTCCGCCTGAAACGTGTCAGTATTTCGTCAAATAATCTTGGCAGCCTACACAGCAACTAACATCTACATGGAATACTATACCATTCTTACATATTCGTTCGTTCGTTCGTTCGTTCGTTCGTTCGTTCGTTCGTTCGTTCGTTCGTTCGTTCGTTCGTTCGTTCGTTCGTTCGTTCGTTCGTTCGTTCGTTCGTTCGTTCGTTCGTTCGTTCGTTCGTTCGTTCGTTCGTTCGTTCGTTCGTTCGTTCGTTCGTTCGTTCGTTCGTTCGTTCGTTCGTTCGTTCGTTCGTTCGTTCGTTCGTTCGTTCGTTCGTTCGTTCGTTCGTTCTTTCTTTCTCTCTAATTTTTATAATTACATTATTTTATTTCAGGTCTATTCATCAAAATATATCATTTCCTGTCGTCTTTTTTGTCCTTCTTTCCTTGATCCTTATAACGGTAGCTTTCAGAGTCACTAAGGTAACTAGCTAAGACAACGACGTTACTTCGCAGCTACGGTAGCCTACGAGCCGCGAGATGGTTTTGCACTTATCACTAGGGACCTTACGATGCTACGAGGTCGACGACGGCGGTTAAAAAGTAACATAAATTCTATAATTGAAAAAGTCACGTATTTGATATTTGAAACTAGTTTAATGACTTCCAAAACACCCAGCACTGCTAAATGATGGTAATGTCTGTATTGAAGTCAATCCCAAGCAACAGTTCTCATCTTTTGTGGTAAGTTCACGTCGTCCTGAAGACGTGAAAACGCTCTAAGTGGTGTTAAATAAAGAACAAGGACGGTGTTGAGATTACTCCAGAGACGAAAAATTATTCACTCTTTGTTTCGCAACAGTATAATTCATTTGTTTAGAAGACGTCGTCGTTAAAGTTTCCGTCGTACTTTGTAAGGTCGCTATACTATTGAATATCACTTCATTTCCATGAGAAGAGTTGCCAATGATTTATATGGAACCAAATCTTTGGTTTCTCTTATCTAGTACTTGCCAGAATTTCTTGTCGATCTTTCTCAATATTTGGAGAGAAATAAGTTCGCGAGGACTTGTTTGGCAACCATTGCAGTTCTCGTTTTAACCGTCTCAGTCGCTGTGGATATGGTACGTTGTTTTCAAACCAATCTTTTTAAAAGATTCTAGTACGTACGGTCAGATTCTCTCATATTCTGCTTCCGACGTCTGTATAGGAAAATATTTGCCTCAGGTCGCAGAAATAGTCCGAGGCGCAGGTGAAACTGACAAGATTGGACCAATGAAAACTAATCGTTTAAATCCTAATACACACGTAAAAACGCACAGGCTGTTACGTACCTGCAAGCGAGTTGTTACAAGGCTGTTCAACAGGCTGTCACCGTCATGTGTTCGCACTGGCTGTCCCAGTCTGTTAACATGTCTGTAACAGGTTGTTGACAACTTGTAACAAGGTTGATGACTCCAACAGACTGATGACAAGTTGTTCCAACAACCTGTTAGCGTTCTGCACTCAACAAGTTGTTAACAGATTGATGCTAACAAGGTTGTAGCAGCTTCTTGAATGAACAGCATTGTTACAACTTGTTCCCAGCCTTGCTACAAGCCTGTTGCGAACACATCCTGTTGACAAGCTGTGAGATTTTTACCTGTGTAGCCTACAACCTCTTTTCCAGTCATCACAGACACTGCACTTTCAGCGAAAAAATAAGCACTTCGAGTTCTCTTTAGATGCAAGTACTCGCCGCTCACTGCAAGCTATAGTTTATGTGTTTCAGTGCCGAGCTCGTACTTTAGTATCTTGTCTAACGCCAGACGAAACCCCCGGTACTCTAAGGGTAAATGGCAGCTTTAAAAACGTATTGTCATCAAATTTTTTAACGCTTATTTTCAACCATTATTAATAATAATAATAATAATAATAATAATAATAATAACAATAATAATAATAATAATAATAATAATAATAATAATAATAATAATAATAATAATAACACTTTATTTAACCCGGGTAACTAGAATTACAAGCGTAATTTTCATATAACAAGATTAAAATAATTAAAGTTTTACTATTTACACGTCTATCATACATTACTACATTAAATTATTACACATTAAGATATGTTAATACATACAATTAAGATATTAAAACTACATATTAATTAAGTATATATACAATTAAGTTAGTGTTCTTCGTTGTGTCCTATTGTGTTACAGTGAAAGTAAAATAATAAAAATATGTCATATAAATAAAATTTATAAAAAGTATTAGTTGTCCTGTAGGTTGCTCATGTCAGTAAATGCCTTCTTCAAGTTCTAGCTCGAAATGTCATTTCAGAAGGAGCGTTTCTGATATCATTATCGAGTGAGTTCCATTCAACTACTGCTAAAAATTTAAAACAGCGTTTTCCATTTGGTCCTTGAATTCCCGAATACACACGTAAAAATCTCACAGCTTGTTAACAGGATGTGTTCGCAACAGGCTGGTAATGCTGTTAACAAGTTGTAACAATGCTGTTCATTAAACAAACTGCTACAACCTTGTTAGCATCAGCCTGTTAACAAGTTGTTAGTTGCAGCATGGTAACAGGTTGTTGGAACAACTTGTCACAGGTTTGTTAGAGTCATCAACCTTGTTACAAGTTGTCAACAACCTGTTACAGACTTGTTAACAACCTGGGACAGTCAGTGATGGTGACTGCTTGTCGGCAGGTCTGTAACAGCTTGCGCGTGAATTTCTTCGTCCTTAACCTGTACGAACCCTGCTAACTGTATGAGTTACTGCAGCGGTTATTAAATCTCCATGGTGCTCTTTTACGTTCTTAGGTGGCTTGTGAAACTAACATTTCAGTCAGCAAAAATATTTCAACAGACTACGATCCAGAGCATAACGCATGCTACTATCCTGTGGTAAGTTACTGGAGTTTATTTACTCTTAATTTTGAATATCTATTATACTTATCTGAATCCTGTACTGCACACTGTACTGCGCTGCGCTGCGCTGCACTGCACTGCACTGCACTGCACACTGTACTGCACACTGTACTGACTGCACTGCAATGCACTGCACTGCACTGCACACTGTACTGCACACTGTACTGCACACTGTACTGCACACTGTACTGCACACTGTACTGCACACTGTACTGCACACTGTACTGCACACTGTACTGTACACTGCACTGCACACTGTACTGCACACTGTACTGGACACTGCACTGCACACTGTACTGCACACTGTACTGCACACTGTACTGTACACTGTACTGCACACTGTACTGCACACTGTACTGCACACTGTACTGTACACTGTACTGCACACTGTACTGCACACTGTACTGCACACTGTACTGCACACTGCACTGCACACTGTATTGCACACTGTACTGCACACTGTACTGCACACTGTACTGCACACTGTACTGCACACTGTACTGCACACTGTACTGCACACTGTACTGCACACTGTACTGCACACTGTACTGTACACTGTACTGCACACTGTACTGCACTGTACTGTACACTGTACTGCACACTGTACTGCACACTGTACTGTACACTGTACTGCACACTGTACTGCACACTGTACTGCACACTGTACTGCACACTGTACTGCACACTGTACTGCACACTGTACTGCACACTGTACTGCACACTGTACTGCACACTGCACTGCACACTGCACTGCACACTGCACTGCACACTGTACTGCACACTGTACTGCACACTGTACTGCACACTGTACTGTACACTGTACTGCACACTGTACTGCACACTGTACTGTACACTGTACTGCACACTGTACTGCACACTGTACTGCACACTGTACTGCACACTGTACTGCACACTGTACTGTACACTGTACTGCACACTGTACTGTACACTGTACTGCACACTGTACTGCACACTGTACTGCACACTGTACTGCACACTGTACTGCACACTGTACTGCACACTGTACTGTACACTGTACTGCACACTGTACTGCACTACACTGTACTGCACTACACTACACTGCACTGCACTGCACTGCACTGCACTGCACTGCACTGCACTGAACTGAAACTGAGCAATTCTTTTTTAACTGTCATATATATATATATATATTTTTTTTTTCTTGATTTCTAGTACTTCAGTAATATTGCTATCTTGGTTCTTCTTGGTGTATGTCTCATGGTTCAACTAACGTTTTATCTCAAATTTGGTCTCATGTTCTTAACAACAATAGTATATTGGATAATGAACACAGTTGCTGTGCCAGAAATTTACGATAACTTTGATGCGATTGTGCTGCCACTTTCTGAAAGGTGGGTTATGATAAAATATTGTTTGTGGAAATTCCACAATTATGATCTGCTCATGACTAATCTTTCAACCTCTTATCCCATCCTAACTTATCCTATTACAACCCACTTTATCTCATCACATCCCATCTTATCCCATCATATTCCATCTTATTGCATCACAACCCACCTTATCCCACTATATCCCATCATCTTCCATCTCATCTCATTACAATCCACCTTATCCCACTACATCCCATCTCATCATATCCAATCTCATCCCATCACAACTCACCTTTTCTTTCCACATACCATCAAATCCCATCTTATCCCATCATATCCAATCTCATCCCATCAAAACTCACCTTATCCCACCACATCCCATCCAATCCTATCATATCCCAACCCAACCCAACCCACATCAACTTATCCAATCCCATATAATCTCATCCTAAACCACTTCATCATATCTCAACTCACCTCATCCCATCCATCATTATCCAACAGCATTTCATCCCATCTCCACCCATCACATCACATCACATCACATCACATCACATCACATCACATCACATCACATCACATCACATCACATCACATCACATCACATCACATCACATCACATCCAATCCCATCTTATCCTGTCCCGTCAAGATTTACAACAAGTTAAGATAGAGAGTAACGGATATTTGTTTCTCTGTTTGATTTTTGAATTCCATTTCTTATAGCTCCCAGTATTTGCATGAGAGCAAATACACGAATTCTATCTTGCTGACAGTCTGTATGGTTATTCTAACAATGCATTGTAGACAGGTGTGTAAACTCATCCTCCTTTTCCCCGCATCTTTTGTTTGTTTGTTTGTTTGTTTGTTTGTTTGTTTGTTTGTTTGTTTGTTTGTTTGTTTGTTTGTTTGTTTGTTTGTTTGTTTGTTTGTTTGTTTGTTTGTTTGTTTGTTTGTTTGTTTGTTTGTTTGTTTGTTTGTTTGTTTGTTTGTTTGTTTGTTTGTTTGTTTGTTTGTTTGTTTGTTTGTTTGTTTGTTTGTTTGTTTGTTTGTTTGTTTGTTTGTTTGTTTGTTTGTTTGTTTGTTTGTTTGTTTGTTTGTTTGTTTGTTTGTTTGTTTGTTTGTTTGTTTGTTTGTTTGTTTGTTTGTTTGTTTGTTTGTTTGTTTGTTTGTTTGATTGATTGATTGACTGTCAATCTCTTTGTTTTTAGACTACTAAGACGGCGAAGTCACTCTTTGTTTGGAAATTGGAGGTAAATATTCAGATTTGTTAAAATACGAGGAAAGGACCAACCAACCAACCAACCAACCAACCAACCAACCAACCAACCAACCAACCAACCAACCAACCAACCAACCAACCAACCAACCAACCAACCAACCAACCAACATAACAATACAATTAGCTCAATTACTAACAAATTTAATTCCTCGCTTTAGGCTGAAGAAAGTAAACAAAAAATCGATAATATTCAAGGACGGAATCAAGCTTTAATCAACAACATTCTTCCAAGTTATGTAGCCACTCATTTTATGCAAAATGAAGACAAAGACGAAACGGTGAGCAAAAACGTATCACTGTTATCATCATCTTACTTATCAACAACTCTTCCCTGTCCGAAATGGTCTTTAACATTTTTTTCCGGCTAAGGCCAGACGATTTTATTCACCTCTGGGGAAGACCTCGAACAGGAATGTCCGAATTGGTCTTTAGTATTTCATTCTGGCTAACGCCAGACGATTTTATTCACCTCTGGGAAAGCCCTCGGACAGGAATGAGTTAATTTAATATACTGTTGATTTTTAGGAGTTGTACAGTCACTCGTATGACGATGTAAGCGTCATGTTTGCATCAATTCCAAATTTTGAAGACTTTTATTCCGAGGACAGTATTAACAATAGTGGTGTGGAGTGCATGAGGTTCTTAAACGAAGTCATCTCAGACTTTGACGAGGTAATTATTATTGTTGAAGTTTCTTAACCGTGTTACATAAATGTTAGACCGATATATAAATCCTCTTTTGTATTATTCTCTTGCATAGCTATTAGATGACCCAAGGTTTGGTGATGTCGAAAAAATTAAGACAATTAGCAGTACGTACATGGCAGCATCTGGCCTTGCTTCAGGACTCAAGACAGACCAGCAGGTAAATTTTTAGAAATTGACGTTCCTGAGATTCAATGTCCGTCCATCTGTTCGTTCGTTCGTTCGTTCGTTCGTTCGTTCGTTCGTTCGTTCGTTCGTTCGTTCGTTCGTTCGTTCGTTCGTTCGTTCGTTCGTTCGTTCGTTCGTTCGTTCGTTCGTTCGTTCGTTCGTTCGTTCGTTCGTTCGTTCGTTCGTTCGTTCGTTCGTTCGTTCGTTCGTTCGTTCGTTTGTTTGTTTGTTTGTTTGTTTGTTTGTTTGTTTGTTTGTTTGTTTGTTTGTTTGTTTGTTTTTGTTTGTTTGTTTGTTTGTCTGCCAGCCGGTCGGTCGGTCTGTCTGTCTGTCTGTCTGTCTGTCTGTCTGTCTGTCTGTCTGTCTGTCTGTCTGTCTGTCTGTCTGTCTGTCTGTCTGTCTGTCTGTCTGTCTGTCTGTCTGTCTGTCTGTCTCGTCGTTAGTTTAATCGCTCGATCAGTTGGTTGGTTGGTGTTTCATTAGCAATCGCTACTTATTTGTTACAGATTTGACCTGTGTTCTGTTTGTTAATAGTACAATGTTATCACGATTGTTTCCTTGTTTCCTTCTGCTCCAGGTTTGATTATACTTAATTACTTTCTACTCTAGAACAACATACATTCATGGAAGCCACTTGTGGATTTAGTAGACTTTGCATTGGCTTTAAAAGAACGTCTGAACGGGATCAACCAAGAATCATTTAACGACTTTGTACTGCGCGTTGGTATGTGTAAATTATACACTAGAACTCATTATTACCGAAACCGGTGGTAATCGAGTTTTTATAAGATAAAAACAAAGGAGATCAGTACCAAGATGGAGTTTGGATATGTGATCAGACTTGCATAAATTAAAAACTTACACCTCAATTGCAAATTTCTCTTAAAATACTGATTCATTTGAGAAGCTATATCGAACCATAGTTAATAGAAAATATACATGGTTTGGAAGCTCACAAAAGTCATTGTTTTATGTTTTTGTTCAGGTTTATGGAAATTTTTGCACTTTCATGGTTACTGAACATATTGTGTTTTCTGTATAATGAAGCAGTCATCCAATAGCAACGTTTGGCTTCAATCACTCAACCGTACTGTTTAAATATTAATAAACCTAAAACAAAGGATTTGGCACCTTCGTGTACCTTTCAAGATGAATCGTAGCTTGATTGTTAACCGCTTTGAAGTTTGCCGGGTTTCCAAACCATGTATATTTTCTATTTACTATGATCGAACACTCGAAAGCTGTGTTTGATCTGATATCGAAACACCTCGAAGTTGGTTAAAACATAGTCAATCGAGATATGGTCTGGAAACTCGGTAAACTTCAAAGCGCCAATAATGAGCTGGGATTTTATGTTGAACCGTACCTTACACCGTGCACATCCTTTGTTTTAGGTTTATTAATATTTAAATAGCGGTTGAGTGATTGAACTGAAACGTTGCTATTGGACAATTCGTTCATTATACTAAAATACAATGTGTTCAATGACCGTGCACCGTGCACAAAAATGTATAAAGGCGAACAAAAAGATAGACCAAAGACTTAGCTGAGTTTCCAGACCATATCTCAATTGACTATGGTTAAAAAACCTCCGTTTCACCTTGGTTTTTTAACACACTTCTCGGGGTTTGATGTCAGTTCTCAAACTCATTAATAATTCATGAATCAAAAACAAAAGAAATTAATGTTTAATCAGTGCTTTGAAATCGGAGGAAAAGTACTAGTACTTTGAAATAATGCAAAATAGGTTTTCAAAGTCTTGGGACTTTGAAATAAGGCAAATTATATTACGTTGCAGAGGTATCTTCGGAATTTTGAGTTTGAGAAGTCAATTCAGATACTCGATGTCGGACTTTACCGGGATTACAAAGCCCTCGTAAAAAGGCTCGCCTTTTCAAAAAGCACTCGGACTTTGAAATCCCGGTAAAGTCCTCCGTCTCGTATTTGAACTATTACATCAAATACTCCTTTTCGTGTTTGAATTATTAATACTATGAACTGAAATGAACATCACTGAAAACCGTCGAGTTACATGAACTGCATAAGATAAACGAAGATGATTTACTATGATAGTATTATATTCATAAAACATATATCCGTTTTCGCATAGGACTGCATTGTGGACCAGTTGTTGGGGGAGTGATCGGGGCCAAGAAACCACATTACGACATCTGGGGTAATACTGTGAACGTTGCTAGTCGTATGGATAGTACTGGTAAAGCCGGAAATATTCAGGTAGGTCTGAGTAAAATATCGTATTATGATTAGATTGTGCAAGAAACACAGAAACAGACAGACAGGCAGGCTGGCAGGCAGGCAGACAGGCAGGCAGGCAGGCAGGCAGGCAGGCAGGCAGGCAGGCAGGCAGGCAGGCAGGCAGACAGACAGACAGACAGACAGACAGACAGACAGACAGACAGACAGACAGACAGACAGACAGACAGACAGACAGACAGACAGACAGACAGACAGACAGACGTAAAGGAAACAGCGGGGGGGAAAAGACCGTATGTAAAACGAATGTTGTTTGTTTGTTGGTTGGATTTTTAAAGTAGCAAGGATGGTCGATCATCCTAGTCAGGCTCTACGCTCAGGGAAAGTTCCAAAGACCGATACTGCTAGTTGCAGATGAGCGCGCCGCGCGCCAAATTTTGATCGTCCTACAAAACAATCAAACTACAAAAAACGATTTTGAAGAAAATAAAACGCTTTTTACTCAAGTCGCCCCGAGTGAAGCCCTCTGGTTTTAATTAAAAAATTCACAACTATTAACGGTTTGTGTTTATCGCGAAACCAAAGACACTATTGTATTCTACAAATTAATAGCTTTCTAACGATATCTATTTTATTTTTGTGGCATACATTCTGACGAATTGAGAGCGCTTTACAGAAATAACCCTGAAAACCTATACGAAGATCTTAACATTACTTTCTTTATTAACAGATAGTGGAGAAAACTTATGAAATATTAAAAGACAAAGGATACACGTTTATCTATCGAGGACTGGTAAAGGTGAAAGGAAAAGGAACGTTAACAACTTACTACTTAACTGGGAAAGCCAATGGTACAACTGACTCGCTTCAGCCCCTTCCCAACTCAGTCAACACGCCGCTGTGAGCTGACGTTATACTGTGGTAACTAGGTAACGTTCTCTGACCAAAACACAACGATAGGTTAGCCAACGTGACTCAGTGGGCTCTATATATAACTGGAGGGATATCTTTGTGGTGGACAATGTGCGGGCATATAGGCCTGAAGTACGTATAGTTCCAGTCTTCTACCCGGTCTGGTCAAGTCTGATTTGGTCAGAAGACCGCGTAGGAGACTGGAACTATACGTACTTCAGACTCACATGTCCGCCATGTTTGGCTTCAATGTTTGCCTGGTGCATGACCAGTAGATATCACTCCAGTTATATATACACCTCACTGACGTGACTTTGTTTCAAAGAAAGTCTGTTTCTGATAAAGACATCCAATGTATTTCTCATCGTAATTTCGAGGAAATTTCGGTTAACTGCAAATTCTAGAAAATATGTTTTCGAAATAAAATAAAAACCGAAATGCAAAATTCAGGCCGAGATCCGAGTTCAGACAGGCCTCATGTAAACGCCCCCATATATATTCTAGACTCGCTTAGATTCTCTAGATGCCGAAATAGGAACTTTTAATTTGGGGTTTTTGGGGTTTTTTGGAAGATGACTTTCTGGAATGAGAGTTTTTTTGAAATTCTGTACCCTGCACGTTAGAAAGATTAGTTGTCTAAAAATATTAAAATTCTAACAAACATGTTTAAAAATTCAGAATATAGTTATTTATTAATAGCAAAAAAAAGCACTCGAGTGATAAATGTAATCAAACTCCATCGCTCAAACTAACAAGGAACCTGGCTGATTTTATGTCACGAAAATCTTTCTTTAATAAATATAATAATATAATACTAAGTTTAATATCCATCTTTAGTGAAAAATACAATGGATTGACATTTAAAAAAAAGGACATAATATTAAGAAGTATCAAGTACGTTTACGTCATATTTAAAACACGAGCAGTAGTGTTTTATCAGATTTAAATTGTGGTTTTAAATCTGGCGCAGCCCAAGTGTTTTAGATCTGATAAAATACGTGATGCGAGTGTTTTGAATGGCTTCAAAAACGATTCGTTATTGGATGTTATGTTCATTAGTACTCTTTATATAAAATTGTATGTTCATTAGTATTCTTTATATAAAATTGTATGTTCATAGTATTCTTTCTGACGTCAAGAAGTTTTATCAGGTATAAAACCACGGACATGGTACTGATTTCCTTTGTATCATGAATTATTAATGAGTTTTTGAAGAAAATGTATGAAATTAAATGTATATTAGATGTATATTAGATGCATATGATCAGATGTATATTAAATATATAAAATTGGTGAAATATTAAGAAACGATATCACGAAAGCATACTAACTTAGCAACATCATTATAAAAAATTTGGCCTAGGAATAAATGAGATTTCATGTCTTTTGGTACGCGAAAGTATGGGAAGTCGGTCAGTACCCAATCTTAAATCATATGAGTGGGCTATAGAGTCTATATAGGTACTAATTTATTGCACGGATGCGTTATGTCGCCCTGTTTACATGGAGTAGGGTGACCCTTGTAGCAGGGTGAACTCTTCTAGTAGGTCATATTACTTCTGCGTGACCATTTTATTATATTTTCAGTTTACATGTTATTGTTGGCGTCATTTGCTTGATATCTTCGATAGACTTCGCAAGGTGTATAAGAACAGGAAGGGCAGCCACAAAATCGTTAAGACATTTTGCCCGGTACGCATTTTTTTTCTCATTGAAACATAACCCGGCTGCCAGGGCCTAGCAAACGCGTTTACATGGCTTATGTAAACAAAAAGATAGCCCTACCCTAGCAAGCTGATAGGGTAACCCTCCCCCCAGGGTCACCCTAGCTCATGTAAACGAAACACGGAAAGACAATGAACTAGGTCTAGGGTAACCCTTTTACTAGGGTAACCCTTCTAGAAGGGTCACCCTACCTCCATGTAAACAGGGCCTAAAATTCGCCTAAGTTCGCAAACAGTGAGACGGTCCCGCCTGTGTTCAACGTCTCCAGGTAGTCACACTTCGACTGTAAAAAATAATTAGAATACCCTGTGCGCTATACTGACAGATACATGAAGCCAATTTTTCTTTATTATGTCATTCACTTGCATTTCTCAAATAGCTGTAATAAGATTTTCGTGACATAAAATCCGCCCCGCGCGCTAACCGGACTAGCCCGCCTATGTGAACAGCCCTAAGACTTGTTTGTACGCACTATAGACCTTATTCAAAAATGGCCGCCAAATTAAAATTCTTTTATATACATATAAACTAAAAGTTTTTATCAAAAGTGAAGTGCTGCGAGTTGCTACCATTTACTATTTAGTAGTAAAATACTTGTTATCGTCCGAAGCATTTTCAATTAAAGAGCTTACAGTTGATTTCACATTATTTTACCGCCGTGTGTTGCGAAGTTCGTTGGGAAGTTCGGAAGTTCGGAATTACGTTGCCAAGGTTGAAAAATTATCCAATCAGAATGAGTTTTGATCCAAACCTCGCAATTTGATTGGATGATTTTCAACCTTGGCAACGTAATTCTGAACTTCCGAACGAACTTCGGAACTTCCCAACGAACTTCGCAACACATATAAATTAGCCCTTATGAACTCGTTTTCATGTGGGAAATTCAAAAGAATTTTTACTTTAAAACGAGGTCATAAGGGTTAATGTATATGCACATAAAAGAGTATTATAATTCGGCGGCCATTCTTGAATAAGGTCTATTTACAAAATGAGTGAACGTGCTGTATTGGGGTATATATACACCAGGTGAAAGGCTGTATGTCCGATACAACACGGACACGCCGAATATTGTATGTATTTGTAATACTAGTAGGTGTCAACGTATCCTAGAAAATCTTAGAAATAGAAATGATTTTAACTGAGAAAATCGAACGAAAAGTTTATGTAAATCAGGAAGATTTTGATCAGTTTACAAAATCTGATTAGTAACATTCATTTCTTTTGAATTTTCTTCATGAATTAATATATACATATATATATATACATATATATATATATACATATATATATATATATATATATATACATATACATATACATATATATATATATATATATATATATATATATATATATATATATATATATATATATATATATATACAAAGGCAAATCGTAGAACAAGCACTAAATTTGTTTCATCAGGATATCGAAACACCGAGGCGTTTGTTGAAAACCGAGGCGAAGCCGAAGTTTTTGAATAAACTTCGGGGTGTTTGGATTGAAGAAATACCGAATGGTTTTCCGTGACGGTGTTTGGATACTCTGATCCAAACACGCGGAGAATTGCGAGACTGGAGAAGCGTAACAAAACGCGAACCGTAGGCGAGTGTTTTTAGCTTTTCGAAAGTCGAGCAATTTCCCAAGTGTTTGGATAGGAGTCTCCAAACACGGACAAAAACATTTGGTATTTCTTTTATAAAATAATTACAAGTGAATATGATATACTGTCCAGCATTTTCATTTTCAAAAAATCGTTTTGGCGGGAATTTTCTGTGTCTGGATACTCTGATCCAAACACGGCAATTGACCAATCAGGGCTCGCGTGGTATACATGATATTTTGTAAATCCTGATGAAACACGCTTCCGAGTGTTTGATATAGCATCTCAGGCTACGACCACGTGTATCCAGATTTTTTTGAAAACGCAAGTATTTTTATCCGTTTTCAAAAAAATCCGCGTCCACACGAGAACAGAAAAACGGTGTTTTCAAAAAGTTCCACTTTGGAGACCGTCTTCGAAAAGTTCCGTTTTTGATAACCGCTTCATCGGTTACGTGTGGACGGAAGGCCAATCCGTACGTGAGAAAAAAGTTGCGTTTTCAAAAAAATCCAGATACGTGTGGACGTAGCCTCAAACAAAGTATTTTAAGAGAAAATCAAGGTAAAAGTTTGCTTAATTTATGTAATTTCTTCCTCCGATATCCAAACCACGGACAGTATTAATAATTTGAGATAGTTGTTTTAAACATGGTTGATAACATATATGTACTAGAACAGTTTGCAATGTTTTTCATATCCCTGATTTATAGCTGGATATGAAAGGAGTAGTGCTAGTTATTAAACCTTCGCAGGCGGGGGCCTAGAAACTTAGAAATTCAAGAAACGAAAGCGGGAATTGATGAGAGGTGGCAACTGACCAAGCAGTTGTCGTCTGTTGTGCTAAACAATAGACCACTTTCATAATAGCGACTAATTTGAATATTCTTTTATGTGCATCTTAATAAGCCTTTCTGGCCTCGTTTGTGTCTGCAATTCAAAAGAATCTTTGCTTCATAACGAGGCTAGAAAGGCTCATTTAGATGGACATAAAAGAATATTTAAAGTGGTGGCCATCGTGAAAGTGGTCTATTAGTATAATCTTGCAATCCAGAAGGATCTCTCAATTGGTGGGTTGCAATCAATCCCCTGAGATTTAGAAGACAAAGACACAGTGGCCATGTTGGTTGGTCGGTACAATAGCATCTAATATAATATTCTTTTGTACTTACCAACCAGCAATACTGACAACAAAACACGATTAATATTGTATATATGTCAAGACAAATAAGTCTGGACTGTTTTCGGCTTATATACTTTGCATTGTTGCGGAACGACTTTATGCCTGTTTACAAGGAGGTAAGGTTGCTTGGGGCCATAGGATTCGATATTAGACGGTGACTATGCCTAAACCTCAACAGTCTGCTCTTCTCATCAACTCTCGCTTGGTATAACAATAAGCCATGTTTAGTTACAAGCATGGCCATAGCGAAAATTTTGTTTTGTAATGGTTTCGTATGCTGCTATTATATGTATGTAGAAATAAGCTTGTGCAGTTATGTATTATTTCAAGACAACTCTATTAAATAGAAAATAAAACTATTGATAACATTTGTTGCTCTGGTGTTATATATTTTAGAACAAGGGTTCCCAAAACATTTTTCTGAAATTGTCAAACAAAACTGTCGCTGCTTTATATATAAAAGAAAAAATGATGAATAACCCTCAGTCAAGGTCTCAGAAGGCTTACCCTCCTCTATTGTATTTCCCTGTTTATTTTAAGGTTTGTTTTACATGAGAGGGAGGGTTACCTTAGGAGGAGGCGGCAGGGCCATCTTTTTGTTTACATAAGCCATGTAAACGCGTTTGCTAGGGTGACCTATGTTTCAATGAGGGGGGAAACGCGTACCGAACAAAATATCTTAATGATTTTAGCAATGTGGCTGCCTTCCTGTTCTTATACATCAGGCCTTGTGAAATCTTTTGAAGATATCATGCAAATGACCCCAACAATAACATGTAAACCGAAAATATAGCAAAGGTCACGCAGAACGAAGGTGACCCTATTAGAAGAGTTAGCCCTTCTACAAGGGTTACCTTACCTCCATGTAAACAAGGGCCTAAACTGTTCTCCCTATAGAGGTCCAGTAAAGACCATCCCTCATTGTTTCAGTGTTACTCCAGGAGGAAACCAGAGTAAACTAAACTAACTTTATTTATACTGGACATCAGTCATATCTGTACTGTTTTTTCTAATGGTCCAGTAGGGTCATCCCTCATTGGTTTAAATGTTACTACAGGAGGAAACCAGAGTAAACTAAACTAACTTTATTTATTTATCTTTATTTATCCACGTTTCTCTCTGACGAAGGGCCTTCGCTCGAAACGTTAGACCACTTACGTTCTCTGTTTCGGCAGTATTAACCTACTATACCATATTTCGATTGTTGTTTCAACACTGCCTACGCAGCACACTACTTTTATTACACTAACTTTATTTATACTGGATAACCCTATCAATCATATCTAAACTGTTCTCCCTATATAGAGGCCCAGTAAGGGCCATCCCTCATTGAACCAGTGTTACTGCAGGAGGAAACCAGAGTGTCCGGAAAAAGACCTGTGGTGTTTGATAGAGTCAAACTAGAAGCACTCCTCTCACATGTGGCTAAGGTGAAATTTTAATCAGATAAATGGGTCACAAATTACCACTGTGTCACCAAAACTGTTGTTGGTCAACCAAAAAGTCAAAAATTTGTAATTATGATTTTTGTCATCACCCACACACACAATGAAGCAGAAAAAAATATTAAAAAAATACACAGTAGTCGTTGACTATTCATTTTTTTGTTTCATGCTGGTTCGAAGAAGATTCTCAAATGGACTGGAAAATTACAGAATCTGTCCTTCGACACACTTCAATAATGCTCGCTAAATTAACGGTTACATTGATAAATACAAGCATTAAATAATTTAAATAAACAATTTGCAATTAATTTACACAAGCCATATACAATATAAATTACAATACTACAGTCAAATAAATAGCTATGTAAACAAATACATTGAAGTAAATATATTCAATCTAGACAAAACTATATTTGTAAGCAGGGCAAATTATAGAGCTCAGTAAGGCTTCATCCACACGTACGGTATATCACAATTTTCAAACAAATAAATTGAAAATCTCTTTACACTCAAACCAGATGTTCTTCCCAGCGCGACCTTGCAATATTGAGAGCAACATTGCAATACTGATAGCAACATTGCAATATTGATAGCAACATTGCAATATTGATAGCAACATTGCAATATTGATAGCAACATTGCAATATTGATAGCAACATTGTAATATTGATAGCAACATTGCTATATTGATAGCAAAATTGTAATATTGATAGCAACATTGCAATATTGATAGCAACATTGCAATATTGATAGCAACATTGTAATATTGATAGCAACATTGCTATATTGATAGCAAAATTGTAATATTGATAGCAACATTGCAATATTGATAGCAACATTGCTATATTGATAGCAACATTGCAATATTGATAGCAACATTGTAATATTGATAGCAACATTGCTATATTGATAGCAAAATTGTAATATTGATAGCAACATTGCAATATTGATTAGCAACATTGCAATATTGATAGCAACATTGCAATATTGATAGCAACATTGCAATATTGATAGCAACATTGCTATATTGATAGCAAAATTGTAATATTGATAGCAACATTGCAATATTGATAGCAACATTGCAATATTGATAGCAACATTGCAATATTGATAGCAACATTGTAATATTGATAGCAACATTGCAATATTGATAGCAACATTGCAATATTGATAGCAACATTGCAATATTGATAGCAACATTGCAATATTGATAGCAAAATTGTAATATTGATAGCAACATTGCAATATTGGTAGCAACATTGCAATATTGATAGCAACATTGCAATATTGATAGCAACATTGCAATATTGATAGCAACATTGCAATATTGATAGCAACATTGCAATATTGATAGCAACATTGCAATATTGATAGCAAAATTGTAATATTGATAGCAACATTGCAGTATTGGTAGCAACATTGCAATATTGATAGCAACATTGCAATATTGATAGCAACATTGCAATATTGATAGCAACATTGCAATATCGATAGCAACATTGCAATATTGATAGCAACATTGCAATATTGATAGCAACATTGTAATATTGACAGCAACATTGCTATATTGATAGCAAAATTGTAATATTGATAGCAACATTGCAATTAAGGTGCTGTTACACGATACGATTTCTTGCAACTTGCAGCAAATCACTGAATGTTGTAAGTTGCATAAAAAATCGCACTGTGTAACACCCCGTAGCAACTTGCAATTTTGTCATTTTTGCCGTGTGGAAAGTTGCAAGAAAAGTTGGATGGGTTCTACTTTTTGCTGCAACTTACAACAAAAATCGCAAGTTGCTGAACGTGTAACACCCTTCCTGCAACTTGCGATTTTCTTTTTCCATATGTAAATTTGTTGCAAGTTGCAAGAAAAATCGCATCTTGTTACAGCACCCTTAGCAAGTTGCTAAAAATTCGCATTTTAAATATCGAACTTCACATAATATCAAGTTCTATTGAAAGTCAGAACAACTAACTCTAAGTAAACTTCATGTTATGTGAAGTTCGATATTTAAAATGTGAATTTTTAAGCTAGTCAACATTGCAATGTTGCTGTCAATATTACAAGGTCGCGTGATAAAGAACATCCAGTTTGACGGTAAGTGGCAACGAAGCGAAATTAAGTTTGTCTTATTTGAAAGAACACTTAAAATGACAAAGTAACATCCTTTTGGAGATTTTCGCTTCCTTGCTTCGTTGTTGAGATATTTAACACTTATTGACTGGGACCGAGGGAAACAGTATGTTTTGTGGCCCCGAGACCACCGTTGTTGCCCGAGGCGAAGCCGAGGGTAACAACGAGCGGTCGAGGGGCCACAAAACATACTGTTTGCCGAAGGTCCCAGTCAATAAGTATTTTATTATATACCAAGTGTCAAAGAAAACAAAAAAAGAAAGACGTCAAATCACTGAAGTAATATAATGAAACAAACCGTCTCTTTTTCTGGTGTTGGCGTAGAATTGTCGAAGAAGCTCATTGAGTTGTACTTTTGTAAGATTTTTAAACTCGGCAGCAAGTCCTTTTTCGATACAAAATTCCCTTAAGATTTTAACTGCTTGCTTTGTGGCCTTTTTCGTCGATGTTGAGTCTTTATTTTTGAGTAAATTATCTATTTCATCGCTTCTTCGGCTAGCGAACCTTTGTTTTTGCTCTATAACTTGAGGATTTTATTATTCACCGGTCCATAACATATTATTCACCGCTTCAGAGCTGTTGCCGAGAGACAGTGGAATTTCATCACTATCACGTGATACCCTCTCGCCCAATGAGACGCAAGAAAACACAAACTTTGACACTTGGTATATAATAATGCATTTTGTTTGATATATGTAAATTAAACATCTTGATGTCACATGTGTATAATGAGCTATCGCAGAAGGTTATTTTTATATCGTTGCTATTATCAAATCAAACTAATTCGAAGGAAGCGTGTGGATGTGTCCTTCCCGCGACACCAAACATAGAATTTCAAATGATTGTGTTTAATAATAGCAACGATATTTAAACCTCCGATAACTCATTATACACACGTGACGTCAAAATGTTTAATTTGCATATCAAACAAACTGAAATATCTCAAGAACGAAGCAAATAAGACAGACTTAATTTTCGCTTTATAGGCACTTTAACTCGGGGTAAATAAGTCGGCTTTAAGTATGTGACTTAAAGCTTCCGTTCTTGCAACCTCGTCCCCAGGGCATTTTGCCTCCACGTTGAGAGGTCGGCGAAAATGCCCTGGCATCGGCTGGTCACGTGACACCCAGAATTTTGGGGTGTTTTGGCAAGAAAATTTATGCGGTCTTTGTGTTTCGTTTTTGTATAATACGTATACATGAATAATAAATAATAAATATTTAACGCTCTGCCGAATCACTCATGTGAACCTTTATCATAAATGCAACTGGCTAGCATTATTCATCATGATACTCCCCACGATTATCCAGGATACATTTAAATGTCGGGAAGAAACATATGTCTAATGTTGTTCTTGACTTTAACCAAAGCTATCGTTACAATTCTTTGGATGAACTTCGCAGAGTGGATTTATTGCAATTCATATTTTGATGAATAAATTACACTGTATCTGAATTAATCAAGTTTTTAAACCGGCCAATCCGATTATAGAATCGACCAGCCGATGCCAGGGCCATTTTCGCCGACTCCCAACGTGGATCCAAAATGCCCTGGGGACGAGGTTGCCGTTCTTGGTATTTAAACACTCACTATTCTATTTAAAAACGCTATCCACGGACGGAAAAACGATTCAAAAACGGCGACAAAAAACTGTGCTTGAAAACACATGTACGTGTACGTGTAGACGAGAATTAGGTTTACTCTATAACTGAGGAAGATACGATTAAAGCTGCTGTTGCACGATGCGATTTTTCTTGCAACTTGCAACAAATAGCCTGAATATTGCAGGTTGCAAGAAAAATCGTACCGTGTAACACCCCGTAGCAACTTGCGATTTTGTTATTTTTGCGGTGTTGCAAGTTGCAAGAAAAGTTGGATGGGTTCTACTTTTTGCTGCAACTTACAACAAAGTTTGCAAGTTGCTGAACGTGGAACACCCTTTCTGCAACTTGCAACACAATTTTTTTCAAGGCTAACCAATCAGGTGTGAAAACGTCAGGATAGCGCGCGCACTCGAGACTGGGGCCAAACGCCGCTCCTGGAACAAACATGGCGGATCAGTTTGACGGTGCAACATGTCCTCTCACTTAGAATTCAGGATTATCCTGAATTGTCAAAGTGTCTAGAATTCAGGATTATCCTGAAGCCTAGGGGACTTCTGTCCCACATGTGGGATGTTAAACTAAAAAGCATATAACAAAAAAAACAACAGTAGGGGCGTTGTGGTTAGGTTTAGGTCCACCGGGGGGTTGTGGTTAGGTTTAGGGTCAAGTTTACAGGTGGGAGTCAGGGTTAGGGTGGGGTGGGGGGTTGGGTTTCATTTCTTTAATATTCAGGATTATCCTGAATTCTAGACCATTTCACAATTCAGGATAATCCTGAATTCTAGATGAGGAGATATGCTGGACGATGACATATTCGAGGAAAATGTGTTTGCATGTAACAGCCCTCTAGGCAACTTTTTTTTTCAATTGGTAAATATATGTTTTGCAAGTTGCAAGAAAAATCGCATCGTGTAACAGCAGCTTAATGATCTGATCAACTGAAAGCCACAAAAGAGTGTACATGTATAAGACCATAGCAAAACACATTTAAAGTGAAGGGTCCAGTATTTCCAATTTCCTTTGATCACGTTATATTCGTCGCTTTCTGAGGTGCACAGTGTGATCTTTCGCGTGTCGAAGGCGAATAAAACTACACTCGAAAGAAATCGACTCAAGTACTCCTCCCACAACTCAAAAAAACACTTAAAAAACCACTGCTGACGCTGTGAGCCACAAAACACTCTAAAATACCTACAGGTAGCAACTCAAAATTTAGCAAGCAGAGAAACTGCTTGTTTGGAAATCTGCTTACCATTCTGTTTAGAAAAATGATACTATGCTTAGAATCTGGTCTGGTCGTTAACGCAGCAACACAGCGCATTCTAAAATTCGTATGTCCTTTGTAATGCACATTTAAAAAAATACTCGGAAATATGCATGTTTAGAACATCAAGGGACACAGCTGTCGGCCAAACCTATCTCCAAGCGATTTGAGACAGGTAGGGTGGAGCGGATCACCTGTTCCAGAATAGCCCCAAAAGACATTACTTATCCCATACTATCATACAAAGTCCCCTTCGTCCTCGATCATTTCAATCCTGGGACGACTGATGCGTGGTGGACCGTGCGATGGCCCGAGGTGGCTGAGCGACGAGTGTTTTTGCATGTGTGGGGGTATGGGGCGAGTTCGGTATGGCGCCGGAAGACTATGGATGGATGACGAGGATGTTTGACGTGTGATGGCCTGACCGTGAGGATTCATGGGACTGGTGGGAGGTGTGAAGATGGGGGGCTCGCACATGGAGGAGGTGGAGAAAAGTTTGTACCAACCAAAGGTCATACTGCTAAGGTCAAGGTCAGAAAGAAGTACTTGGACCACACCCATAAATACCTTACGGTCCATACGACCATAATCACCCCACACGATCACCTTGGTGAGAAAAAGAGAAACAACGCTTTAACAACTTTAAGCTTGTATATATCTTTAATGTTTAAATTAAGAGTTCAAAGCCCTTAGATTTAAGAAGAAAACTCGTATTATTACCTAAGCAGGAAGTGAGTATATGAAAAAGTCAATAACTTTAGAACAGTTTTTTACAGAACTCTTATGATAATAATGTAATATAATTGTATAATAGAGATAATATAATATAATACAGATAATAATGTAAGGATATCAATGATTTAGTTTTAAACGTTTAGTTAAAAAGATGTCTTATAAATTTAAATTTAAACTTTACTTTTACAGATTTAAAGTTGAGTCTTTAAAATAGTTTATATTATGACAACTATACATAATATAGTTGTTTCCACCGTCACAATCATCGTTACCACCATCACCACCACAATCACCATCAATACGACCCTTCTTATTAACACCACCAAACCTCCCACCATCCTCAGCACCAAAAGACGACCAAGTAATTAAAATTTTCGAGAAAGGAAAAAATAGGGTGTACCAAAGAAACATAAAAAGAGCAGGACGGATGAAATTTACAACAAACAAACAAACAAACAAACAAACAAACAAACAAACAAACAAACAAACAAACAAACAAACAAACAAACAAACAAACAAACAAACAAACAAACAAACAAAAAAAAACAAAGTACGTATTGCAGTAAATTTTCGTGGTGTGCAACTCTCTTCAATCGTATTTGTGCTTGAATCAAAAATCGGTCACAACGACATTAGCTATCTTACCTGTAACGTCTTGGTAGACACATCTGTACGAAACTCCAGCTGTTGTTGATACAATGGCTCAAGAGTTCTCCTCGCTGTTCGAGTTTTCTTCTTCGCCAAACACTTGCCATTCTCCATGACATAAACCTTCACGTACGGCGCTTAAATACAAAAGAAAAACAAAGATTGAATGATGTTGTAAATAGAATGTGCGCAGTACAATAAAAATGTTTATGAAACTATAAAAAAGTAGAATGTTGCGTTGGCAGTGTTTCAGATAGAGCAAAGTGAAAAGATGGTGAACTGCCGAGAATAGTTTTGATAACGGAATACTGACGTTTCAAGCGGAGCACTTCATCAGAGTAAAATGTATTATGTTGAAGGGCTCCACTCGAAACGTAAGTATTCCGCTATCAAAACCATTCTCGGCAAACACTTTTTCATTTTACAAACTATAGCCGACCAAGACAATTGACTTTAATACATGAAGTTTGTGGACTTCTGTGTTCCTACCTGAAATCAGCTGCAAAAAATAACATGCTAGCAACTAGATCAAAACTAACGACTTACCTGGTAGTATTTTAGACCCAGGCTTCGGTAGAAGTCCTCGCGCTCTTATAACCTCGACCTCAAACACTCCTTTGCGGTTGTAGAAACTAAGCTGAATATCACCCATACACGGAGAGGCTGAAAACAGAAACATACATTGCTCAAATTAACAACAACAACAACAACAACAACAACAACAACAACAACAACAACAACAACAACAACAACCATCACCACCAAACCACAACCACCACCACCGCCACCGCCACCAACAAACCACAACCACCACCACCGCCACCACCACCAAACCACAACCACCACCACCACCACCAACAACAACAACACAACCACCACCAACAACCCACAACCACCACCACTAATCAACACCACCACCAACACCAACACCAACAACAACAACACAACCACCACCAACAACAACCCACAACCACCACCACTAAAACAACAACACCACTACCACCACCACCAACAACAAACCACAACCACCACCACCACCACCACCGACAACAACAACAACAATAACAACAACAACAACAACAACAACAACAACAACAA
This sequence comes from Corallium rubrum, assembly GCA_964035015.1. Taxonomy (NCBI): domain Eukaryota; kingdom Metazoa; phylum Cnidaria; class Anthozoa; order Scleralcyonacea; family Coralliidae; genus Corallium; species Corallium rubrum. The sequence continues at coordinate 3,992,896 of OZ036010.1, forward strand.
CAACAACAACAACAACAACAACAACAACCACATATTGATAAATTCAACTCACCAAGGACTTGTCGTCCAACCATTTGGGCTGGTCCAAGACCTTCGATAAAATCTTCCAAACTTTGTTCAGCTCCAATCTTTCTTCCTTGCACCACAGAAGGGCTTGAAAAAATACAAAACAATTTTAAATAAAAAGAACGTATATTTTTACACCTCTGTAATTACGCCTATCAAAACCTATAATGAAGTCTGTCTAAAGGGATGTTTATATTGACAGGGTCAGCCATTCTAGGAGGGCTAGCCCCATTGATCTCTATACTATCTGGATGGGCGGTCTAGAACAAACTGCCTTGCGAGGTTTGACCCAGTGAGCTCTATATATAAGCTGGAGTAACACCGCTGCCAAACGTTTGGCGCATGCGCGATGTCCGAGCTCGTCCTCAGAAAAAGAGCGGGAAAATACTGAAATATTTGGACTGGTCCGAGAGTCCGACACAAAAGTTAAAATTATAAGCATACTACAGAAAAGATAAGGTAGGTAATTTGTGCATGGCTTCTTTGTCAATATTGTAACATATTCTGAATTTACCCCTTCGTAATTTTCTTTACCCTTTTTTTAAAACACAAATGAATAGTCGAGTCTTACTTAGTCTTCGCTGTCTGGTTGTTGTTGTCGCCACGGCTTCTCTTGATTATTATTCTAGCGAATTCACGCGTGCGCAAACGTTTGGCAGAGGTGTTAACTGGAGTGATATCTTTGTGGCAATCTTGTTCCCAGAGCCTGCGATCCTTTTGGGCCTGAAGTACGTATAGTTCCAGTCCTCTACGCGGTCTGGTCAAGTCTGATCCAGTCAAAAGACCGCGTAGATGTCCACCATGTTTGACTTCAATCTTTGCCCGGTGAATGACCAGCAGATATCACTCCAGTTATATATAGAGCTCACTGGATTTGACACCACCGGCAGCCATGTTGGTACACCCAAAAGATCCTCTCAACCAATCAAAATGCAGTAATTTTGTCATGCATATTATAAAAATAACTATTGTGTTAATACAAGATGGACGCCAAGAGTCAGAAGTTGGGGGAGTGAAATGGCCGAAATCTTGAATTCAGCCACGGTTTTAAGCACCAGAAATTGCATAATCATTGCAAAACCAACTTCCTATAAGCATCTCACATCTGGGCAGATTATTTGTTCCTTTTTCACTTGTGTCAAGTATAGGTTAGTTACCAAACTCGAGGTAACTACGTCAGTTATTATGTACGTAGTTCAAGATCACAGAGGTTGCCTGAGAAAACTGAGATAGTTATCACACAGCCTAGACACAGGCTTTTCCGTTGGCTGAGCTGTGGCCTATGGGACTGGGAACTAAATTCGCTTCATGACGTAGGCAGAGTTAATGCTCCGGAAAAGCCTAGTAGATTTGCCAAATCCCAGACCATTGTATTTATTCATTTTTCTCACCGTTGCAAGTCTTATAACCATTGGCATTGAACAACCACTTAAACATCACATCTATATTTCACAACCATAATATTAAGTTAAAATGATGTTTAGCAATTGTCCTCTGATCGATTCCTATCAACTCACGCTCTGGATTCGACTATTTATAGACACTTGAAAATATGACATCTTTCAAGTGTAAAATACTCCTAGCAAATATATTACCATTTCAGAATCATCTTCAGAGAAACATCAACAGAAAATCATGAAGCATTGCCCATGCATGTGGCGAACGTTTACACTAAACTCAAGAATTCACCTTCATTTGAAATACAATGCATTCGATTCGTTCGGGAAATCAAATAACTTTCACAGAATGGCAGAAATACTCAATTTATATCGTAAATGCTTCAACAATACCTTGAACTTCCATTAACTCGACAAAAATATCAATAACTTGAGATTTGGCGCCACAAACTTTTTTTTCCCACAGAATTTAGAGTGAGGCAGTTTTGAATTGGGAAGTCTACTTGGCCTTCTATTTCCCGTTGTCTCTCCCCAGTCCCCTCGTCCATCTCGGCCTCAAATTTATAACTCCCGAATAGGAAATAGAAGGCCTAGGTCTAGGCTGGTTATCAGAGGTTGTCTAAAAAACACTTCAGTCGCAATGATAATCCTTTATCACATTGGTGACCATTGATTAACCCTTATTTTCCCGGCTAATATATATTAGCCGGGGGCATTAACTTGATTTATTTAATAGTTGAGTTAGTTTTCTTTGTTCTTTTGAGCTGTATCTACGATATATCCCAAGAGAACCGATAATTTAAAATTCAAGGCGCTGTATCCAGATTATTGCCCTGGTCAACAGGACAATATATAGTAATTATATAGCATGTTCTAGGGATTTTTGGTGAAGGAAAATTCGAGTGTAGAATATATACATTTTAAGACCAAACCGGGACCAGTTGCGAAAAATGCAACTACACATTCCGGCAGGAATTGAACCCACGACCTTGCGATTCTAGTGCAATGCTCTGACCACTGAGCCACGGAGGCGGTTGCCGAGAGCTTGATCGCGAGTTCTGTATATATTAAGGTGGAGTAATTCCTGCCGGAAGGCCTGTGTAGTTGCATTTTTCGCAACTGGTCCCGGTTTGGTCTTAAAATGTATATATTCTACACTCGAATTTTCCTTCAAAAAATCCCTAGAACATGCTATGTAATCGAGTGAAATGCCCAATATTACTTTACATATAGTAATTATATGTTTTTTCGAAAATCTCCTCAACCCATTAAATAATAGTTAATTACCGAGAACCAAGGCTTTTGCGGCCCCTCGGGGCGTATTTGGCTAAAAGCCTGGTTGGGAGTAATTATTGTAAATGAGCAACTGCGGTACATCAAAGAAAACCGAGGTGATCATGAACCAAAGTAACTTAATTTCCTCACCTGCTTTCAGTACTTGACCAATATAACTTAATTTCCTCACCTGCTTTCAGTACTTGACCAATATAACTTAATTTCCTCACCTGCTTTCAGTACTTGACCAATATAACTTAATTTCCTCACCTGCTTTCAGTACTTGACCAATATAACTTAATTTCCTCACCTGCTTTCAGTACTTGACCAATATAACTTAATTTCCTCACCTGCTTTCAGTACTTGTAATCGAACCAGTAATGCTTCCCACACTTCCGGTTGGACTTCGGTCACTTGCAAAAGACGATGACCTGCTACTCCTGCCACTGGGCAGCCCACCCATCAGGTCACTCTTCAAGCCTGTTTTGACGGGCTTGATAAACCCGCCGTTATTTCCAATATCTTTCAAAACTGATTGACCAGGCTCTTGCGCCGCTCGACCATTCGGAACTGCTTCGGTGTCGTTCGCATACATTCGGTCATGTGGTCGATGAGTTACGCTCTGTGCCCGAGGCGGATGATTGCTCGAGGGAGGCTGGTGACGATCATTTGAAACATTACTATCACTGTTGCGACGTCGAGAACCTTAGAGGGGAAAACATCAAAAGCAAAAAATAACTTAACAATACACGTTGTTTTGTCTCTCGGGTTCACAACTAAGGGCTTGTTTATATAGAGGCGAGTTATCCGGCCATCCGAGTTACTCGGCACATGGCGAGTTTCCGGTTGGTAGGACAAACACTATTTTTCCCATCGCAATGTTTATATGAGACCATAGTTAATAGAAAATGTACATAGTTTGGAAACCCGGCAAACTTCAAAGCGGTTAACAATCAAGCTACGATTCATGAAGGTGCAAGGTACATGAAGGTGCCAAATCATTTGTTTTAGGTTTATTAATATTTAAACACTACGGTTGAATATTGGGGGTTGCTTCATTATACAGAAAACACAATATGTTCAGTACAAAAAGTGCAAAAATTTCCATAAACCTGAACAAAAACATATGAATATTTTCTATTAAGTATGATGAGACAGGCGGGTAACTCGCCTTGGCGAGAACTCGGCACTGGCAGCCGGGATCTCGGCAAGGCGGGATAAACATATCCTCATATAAACACTTTTCCCCGGGTAACTCGGCATAGCGGGATGAATTCTCTATATTCGTTATTTCATGTCACTTTTGTTGATGAGAATCATCTCAAATATTACAACCCGCCAGGTAACTCGCTCATATAAACAGAACGTAAATTTTATCCCGACAAACTGCTCCATATAAACAGACCCTGAAATGATATTGCTATTATGCGATTGCTATTATGATTATGATTGATTATAATTGATCGTGAATATGATCTGTGACGGTTACTATGACTGTGCCTGTACCTGTCTGTCACTGTAATTATAATTGATCATGATTGATTGATTATGATTAGTTATGAGTATGATCGATTACGATTACAATTGACTACGATTATAATTACAATTGATTAAGATTGATTATAATTACAATTAAAATTGGTTATGATTATGATTGGTTGTGGTTATGAGTATAATTTCGATTACGATTATACATAATAGTCAAGGCTTTCTTAATATCCATGTTTTCTTACCAGGCGGTTGATTACCGGAAGGTAGACCCGGTAAAGTTCGTGCCTTTTTAGCACCAGTCGGAGATATTCTCCCGCTGTTAGGATCGTCTTGATAATCTCTTGATGAAGTATTGCGAGAGTGTGGACTAAAAGCTGTTTAGTTTGAAAAGAGAAATAGAAGCGTTTAGATATTGACTTGGGTTAAAACTTCAAAAAATATTGAAATATTGTCTTAGCATACTAGTAGACTTATCCATTACATGAAGTTTATACTAGCCGACTTGAATGGATTTGGCGAAACGCTGGACTGGCACAGAACTCAATGCCTGCCTGCGTCTGTCTGTCCATCCATCCATCCGTCCGTCCGTCCGTCCGTCCGTCCGTCCGTCCGTCCGTCCGTCTGTTTGTCTGCCTGCCTGCGTCTGTCTGTCTGTCTGTCCGTCTGTCTGTCTGTCTGTCTGTCTGTCTGTCTGTCTGTTTGTTTGTTTGTTTGTTTGTTTGTTTGTTTGTTTGTTTGTTTGTTTGTTTGTTTGTTTGTTTGTTTGTTTGTTTGTTTGTTTGTTTGTTTGTTTGTTTGTTTGTTTGTTTGTTTGTTTGTTTGTTTGTTTGTTTGTTTGTTTGTTTGTTTGTTTGTTTGTTTGTTTGTTTGTTTGTTTGTTTGTTTGCCTCCTGCCTGCCTGCCTGCCTGCCTGTGCTGCTTCTGTCTTTGTTTTGTCTTTGTTTTGTTTTGTTTTGTTGTCTGTCTGTCTGTCTGTCTGTCTGTCTGTCTGTCTGTCTGTCTGTCTGTCTGGTCTGTCCGTCCGTCCGTTTTTGTTTCGTTTCGTTTGTTTTGTTTTGTTTTGTTTTGTTTTGTTTTGTTTTGTTTTGTTTTGTTTGTTTTGTTTGTTTGGTCTGGTCTGGTCTGGTCTGGTCTGGTCTGGTCTGGTCTGGTCTGGTCTGGTCTGGTCTAGTCAGGTCAGGTCAGGTCAGGTCAGATCAGGTCAGGTCAGGTCAGATCAGGTCACTCAGGTCTAGTCCAGTTCAGTCTGTCCGAAGTTTACAAGTTCGGTCCAAAGAACTACATTACCTTCATTGCCTTGTGTAGGATCTAGTGAATCTAGACGGTCACTGTATTGTTTCCTTGGTGACTCAGCCATGGCGTGGTCTGGTGGATCTCGTTCGTTGTTTATCATTATCACTGGACCTAAGAGATATACATCACAAGCTTCAAATATCAGGATAATACACATTCACATATGTAGTACATGTAGTACGTTTTGCTAGCTTGCTGTAAGTTGGTGGATGCTCGTCAAGCTCAATCACTCAGAAGAGACCCCAGACAGGGTTCGAACCTGCAACCTCCTAATGACCGGTTAGACGCTCTAACCATTGAGCCACTCACACTCAGATGGAGAGCTAAGGTTGCTAATTCATAGACAATGTGCTCCTAAGTGGTAGCGTATGCATATGAGATATTGTTAAAGTGACATGATAAGTTGTACGCATACATGTAGTGCGTGTGGTACGTTTGCGTGCTTGGTGTAATGCAACAGACGTTTGGTGGACTGGGAACCAGAACAAAAGAGAGTGAAGAGAAGATGGAGCAAAGATGAAGAGGGGAAAAAGAAGACAGGGAAAGAAAAAGATAAATAAAGAGAAAACGATAGAGTGATGTGGAAGAAACTGAGAAGTGTTAGGAGTGAAAGAAAATAAAGACGAGAGAAGGAAATGGAAGAAGAAAGAGAAGAAATGATAAGTAAAGTAATATGCATTACGAGAAGACAACAATCTCTGTCATTTACCGGTCGTATTTCTGCCATCATTCCTGCGAAATGAGCTGGAAGGACTCTGTATGGGTGTTGGGGGACCCAGAGGACTCGATGAATCGTCGTGGGGTGATAAGGGATACCAGACAGCACTACCATCCACATTAGCATTAGCCATGTCGATAAGAACCTTGGAACAAAAGAACAAAGTGAAAACTCGGTACCAGGACTAAAATATGTTGCACACGTGTAACGTCATAAAATCTGACGACTATCATAAAATTTCCCGACAACAAAATAGAAACCAGCTCGCGCACGGTCATAAAACTCTAAAAAGCCACCTTAAGTGGACCAGCTTGTAAACACCACTGACAAGCGTTCCACGTGGGCTCACTTCAAAAAAAGAGCGGGAAAGAGTATGAACCACGTTTATGTCTAAAGTTTTCCCAAGTTAAACGTTAAGGTTGTCAACATTGTGAAATGTTATGAGCTACGTCCTCCGCAATTTTCCTACCCCTCCTATGCATCTCCCACATTTCTTGCGGTGTTTATTCCTGCGAACACACGCATGCACACATTTATAGCACTGTTGTCATAACCCGTGGGAACATGGTACGTACCTCTCCGAGAAAGTCGCTCTCCCCAGACTTATTGTAATCCCAAACGGTAATCTCAATAGAACGACCATGAAACTATAGACAAAATAAAAATACAATAAGCACACCTTAAAAGATAATTTAGTCTACACACGCTTCCTACACTTTAAAGGAACATTGGCAATAAAAAATAAGTTTGTCTCATTTGAAAGAACTCGTCAAATGGTATAAGAAGACCTTTTACAATTTTTCCGTATCTGTTTTGTTTTTTTTGGAAATATTTCGACTAAAGACATCGTGCTGTCCGCCCGCCATCTTGGAATTATTTTCGATATGCAAAATTATGCATGTGACAACATAAACAGGGTAAAGTGAATTTTTATCTTGCCAACCTATATTATGAGCTAGAAACTCGATTTTTTGTTGCGCTATTTCCATTTTAAATTGACCCACAACATTTAAAAAGCCTTCCGTGAGAATCTGGTCACCCACGGAGTAGTTTCATCAGTTTACCCTGGTTGTGACGTCACCCATTTCCTAGTTAATTAGACCCAATATTACAACAAGATGGCGGACAGCACGCTGTCTTTGGTCAAATATTTCCAAAACCAAAACAGATAGGGAAAAATTGTAAATGGTCTTCTTATACCATTTGACGAGTTCTTTCAAATGAGACAAACTTACTTTTTATTGCCAATGTCCTTTAAAAGTTGAACTAAGTGGATATCAGTTATATCTAAACTGCTCTCTCTCTCTCAAGGGTGGTGGAACGGGGGAAGGCTAGGGAGGCTATAGCCCCCAAATACCTCTAAGAAGGGGGGTTGGCTAAGCCCCCTCAAAATGTTCAACAATGGGGCTAAAAAGGGCCTAAAATTTGCTTGGGGACAAAATACACTTTTTATCATTCTATTGACGAATTAGCCCCTCCAATATAAAACATCCGCCACTGCAGTTTCTCTAAAAGTGCAGTAAGGACCATCCCTCATTGGTCCAGTGTTACTAAGAGGAAATTAATTAGAGGACTTAGAGGAAACATGTGCAATTTGGTAAAGTCAAACTGGTCTCTTCTCACATGCGACCAATGTGAACTTTTAATCTGATAACTGCAGGAATCGAACTTTTGAGTCGCAGAGATGAAAGGCGCGTAATTTGCACTGCACAACTACCTTCTGCGGCCTGCAAGGATACACGAATGACTGACTCCATCTTGGTGCCGCTGTTTTTGTCATCGTTTTTGTTCGACGTTTGCTTTGCATACTAAAAACAAACAAAGAAATAAACATTACTCTCAACCTCATTTGCCTGACGTAAGGCTAAATGCTACCCGATAAAAAAGAGATCGCCAATTGACGTTATTCTAGGATTGGTTTCAAGCCACGGGGGGTGCCCCCTGATCAGAGGTAACCACAGCACACCTCCAGGCACCAGTCACACTGTCAAGCAGTGATGGATTTATAGGGGGGCGCACCCCCCCCCCCCCCTCGCCTTGGCCAAAGGGGTGCAGGGGGTGCCAATTGCCTTGCCAAATCCAAGTACAATAAAGGACGCATTCATTCAATGCCCGTGTAAACTTCATAGGACCAAGGTATCATAGCTATCTGCTACCATATGATTCATTGATATATGATTCATATATTAGCTATCATATGATTCATAGGTATTAATAGGTATAAAAAAAATTTTCTGGTGGGCTTCGCCCCCCTACCCCCAGCCCCACCACCAGCTCGGCCCCTGGACCCTGCCAGGGGCTGTGTCCCCAGACCCCTGTCGCAGCTCCCTCAGCGGCGCTCCACCCTGCCTCGGTCGCGCCCCACGCCGCAGGACTGATCGCACTTCGCTCGCGCAGCACCCCCCCCCCCCCCTACCAGATCAAGCGGGATCCATCACTGTGTCAAAGCGGTGGAAATATATACTTACCTTGCATTCTATCAGGAGTGGGTGGGTGGGTCGACACAGCGCAAAGCGAGAAATCCCAAAGAATCTACTAAATAGATATCGGGCGCAAAACCAGTCAAGCTCAGACCACGCTAACAATGAGCGCTGAGATACCCCCACATTCAGAATCATCCTCAGAGACATGAGAAAATTTTTCATGATGTCTTACACTGCTAAAGTCAACCGAAAATTTTTTCGGCTGACTCGAGCGGGATTTTAACTCGCACCTTCGGGATTCCGGTCCGCCGCTCTACCTGTTGAGCTATCGAGCCGCACAGGGATTGGAGGCTAGTTCTATCCAACTTAAGTGCACGAGATATTCTCGCGACAACTTAACGCTTATCCGTGAGGACGTGCAGTGTTTCAATTCTAATTCATAGAACTCGCCTCCAATCCCTGTGCGGCTCAATAGCTCAACAGGTAGAGCGGCGGACCGGAATCCCGAAGGTGCGAGTTCAAATCCCGCTCGAGTCAGCCGAAAATTTTTTTGGCTGACTTTAACAGTGTAATACATCATGAAAAATACCCCCACATATTATAAATGAATGACCGCTAACTAGCACTGACTCCTTATTTACCTTGCCTAAATTACATTTACCCTCATTTAAAGCTCCCTACCTTCTATCCGGCAATAAGTAAACCTTGCTGTACGGGTTCGGCAGTTGGCGCGTGTTCCCTCGTGTGGACAATCCTTCCGCAGACACGATGGTTACGGTTAGGTTTGCTGCATCCTGGTCATAGTAGAGTTTGACCTGAATTTTACCACTAATATTCCTGTGAGAGGTCTAGAGCAGAAAAGGTATGGTAAAGTGAAAAATTGAAGACAAGAACAAAACAAAACAACAGCGAAGAGAGAAAAACAGCAAGAAAGAAGAAAGGAAAGGAAAAAAAGGAAAGAAGATAGGTAGAAAGAAAGAGAAGTAATATAAATAAATTTTGTGGAAACACCACGTAAAATATTTCTTTGCTTTTCAAAGAATTAAAGAGAAGTAAGGAAGAAAAGGAAGAAAAGATAGAGGAGAAAAGGAAGGAGGAAAGTAAAAGAATGAACGAAGGAAGAAAAGAAAGGAGGAAGCAAGAAAGGGAGGTAGGAAGGAAGGAAGGTAGGAAGGGAAGGAAGGAAGGAAGGAAGGAAGGAAGGAAGGAAGGAAGGAAGGAAGGAAGGAAGGGAAGGAGGGAGGGAGGGAGGGAGGGAGGGAGGGAGGGAGGGAGGGAGGGAGGGAGGGAGGGAGGGAGGAAGGGAGGGAGGAAGGGAGGAAGGGAGGAAGGGAGGAAGGAAGGAAGGAAGGGAGGAAGGAAGGGAGGGAGGAAGGAAGGGAGGAAGGAAGGAAGGAAGGAAGGAAGGAAGGAAGGAAGGAAGGAAGGAAGGAAGGAAGGAAGGAAGGAAGGAAGGAAGGAAGGGAGGGAGGGAGGGAGGGAGGGAGGGAGGGAGGGAGGGAAAAGAGGAAGGAAGGAAGGAAGGAAGGAAGGAAGGAAGGAAGGAAGGAAGGAAGGAAGGAAGGAAGGAAGGAAGGAAGGAAGGAAGGAAGGAAAGAAAAAAGAAAGGAAGGAAGAAAGAAAAAGAGAAAGATAAGAAGGAAGGATGGAAGTAACGAAGAAGAAGATAATGAATAATAGAGGTAAGACATGAAAGAAGTAAGATAAGAAGAAGAAAGAAGAAGGGTGAAGGAAAGAAATAAGTAAACGACCAACGTCACTACAACTCACATTATAATCATCTCTTAGGTCACTTGGATTTCGAAGATGATCTTCTCTTTCAGCTAAAAATAAGAATACAGTTTGTAGTTGACCAGCAACACGGAAGCTATGGTGAAGCTTACATTCAAGTTTAAGTGCTTATGCAGCGAAAATAAAGTTCAAAAGAAACTCTCTTATTTGAGGAAACGTTTGAACTTAAGAAGATAGACGTTTACAGTTCGTCCTTATCTCACTTCGTTCTTGAGATATTGAGATTTGTTTTATATGTAAATAACATCACTTAGACGGCACATTGCATAATAACCTGTTAGAAAATCTTGAATATCAATTTGAGATTATTTAACGAAATCACTTTAACTGTGCATGTGCTTCTGTGTATCGCAGGACAGTATACATGGAAAGTTTCAAGTGAGTTACTTGAATTATTATAGACATGATTTTCCAACAAGCCATTATACAGTGTGATGTCTAAGTGATATTATTTGCATATCACGCAAAGTAAGTTTCAGAAATTTCAGAAACTTTAATCAAACTCACTGAATACAATACAATACAATACAATACAATACAATACAATACAATACAATACAATACAATACAATACAATACAATACAATAAAAAAAAAGACAAGTTACAAATACGTTACAAACTACAAAAGTGTTAAGTGAGTTAGATAAGGGGTTAGCAAACGGACTCTAAGTCCCAACTAGGCCAACCCCCGTATACACTACTAAATTAAAGAAACTGACATAAAATTAGAGATTTTCGAGAATAAGATTCTCAGCAGCAGAAAGGTCTGCCAGTACTCCTACAATTAGGACACACAGTCTTCCATGTTCCCACTCTATCACTATCGAAGACAGTTTCTAGCTTAGTAAAATAGAAATTGTACAACTGAGATTTAAAGGAGGAGAAAGTATCTGATTGACGAATTACAAGTGGTAAGTTATTCCAAAGTCGAACAATGCGATTAAAAAAAGAGTCTCTGAACAGTGATGTACGAAAACGGTGAATTGGACGAAGATTAAAATTAGAAACAGAGCTTCTGGTGCGGCCACTAGAGATACAAACATAATGGTTTAGCTAGAAACCGTTTATGTATTTATACATAAAACATAAGTCACGGCATTCTAGCCAGTAAGAGATAGGAAGTTAGTTAGGTCGGAGATTAGGATCAGAATTACAACTAAGAATAAAACGGGTGGCACGCCTCTGTACACCTTCAAGTAATTTTAAATCTGTAATACATGACTGAGGAGCCCACACTTCGCTAGCGTAACCTAGTTGGGAGCGCAACTAGGTTACGCTAGATAAGATAAGTGAGATAAGGAAGAGCTAGAAACGTCAATCTTCACAACTTCAAAAATTATTTTAAATAAGAGAGTCTCTCCCGAACTTATTTTTCGCTGCATAAGCCTTTTAATAACCGCAGACAAAATATTCCTGGCTATCTGTTACACGTACCATTTAAATTCTCATTCCAGTACGGTCTGGTATTTTTAGTATGTTGACTATTGGGGTTGTTATTGTTGTTCGAGTGAGTTGTGTCTTCTCCTTGCTGTCCTTTGGCAGGGAATTTGCTTCTACAAGGCAAAAATACACGATGGTTGATAAATAGATATTGTTGCTGTTGTTATTGTGGTGGTGGTGATGTCGTTATTGGTGGTGTGGTGTGGTGTGGTGTGGTGTGGTGTGGTGTGGTGTGGTGTGGTGTTGGTAGTGTTGTTGGTAATGTGGTGGTGTAGTGGGGGTGTAGTTGCTGTTGGTGATGCTATTGTTGCTGTTGTTGTTGTTGTTGTTGTTGTTGTTGTTGTTGTTGTTGTTGTTGTTGTTGTTGTTGTTGTTGTTGTTGTTGTTGTTGTGTATTGCGTTGTTGTTGATGTCGATGGTAGTGTTGTTATTGGTAGTGTGTTGTTGTTGGTGCTAATGTTGTTGTTGGTAGTGTGGTGGTGGTGTGGTGGTGGTGGTGGTGTAGTTGTTGGTGCTGGTGTTTGTGGTGATGTTATTGTTATTGCGGTGGTGGTGGTGGTGGTTGTTGTATTGTTGTTGTTGTTGGTGGTGGTGTTTTCTTGATTCAGGAATTTGTGTGGTATGGTGGTGGTGGTGTTACTGGCGTTATTGTTGGTGGTGTTGTTTTAACTGGTGTTACGGCTGTTGTTGTTCATCCACTGCGCATTCACGACTTACTTGTGTCTAGAAACAACAAGATGCAGGTCAGGGCTTTCCTGCGAGTTTGAAATTGCGTCAAGTACATCTTCAAAAGTGCAGTCAACGAGAGATTGTTCGTTCCATTCTATAATCTCGTCCCCAGGCATCAAACCAGCAACGACGTCAGCAGGACTCCCTTCATCCACTGCGGTCACAAACGCACCCAGTTTATCATTCTCAGTCATCTTTCCTCCAACAACTTTCACGCCGTACACTGAATACGGATCTAGAGACAACAAAAGGTGTTTAACTCTTTCCTGCCCGAATCGGTCTTTGGTATTTTATTCTCGGACAGGAATGAGTTAAAGGGATACTCCAGGCCCAAGACAAGTCTTGTTCAAATAAAAGACTTATGTGACCATACCTCCAAATGGCTATTAGTTTCCATTCAGAATCATCCTCAGAGACATGAGAAAATTTTTCATGATGTCTTACACTGCTAAAGTCAACCGAAAAATGTCGGCTGACTCGAGCGGGATTTGAACTCGCACCTTCGGGATTCCGGTCCGCCGCTCTACCTGTTGAGCTATTGTCGCGAGAATATCTCGTGCACTTAAGTTGGATAGAGCTCGCCTCCAATCCCTGTGCGGCTCGATAGCTCAACAGGTAGAGCGGCGGACCGGAATCCCGAAGGTGCGAGTTCAAATCCCGCTATCAGTTTCCTTCAAATGTTAGTTTGGGAGAAATTTGACTTTGTTTGCCGTATTTTCCATATCCTGTGAGCCGCTATTATTGCTTGATTGCGGGCGAAAGCGGTCGCTCCCAATAGTATTTTGACGTCATTGAGTGATAGAAAGAAATCATAACAAGAGAGGAAACTGTTTCAATCACGCAATGACGTCAAAATACTATTGGGAGCGACCGCTTTCGCCCGCAATCAAGCAACAATGGCGACTCACTGTATATGGAAAATACGGCAAACAAAGTCAAATTTCTCCCAAACTAAAAATATTTGAAGGAAACTAATAGTCATTCGGAGGTAAGGACACATAAGTCTTTCATGTGAACAAGACTTGTTTTGGGCCTGGAGTATCCCTTTAAACAAAAAGCTAAATTCTATGTTAGCAGTGTTTTCAGTTTGAAGTTGGTAAAGTTTTCTCGTTTGTTTTTGTCCCGTCTAGAGTTCAGAGTTTTTCTCTGAGTTTAACTTACGACAGCTACGACAGCTCGTACAGCAAAAAAACAAACGAAAAAACTTTAAAAGCTAAATTATAATTGGTTACAATTGTCAGTTGTTTACTGTACAAGCTGTGTTAGTTGGTAATACTCAGAAAAACTCTGAGCTCTAAGCGGGACTCGCCAACCCACAACCTCCTGAATGCTAGCCAGACGCTCTAACCATTGGGTCACTAGAACTCAGATAGCAGAGCAAGGTTATTTAAGGTACTAGACCTTAGACTGCCAGGGGTTTCATTAATTTTGAAAGTAGCAGGCTCATTTTAGAAAGTAGGCGGCTGAACATGGAGGTAGCAATTTAGGACCGCATGTCTAGAACCTCGGAAACACCATTTCAAGCACTTTGCTAAAATTATTGTAGTGTCTGTATTGAAGATTTGAAGTCAATCTTAAGCAACAGTTCTCATCTTTTAGCCGTTGACGTCGTCCTGAAGACGTGAAAATGCTCTAAGTGGTCTTGTATGAAGAACGGGGACGGTGTTGGGATTACTCTAGGGAGTAAAAATTATTCATTCTCGTTGTTTTGCAAATATAATTCTTTTGTTTAAATGACGTCGTCGTTGAGGTTGCCGTCCTAGATCTTAAGGTCCCTAATACAGATTTAATACAGAAAATTATCAAGCAAGAAATTACAAATTTCCACAGAAACCAGCTTTCTTCACATTCAAGTTCATTTGCGCTTTCAAGAGAAAATGGAACGGCTCAAAGTGAACACGTATACGGTATTTACAAATAAAATTTAAAACAATGATTATGAAAGTAGCCGGCGATGATTTGGAAAGTAACCGCCGGAGATCGTCGGTTGCCGGCTTCCAATGAAACCCCTGGTCACTGTGACCAGTCCTTCGGGAACGAGTCTTAACCGCTCGGTTACAAGTACTTGTAGGTCCACAGGTCGCGTTGTAACAGTAAGTTTGCAGTTAAACATTGTTAGTTACAATGGGGTTCGAGTCCCGCTTAGGGCTGAGTTTTTCTGAGTATTACCAACTAACACAGCTTGTACAGCAAACAACTGACAATTATTACTAACATCAAGCTGCAATTTCTGAAACTAACTAACAATGTTTATAATTGGCTAGCTGTCAAATGTTGCGCGCGCATCATTTTGGCGTGCTCCACACGAAGCCAGCACAAAGAGAAACAATGAACGATGTCTTACCGTTGTCTGGAAAAGAATTTTGTAAGTCTCGTTTCAACAAAACCACACCCAAACATTTCCCATCATCATCCGGTTTCGACCATCTGATAGAGGAGCCATCCTAAGCAGGAAGAGATATATGAACCAAAATCAGTAAGAAATGGCCATGGAAATTTTTTCCATCACAATTCGAAGAAATGATCACAAATTATTTGTTCAATACTTTTTGAGCCATCCTTGTGACAGACAGATCTTGAAAGAGGTACATTTTGTAACAGGACCAGATGCCCGCGGGGGATCTGGTACTCCCCAGGCATCTACTATGACCAGATGCCCCCCTTCCGAAATCTTTTAAAATATTTAGTAAAATATTTTAAACCCAGTTTGGAACACATCGAAACTTGTTTCGAAACAAACAATAAAGCTTTTTTGTTCGGCATATATAATGAAGGTAATGCCATTTCGTAGATCTTGGATATTTTTCCGTGCTGACCAAGCCAATGAGGTTTGGAGGTTAATGGATTATTATATGAGTGCATATGGCTGTCAGACTATTCCATGTTTTTCGATACTTATAGTGTCAAAATAAAGAAAGAGAAAGTCAAAGCTAGCACGTGGAAAAAGCACAAAAAGCTATGCGATATAGTGTGAACGACACCTAATTAACAAATAGATTACATTTGTCCGTGCGTGTGTACTGTAATAGGGGAACACGGATGGTGTGTGCTGTTAGCGCGCTGCCTCTCACCAAAAAGTTAAGCCCGGTTAGACGGGGTTAGTACTTGGATGAGTGACCGCTTGGGAATGACCCGGTTGTCGGGCTTGGACTCATGTGAGTGGAGTTGTAGTTGATCTCTCCTGTACTTCGAGGGTTTTTTCGCTGGGTTCTCCGGTTTTCCTCCCTCCATAAAATCAACACCTAACATCTTAGCTGTGATCCGTGATCTGAACTGTGTCGTTGGCGGCTGCTTCGAGCGCCTTGATATGCCTCGACACGACCACGTTGATCTGCGTCCTTCGTAATTCAGCCACTGGCTGCAAGTAAGGATGATCAGAAGTCCTTTAGATCACAGATGACGTCACAGCGTATAAAGAAAAGTACGACACGAGACGCAGTCGAGCGGCGTGACTGTTGTTCTGTACACGCTGTGACGTCTTCTGTGATCTATTACAGTACACATGCACGGAAAAATGTCATCTATTTGTTTTATACAATAAAAACGTCAAGTGGTTTATTGAAGAATTTCTGGGGCATGAAAAAAGAAAAAACAAGTCTACTGACGTGATGTGACGTGATCTGACGTCAGCTTAGACTTGCTCCAAGTCCGCCTCTTAGCGCTAGTTTTTGCGGGCGAGCGGAAAGGCGGGGGGAAAGAGGAGGACTTGTTTCGCTTGCAGATTTTTGAATCTAATTAAATATTCTGGCGGGAAATCGCTGAAATGTACATCGCCCTGTTTTGACGTGTTTCGGGTTGTCGTACATGCAATGGAAAGTAGTTCTACCCCTACTAAAACGTTTTCAAGAGTTTGTTTAACTCCAACTTCCAAAGATAGCACTTGCATAGCAATTTAGCCTGAATATAATTACTTCCCGAATTACGTCACCAGTCGAAAAATTCACCGGTGAATTTTGGCGTGCTGCAGGTGGGAAAAGTCCTTTTCAACGAGGCGAAAGGTAAAAAATGTCGAAAGGTCAAAGATGTTTGAAAAGGACTTTGAGAAAGTCTAACGTCAGCTGTGCGTGTGTCCTTTAATAGATCACGGTCAACAACCAATGAAAATGCACATAGAAGTCACGTTATTGTATAAAGTTGATTAGTATCAACCAACCAGTGGTCTATTACAAATTCGTCATTCTAATTGGCTGAGCTACTACTGGTCTATTGGTGATAGACCACTAGTAGCGTTATCCAATGACAAACCTTCTTATAACTGGAATATCCCTATCCTGACCAATCACAAGCCACGACATATTCAAACTGCAAGCAAAACCTGGTAACTAGGCCAAACAGCTCATAGAAAACTCGGTCTCGTTGTCTAATTGTTAAATATCACTACTCACCCGAGCTTGCCGTTGACCTTCTCCCGTATTACCCCCACGAGGCCCCTGGAATCCTGTAGGTTTGTACTCATCGTGGCCATCACGAAAACTGACGCTCTTTTTATGACTGTTCTTCAGTCCACCTTCCGCTCGCGTTTCCTGCGGTTCCTGATAGTCTTCAAAATCACTTTCGGGAGGACTCTCGACGTCATCATCAGACAGCGACGGACGAAAACCTAATTTAGCAGAGCGCGGACTGGTGCCGAGACGAGGACTAGTACCGAGGCGAGGACTGGTACCAGGTCCAGGCCCACGCGGACTGGCATAACCATTGTGGCCATTCTGGTTTGCTCTGGGTGTAATGGGTGTAATAGGGAGCCTGCGGGCACCAGGGGACATACGGGGACTCCTAGGGGTAAAAGCTCCACCACGATCATGTTGGTCGAAGGAGTTAGATTTCTCCAAAGAGCTTCGTAACCTGACAGGACTGTGTTCTTGTAGTGAGTTGCTCCGTGATAATCGTCGACCTTCTCTTCCGTTTAGAAGACTTTCTATAGTTTCAGCTGGGGTAGCTTCGTCTGTTTTCTCACCAGGGTTAAACCAACCTCCGGTCTTGAGCAATAGTTCTTGTTTCTTTTTGCATATTAAACACACCCAGGACGGCTTGACAAAGAAAGAACAAACATAAAATTAACCTCGCAGTAAAAAATATTCTGTTATTGTTCAGTCAGGGACAGTGATCTCTCTCTATATATAACTGGAGTGATATCTACTGGTCATTGACCAGACAAAGATTGAAGCCAAACATGGCGCACATGTAGGCCTGAAATACATATAGTTCCAGTATCCTACGCAGTCTTTTGATCAGACCAGGCTTGATGAGACCGCGTAGAGGACTCGAACTATACGTACTTCAGAGCTACATGGCCGCCATATTTGGCTGCAATCGACGAGCCAATTAGCCAAAGATATCACTCCAGCTATACATATATAGAGTTCACCGGCCAGGGTACGTTAGTGTTAGGGGCTACGTTAACACACTACGGACCTATTTCTGGTTTAGATGCATGTTAAAACAAAAAACGGTCAGCGGAATCACAGAATAGTAAGACAACCAGAAGTCCGACTCGAGTGAAAACTTGTCCGCATTTCTTCAATGCGCATGCGCGATATTTTACGCCATCCGATGCCATCCTACGCGATCCTACGCAATGTTCTACGCCATCCTACGCAATCCTGGCAAGTTCCCCCGGCAGTTTTAACCTTCTTTTGAAGGTCCAAACTGCCGGGGGAACTTGCCAGGATGGCGTAGGATGACGAGGACTCAAGATGCGCGAGGCGACATGCGCGAGGACATAAACTTCAAAGGTTCCGACGCGAGTCGGACTTCTGGTTGTCTTTCTATTCTGTGGCGGAATAGTCTGTGAGCTCATTATCCTCACTACTCCCCACTGTTCTTCATTACTTATCATGCCTCTAAATCATAAATTGACTGGAGTATATGTTGTTACTGTTAAGGTACACCCATAGAAATGGTACACCGAGTTGCGTTACGATGAGATACGTCACAGGTCAAATGCAATACGTCACCCTAAAACCAGTTCCTTGGCAACGATACAACTGTTTTATTTCGTCACGTATGTTCTAACAGTGATTAAAATAAAAAAGGTCTACTCACACAATACGTTTCGTACAGTGTAAAAAATTATTCTATTTTGCATTATTCTATTTTATTTTATTTTATATTGTATTATTTTATGTTATTTTATGTTCTTAAATTACTTTATTTTATTATTATTTTATTTTAGTCTTTGCACTTTATAATGACTACATTTTATTTCTACTTTTTATTTTATTCTTCTGTTCTTTACAAATTTTAAATTAAAGTTTGTGAAACTAGATTACAAGTTACCCTACAAGCAAAGCCTTCTTCACCTTTGTTTCCTTGCTGAGAGAGAAAAAGAAAAAAGTTCTGCCACTTTCATAATGGCCTTCACTTTAAATATTCTTTTATGTGCATCTAAATGAGCCTTTCTAGCCTCGTTATGAAGCAAAGATTCTTTTGAATTGCAGACACACAAACGAGGCCAGAAAGGCTTATTAAGATCCACATAAAAAATATTCAAATTAATCGCTATTATGAAAGTGGTGTACTGTGCATTGTTGTTATGCATAATAAAAGTAGCGTGCTACGTAGGCAGTGTAGAAACAACAATCGAAATATAGTAAGGTTAGATATACTGCCGAAACAGAGAACGTAGGAGTCTAATGTTTCGAGCAGAGAGTTGTTATGCATAGTTGTCCAAATGCATATATCATCAAGCACTCTAATCGTGGCTTATTCATTTTTGAAGAAATTAATCACATGGCAAACTTTGTAAATTTATTGCTCAAAGACTGTACAGCAGATTTGCTTGAAATTTTCAGTGAATGCTCCTGTCACGCTGATCTGTTCAAAACCGCTAAAAGACTTTTCGCTTCATAGAACTTTTAGCATGCACGGTCAGCATTACGTTTACTGAGGAGGTCCTGGGAACGAGATGGCACGGTCAGTTGCTTGGTTACAATCTCGTACCCAGTCCAAATCAGAGCAGAAAACAAAACAAAGACGGTTAAATAGGTTTTAATAAGGCATGTCACGAAAACCAATGAAAAAAGCTCTGTTCGCGTCAGGCAATTGCAATTCAATATTCACAGCAATTGACTATACTCTAGTCACTTGACTTATTCAGTTATTTAATTAGTTTATTTCTCTAATTTTATTTCCTTTATATTTTTAGCCTTTACGGGTTATGTTTATTTTGAGTTTTTTCTTAATTAAGCGCTAGCTGATTGTAATCTCCGACCGTATTAAGCATAGAATACATAATTTTCACCCTTTGACGTCAATTTCTTTTGAATTTTTCTTTTGAATTTTTTTTTTCAATTTCGTTTATTGTCTTAGCTTTTGTATATTTTCAAAAGGCTAAAAATGACGTCAAGTGGAGAAAATGACGTACTCTGCACTTATTTGGGACGTTAAGATGCTAGGACGACGACGGCGGTTAAAAAGCAAGATAAATTTTACAATTTTAAGAAGTCACGGTTAACTGACTATTATATTTGATATTTGAAGCTAGTTTAATGACTTCCAAAACGCCCCAGCACTGCTAAAATGATTGTAGTGTCAGTATTGAAGTCAATCTCAACCGTTCTCATCTTTTGGTTAGTTGACGTCGTCCTGAAGACGTGAAAATCCTCTAAGACCCCGTTTATACGATGCCGGTGCAATTTGAAAACGGAACAAAATCATGCCGTTTATAAGCCTTGCGTTTACACGATACCGGCACAAAAATAACATGACATGTTACATGCTGTATTTGCATACCGGCATGATTTTGTTCCGTTTTCAAAGACCCCGTTTACACGATGCCGGTACAATTTGAAAACGGAACAAAATCATGCCGTTTAGGCCTTGCGTTTACACGATACCGGCACAAAATTTGTATAACGGCATGATTTTGTTCCGTTTTCAAATTTTACCAGCATCGTGTTGTAAACGGGTCTAAGTGAGTGGCGTTGTATATATAAAGAACGAGGACGGTGTTGACATTACTCTTAGGACTAAAAATGATCATTTTCTTTGTTTTGCAAAAATAATTCTTTTTTTTAAAGGACGTCGTCGTTGAGGTGGACGTCGTAGATCTTAAAGTCTCTATTAAAAGGGTCTATACCCAGTTTATTTGTTTTTACAGAGTTTTTAACAACGTTTAATAGTTTAAGTATTGTTTATTTAATTAGTGTTGGTCGGTGTTAAGCTGAAAGCTATTTTAGGTGTGTACAGTTATTATTTTTATCATCGGTAACAATTCAATTAAATTTTATCTTTCCGCAGCAATTAAGGATATCTTTAATTTGGTTTTATTTGTCAAATTAGATATTTTTGCTCGTTTTAAATTTTTAATTTTTTTTCCTAACATTGTTTAAATGCAGAGTCCGTTTATATTTAGAACATTTAAAAATACGATTTTATTCATGAAATGATGATTTTAAAGTCGATCAGTGACAAAAGAACGAGGTTTAGTATGAAATTACATTTTTACGTGAATGCATCAACGAGAAATTTAAACGACTCTGCATTTTTACAAACCTCTTGGCCCAAGGCCAGATGTTTAAAATCTTGGATGAGCGAAGATAAAAATCCCTGTGATTAAAAAATTTATAACAATAACTACACGTACAATGATGTTATTTTAAAAACAAAGGTTTAAATATAAACAATCTGAGCCACACACTTTTATTTTACTATTTTTATTGTTTTAGTGAACAGACGGAAGCACGATAGAAGAAACACTCACTGAAGATTTGTTTTGCTTAAACCGTAAATTTCTATTGAATTGTAAATGTATTTCTACTTGACTATAGTCTACTTAACATTATTTTTCCCCCTGTATGTATATATAGTGTATTCTGTTTAGTATACCATTTTGTAATTATTGTTATATTTTGAGGGCCGTATGATAACCTTTTTGGTCAATACGTCTTTTCCCTTGTGAAATAAAGTTTTATTCTATTCTATTCTACTGAAAATTGCAAAAGAATCTGACGTATAATCTTTGTGCTATCAACTATTAAAATTTGTAATGGCTAGTTCGTTTGTGGAGAAAATTTGAGCTCTCAATAATAAACGTCGCAAATGAACAACTATGCATAAGAATAGTGGATTTCAGCATCAATAGGCGAATTTTAGGGTATTGCGCGCGCATCATTTTGCAAAGGAATTGGCGGGCTCCCTACAAAGTAAGCAATGGCAAACAGACTTGCTAGCGAGCCAAGAACAACAGAACAACAGTGTTAACATCCAGAAACTGTATATCTATACTTTGTTGATTTTAAACAGTATGTGTACTTTGAGTGGGGTTCGCCAGTTTTTTTTGAAAAATGATGTGCGCGCAACACCCTGAAACTCGCCTATTGTTCATTTGCGTACGTCATAAGACATTGTTACCGAGAGCAAAGTTTCTCCAAAAACGGACTAGCCATGGCAAAATTTGATAGTTGGTAGCGCGAAGTCTATACACCAGATGCTCTTGAAATTTTCAGTGAATGTTTCTACCATGCTCCTCTGTTCATTAAAATTTAAAATAACAAAAACGCCAACGAATTTTGCACTTGATGGACATGTTACTTGAACAAGTTTAACGTAAATACTCGAAATGTTTTAATCTGACCAGATAGGATTTTATCACCAATCTAGCGGTTCTTCATTTAGCTTCGTTTAGCGGTTTACGAGTTTTTTTGCTTTAATTAATTACATCCCACAAGGAATATTTTTAACATACAATGTACAATACCGAAGAAAAATGTATTTATTTTGTTAATAATAAAATAGTTGCAGAAGTAACGTTTGCTAAAAGTTGCAACCAAAACAACGCATTGGTGTTCTTTATGGATTTAGTTTTGATGAATTTAAGTTTTAACAATTTTTAAGTTAACGCTAGAAACAAAACTTCTTCAATCAAACCAAGGAAAAGTATATTTTCCGATGTCACATTAATCGACGTTATACTTAGCTCTAAACAATTTAATTTCTCAAAAACATGCACGAAATTGTTTTGGGAGAGCTTTCAATTATATTTATAAACATTTATTAAAAGTGGTTCTCTTATGAACATATTGTTGGTAATATTGCTGCATAATCCGAAAGATATTACGATAGGTAGTAATTGTGCAAAGTTTCATTTCGAAATTCTTAAAGTGTATATGAAACGAAAATTAAGTTTGTCTTATTTGAAAGAACTCTTAAAGTAATGGGGAATATCAATTTACAGCTTTTTCATATTTTACTTAGTTCTTGAGATATTTAGACTTATGTGATATTCAAATGAGATAACTTATGGTTCGTTTTTTTCTAATTAACATATTTGAAAATCGTGAATATTTTTAGGATTATTGATCAAAATCACTTGTAACTTGTCTTTCATGTTTAGTTGCATGAACTGTAGCAATATGCAAAGTTTCAAGTGATTTTGTTCAACAATCTTAAAAATATTCGCGATTTTCGAATATGTTAATAGTGAAAAAACGAACCATAGGTTATCTCATTTGAACATCACATAAGTCTAAATATCTCAAGAACTAAGTAAAATATGAAAAAGCTGTAAATTGATATTCCCCTTTATTTTAAGAGTTCTTTCAAATAAGACAAACTTAATTTTCGTTTCATATACACTTTAAAAACAAAGTTGTATTTTACATGCAAGGTTTGTATTTTGAAGCGTCGCTATTAAAGTGGCCGGGTTTGAGAAGAATGAGTTGAGGAGAACTTATGACGTCATAGACTAAACAAAAACAAAAGATCATTGTTGTTGTCAACAAGAGTCATTGTTTTTATTGAGTCTATGACGTCATAAGCTTCCTCGACTCATTCTTCTCAAGCTCGGCCACTTTAATGGCGGTGCTCCAAAATACAAACTTCGCACGTAAAATATCACCTTTTCTTCAACGAATTTTGAAATGAAACTTCGCAATATTACGAACTACCATATCCTCTTTGAGATTTTGCAAAAACATTGCGCACAATATTTTCATCAGAGAACCACTTTAAACGGTCCTATAATTCTCCCTCGTAAAAATCTCACAGCTTGTTAACAGGATGTGTTCGCAACAAGCTTATAGCAAGCCTGTAAATAAGTTGTTATCAAGTTGCATGTGATTTTACCAAACCGATGCAAGCTTGTTGTCAACATTGTAGCAACTTAAGTACAGAAGAGCAAAAACAAGTTGTGCTAACAACTTGTCACCAATCTGTTGGAGTCATCAACCTTGTTACAAGTTGTCAACAATCCGTTACAGACTTGTTAACAAACTGGGAACAACCAGTGTAAATGCATCTCGGTAACGGCTTGTTGGAACAGTCGTGTAACAACTTGCTTGCAGGTATACTGTAGAACAAGCAGAGCGTTTTTACACGTGTATCACGCCTTTGTGTTTTTGCCTCCTTTCACCTTTGAATTTAAAGCTCTGCTTACAAAAAACATTAAAAAAATCCTCGACCTTTTTAATATAACAAAATCAGAATGATAACAAAACACTAAAAATTCGTGCTTAATCATCACTTGCATAATACAACTAAGCGAAACAAGCAACTTAGTTCTAAATATATTTCCAAAAAGCAATTGTTATACAATTCTACATAAAATCACTGAGCCGGATCACAACGGTCTCCATGGCCTGCTTATAATTTCGAGCGACAAAAATGTAAACGCTTAAATTATCAGTTTTCTATTAACAAAGCTATACATAATACAACCTTAATAATTGAAACATGTCTGGTTCAGAGCGAAAAAACATCAAATATACCGAAGAAAGCCGGTATGTGGTTTGTTATCTAGTTTTATATTTTGCAAACCCAAATACAACGGAAGATTTTCATTGAGTATTTTTCTAAACTAAATTCATACTGGAGAACCCTGTCAGTCGTATATCGAAACTGTTCTCTCTAGAGGTGCAGCAAAGACCATCCCTCTCATTGGTGCAGTGCTACAACGGTACAAGAGGAAACCAGAGTATACCTGGAGAAAACGTGATATTTGGCAGCGAATTAGTCAAACTGGAAGTACTCTTCCCACATGTGGCCAAGGTCAATTTATAATCTGATAATTGCAAGAATAGCTTATGGAGTGTAGTTCTTTTGCGGCTAATGCCTTCTTGCAGCACTTCTGGGTAAAATATATAGCCAATCAGACTCCTGATCTGAATAGCTCGAAAGTTTACGGGTTCGTTGCATGCACTGCTTGTGACTCCAGTTTTCTGAAGGGGGGGGGGGGGGGGGGGGTGGGGGGGTGCAGTGTTTAGCGCGTGTGTCTTTTAAGGTTTCCATCACGTGACTTTTTGCTTGAGATTTCATTTCTGATTTTCAGATGGTGGTCAGGCAAAATAAGATTAGATTGCTTTGTACAATCTAGCACAACGCAAGCGAACGGCATTTTCTAATACGAACGTAAACAACTCTAGAGTATCAAGATCATGTACCGTAGAATCCCGAAAGTAGCGTCCCCCCCCCGAAAGTAGCGTCCCCCCGAAAGTAGCGACAAATTTGAGATGTCTACAAAATTTCCGAAAGTAGTGCCCCCCCCGAAAGTAGCGCCCCCCCGTAAATAGCGGCCCCCAAGTCATCGCTTGATTAACTCGAAAGTGTTAAGTTTTAACTATCAACGTACCGAAGTGTATAACAGTCAGAGTTGAAATGGCATAAGGAAAAACTAAAGCATATTAAATGTGGTAAATAGGAAGGAACAAAGAAGAATATTCCCACAGTACGTTAACGTATTTTACCACCCGAAAGTAGCGGCCCCCCGAAAGTAGCGGCCCCCAGCAGCGGATAAAACCGAAAGTAAGGGGGGGGGGGGCACTACTTTCGGGATTCTACGGTAAATATTTTGACGTAATAATCGACTTTCCCTTTTAATATTGATCACCATCTGGATATATAAAAAAGTGACGTCACGCGAAAGTAAAGAATACCACCCTTGTCGGAAAGAGATCGGCCATCTATCGGCAAATCATCTCCAAATAGAATCATATTTCAATAACTGAAAATATAAAGAAACTTTGCCAGGTGATAAAGCGCATTTTATTGCTCCCGACAGGCAAGCAAACAAATTTTTCTTCATCTTGACATAGCAATCAATTTTCTTTTCATGTTTCTCTGATTATGAAATGTTTTGAAACACTCACAGATAAGGTTGTCACAAGAATATATCGTTTTAGGGCCTGTTTAAATAGAGGCGAGTTACCCGGCCAACCGAGTTACTCGGTCTTGGGACATGGTGAGTTCCTGGTCGGAAGAATAAGCACTGTTTTTCCCACCGCAATGTTTATATATGAGACAGTGAAATCAAAGTGGCATGCTGCGTAGACAGTGTTGAAACAACGATCGAAATGTATAGTAAGTTTTGATGTACTGGCGAAACAGAGAACGCTCTCTGTTTCGCCAGCGTATTGGAGTCTAACGTTTCGAGCGAAGGCCCTTCTTCAGAAAGAAACGTGTATATTGACGTTTCTCTCTGACGAAGGGCCTTCGCTCGAAACGTTAATAGACCCCTACGTTCTCTGTCTCGGCAGTACATCAATCCTTACAATATTTATATGAGACAGACGGTTAACTCACCCTGGCGAGAACTCGGCACTGACAGTCGGGATCTCGGCAAGGCGGAATAAACTTTCCCCCCTATAGACACTTTTCTTCGGGTATAACTCTTACTACCTCGGCATACCGAGATCAATGAATTTTCTATGTTCGTTGCTTCATGTCACTTTTGATAACTTGTTTTTGTCAAGATTTCAGTGATGGAGGTACATGCAATTTACGAGGTTTTCAATTTAAATTAAATTTAAAAAACCTCGCCTGTGTGCTCGATAGCTCAACTGATACTAGAGCGGCGGACAGAAATACCGAAAGTGCATTTTAGTTAATCCATTCCAGCCGGAGCTGGCCAAAAACGGTCCCTTACTGTTTTACTCTGTCTAGCGCCAGACGATTTTATTTTTAAGAGAGAACCCTTAGACATCCTAGGCAGCAATGGGTTAACAAATGATTAACATATTCCTGCCCGAGCCGACCAAAAATGGCCCCCTTATTGTTTTACTCTGTCTAACACCAGACGATGATTTTACTCATGAATGGGAGAACCCTTGGATCTTCTCAGACATCCTAGGCAGGCAATGGATGGGTTAACAAATGATTCATTCACATATTCCTGCCTGAGCAGGCCAAAAATGGTCCCTTAAAGTACTTATATCACTTGTGGGGTTTTAACGTATTTAAATAGAGCAGAAAATATCAGTTAATAAGTTATTTTGCCGTTTTTGATTTAGTCAAATATTTACTGACATATTGGCTTCTGAAAATGCCAATTCTCAAAAATTTCCGTCGTTCATTTTAACACCTTGGGGGCCTGGGTCTCAGGAACGAATCAATCCAAAACAACTACGTTTCGGCTAATTGATTCACAAAAACACATATATTTGACTGAAAAATCGAAATGTCGAGCTCACACCCGTTTTCCAGTACGCACGAGAGTTCCAACTAAGAAGACGGTCGTCTTAGGTTCCTGAGTCCTAAGCCCCTGTGCTTAAAAATGAACAACGGAATTTTTTGGCGAAAAGCTAGCCGAAATTGGCATATATCTCAGAAACTATTAAAGTAAATCAAAAACGGCAAAATAACTTATGAACTAACTTTTTTTGCTGTATTTAAATACGTTGAAACCCCACAAGTGATATAAGCACTTTAACCCATTTCTTTAACCCATTTCTACCTGAGCTGGCCAAAAATGGCAGCTCCTTTAATGTTTTACCCTCTTTTAAACGCCAGACAATTTTACTTCAAGTCAAAGAGAAAACCCTCAGACATTCTAGGCGGCAATAGGTTAAAACCCCTCTCGATTTAACATGTTTAATTTGACTTTAGCAGCGTAGAAAAACCATGAAATTTTTTCCAAGTGTTTATAACGCAATTTCGGCGGACATCGATGTGCGCTGCCTAATAATTCCCATCACTCAGTATTTCTATAGTAAGTGCAAAAATATATGTTAACCGAAAACGACAGCCTTTGGTTTTCAATTTTTAATGTCTTGTGCTAAATGCGTGGATTAGTGTGGTCAAAAAATATGGCCATGTTAATTTAATTATCTGATTTCTATAAAATAACCACGTAGCGGAGATAACCGCTTCAGAAACTCGACGCGATGCAATAAGAAAAAAATTATCAATCTACATTCGCAGTAATTAAAGTCACGTTGCACCTGCCAAGATATTTATTTTAGGCTAATTTGAAAAGACTTCTCCGAGACAGCAATGTCGGATAACTATATAAATGGAATCAAAAGACATCCCAACAAGGAAACGAGAACTAGATTTATATTATACGTTTATACGTACTGACAACAGAAATCAAAGCTTGAAATTAAAATGTCTGAGAGATTTTCAATTTTGGTCGGGAGACAGTTAAAAGATTAAAAGTGCAAGTAAACCGAAAATGACTTATCTATGAATGTTGAGAGTCTGAGTAAACAATGTAAAAACAAACTAACCAAACAACAAAGGAGGGGAAACAACCACAATTTTATTGGTTAGTGGAGTGTTTGCAGAAGACACTGGAACTATAAGCGAGGAAGAGCATCTGTTCCCCATATGTTATCCTTTTAAGATAACTGCTTTAGGAATACATATAACCCTTGGTGACGCCAAGCTATTTGGCTTTAGCCATTGTCTTTTGTAAGTGCGAGAAGTAAATTACAACGATGGTAGGGAGAAAGGAATTCGAGGAAGAAGAGAAGGAAGAAAGGAACTCGAAGAAGAAAGGAAAGAAGGAAGGAAAGAAGGAAGGATGGGAAAAAAGGATGGAAGGAAGGAAGAAATGAAAAAAAAGGAAGGAAGGGAAAGAAAGGATGGAAGAGAAGGAAGGGAGAGAGAGGGAGCAACGAACGAACGAAGAAAGAAAACAAGGGAGGAAGGAATGAATAAAGGAAGGAAGGAAGGAGGGAAGGAAGGAAGGAAGGAAGGAAGGAAGGAAGGAAGGAAGGAAGGAAGGAAGGAAGGAAGGAAGGAAGGAAGGAAGGCAGGCAGGCAGGAAGGAAGGAAGGCAGGAAGGAAGGAAGGAAGGAAGGAAGGAAGGAAGGAAGGAAGGAAGGAAGGAAGGAAGGAAGGAAGGAAGGAGGAGGAAGGAAGGAAGGAAGGAAGGAAGGAAGGAAGGAAGGAAGGAAGGAAGGAAGGAAGGAAGGAAGGAAGGAAGGAAGGAAGGAAGGAAGGAAGGAAGGAAAGAAGGAAAGAAGGAAAGAAGGAAAGAAGGAAGGAAGGAAGGAAAGAAGGAAAGAAGGAAAGAAGGAAAGAAGGAAAGAAGGAAGAAAGAAAGAAAGAAAGAAAGAAAGAAAGAAAGAAAGAAAGAAAGAAAGAAAGAAAGAAAGAAAGAAAGAAAGAAAGAAAGAAAGAAAGAAAGAAAGAAAGAAAGAAAGAAAGAAAGAAAGAAAGAAAGAAAGAAAGAAAGAAAGAAAGAAAGAAAGAAAGAAAGAAAGAAAGAGGAAGGAAGGAAGAGAGGAAGGAAGGAAGGAAGGAAGGAAGGAAGGAAGGAAGGAAGGAAGATTGAAAGAAGGAGCAGAGGACTGCCAAAGATGAAGTGGATGAATGTGATCAGGAATTAACATTTAATGCTCAGTCTCTTTCACTTAATTAACTTTGTTTGCTAGTAAACCTATCCTCATGGGTAACACCTGCACACACATGTACCCACAGCATTTTTGCAAGTCTCAGACCCTCAAAACATTTGCATCTCTTTGAATCTTATGGTAATAGACCATCATTGTCATATTTCCTATTAACACACTGCCAATGCAGGAACAACCTGCTGTCTATAACCAGTTACTTGACTGAAAACTGACAGGATAAAAACATCAAGTCATTTATATGTTAATCAAGTCATGTTGGAAAAAAAATAGCCAAAAGTAATAACTTTTAATTAACTCTTCCACTCCCAACTTTCCAGGAGCTCTACCATTGATGAGCAAAGTCATCTGGTGTTAGACAGAGTAAAATAATAAAGTATGGAAAATAAAGTATGAAGGGTTAATTGTCTTTCTACAAATAGGATGTAATTAGACATAACAAATATCCAGTATTGGTATACCACAAAATTTATCAGGGGCATAGTGACATGCGGGGGGTGTAGCCATGTAGGGGTGTCCCCACCTTTTGGAAAACTTGTTGGCAAAGCAGAGATTCTGTAGAGAAAAACGTGACTTGTCAGTAAATTGATGAGAAATTGGTTGGTACATGTAAATTGATCATAAAATTGAGTTGGACAGTAATGTGAGGAAGCAATACAGGTACCCCCCCTATTCAGAATGGTCACGCTACACCGCCGAAAATTGCACTGTTGTAAAACCAGTATTTATTAGTACAGGTACACCAGTTTTCAACTCTGCTGCAATTGTCACTTTTGTGAAATCTGCAGAACAATGAAAAAACTTATAATTAAACCCCTGTTTGCCAGCTTGGTTGCTTTTATAGCATAAATAACATCATGCACCTGTAGTACATCTATGTCTCAAAATCATGAGCATTAGGAAAAAAGTCTATTGGTGGGTTGCAATCAACCCCCCGAGATTTAGAGGACAATTGACAGAGCTGCCATCTTGGTTGGTATAGGTACTATGTCTCTACATATTAGTACAGAAACCTAAGATTAATTGCCTAGTGTAGGATTGTATGCCTATAGGTCATCTATATATAGAAAATGGGCCAATTGAGTATCAAGAACCTAATAGGATCCAATGGGTTCTGGTTGCCAATAGAGAACTTTATAGGCCAACCTATAGACTTAACTTTATATGGGCAGTCCTTTATAGGTACATGTACTGTACGATATCGACAATAGTAATTGAACTTAAAAATATGGGATAAAAATCAACAGCTCAAAAGAGTTGACATGTTGCAAATATGTACTGGTAAAATTAAATGACCACAGGTATAGTCTGTGTGGCATAACATTTAAGTACATGCATGTCAGGGCTCAAAAGAACAGCCGGTCACCGGTCAATGACCAGCCAAATTTTTAATGTGACTGGTCAAATTTGTATAATGCAGGTCATTTTGACTGGTCATATTACTTGCAATTAATTTCATTACTTTCCTTTGAAGGAACTTAAAATGATTGTTGTTGTGATGTTGTAGACCCATTTCATAATGTCTGATATATATTGAAGTGAACTATGCATGCATTTCCTTTTTATGACAAACGTTCATATCAGTACTAGCTTATATGTATAGTGTAGAATATACACATAGCATGTTTTTTGTTGTTGTGTTGTGTTGTGTTGTGTTGTGTTGCGTTGTGTTTGTTTTTGTTTGTTTGTTTTTGTTTGTTTGTTTTTGTTGGGTTGTTGTTGGGGTTTTTTTGTTTTTTTTTGTTTTTTTTTGTTTTTTTGGGGGGGGGGGACATCATGAAACTTGACCGGTCAAAAATCACCTTTGATCAGGCACAAGTGGAACTGACCAGTCACCCTGAAATATTAATGTCAACCATTCAGAAACATACATTGCCATGCAAATGATGCTAATTGAAAAGAAGTTTCTTAAGGTTGGGACATGAAATGCACTGATCAGTGGAAATGCAGCTATGTTATAAATACATGCATGTACTAACCAAAAGGTTGTTTGGAAAAAGTAGAACCAGCCTAGTTATATCACACTTACTGTATTTTCTGGGCGATAACCCGTGGGTTATCTCTTATTTTGCTAGGAAACATAATTAGTGCAGGTAATAGGGTGGTGCAGGTAATCTGCTGAATTCTTAAGACAACGCCATCATGAAGACCAGAGACCAAGGATTCTACTTTCATCTTTCAACTACTGATACTGTACTTTTTTTAAATTTTGTGGTCCTGACCTGTATTTTGTTCGGTGTTCCTTCATTTATATTCAGCCATTTTGAATAATGCAGTATACTGTATTCAGTTATTTCATTTTCGGAATGATATACAGTACACGTATATACCGCATTATTCAAAATGGCTGAATATAAATGAAGGAACGCCGAACAAAGAAGAAATACAAGTCAGTCTGGCGTGCTCTCTTGCCCAAACCTATGCAGTTTATCCGATGGTGCAGGTAATGCGCCGATTTATTTTTCCAAAAGTGACATTTTTGTTGCTGTGCAGGTTATACGCCATGTGGGTTATCGCCCAGAAAATACGGTATCAGTACCATGCCGTAAGATAAAACAGCAGATGGAAACTGTGATAATAAAAACGCCAATAATATGGCCAGACATTTAATTTACTTGTTTTCTCACATTTCCCCCTGCTCTTTCAGAACTTCAAAAAATACTTCTAAAAACCATAAAATACCTAATATATAAGTCCAACCATTCAATAAGATACACAAATACTGTGAAATCCTGACAGATATTGGTCATTAAATTTTCAGCAGTGTGACTGTCTGCAAGGCCTAACTTTGTGATATTTTTAATTATAATTTTTTTTGACAATCCAACATACTTTTAAATGATTACTAAGACATTGGTTGTTCTGGCCCAATATGCTCATCAGATACTAGTCTGTGATTTTAAAGTAATTACAAAACCCACAGCAAGTCTGATCACAATCTCAAAATTACTCAACCTCATCGAACATCAAAACTCCTTAGACAATGTACTTGTATGATAAAAAAATACATTTAGCTCCCTGCATGCTTAGTTGATAGACTGCCAGCATTCTGTGACCACAAAGAGAAACAAAATTAGATATCCAATAGCTATAGAGTATTGGTGAACTAGCAGAAATGTTAAGTTAAAAATAAGCACAGCTGGCAATTTGTTAGTCATGGCCTTGTTAGACAACTGTCGTGTTTTCTCATTAAATGTAAAACCCATCTCGTATTTTATAAAAAAAGAAAATATAAAAAATATATACCCTATATATTCATAACAAAAATGTTTTAAAAACTTAAGATGTGTTTTTTTCTTGTAAAAATTCACAAACCAAGCCACTACCTGTAATCTTAATTTTCATTGTTATTTTGCAAAATGTCATCATTATCTTCAAAAATAATTCAGAGAATAAATATGTGTCTATATGGTAATATGGCTCTTAAGTTATATTACTGCAAGTCCATAAGTGCAAACTAGCGCTTTATAGGTCTGGAATTTTTGTTATTATTAAGAACATCAGAACTTAATAGCTAGCCTATCACTGATGCATGCACACATTATAGCTTAAAACTATGAGAAAATTTGTCTAAAAATCATTTGGTAACAAACAGTATGTCTTCGAGGGTAATGACCTGAAGAGAGCTAATGTCCCACTTGGGTGTACTTATCCAAAAACAGATTTTAATTCATGTTTTGTTCAAAAGCTAGCCTGGGAACAATTTCAAGCGAGTCGATGAAGACAATACTTAGTTTAGTCTGATTACTAAATTGGAGAGCTGGACAGCATGAGTTATGCATGTTTTTTTTCTCAATGTCATGACAACAACCTAGATATTCATTATCTGTTGTCTGTATGCTTATAAACACCAGTTCATTCCAGCAATAAATCATGAGGTAATATCTCCATTTAGGTCAATGGAGTATTTTAGCTGACCCTAAAACGTTTATATTTACTATTAATATGTAGCTCCAACAAGCTGCTACACAGTCATGCTGCAAGCAAGTTTTCACTCCAACACAAATTTGCATAACCCTTAAAATTTCATTGAAGACCATTTTCCGACATCGTATTGATCGTAATAACTTTAGCAGGGCGCTAAACGCTCGAGTAACTTAGAATAACAAAAACTTTGTACTTCCCACGAGTCTGGATACTAAAAGAAATACTCCAAAAACTTCTGCATTCATTTTCACGTCATCTTGTTCAAACAAGAATATTTAGAAAATATTGAATGCAATGAACCCAGTTAAATATTTATACCCAAAAGGAACGTTAAAAACATTTGTTTATTATCCGAATCTACTGTAGATAATAAAAATTTACTAAGAAATACTAGGAACCTAGGACTAGTCTTTTGCTCGTTTGGGATGATTTTTTTTCTATTAAAAACCAGCTCAAATGCTTGCTTTTCACGAATCATAAAAACACTACGCTTGCAAAAAATAGTAAAAGCCAAAATTACACGTTGTACACAAAGATAACTTTAAAAGTTTGTTATAACGCAAACAGGCGTTAAAAACCAGCTAAAAATCAAAGTAGTAATCGAAGTGTAGCGTTGTTTTGTAGAAAGCAAAAAGCCTCGAGGATTTTGAGAGATTTCAGACAGCAAAACGGTTTTGAGGTTGTCTTCTATGTTCGTGCCAAATTGACAGCGAGGCGCCAAGATGGCAGTATCACATTCTCGTGAAAACATTATGAAGAACCCTGTCGACAATGTGTAAATTTAATATAGTATACTTAAGACTCGACGTTTGAGAACCTTACCTGTTTTTTCGAGGGGAATGAGACGTCGTCGCCACATCTATTACACACGCGACGCTTGCAATATTTACAGGGCTTGCCCACACCGTCGCTGAATTTCGTCTTATGGCAGAGCTCACAAACGTTCGACTCTTTGTGACTGTCCTCGTTTGGCCGACTAGAGTCCTTGCTTTTCAACTCGAGTTTGTTTTGATAAGTTTCTACTTCCCTTGTCAGCAGTCTAGCAGATAGAAATCATTTCAAGGCCGTTACATACATGCATTAATACACCCAAACGTTTTGTCTATCAAAGCTAAAACGTAGGTTAAAAGACCGATGTGCCATCTCTATAAAACTTTACTCAAATGTTGTTTGAAGAGGCAGGGAATTGAATTTCATGGCTGACTGGTTAGGATTACAGAGTCTATATTAAGGACCCCCTTGCGGAGAACATAACGGGAAAAAAAAGCCATTGTTGCTTACCTTTGCAGCTTGAATGTCTCGGCGTCGCATGCTTTTTGTCTATCAATAACAGACTGAATAATATTCCTTTCTTCTTCGGTTAAATGCGTAAGATCCGGCATTGGAGGAGGACTTGGATAAGTCGTCGACATTGTCCCCTTTAGCGTGCAAAAAAGCCTGACAGTTTTAACTGTAATTTCTCGTCAAGATGACGCTAGTGTTTTAGAATACATTTCCGATTCCACTTGCGTTTACATGGCTTCGTTTCTTTTCTACAATTTCCGTGAATTTTGCACATTTCGTAATTCCTCACTCGATAGCAGTCAACTCCATGCGAGATTTCTCACCAGATCAAGCAAAACCGGCGTGGTCAAAAAGACATTTTAAGCCACAAACAACACTTAGAATGGATGGATATCTTTTTTATTTAAACTTTCCATCATAAATAATTCCAAAACAAGCACATGTTCGGACGATCGTTCGGAGAATAACACACGCATCGGAACAAGTCGGACCAACTTCGTGTGACAATCGTCGCAAAATGAAGATGCCCAAATGGATCACTCAAAACGACATTTTTCTAGATCCAATCTTTGCGCCACAATTTTAATTGCTTGTTGCACGTATTACCACCCACGGATAAATATATCTTTAATATTAGATGATTTGGTGTGCAGTATCGCTGTATATTTTTACGAGTTGTGCCGTATTTTGACGTCAAAATACAAACGAGTCGGAGTAAAAATATACAGCGATACTACACATTCACCAAAACATCTTATTAAAGCTCTGATCAACAATTTTTTATGGAAAAAGAAAACTCTAAAGTCTAAAAAGACCAGAGACATAGCGCGACTTACACCAAGACAAAATAATAAGCATACATGAAGTAGTCTCCCGTGTGATAAATTTGATTGGCTAACAATCCCAATAACTATCCAAATATCGCTATATATTTGTACTCATTTTTAGCGTTATTTGGATAGTTTTTAATGCAGTTGTATAATAACTATTTTATATGAGATTGTGCTGACCGCAGAAACTTTAAAGCTGTTCTAATACGAATGGTACATTGCAATGTACACAGTTATTGCTTGATATATTCCTCATTTGGGGAACTTTGTTTGATCAGTGTGGAGTAGATGACATCATAAGGCATCTCATTTGCATGTTACAAAAAGCTGAATATCTCTGGAACATGGTGAGAAAATGATTTAATATAACGTTGTTTTACCCCTCCCCCACCAATCTAGAAGGCTATACTTCCTCACACGGAAGTACTTCTAGATAAAATAAAAATTGAACAGAACATTTTCCATCTTACTGCCCTTTTAATGAATTTTGTACATTGTTCAAATAAGCTAAATGTAAGGTAATACTGGCAACATTTTTCTTCAACTTTCAACGCAACATTGTTGCGTTGCAAGTTGAAAAGCGTTGTTGCACGTATTACCACCTACTTTGTGAAATTCATGAATAATTAATGAGGTTAAGAAGTAATAAAAACGTAGCATTCAAGTCACATGTATACATCTGTAAATCCCAATAAAGATCATCTTTTGGACAAAGTGATCTGTATCAAAAGTTAAGAATACTAATTAACCTTCTTGGTGATCTTTATCAAAAGTTATGAATACTAATTAGCTTCATTCTATTGTTTCATTTCACAAGTACGATAATTCGCGTCCGATCTGTATATGGGGATTTACTTCGGCTCGCCTTGTAAATCCCCATACAGATCGGCCGCTCATGCTTTATCTATTCCTTAAACATTGTCACGCAACAATGATTTTGTTGCAAGTTGAAAAAATTTGTTGAAAAAAGTAGACTCCAGTTCTACTTGCTGCAACATGCTGATTCAACTTGCAACAAAATCATTGTTGCGTGACAATGTTTAAGGTGGGTGGTAATACGTGCAACAACGCTATTTAACTTGCAACGCAACAATGTTGCAGCAATTGTTGCTCGTATTACTTCACCTTAAAGTGCCTATCTCATGGTTGGGGACTTTGAATATTTGTAAACTTTAGATTGTTCTGAGAAAAATTGTAATATATCTTGTCAGACGAAAATTTCATCTTCATGGGCTTTTTCGCTGTTAAAGGTTCCGGAAGTGATGTCATTTTGACGTCAAAGCAGGAATATGTGTATATTAAACCCTATTTCTAAATCCCTGCTTTGACATCACTCCCGGAACCTTTAACAGCGAAAAAGCCCATGAAGATGAAATTTTCGTCTGACAAGATATATTACAATTTTTCTCAGAACAATCTAAAGATTACAAATATTCAAAGTCCCCAACCATGAGATAGGCACTTTAAGTTACAATAGAATATTAACTATTGTTATATAGCTAGAGTTTCGCTGGATACAACGATGACTGTTTTGAACTCCTCACGGTATGCTATAAATAAAAGCTTGTTTGGTACGAAAAGAAGATTTATAGGTCTTTAAAGCATGTGTGAAGATTAACTGGAGAAATATATTGCTGTTGTTTTGTTCTGAGACTCATATTTGCATGTTTAGTTGACGTGAAATTACGAAGTCAGGCGTAATTTTTTTGGTAAGTCTTTCAGTTTGTCTTTTGTGTATTTTCTCCTGATAAACGTCGAAATTATTCAGGGAAACTCAAGCTACATAACAAAGCACTTAATGTCTGCTCCCGGCTCGGGAAACAACAAGACTCTCGGGAAAACAAAACTGTTTCCCTCGGGAGCAGATATTAAGTGTATAATATTAGTTCTTATAAAATCAAGTATTGTCACTCTATTTTTCTTGACAATGCTCTTGCAATTCTGGGATTTAAATTCTTTTGGATACTTTTCTCAATGTTAATTAAGTTGATTTGAGATTATTTATAACTTTTGTGTTACGTAATTGGGAAGTAATATCTGAAAAAAAATAAAAAAATTTTAGAACCGTTGCCAATGAGTCATTAACAGAATGAGCAAAAAATTATAAATAGATGGAGACTTGTCTATGTCTGTCTAAGTCCATGTCCATGTCCTTGTCAGTGTCAGTGTCAGTGTTTATGTTTATGTTTATGTTTATGTTTATGTTCATGTTTATGTTTATGTTTATGTTTATGTTTATATTTATGTTTATGTTTATGTCTATGTCCATAACTATGTCCTTGTTGATGTTGATGTTGATGTTGATGTTGATGTTGATGTTGATGTTGATGTTGATGTTGATGTTGATGTTGATGTCCATGTCTAAGTCCATATCCATGTCTATGTCTGCATCTATGCCTATGCCTATGCCTATGCCTATGCCTATGCCTATGCCTATGTTTATGCCTATGCCTATGTCTATGCCTATGGCTATGGCTATGCCTATGCCTATGGCTATGCCTATGCCTATGCCTATGCCTATGGCTACGTCTACGCCTACGCCTACGCCTACGTTTATGTCTATATGCCTATGCCTATGCCTATGCCTATGCCTATGTCTGTGTCTATGTCTATGGTCTATGGTTTATGTCTATGTCTATGTCTATGTCTATGCCTATGTCTATGTCTATGTCTATGTCTATGTCTATGTCTATGTCTATGTCTATGTCTATGTCTACGTCTACGTCCATGTCCACGTCCACGTCTAACGTCCATCAGCATGGCAACAACTTGCCTTGAAGAAAAGTGACAATATAAGAATCTCTTTCCATTTTCTTCCCTTTAAAAATCGCCACCATCGTAATATGTACGTCAGCTTTCGCCAAAAAGTACGTCATCTGCATCCGTTCGTCAAAAAAATACGCGATCTTCTCCTGGCATAAATATTCTTCACGATCTTGAATGAGAGAAACAACGCCTGGCCAAAGCTTCATAGGACATTTCTAAATCGAAAGAGAGAGAATTACATTATACATGTATCATGGTGTATAATATAGCGCATCTGAACATATATACTGCATGATAATTTGCGCTTTATAAATAAATACACACTAATATTAACAGTTACTTGACATAAAATCGCGAATGTGTTAAGACCTTCGGAAGATTATCTGTCTGTCTGTCTGTCTGTCTGTCTGTCTGTCTGTCTGTCTGTCTGTCTGTCCGCCCGTCGGTCGGTCGGTCGGTCGGTCGGTCGGCCGGCCGGCCTGCCTGCCTGCCTGCCAGTCAGTCCGTCCGTCCGTCCGTCCGTCCGTCCGTCCGTCCGTCCGTCCGTCAGTCAGTGAGTCAGTGAGTCAGTGAGTCAGTGAGTCAGTGAGTCAGTGAGTCAGTGAGTCAGTGAGTCAGTGAGTCAGTGAGTCAGTGAGTCAGTGAGTCAGTGAGTCAGTGAGTCAGTGAGTCAGTGAGTCAGTGAGTCAGTGAGTCAGTGAGTCAGTGAGTCAGTCAGTCCGTCTGTCTTGCTGTATGTTTGCTAGTCTATATATTCACATCAAAGTGTTCCCAAAAAATGGACATTACTTACACTAGGGTAACTGAATATAAAAGGGTATGTGTGTATCCCAGTAGGAGCTTCAACCTTGACGTGAGGAAGGTGGTATCCAGGCCCTTTGTACGAGTCCTCCAAACCACGTGTGTCCAACGTAAGGCAAATGTATGCGGCGTCAGCACGACGCAAGAACGTAGCTATCCTGAAAAAGATAACACACG
This sequence comes from Corallium rubrum, assembly GCA_964035015.1. Lineage (NCBI taxonomy): Eukaryota > Metazoa > Cnidaria > Anthozoa > Scleralcyonacea > Coralliidae > Corallium > Corallium rubrum. Next base: position 4,031,873 of record OZ036010.1, read on the forward strand.
GGAAATAATAGGTGGATACTTAACAAATACGTTACATTTTTCTGTGTATGTGTACTGTTATTATAAGTAATAGCATAAAAAGAGGTGTATTAGCTATTAAACGTCCCACTCGATGAGGGTCATTTACTAAAATTTTAGTAAATGACCCAAATCGAGCGGGACGTTTAATAGCCAATACACCTCTTTTTATGCTATTCCTTTGTAATATTTTTAGGGGGGTCCGCAATTTTGAAATCTAGAGTCTCTGAAATGCCATTTCCTGCATTTTAGAACAAGGATTTACAGAATTCAAAAGGTCCAAAAACGTCATAAAATACTCAAAAGACAACATTTTTCCAGACATTGAATATCTGCATTCAAATTTCTTTATTATATCTTTATTCAAAGTCGTGGGTTAGCTAGGGTTAGTGATTTTATTAATCATAATTTCATTACTGGCCTTGTTAAAAAGTGGGGGGGGCAAAGGCAAACATATCCTCCCCCCCCCCCAATAAAAGTGTGGGGGGGCCCTGCCCCCCCCCCCCCCCCCCCTTCCGACGCCCCTGACTACTGTAATACATCACAATTGTTGTCACAGCGAGTAAAGGACAAAAAAGTACGACACGTATTATTAGTATGCACGCACGGAAAATGTTTTCTATTTGTTTTATACAATAACAACTCGAGTGCTTTATTGATCAATATTTGAGGCATGAAAAAGAAACAAGTCTGCTGACGTGACTGACGTAATT
>OZ036010.1:4037603-4045103 GCA_964035015.1 Corallium rubrum
GAAATTTACAAATTAAAACAGAATTATACAAGAACATACGACCATAATACATCATTAAGATCGTTTTTAAGTCAGCTATTCAGATTTGTTGTTATTTTGCATGATATTTACTCCTGTGAGCCATTACAACGCCGACAAGTCTAGGCAAATTTTGTTCGAAAAACGGCCGGTCGGCTGAGTTCATTTTCGTCAAATTTTACCAAATTATTGCCAATCTACGAAATAATTACACCAAACAAATGCTTATACTTACTTTAGGAGCTGTTACAGCAAAAAATTTGGTTGGTTTCGCTTATATATTGACCAAAAAAAGCCATTTTCTTCGTGCTGTTTCCCCACGCCACGACCAAATTTGCGGTTTCGTATTTCAATTATATTCAGGGTTGCCAGGCTCCAGCGCATGCTCGGAGCCAGATATGGTTTGAAAAGTAGCCAAAATCCACCAAAAGAGGCCAAACTACAACCTCGTACTCAGGGCCATTTGTAGGGAACTGGACCAAGATGGCGAATAAAACAAAATGGCGGGAACAAATGGCCCTGGTGGAGGCCACTGATCTCAAATAATAGACTCATTATACTGGATAGAGCATCCGGTGCTCGCTGTGAAGTCGGAATAAATTAGCGGCGGCCATTTCAGGTGGGACCCACTTGGTTTTCATACAGCCACGTTTAAGTTCTCCCATAGCGACAGATAAATGTCACAAAAATTTAGCTGGTTTTCGTTAAAAATCCGATCATTTAAAGCGAAAACCAGAGGTGAAAACTATGATTCAGCTATATTGTGGGTCCCACCGGATATGGCCGCCGCGAGATTTTTAGCCTCACTTCCGACTTCAACTTTTGCCACGCGCGAAACAATAGATGCTCTATCCAGTATAATGAGTCTATTTTTTGAGATCAGTGGGTGGAGGTTAGCCTACCCCAAAATGCGCAGTATATTGCGCATTTTATTAACTAGAACTCAGTTCTTTACACAGTAATTATACCTAATTACACCTAACAACCGACAAGGTCAAAATACAATTTTTAAAAAAACAAAACAAAATCAAACCGTCTGATTTACGCCATAAGCTCTTGACCAATCAGAGGCTGAGATAGCCTGGCCTCCACCAGGGCCATTTGTTCCCACCATCTTTGCCCAGTTCCCTACAAATGGCCCTGGGTACGAGCCACTACGAGGTTGGCCAAACTATTTTTTCAAAAGAGGCCAAAAAGAAGCCAAATGGCAAGCTCGTACCCAGGGCTTTTTGATTCCTCGGTTGAATAGTCAGCAAAAAGAGCACCGGAACTGAAGCAACAGGTACGGGTTGACTGAATCGGGGCATTATATTCGAAAAATAAGGAGAAAAGATAAGAGAGGCGGACGTCTGCAAACGCATTGCTTATTCAATGTTATTTGTTATTAGTTTATCGGCATTACAATTGACTGAATTTCATAAACTGTGATTGGCTAAAAACACAACTAGATTAACCTATATGATTATCCTCAGAAATTTACATTACAAATCAACCTCCTACATCATTTACCATACAACTAAATTATTTTTACAATTAAAGATCAATAAAATTTTTAACAATTGCTTTGAAGTGAAAAGAGGCCAAAAAGAAGCCAAAAGGCCAAACTTTTTTTTCGAGGCCAAGCAAGAAAAAAAGAAGCCAAAATCGAGTTATTTGGCCTCCAAGAGGCCAATCTGGCAACCCTGATTATATTTCATCGCTCAGAGCTCGGGCAGTACTTCATGGCATATCATTATAAAGGTCTCATTTTAAAAAGGGATCTTTCAGGGTCATTTTAAGCCCATGGGGGGTAATTTTGGTCAAAACCACACAGATCCACAACGAATCGAAGTTATCCGTCACCAGTAGCGGATAATATCGGAAAAAGAATAAAACTAAATGTTATGCATAGTTAAACAGTCTGACAATCAAAAACTGTTACCAAATAAATAGCAACAGTTGTTGCTATGGCAACAATGACATTTCAAAATGGCGGCCAATTACCCTTCAAACTAATTTAATTCGAGAAAAACTTTGGTGACACCCAATTTTGTTTCCATTAAAACTTTCCTGGAAGTATGAGTAATCAATAGGCCGATTTAAAAAAAATTCTGCAGAACGAAATTTTTTAAAAATTAACAAACATGATTTTTCCGAAGCGAAGAAAAAAATTATTCCTTCTACAGAATTTTTTTAAAATCGGCCTATTGGTTACTCATACTTCAAGAAAAGTTTTAACGAAAAAATACATGGGGGTCACCAAAGTTTTTTTCGAATTAAATTAGTTTGAAGGGTAATTGGCAGCCATTTTAAAACGAGGTTGTTGCCATAGCAACAACTGTTACTACCTATTTGGTAACAGTTTTTGATTGTCAGACTGTTTAATTATGCATAACATTTAGTTTTATTCTCTTTTAGAATTGTTTAATCACGTGTTTTGGACTCTCAAACTTGTATTTTCCGGTTTTCAAGAAACTGTATGGAGCCACCTTAAAACACATTTGATAAACGATAAAATGCTTTGTTTCAGTGAATGTTCTGATTGAATGAAAGCCCATTTGCTGTTTAAATTAGCAGTGTTAATCTCATTTGTATGCATACCGTGGTAAGTAGCTACCCGAGTGCGATAACTATTATCCACTAGTTATCGCATACTAATGAGCATTTTTACCCTACAATTTCCCTCTCTTCAAAGCCCTGCCCACTTGACGTCGTTTATAGACAGTTGGATAAAGGATATAACGCGTCTGTTGGAACAATGAATTTTGGGTGTGTCGTGGCATAAGTATGCAGAGCTTTTTTTTCTTACTTATTTCTAATTTCTTCAACGGTTTCCACCAGTTCATTATACTTGAATCCTTGATTGGTGATGTTCATACTTGTTCCTATTGCAGCCACGTTTTCATAACTAATGTCAAGTTAAGCTTTCTAACAGCTTAAAGTTAAACATTTTAATTGCAATTTTACTCGTCAAGGAGAGAACCCTCGTATACATCGTATAGGTAGAATGGGTTAGAGTGTATATGAAATGAAAATTAAGTTTGTCTAATTTGGAAGAACTCTTGATTAGTGATGGATCCAGCTTGATCTGGTAGGGGGTGGGGTGGGGGTGCTGAGCTAGCGAAGTGAGATCAGGCTTGCGGCGTGGGGCGCGACCGAGTTTTTTATACCTATTAATACCTATGAATCATATGATAGCTAATATATGAATCATATATCTAGGAATCATATGATAGCAGATAGCTATGATACCTAATATCTAGGTCCTATGAAGTTTACACGGACATTGAATGAATGCGTCTTTTATTGTACTTGGATTTGACAAGGCAATTGGCACCCCCCTGCACCCCCAAAACAATCCATATCAATTAAATGATTGACTCTGATAATTGATTAAGAGTCAATGGAGGAGGATGTTGTGATTATCGAACACCGCAAATCGCAATGCGAAATGCGAATACTCGGTTGAGAAGCAAGATCAAACACTCGTTTATCGTGTTTCATCAGGGGACTCCAGCCCCGAGGTTTTTATTGTTTTCGAGTGTTTACGCCCTTGGTTTTCATTTGTTTTCTCGTGTTTGGAACCCCTGATGAAACTCGTCTTTGATCTATTACATTAAAGGATACAATTTCATACATTCTTGCCTAGCTCGCACAAACTGATTAAGATGACGACATAATTCTGCCACCAAGCCATAACTAATTACTTCTGGCAGGAGAGCTATTTCAGGTTTAGCAGAGCAAACTTCAGATAATTTTTCCAACTCTTTCTCAAGTGTTTGGTAATAAGAGCTTAAAGACTAGAATATGTATGAGAGAGATATGTTAACAGTGAACGGAATAGTAAGAAAATGAACCCAATTCCCTTGCTTTTTGCTGTATGCTGCTGCTACTGCTATTGCTGATGTTGTTGCTGCTGCTGCTGCTGCTGCTGCTGTTCTGGTGTTGCTGCTGCTGCTGCTGATGTTGCTGCTGTTGTTGCTGCTGCTGCTGCTGCTGTTGTTGTTGCTGCTGTTGTTGCTACTATTGTTGTTGTTGTTGCTGCTGCTGCTGCTGCTGTTGTTGCTGCTGCTGTTGTTGCTGCTGTTGTTGCTGCTGCTGCTGTTGTTGTTGTTGCTGCTACTGTTGTTGTAAATTGCTGCTGTTCTTGCTGCTGTTGTTATTGTTATTGTTTCTGTTGCCACTGTTGCTGCTGCTGTTGCTGCTGCTGCTGGTGGTACTGTTGCTGCCACTGTTGCTGTTGCTACTGTCATTGTTGCTGCTGCTCCTGTTGTTGCTGTTATTGTTGCTGCTGCAGCTGTTGTTGTTGTTGCTGCTGCTGCTGCTGCTGTTGTTGTTGTTGCCGCTGGTGCTACCACTGTTGCTGCTATTGTTGCTGCTGTTGTTGTTCCTGCTGCTAACTATTGTTGCTACTACTACTGCTGTTGCTACTGCTGCTACTACTACTGATGCTACCACTGCCGCTCCTGCTCCTGTTGCTGCTGCTGCTCCTGCTCCTGCTGCTGCTCCTGCTGTTGCTGCCGCTGCTACTGTTGCTGCTGCTGCTACTGTTGCTGCTGCTCCTGCTACTACTGTTGCTACTAAGTACTGCTACTGCTGCTACTGTTCCTGCTCCTGCTGTTGCTGCTGCTGCTACTGTTGCTGCTGCTCCTGCTGCTGCTGCTACTGTTGCTTCTGCTCCTGCTACTACTGCTGCTACTAAGTACTGCTACTGCTGCTACTGTTGCTGCTGCTACTGCTGTTGTTGTTGTTGCTGCTACTACTGTTGCTGCTGCTCCTGCTGTTGCTGCTGCTGCTACTGTTGCTGCTGCTCCTGCTGTAGCTACTGTTGCTGCTACTGCTCCTGCTACTACTGCTGCTACTAAGTACTGCTACTGCTGCTACTGTTGCTACTCCTGCTACTACTACCGCTGCTGCTGCTACCACTGCCACTCCTGCTGCTGTTGCTGCTACTACTGCTGCTGCTGCTACTGCTGCTGCTCCTGCAAATGCTTGCTATGACTATCACTAATAGTGTTGCTGCTACTACAGGTGTCACTGCTGATATTAATGTCCCAGTATTTATATTATGGAGTTTTCTACTGAATAAGTACTAACATCCTTCCTGAATCGCTTCTTAGCAACAAATGACAGTGAAGAATATGTTTTTTCAGCAGCACTTAGATGAACCAAACTACCAATCAGTGTAAACCATGGTGACACAACAGCCAAAGAACCTTTTTTTGAATTGCTTTCTTTCTCCTTAAAAACACAGAAAAACAAACATTAAATGAGACACATTGTAAGTATTAAATTCACACGTGTATGTAGTTGACTTACTGCAAGATCTTTGGCTTTATCAAATCCAAACTGACTCAGAACTAGAAAGTACGTTTCCAAAAACGCCTGTTCGCTACTGACAGACAATCCTGGAGAGCTGGGTCTTGATGAACAGTCAGATCCTGCAAGAATAAAATGCTTTTTATACTCGTTTTTATTAATAACCTAAATTCAAAAATTCAGAGCTACAGTACTAAGACGACTATAAACTAATGTAATGCTGCTTTAAACTTGTATATATCGTACTTTGAGATGGAGATACTTTTCTAGAAGCCATCTTAAGAACATTCCATTACCAAAACTTCCTCCAATTGTCTTTTATTTCTTAATCTTTCCAACTGTTCATTTTTTCAATCACTTTCATCCGCCATCTTGGATTTCCTGAGCCTGCACACCGTTCCGCTGGTTGATCTCGTGAGTGACTGAAGAGGAAAATCTCAGGAGACATCAAAAGGTTTGTAATTTATTCTTCGGAATATTTTGTAATAAAACATAATAAATCTACTGTAATAAAACTTTAATATTTTGTAGTATGGTTAAGGTTTATTTAGACTATTGAACTAGATGTAGTGTTGAAAGAGCAGCCTGATAGATTAGTTGTAGTTCAATGGCTGACTGAAAGAATTTATATAAAGAATGTTGTCGTTGGCTTTATGTTATTATTTTCGGTATTTCGGTTCAAAATGGTGGGGGATTATGATCATTAAAATCAAAATTGTAATAGCTGTAGATTTTAGGTTTATAAAAGTGGTCATCTCATTTACTTTTTAGTTCTGTCCATATTTGTTGACATGTTGTCAATTACACAATTTCAGACGTAATAATTTGCCTGGCAAATACAATCGATGAAATCGATAATCAAAACAATCGGTATCAATTAAATGATTGACTCTGATAATTGATTAAGAGTCAATGAAGGATGATGTTGTGATTATTGATCGGTATTAATTATCAATATAGCCAACGATGAACTATGTGTATTTGCATCCATTTTAAGACTTTTAATGATACAGTACATCCCCACATATAAGAAACTGACATATAAGAAAATACAGCCTGCAAGTAGAAAGAATATTTCCTCCTTTATGTGTATCTCCTCCTTTGCGTATAAGAAACTGAATGGCCTGATTTCAAAAAAGTGTAATAAAAGTAGTGTGCTGCATAGGCAGTGTTGAAACAACAATCGAAATATGGTATAGTAGGTTAATACTGCCAAAACAGAGAACGTAAGTGGTCTAACGTTTCGAGCGAAGGCCCTTCGTCAGAGAGAAACGTGGAAAATGTTTCGCTCGAAACGTTAGACCACTTACGTTCTCTGTTTCAGCAGTATTAACCTACTATACCATATTTCGATTGTTGATTTCAAAAAAGTTGGCTTCTAATATGCATTTCTTACATTTAAGGTGGGGGGGGGGGGGGGTGGAATGGCCCAGAACTGAAATGTTCCTAAAATATTGTTTCAATTCAGTTCCTCATCCATACTAATTCATAAATTGATTAAATTTATTGGAAACTTCCAGTACTATATTGAATTTAAATTAAGGCCAAATAAAAAAATTGTGTGGTTCCAGTTACCCGACCAATTCTAGTTTAGCTCCACCGACCCTGCATATTTTTGCCAGTGATTTTTAGATACTCACTCCCAGTACTCTGCTTACAAGGTTGTGGAGTTGGTGGAAGAAGAAAATGGTGGGGATTGTGGCAATTACCATACGCCCTCATTTCCTGCTCCGGACAACAATTTCATTTCCAGGCTGACCTAAGTAGAGAAAGGAAAGAAAAGGGGGGGGGGGGAAGGTGACCTACCTACCCTATTTTTCCCCAAGATGTAACCAGAACCACACAATTTTTTTTATTTGGCCTAAAGTAAACCATTGACAGTGTTTCATCTCTTTCTCCCTTTCTCCAATAAACCATTTTCATCAATTGTGTATGCTGGGAAATTTAAAGTAAGTTGAGCAATATTGTTTAATAATGATATGTGATATTTACAGTTAGGTTTTTGTTTTATTTTTATTAGCAGCAAGAAAATAAATGGTACAATAATAAGAAATAAATTTCTTTTGTGATTTCAATGTTTGTTTCTCAAAATAAGTCATGAAAAGAGAGTGAAAGCAGCATTTACTTGTGAAAGAAGTGAATATCATGGAAACAGCTAGTAATAATCTTGAGACAGGTAATATA
>OZ036010.1:4050103-4105103 GCA_964035015.1 Corallium rubrum
TATACTTGTCACATGGTATACTGAACATGTAGCGTGAACACATGATTGAAATATGAAGCCTTCAATCAGTGCCCGCAAACATACCAGTGGTTTTCATAGGAAACATTGGTTGATCAAATATTTAATATCCACTGGTGTCATTTGTAGTCAGTATTAAAAATGTTAAAAAAAAAGTCTTGACATGCAAGAAAAAAGATGACATACGCACTGACCAGAAACAGGAGACTTTTTTTTGGCCTTAGGGCCATTTAAACAGAGAAAATAAGTCGTGACTTAATTAAAGACACATCCTATTTAAGTCACGAACACACTTGTATAAACGGTCAATTTCTAGTAAGTTGCAACATATTTTGGACTAGCTTTCAACCTTGTTCTTATTTTAGTCCCGACTTATGTTGGTCCCAAACAAATTGACCATTTATATGGACCTACATGAGTGTGTTCGCGATATAATTATGCACCCCACCCTATTGCACCCCACCTCATTGAAATTTTGACCATCAGGTCACACAAACCCAATGTTTCAACCTTGATCAGATTACCACTGGCACTGCATGTAATAATGCAATAACTTTCGATTCAATGTAAGACTAAAATTATTCATTTTTAGGAGCCAAATGATTTGTGAGAAAGATTATAATGTTATTTCTGTTTTTGATGTGTTGGCCAAAGAGAAAAATTATGAGATGGTTAAATCAAATCCTGAAGAGGTAACATACTGTAGCTTAGAACTGAATGATTGCTACAGACTGTAATGTATGCACAGTGTTATACCTGTATTTATAATTATAATAAAATATTAATTATGTTTCTCAAACTCATTAATAATTCATGATTGTCATAGCCAATCCATAAACGTGTACCGTGTACATCACATGCATGAATTTTGATACCCAATCAGGCCAATGAAAACCTGTAGGAAACTTCCTAGTGAACAATTAGGATACAATTAAACAATAAGACCCCGTTTACACGATGCCGGTACAATTTGAAAACGGATTCCGAACAAAAACATGCTGGTGTGTAAATACAGGCCAAAACGTTTTGCGTTTACACGGTGTCGGTATAATATAATGACGGATTAGCATGTGACTATTCTCTTCCAGTGAGAATTGAGAAGACTTTGATACTGCTGACCCGAATGCTGTGGTCGTATATATCGTGATTTCCGTCATCAAACTGTAAAGCCTGTTTTCCACGAGGCGAAATTTTGCGCGCGGAGCGGAAATTTTCTTTGTCTTGTGATTTCTCGGGTGGAACTAATTAGAAAAGACAAAGAAAAATTCTGCTCCGCGCGCAAAATTCCGCCTAGTGGAAAACCGGCTTTACGGCACGGGCATTTACGCGATACCGGTTAGTGTTCCATTTTCATTTCATGCCATCAAGGAACCCGTGTTCATTTTGTGCCATTTTCATGTCATTTTTGTGCCGTTTTCATGTCGTTTTTGTGCTGGTATCGTGTAAACGCAAGGCCTAAACGGCATGATTTTGTTCCGTTTTCAAATTGTACCGGCATCGTGTAAACGTGGTCTTAAAGAGATAAACAATTTAAAACATTATACACTAATCTAGACTGTTGTATAAAAAGTTTGGTGCTGATCGAGTCCGATTGTGCGTTAATTAATTTATTTTTCAGCTCTGAATCTAATTATTGTAATCACTATAAATATTCTGTACACTTTGGTTTTTATTTTGAATTGAAAATGACGTTATAAGTTCGTCGAAACATTGTCACTTTTTAATAATAATTTTGTCTTAAGTATATTCAAAATTAGCTTAAAAAATAAATAATTTTCTGTTATTAAGGTCATATCAACTTTATTTTCCCTCCTTGGACACTTATCTAAAGATTTAACTGTTCAATATCTTTTGACTTTATTGGATGACATGATTACGGTAACATGTAATACAAATCCAGTTTTTATTGTATAAGTGTATGTACAAATAGAATAGAATAGAATAGAATAGAATAGAATGGAATGGAATGGAATGGAATGGAATGGAATGGAATGGAATGGAATGGAATAGAATAGAATAGAATGGAATAGAATAGAATAGAATAGAATAGAATAAAACTTTATTTCACAAGGGAAAAGACGTATTAACCAAAAAGGTTATCATACGGCCCTCAAAATATAACAATTACAAAATGATATACTAAACAGAATACACTATATATACATACAGGGAAAAAATAATGTTAAGTAGACTATAGTCAAGTAGAAATACATTTACATGCAATTCAATAGAAATTTACAGTGTAAGCAAAACAAATCTTCTAGATGGTCAATACAAGTATATGTTTCTCAAGAAAGTAATAACGGAGTTTGTTTTTAGTGGTAGTTATTCTTAATATTGTAGGAGCATCAGTAGTACTTGCTGATGACATGGCGAGTTGCTTATATTTATTGTCTAATGAGTTAAAAGAATTGAAGCACTGTAGAGAAATGTGCGCTTACCAAAATCAGTACGTGGGTAAGACAGCTTAAGATCAGATAAACAGGCTCCAGTACGAGCATGTTGTTTATTGGCGGATAAAAAATTAAACATAAGTTTAAAGGAAGGTGGAGCATCAGGATTAAGTAATATATTGAATAGTAGAAGAAGCTCCCTTAACTTAATTAGATTAAAAACTGGAATCCATTCAAGCTTGGAGAAAAGAAGTAATATACAATACTGTATTTGTAAAATCGCGGTACATGCAGCTATTGACCATCAGTCATCACCTGTCAGTTAGACTATAAACTACACGTAGTTAAACACAGTTTATGTATCAATACGGTACTGTATATGGTTTTAACACTTACTGTAGTAGTTATTTATCACTATTTGAAAGCAAACGTGTTCGCACAGTTATATTTATTGTAAACAGTGAAATAATAGTATCGTGCTGTGTAGGCATACCCTGGGTGCCAGAGGCTCTGAGTTTGTGTTTGGGAGAGGGAGAGCCTCTGGTCACGCGAGCTTCAAATCTCACTTTGGCGAGTTACTTCCTGTTGATTATTCTCACGGTTGAGTGAAATTTGAAACGCACGTTGCTATGTTACGATTGTTCAAAGTCCTCGACAGGCAGCAAAGCATACTTCATTTATGGATTTTATCACAATTCTAACTCACTGTGGGAAGAATAATTATCGGACTTCCTCTGTTCACAAAAACTAGGCTTTCGCTTTGGTATTTTAGTGAGCTGAAACGGCAATCCGAGACTCAGAGGTGTGTGGTTTAAGTTTTTAATATTTTTAATTACTTCCTGTTGATTATTCTCACCGATAGCCCACTCGTTCATTACTTCGTTTTCGATAAGGAAACTATGGATTTTATCTCAATTCTAACTCACTGTGGAAAGAAGAATTATCCGACTTCCTCTGTTCACAAAAACTAGACTTTTGCTTTGGTTTTTCAGTGAGCTGAAACGGCAATCCGAGACTCCGAGGTGTATGGTTTAAGTTTTTAATATTTTTAATTACTCACGGTCACGCGTGACTTGCTTTGATTAACCAATAGTAACGCCACAGTAACGCTTTCAGAAATTTAGGCCAATCAAAAACCGAGTTCAGATATTGAACTCGCCAAAGTGAGATTTGAAGCTCGCGTGACCAGAGGCTCTCCCTCTCCCAAACACAAACTTGGAGCCTCTGGCACCCAGGGTAGTGTAGGCAGTGTTGAAATATAAATCGAGATATAGTAAGGTTGGAGTATACTGCCGAAATTATTGAACGTAGTTTCTAACGTTTCGAGCAAAGGCCCTTCGTCAGAGAAGGGTCTTCGCTCGAAACGTTAGAAACTTCGTTCAATATTTTCGGCAGTACTCAAACCTTACTATATCTCGATTTATATTTATTGTATCTTTTTAAATTTATATAGAATGATAAAGAGTGCTTCAATTTACTTCAGGAATATAAAAACAAGTTTGTAGAACACAAATATTTAAATTTTAAAGAATTTCAATTTAATTTTATTAATAAAAGAATGAATTGGAATTGTACAGTACACATTGTTGTTTGTGCACATTATAGTTTACTGTACAGTGTACATATATATTTTCTTACACTGATAATTTTAATTTCCCCAGAGCTCAAGCTTCCCCATGGGTACAGTTCTTCAATTTACTTCATCGACAAGATGAGTTTATCATTTACCAGGTAAGTTATTGCTTTCAAAAGGAACCTGTTTAGTGAACCAGAAATGAAATATCTTTAGACCCCGTTTACACGATGCCGGTACAATTTGAAAAGGCCTTGCGTTTACACGATACCGGCACAAAAATGACATGAAAACGGCACAAAATGAAGACGGGTTCCTTGACGGCATGAAATGAAAACGGAACACTAACCGGTATCGTGTAAACGCCCGTGCCGTAACAGCCTGATGACGGTAATCACGATATATACGACCACAGTATTCGGGTCAGCAGTATTCACAAAGTCTTTTCAATTCCAGCACATTCTCTGGAGGAGATGATTCATTATAATAATGAAATGTTATTTTGCACTTGTATTCATCATAATCATGAATTTTAACTGAATGAAACCTCACACCCCAACCCCAGACCCAACCCCAGACCCAACCCCCCCGGAAACCCTAAACCTAACCACAACCCCCTGGTGGCCCTAAACCTAACCACAACCCTCCGGTAAAAAAGTCCCACCTCTCAGACGCCGACCACAACACCCCTACTAGTTTTTTAGTTATATACAATTTAGTTTAACATCCCGCATGTGGGAGAATTGACGTTCGGGTTTCATGATTATAATGAATACAAGAATTCATGATTATGATGAATACAACTGCTATATAACATTTCATTATTATAATGAATCTCCTCTGGAGACTGTGTTGTCAGTTCTCATTAGAAGAGAATAGTCACATGCTAATCCATCATTATATTATACCGGCACCGTGTAAACGCAAGACTTTTTGGCCTGTATTTACACCGGCATGATTTTGTTCCGTTTTCAAATTGTACCGGCATGGTGTAAACGGGGTCTTAGTTCATTCATGCGTCGATTAATTATCTTTGATGTGCTGCGGTTAAGTATAGGTTAGCGACCTTGCATATTAAATGACCTACTGTATTGTTTTGAAACTACGTCTAGAATACTATTTTTTTGTTAAATAACGACGGATATCATCTGTATCACGAATGAACTACATGTAAGTAGGTTAGTTACCTTACAATGTTGGTAACTAAACTAAAATTAGTGACCTCGGCCAGCCTAGTTCCAGGCTCTATATCTTCGCTGTTTTAATATTTGCAGGCTGGCATGGTCGCCCTATGCCCGAGCGCTACCTTGAGCGGTGACGTCAAACCTAGGTACCAGTCTCATCAAATACGCGCGTGCTTTAGAACGACGGGACTATAATGATTTATTTAAGCGACAGGATGTGGTCGCCCAATCATCCGAGCCAGAGGTTCATGTTAAAGTGCACGACACAAGCTAAGACCTAAGTGTTGATTTTAGGGAGGGAGGAAAACCGCAGAACCCTGCGAAAAACCCTTGGAGCACAGGAGAGACCAACTAAACTCTACTCACATGAAATTCAAGTTCGAGAACGGGATTATTCCCAGATGGTAACCCATCCAAGTACTAACCCCGTCCAACTGGGCTTAACTACATCTGTGAGAGGCAGCGCCCTAACAGCACACGCCACCCGTGCTTCCCTAACTAGTCAGTCACCTCCTTCTCGGTAACTGACATACACACGTAAAAACGCACAGTCTGATCAGCTCTGATATCAGATCTGTTCAGAGAAATGTAGCGACCCCTGATACAGCCTGACAGCTACAGAATGTACCAGCGCTGATGTATAAACATTTAGTCAGAATTTCTAACAGACTGCGACAGCTCCGTAGACAACATACCTGTTCAGTCCGTTATATCAAACTGATACAGCACTGACTGGGTCAGGCTGATACAGTTTGACAGAATCTGTTCTGAACAGTCTGTTGTAGCTGCAGTTATGATACAGATATGATATCATAGGTGTATCGTAGCTGATACTGCAACAGGCTGTATCAGGGATCGCTACATTTTTCCGGAACAGATCTGACATCATTCTGTATCAGGTCTGACACAGAGTGTGCGTTTTTGCGTGTGTATACTTAATAAATATTGCTATATCAGCAAGCAATGTCAAACAATTTAGTTTTCATGTTCATTCTTTACAGTCTGCACGAATCATTGCCAAGCTGGCTTGTTGGGGAAAGATACGATTATCTCATGCTGATGTTGTGAGCTATTTTGACTGGCTAAAATCCAGATTAACTGCAGCAGTAAGTCTAAAAGTCTAATTATGCCTTCAATGATAGAGCCAAGGGTGCAACCAGGATTTTTGAAAGGGCGGCCGTTTTTAACGCAAAGTGACGACACAAACCTAGGAGGGTCCAAGGGTAACACTCCATGTTAAGACCAGGTTAAAACTTTAGGCTGTATAAGACGTTTTGTTCAACCTTACGATACATTGTAAGACGTTTCGCTACGTTAAAAAAGACGTTTCTCTAAAATGTACGTCGTAAGACATTAAGCTGCGTTATAACACTTTCCGCTACGCTATAAAACGTTCCGTTAAGGCTGTTTTCCAATACGTTCGCTTTGCCCGCGCGGGCGAAGCGTGCATTGTTCAGTTCGCTCGCGTTCAAACAGCCAAGTCTGTCGTAACATTTATTTTTGTTTCTTTTGTATAGAAAAACCAGTTCCGTCAAAGTGTTGTGGAGTGTTTTCAAATTATGCTCAAGTTAGACGAATACCGTGGAACCTTTGTAGAGGTTGATGGAGTCACAAGGTAACATAGAGCCCTTTTTGTCCATTTGATCGATTTAATTTCTATTTAATGGTTTCTTTTTTTAACTTTGTTTTTAGTGTGGTGTCATTTCTTCTGCGTGATAATATTGGATTTCAGCTTCAATACCAACTCATATTTTGTCTGTGGTTGTTAAGTTTTAATCCAGATATTGCCATGAAAATAAATGAGTAGGTTCACCAATGTTACTGTATGACCTTTATTTTGAGACCTTTCGTGTTAAGTTTTTTTATTTTGTTCAACATGTACGTACTGTACATAATGATATTAGATGTTACTCCGCACCTTAAACATTGTCACGCAACATTGTCTCGGCTACGCCTCGACCAACTCTTACGATTTTTTCGTGCTCTCCAAATTTCCCGCGTGCATCCATAACTTGATGGAGCACGCTAAACCATGAGCCATTTCTTAATTATTCCATGTACATACCTTCACTATTTTTCAAAAGACTCAATGTCTAAGTTGTTTTTCGTTTTTCAAACCCAGAAACAACGCAGTTGTACCGACACTTGCTGATATTCTTAGAGAAACAGGAAAAGAAAAAGTTATTCGGATAATACTAGCAACCCTAAGAGTAAGTATGGTAGAGCAAAGTGAAAAGATGGTAAACTGCCGAGAATAATTTTGAAAACGAGATACTGACGTTCCCTGCGGAGCCTTTCATACTCTGATGAAAAGGCTCTGGGCATTTTACTCTGGTGAAGAGCTCCGCTCTAAGCGTCAGCATTTTATCAAAACTATATCTTCTCAGCAGTTTACTGTTTACCACCTTCTTACTTTGATCTATCTAAAACACTGCCTACGCAGTAGTCTATTTTCTACACGTGCAGTAAGGGGCTGTTTACATGGCAGGCGGGACGAGACGTTTGCTGGGATCCCGCCATGCATGTATATATCTCTTATTTGTCCCGTTCCGTTTATATTTCCGTTTATAATTTTCCCTGCACGTTTTTCGTCCCGTCCCGGCAAAGCGGGATCCCGGTTCGCTCAGCCGGGATCCCGGCAAATGCAAGACAATTTTTCTCATGTAAACACTCCGTCCCGCTTTGCCGGGACGATATTATGCTGACTTGGCAAAAATTCTGACTGAAAATTCTGACAAAGTTTGCCTAGTCCGTCTACTCCGAACGTTTTCTCAAGAAATAATCCTCTGTAGAAGTTATAAAATATATTGGCAGAAAGATAATTCACCTTGCTACAACATACGTACAGTTTATCCGACCAAATAGCTTAGTTTCCCTAAAAAAAGCGAAATACCAAACATGTCCAAATCATAATAGCGGCCACTATTTTGAATATTTTTTCGTCTGATGTATTATAACCTGTCTTCTCCCAAGCTTCAAAATATACTGGAAGAAAGATAATTCATCTGGCTACAACAGACGTACAGTTTATCCGTCCCGCCTTCCATATAAACAGCCCCTTTAAGGTGAAGAACTGTCGAGATTTTTGGCAAGAGTCTGACGCTTCCAGCGGAGCCCTTCATAGGAATAAAACGGTTTACTTTATGATGAATGGCTCTGCTCAAAACGTCGGTACTTCGTTCTCTTAAAAAGTTCTACCGTTCATCATTTTGCTTTGTTATCATCTAAAACACATTGCCCACATAGCACTCTACTCTTCTACACTGTGAATATGGCATCTTTACATGCACTTGATTTTATTCTGTTATCGTTACAGAATCTACTGGAAAAACCAGAAGAGAAGAAAAAAGAAGCAGCCATAACAATGATTCAGACCAAACTTCTCCCGGTAAGCAATGAGGATGTCTCCCTGGTTTATAGTTTATCATTTCTCAGAAAAAACCCCAAAAAAACCTGTTTTGTAGAAGCACGCGTGACGAACCTGCCATGAAATCGCGTGGGATGAGAGAGATTAAGATTCACGTAAACGGGAAACGGCAGAGAAGATCACTTGACGATTTTTTTTCCCGCCAGCCGTTGCCAAGACGGCAATTTTCATGGAGACGGCAAACGGCAGATTTTACAGTCAAAATTTCTAATATTTCTCTCTTTCACGTCTTTTACGAAGGAAAAGAGAAACAATAGAAATGTTAATAATGATCACAAAATGTTTTTAAACCATATAGATTCCAAAACGAACTTGAAAAAGCAAACTTTTTATCGACAACTTCAAATACCTCTTTTTAGTCGCCATCTTGGATCTGCTCACGTCAATCTTAATCTCTCTAGTTTCAATCACGCGAACGTCAAACGGCTATCCCACTATTATCACCACCAATCCACGGTACCATCAAAGACGTTCCCTGGAGGCTTGAGATATTAATAGCACCCACGCTGCATTACGTAATATTTAATAAACGAGCAGCAGTGTTTTACCAGGTTTCATGCAACGAGCGCGCAGCCCAAGTGGTTTTTGACCTGATAAAACACGTGATGCGAGTTTATTGAACGGCTTAAAGAACGTTTCGTTATTGGTTCTTATGTTCATTAGTATTCTTCATATAGAACTGTATGCAGCCATTAGTATTTTTTCTGATGTCAATCAGTTTTATCAGGTATTAAAAACCAACCGACATGGTACTGATTTCCTGTGTTTTCCTCATGGGTTATTAATGAGTTAGGTTAAGCTTGGGGATGGGATTATTATTTAACTTCTAAAACCGAGTGCGAGGCGCGAGGCCTATATACTTTTACTTTTAAGGTTACAGGATACCCTAGGAAGCAATTTCAAGAAATTTGTTATCGCTCGCTCAATTTGTTTCCGATTTGTCTCAAATTTGCAACAAATGTAGTTAAGTATATGTGACGGACACTATCGTATTATACAGTAGATAAGAAATAAAATATTGTTGCAGATGTACTCATCAGTTTAAAATCACAATACCTTCGCGCCGCGGTTTAAGGCGGTCTTAGGTTTTACCAAAAAGCTCTCAATTTATCATATTTACATTTCTCAATGTTTGTTCTAAAAAGTGTGTTCGCATTTTTTTATTAATATAGTGGTTTAGCAGGTAGGATATTTTATTTCTCGACCTATGTTGTGGCACAAGCAATTGACAAATAAAAGCTTGTAACTCAGGTAATTTTTACATAAATAAAACGCGCGAACACACTTTTTTAGAACAAACATTGAGAAGTGTAAATATGATAAATTGAGAACTTTTTGGTAAAACCAAAGACCGCCTTAAACCGCGGCACGAAGATACTGTGATTTTAAACTGATGAGTGTATCTGCAACAATATTTTATTTCTTTACTGTATAATACGATAGTGTCCGTCACATACTTAACTACATTTGGTGCAAATTTGAGACAAATCGGGAAAAAAATTGAGCGAGCGGTAACAAATTTCTTGAAATGGCTTCCTAGGGTATCCTGTAACCTTAAAGGACCATTTTTAGGAGGTTTTTAAGTTGTACTTATATAGTTTAAAAGTTTAGAAAGTTTAAACGCTGTTTGTTGTCATATTTTATCAGGTATTAACAGTTCTTGTCCATAAGACATGGGTTGACGAAGATATCAAGGTAACTGGGTTTTTTTAAATTTTTTTTTACCAACCTAAACCTTAGAATTGTTAGTAGTGTAGATATTTTGTGACACATAATCATTGTTTGAATAAACCAGGACGATGTTGAATATGTTCATGAACAGTTAACGGATAGTGTACAGGATCTGAGGTAAGAGAATGTCGAAACCTGTTGACTTCAACACATTGTGACGAACTGGGACGTGGACAGGAATACGGACAGAACATAGACGGGAACCCAGACGACATGGACACGAATACAGACGCGCACAAGAGCACGAAGACGAACAGAAATACCAACACGAAAACATAAACACAAACGCAGACACACAAACACAAACACAAACACAAACACAAACACAAACACAAACACAAACACAAACACAAACACAAACGCAAACGCAAACGCAAACGCAAACGCAAACGCAAACGCAAACGCAAACGCAAACGCAAACGCAAACGCAAACGCAAACGCAAACGCAAACGCAAACGCAAACGCAAACGCAAACGCAAACGCAAACGCAAACGCAAACGCAAACGCAAACGCAAACGCAAACGCAAACGCAAACGCAAACGCAAACGCAAACGCAAACGCAAACGCAAACGCAAACGCAAACGCAAACGCAAACGCAAACGCAAACGCAAACGCAAACGCAAACGCAAACGCAAACGCAAACGCAAACGCAAACGCAAACGCAAACGCAAACTTAGCCTGCGTGCAGACACTCCTTCCCCACACCCGTTTCCCCGATTCCAGGAGGGGGAAGGAGTGTCTGCACGCAGGCTAGCGCACAGAAAACACACAGACACAGAGAACACGCAGAAACAGAGAACACACAGACACTGTCAACATACACTAACTATACCTCTAATTTTCTTCCGTCTTTTTCTCAGTACATTTGATGAATATGCAGCTGAGGTCCGGTCAGGCCGTCTGGAGTGGAGTCCCGTTCACAAATCAGAAAAGTTTTGGGTTAGTTAACAAAAGTTAAAAATAATTGTTAAAACATGCACCTGTTCTATGATATGCTGTATGATGTATTGAACTTCACTTCGTACATGCTATACAGTATGACATATCTGTCTTAATTTTAGCGGGAAAACTCACAGCGTTTAAATGAAAAGAACTACGAACTGCTAAAGTAAGTATTTTCGTAAACAATTTAAATATGCTTTCCACAATTTGTGTCCAATACTCAGAAAACTCGGAGCTCTTTCTCAAGCCATCCCTTGTACAGTTTTTATCTAAAAGAGGAAAATTTTGACATGGGGTATTTGTTCAGCTGATTACACCTAACAGTACACCACATTTCTATGAAATAATTTTATTAAAATGTAACTTTTATATACGAGTCAATTCTCATAAGACTATCTAATTTAACTGTTCGGTACAACTGCAGTTTAGACTTTAGCGGACACCAGTGTCAAACACTAAAACTGAAAGCTCACCCACCATAAACCCTGACCCTATAAGCACCTTAGGGGAGCACAGGTGCAGGCGAGTGCTGTTAGCGCGCTGCCTCTCACCAAAAGTTAAGCCCGGTTAGACGGGGTTAGTACTTGCATGGGTGACCGTCTGGAAACAACCCCGTTCTCAAGCTTGGAACTCATGTGAGTAGAGTTGTAGTTGATCTCTCCTGTGCTTCAAGAGTTTTTCGCCGGGTTCGCCAGTTTTCCTCCCTCTGTAAAATCAACATTATGGTAGTCATGTTCAATGTTGATGAACGAAGCAATCTCGAAGGTACATACTATTCAAGTTTTAAATAAGAAGGCCATTGGTTATAATGCAAAGCTTTAAATATAAGTTTAGAAAGGTTAAAATCTCGTTAAAATCTCTATACGTTCTACAATGGGAAGCCAATCCAATGTTAAAACTTCCGATTTGTCAACGAAACGTCTTAACACGAATCCAGCGGCAGCCATGCAGTTGAACACGTTGTAGCCGCTTCACCAAGTAATCAGGAATAGGATAAGATACTGCATCATTGTAATCAATCTTAGATAAAACAAGGGTTTCTGCAAGCTGCTTTCTTACACGAAAAGGTGCTAAGTTTTTGAGTTTCAGAAGTACTGACAAAGAGCTATAACAATTGGATATCTTTGAGTTAATCTCGTCAATCCCCACTTTTTTTTTTTTTGGGGGGGGAGGCAGAATATGTTTGCCCCCCCCCCCCCCCCCCCCCCCCCCCCATTTTCTAACAAGGCCAGTAATAAAGTTATGATTAACAAAATCACTAACCCTAGCTAACCCACGACTTTGAATAAAGATGTATAATAAAGAAATTTGAATGCAGATATTCAATGTCCGGAAAAGTGTGACGTTTTTGGACCTTTAGAATTCTGTAAATCCTAACTTGTTCTAAAATGCAGGAAATAGCATTTCAGAGACTCTAGATTTCAAAATTTCCCGGGGGAGCATGCCTCCGGACCTCCCTAAAAATTTTGCCAATCCCCCACACACACACACTTTTAGTGTCGCTCCGACGCCCCTGTACAGTTCCATAATCAATAGTATTGAAAACTTTAGTCCGCAAATACAGCCATAGTGACCTCTCCGCGTTTCATTGCTCGTAGTATGTCGTCCCTCCTTTGCGATAAGCACTAACTGCCCTATTTGACCACCAGTTGCAAAGGCAATGAAGTTATTAAATCAAATCTTCTTGGGCGGTCAGCAGACGAGTGGTTTCCGCTAAACTGCATGCAGTCTAACCAACGGTTTTCCTTGACTTGTTTTAGCTCATATTTTATGGTTATTCTTGGGCTTGCTTGTTCAACGCAACGTGCACTCTCTGACCTTTTTTCTTGCTTGTTTTTTTTCTCAGAATGTTAACCAGACTCCTGGATAATTCTAATGATCCTCTTATCCTGTCAGTCTCAGCCCACGATATTGGCGAATACGTACGTCATTATCCTCGTGGAAAGAGGTAAAAAGTGCTGCCAGTTTTCAGACTCGTTCTATGGTATAGATGCGTGTTGAAGGGTCGATGAAGTGAAAAACTCGAAAAAGATAAAAGAGCATGGCAGGAACATTCGCTGAAAATTTCAAGAGAATCTGGTGTATAGTTCGTTTTTGAAGAAATTTGCGCTTCTCGATAACAATGTCTTCTGACGTACGCAGATAGAACATTGATACTAAAATTTATTGTTCATGTGCATAGTTGTCAACAGAGGCCGCGGAACCGGGGGGCACTGGGGGCAGATGCCCCCCCCCCCCCCCACACACACACACACACTTTTTCAAAACTGGAAAATGTGCCCTTTTTCTGAAATGAAAATGCCCTTTTTGTAAATGTGGCGGTTAAGGTTTACTGCGGAATATTGCCTATACTGGGAAGAATTAATGTTCCCTTTTCGTAGAAGTATGACATTGCTTTTTGCTGTAGAAAAGAGTGACTGTGCCGTTGCCCGACAACGTTTTAAATTGTACAATTATTTTGAAGATAACCAAGGCGCCCCTTTTTGGCGGTGCCTCCCCACCCCCACCACCACCACTTTTCAGGTGCTTCCGCGGCCTCTGGTTGTCAATTTGTGTACGTCAAAAGACATTGTCGTTGAGAGCACAAACTTCTCCGGAAATGAAATAGCCATGGCAAACTTTGAGAGTTCATAGCTCAAAGACTATACCCCGGATTCTTTTGAAATTTTTGGTGAATGCTCCTGCACACCAGCAATAGAGTAGTGAGGACGATAAGCCTACAGACAGATCATTCCTCTAACTGTTTTTTATTTTAATATGCATCTGATTCATATATCGGTCCAACTGGTTACAGTTTGTCAACCTAGTCTTAATATAGAAGTCAAGCAATAAAACTGAGTAGTATCTTTCTGTTCTACAGTATTTTAGAAACATTGGGCTGTAAAGAGCTCGTCATGAAACGAATGGCACATCACGATCCGAATGTCCGCTACGAGGCTTTGTTAGCAGTACAGAAATTGATGGTACATAATTGGTAAGAAAAGAAGTATTAAATGGCTTGTAGCGAGCAGAGAAGTTTTCACTTATTTCATCTAGTATTTTGAATGACTAATAATAAGAAAATTAAAGTTTTTTCGTATGTTTTTGCTGTACAAGCTGTCGTAAGTTAAACTCAGAGAAAAACTCTTCGAGTCCCGTCTGGAGCTCAGAGTTTTTCTCTGAGTTTAGCTTACGACAGCTTGCATGTACAGAAAAAACAAACGAAAAAACTTTACCAACTTCAAGCTGAGAACACTAATAACATAATAAGAAAATTATTGAATTTGGCATTCGTATTTTGAGAATTACGTAGACATCGGTGAGTGTTATCGGCCTCAGCCTTTGTCAGATATTGTTCTGTGGCATTGGTCTGCATAATGGTCTGCATTGGTCAGCATTGGTCTGCATAATTCTTTACCTCATACCCAGCCAAATCCAATCATTGCTTATTGTCATTGTTGCTGTGGTGGTTGCTGCTGCTGTTGTTGTGATTGTGGTGTTTTTTGCTGCTGCTGCTGCTGCTGTTTTGGTTTTTGCTGCTGCTGTTGTGGTTGTGGTTGTGGTTGTGGTGGTTGCTGCTGTTGTTTCTGCTGTAGTTGTCGCTGTTGTTGTTATCGTTGTTACTGTTTGTTTTTAACTTTGTACCTATGTTGAGCTAAAGCCATTGTTATATCTTCACGTTAAAGGGAATATCTTGGAAGACAACTTAATCCCACCAGTTAACAAACACAAGACTTGTTCTCTCTGAATCACGAAGTATGAATATGGCTAATTTGACCAGACGAGATATTTCTCAAATGCAAGTACATTATTCTGCTGTGTAATCAAATAATTTCTGTGTTAAATTATTGAAATATTTGTAAAGAAACTAAACTGATCTCAATCCTTAATGTGAACGCGAGCATAAAATGTGTACGTCAATGCTAAATAAAATGTAAATTCTTATCTACCTGCAAGTTTCGTGTGTAAGTTTTATTTCCACTTTCACCTTGTGAATCTAAGAATCTTGGCATGTCCCTCGATTATATAAAGGGATTTGCTTCTGAGTTGACAGGCAGACGGACAATCAGACAGACAGACGATCAGACAGACAGACAATCAGATGGTCAGACAATCAGATGGTCAGACAATCAGATGGTCAGACAATCAGACACACAGACAGACAGATGGACGGACGGACGGACGGACAATCAAACAGACAAACAATCGGACGGACAACAATTGGACGGACGGACAGACGGAAAGTACATTTACACACTATTTACTTGTCACACAGCGAAGCTTTTTCTTTTCCCTTTTTAATATCATATCTAATTCTTCTAAAACTTAGCTATAGCTTTCTTATCGCCTTTGTAATTCTAATTGTAATTCTAAATTGCACATCTTTTTAGCCCAAGGTGAACTGTAAAACAAACAGGCTATCTAAAAAAGTAAAATTGTGTTATTTAAAATCCTCCAATCCAGAGTATGTCTTTTAAAGTATCCTAACTAAACCTAAGTCCTATTAATATCTTTCCAAATAGCTAAGCTATTCAATTCCAGTACAAAAAATTACAGATTACATTACAGTCTATCTAATCCTTAGATATTCCTAGTATAGTGTATAATCCTCGTGGAAGTTACTCCATGTATGCCTAAACCCAAGTACTTCATATGAAATAAAAGTAGTGTGCTGCGTAGGCAGTGTTGAAACAACAATCGAAATATGGTATAGTAGGTTAATACTGCCGAAACAGAGAACGTAAGTGGTCTAACGTTTCGAGCGAAGGCCCTTCGTCAGAGAGAAACGTAAAGAGTAAAAAAAGCGTTTCTCTCTGACGAAGGGCCTTCGCTCGAAACGTTAGACCACTCACGTTCTCTGTTTCGGCAGTATTAACCTACTATACCATATTTCGATTGTTACTTCATATGAAAGCCTAGCTGTCGACCCATCACAAAATCCTAATCCAAGACAAAATGATAGGCATGCATGAAGTAGGACTCATCCGTCTTTGGTGAATCGACTGATTGGAACATTCAATTATTGTACTACAGTTTAGACTCTTGGAAACTTGTGTCGGGAAGCGTCGATCTCCTTGGCATTACAGACTCGGATTGTGAGTCGGTGCGATCACGTGTGAACTCGCTCTCGCTGTTCTCTATTTGAGGTGTGTGAGACCGCGCTCTTTGTTTCATCGTGTAGCGGTAGATATCAGCCCGCACAACCTGCATATCGTTCAACTCGGGCCGGAAGAGGATGACCCAGATTTTTGGCCCGAACATACACACCAAGAGATCAAGAGCCGTTGCTAAAATGGCGACGCAGATAAATGTAGAGATATTACCCACAAGCCTTCCTGAGAATGCGATAAGAATAGTTAGCCAGATGACGGAGAAGGTGAACATAGCAAAGGAAATGAGACGCGCTTCGCTGAAATTAGCTGGCAACGAGCGAGCTCTGAACGCCATGATTGCGCAAATGACGGCCAACAGACCGTTATACAGCAGCACCGCAATATGCAGATCCTTGGCTGAAGGCCCGCAATCTATCGGTACTGCGGTATCTTGTATCACAGTTCGAATCTCCAGCGGCCTCTGGTCGAGAAAGACCGCTATAATGATGATCTCGATGGCAAGGAAAGTAACGACGGTGAAAAATTGTGTCTTGACTGTGACCAGCGGTTTGTCACGTAAATTCGCGACGACGTTGTTGAATATTTGGATCAGACGGAAGGTCTTTGTAAGCACAAGCGAGGTGGCTAAGGCCATGAGACAGCCGAAAGCAATAGGTTGTGCGTGGCACTGGGCCGAGTTGGGCCGTCCAATGTATAGCAAGGGTAGTGCGAACATGAAGCCAATAGTGATAAGAAGGAGCAGTGAGGGATATCGGGACGCAGCCTTGACGATTGGGGATTTTCTGTGCTTGAAGTACACGCCGAACATGAAGCTCGTTGCCAGGATCCCAAACAGCGATAGCGACACGAGGATTGCTGACGTCACGGAGTCCCACCTGATGAACTCTTCTGGGATGCGCAAACACTCGGTACGGTTCTGATCTGATATATAGCCTGTAGGACACGAATCACATTTCGCGTTGCCTGGCTGGACTTTATACTGTCCCGCGGGACACAACACGCACTTCCAGCAACACGTCACATCGCCTCTGACGTAGTATTTTCCAGGAGGGCAAGGAAAGGAACAGTTTGAAACGGGGGGGTTATTCTTTCGACCGTTCCATTCTATGTCCTTGTCAAAGCTCAACTCGCCGTTTATCCATTTTCCAACGTGAACAAACGTATTGCCATTTTTACCCTGTTGCAGGTTGCTGATCTGATACTTGCCTGAAATATTAAGGAAAGAAACATTTCATTGCAGTTCATAACATTGCCGTTGTAGACTGAAACTCGATCGCAGTATTTTTCTTCAATGTATTTTATAAATATATAAAGGATATATACTGGGTTATAGGCTAGGTTCCAATTGCCCATTTCCCAAAAGAGTTGAAGACTGGTAAAGAGTATTAAGCGCTGGTGTTCTTGGGATCGTTTGGCGGGACATTTTCATTGTGCTTACTCTACCAAGCATGAAATCTGTACCTCCAAACCATCCCAAGTACCCTAGCGTTCCTAACCCGTCACCGGTCTTCAACTCTTTTGGGAAATGGCCAATAAAAAAAGCCCAATTTTGCGCTAACCTCAACCCGGGCCATTGACTTGTTCCTGCCATTTTCTTTTTAGCCGTTATTTTGTTTAATTGGCCGTCATTTTGTTTTTGACTGCGATTTTAATTTTGGCTGCTATTTTGTTTGTTTAGTCGGCGCCATATTGTATTTAGCCGCCATTTTGTTTTTGACCGCCATTTGGTTTTTGTTTACCATTTTGTTATTGTTTCCATTTTGTTTTTAATACACTTTACGGTAAAAGGTTACTTAAATACATGTTAAAAACTATAATAATCGACGACGTTTCGACGTTAACTGAACGTCATTATCATACTGAATACAAACAGGTTAATATAAAACGAAAAACACAACACAACACAACACAACACAACACAACACAACACAACACAACACAACACAACACAACACAACACAACACAACACAACACAACACAACACAACACAACACAACACAACACAACACAACACAACACAACCCAACCCAACCCAACCCAACCCAACCCAACCCAACCCAACCCAACCCAACCCAACACAACACAACACAACACAACACAACACAACACAACCCAACACAACACAACACAACACAACACAACACAACACAACACAACACAGCACAGCACAGCACAACACAACACAATGCCCAGTACCTTCTGGATTTCCTTCCTTATCATAAACCACTGCGTTGCTAGCAGCCCCAGTAAAGTTCAGAGCCAGCATAAACTCGCGGAGCTTCTCCAAGTTAATTTGCTTCGGACATTCACGGTCTCCACTTCTCTGGCACTGTAAATACTTCTTTAAAGCTTTGGCAACGGTGAATACAGAGTCGATAACGTACGAGGCTTTGTTTTTGTGCAGAGTTCCGGCATTTTGTAATCCGGTTGCTTTGAACCACTCCATAAGCCAAGGGTTATGACTGGACGTAGTAGGAGTGAGTCTTTTCAGGTGTTCGGTAAACAGTTGCAGTTTGGGCGCAAACGTGACCACGCCCAAAGTACCACCGACCACAGACGCGTTAATTGGATAAATCTTATCACTAAAGCCCCAGTCTTCC
Source organism: Corallium rubrum (assembly GCA_964035015.1). NCBI lineage: Eukaryota > Metazoa > Cnidaria > Anthozoa > Scleralcyonacea > Coralliidae > Corallium > Corallium rubrum. Next base: position 4,069,066 of record OZ036010.1, read on the forward strand.
GTTGCGATAAACGTCTTTCCCGTCATGCCTTGTTTTGCGGCTTCTTCCAGTACTTGGATGGCGCTCGGTCTGTCGCAGAACAACACAACTACATTAGTCAGTTTGTCTTCAATGAGCTCTTCCACAATTTTCTTGATTTGTTTTTGGCTTTGGTCCGTTTTCCGGTCAAACAGCATCTGCTTTGATATACAAATGTCATGTTTATCTGCCTCTTCGTGAAAGCCCGTAACGCCCCGCCGACCGTAAGCTTCGTCGGTTGCCACCGTAGCTACGTAGTTCCATTTGTATGTCTTGACTATATCAGCCATGGCTTTCGCTAGGTAGTTATCGGGTGGAATAGTCCTCAGGAATGTCCTGTAGGCTTTCTTATCACTAAGTGACACACTCGTTGACGAGTAACTAATCTGAGGTAACAACGCAATGCTGAACACGTGATTGATACGTTGCGAGATCTCCGAGCGTGCGCCGCCGATTACAGTCACGACATACGGGTCAGTGGTGTTCACGCGACATGCGCACTCGCGTGTGCTTTGGTTGTGATTCGTGACTGGTTGTCGTCGTGTCATCATAAAATCCATCGCGGCATCGAGTGCAACGTCTACGTTATTCAAGGAGTCCCGTACATCGTAACCTAAGGTGAAATTATACTCTGGGTCTTTGTTGACTTGAAGTACTGCAAAACGTATCGCTTCGGCCCACATTGCTCCGCTATCGTTAATCCTATAACACAGTTTGGTGCCATCCCTCGAACGGATAAATATATGCATCAGTTCAGCATTCTCGCATTTTGTTTTGTCGTCTACTAAGATATGAACTGGTACCAGTCCCCCGACGCGAAAGTCACCGAACGCACTGACCATGCGCTGTGGAGTTAACTCGACTGCGTTGATCGGAAGAGCAAAGGCCTGGAAAAGAATGACGCAATGGAGCACGTAAGACCATTTCATGTTCATCGTTGCCATGTGGAACAATCTGGAAAAAAATTGTGAAAGGCCAAATATTACTTATATTATTTTTCCCGTGCCTCGGTTTCCTTTGTTCTTTTAGGGGAATATATTCAATAGCCCCTGGCAAAACAATAGATTAATATTCCCCACTTCCCCTCTAAGGCTCTAATATCCCTCTCCACCATTCCTCGCTATAATATTCTCCTCTAATCTTCCCGTCTAATATCCCCCGCACCACTCCTTATCTTATGAAATCCTGTCAACCTCGCCATGTGACAAATAAGTACGTTTCGCCCTCGGTGAATAAATCACATATCCCCTTGTGGCCTCAGAATAACCTATACATATACCCAAATCTTTACTGCCATTATCACCATTATATATATATATTACAGAACTCGTTGACATAGCCCTAAGCAACATGCAGTCTCTGTAGCTCTGCAGTAGTAGTACAGAGCACCGCATGCCCTAATAGGGACTTTAAGATCCACAACATCAACCTCAACGACGGCGTCCTTTCAACAAAAGAATTCTTCAAGCAAAACGAAGAAAATTAATAATTTTTAGTCCCTAGAGTAATCTCAACACAGTCCTCGTTCTTTATACAACGCCACTTAGAGCATTTTCAGTCTTCGGGGCGACATCAACGACCAAAAGATGTGAACTGTTGCTTAAGATTGACTTCAATACGGACACTACAATAATTTTAGCAATACTGGAGCGTTTTGGAAGATATTGAAGAGGAAATGAAATGAAAATTAAGTTTGTTTCATCTTCACGATGTTTTGAAAGTTATAAAGAATGACTTTTACAGTTTTTACATATTTTACTTCGTTCACAAGTTATTTAGAATTGTTTGATATGTAAATGAGATAAGCTATGACGTATAGTTATGTGCAGATTATTGGAGCTCAACACACTAAACATCATAAGACCGAATTTTGTTGGATAACGTCGAAGATATACATGATTTTCTATATAACTCACATTTATCTGTACATTACTTTACGTCATAGTTCATCTCATTTACATATCAAACAAATCTAACTAACTTGAGAACGAAGTGAAATACGGAAAAAACTGTTAAAGTCATTCTTTATTATTTTTTGGAGATCTGGAAGATAAAGCAAACTTAATTTTCATTTCATTTCCTCTTTAAACTGGCTCCAAATATCAAATATAATAGTCAGTTAAACGCGACTTCTTTAAATTGTAAACTGACGTATCTTGCTTTTTAACCGCCGTCGTCATTCTAGCATTTTAAAATCCCTAGTGTCGCAGCGCCGCGGTTTAATTTCGATTCTAGCCAGAACTTCCTACTGATTCTGTTTTTTTCCTAAAATGTATATATTCTTACACTGGAGATTTTCCTTGAACCAGAAATCACGAAAACATGTTATTTATCCCCAATATTTCATGTTTAGTTCCCATATCTCAAGGACCACATCTGTAAACTACGTCACGGGGTCTGCCAAGTTCATTATTGTAAAAGGTCATAAAGGTTCCGCATGCGATTTTAATCTTTACGTTGCTGTGCGCTGTCTATCCAGAGATAGTGCTAATGTAATTCTAAAATTGCTTGTCAGTTCGTTTTGACCTTAATCTCGCCGATAAAGCTTAATGGGTACCTGACTACCATACAGGGGTCTTCCTAGCTTGACGAGTAAAATCGTCTGGCGTTAGCCAAAGTAAAATACTCGCGTCTACATGCATGTTTAGGAGTCAAAGAGTTAAGCATTCATATATTATAACGGTATCCCAATTATAACGGTAATTTATTTTACAATAAATGAATATATATTAAATATCCGGCATTTATTAGGACCGTTATATACGCACTAAAAGTACTGTCACGACTTAAACAATACTCGTCCTATTAGGACAGGAACTACCCGCGTATATATAAAATATACCGGTTTTTTTGTTTCTAAGTCTATGCACGTTTTATACCGAGATTTTTAATAACAACATAATGACGTTTTGAAGTCCTTTCACTTTTCACTCTGATCTGATAAAGGGCTTTGCTCCAAACGTCAGTATTTCGTTATTAAAACCATAACCCTAACTATTCTCGGCACTTTGCCACCTTTTCACTTTGTTCTATTCAAAACACTTTCTACGCCTCATTTTTTTGTAATTTTTTTTAATACGTTTAGACCTTTCGTTTACACGTAAACAATGAAAACGGTACGTTGTGACTTTTTTTGCTTGACTTCCGAAAGTAACAACCCCCCCCCGAAAGTAGCGACCCCCGAAAGTAGCGATCCTCCGAAAGTAGCGACTCCCGAAAGTATAGCGATCCTTAAAGCTGCTAATTCCGAAGGTATAATGAGGTTCGTTACTTTTAGAACTTTGCAGTAAATAAAATCGCCTTGTTTGTTTAAAACACGACGCTGTCTGTATTCCGGTCAGGGAAATACGGTTTTATCTCAAAACGCCTCACATGCACTATAACTCAATCTCGTTAATATTCAATGCGCATTAATTGTCCTGAGTATATATTATTTAAATTAATTAAAAACGTTTTTGTGTCGAAGTGAGTCTAGTAGTATAGTTTATGTCGATAGCCATTGGTGTAGCTCTATGGTTTTATATATAGCCGCATACAAATGATACAATACAGTCTCCTTCGCAGCGAGAGTAGGACCGACACTAAGAACGGCTGCGAAGGAGACTTCAGTATTAGATACGTATAATATGTTAATTGCAAATACGTCAAATAAACAATTATTAATAATACAGTAAAAACCCGCTAACAAGAACCTACATTTTACCAAATCAGCCTGGGATAGGTTCTTATATTTAACAATTATTCACCGAAGTGGAGGTGAATAGTGTTGGATATTCACCGAGCCGCTTCGGCAAGGTGAATATCCTGCACTATTCACGGACACTGAGGTGAATAATTGTTTTAGCATATACCTCATAAATGAAATAATAAGTTTAACATTCTTATATTTTTCGGTATTTTCATACAAAGGTACTGTCACAGCCTCGATTATCTTGGCGTACTCGATATTTGTCGACAAAATAGTTTTTACAACTTTTGAATATATTAATGGCTAGAAAATTGTAAAGAAACACACCTGTGGACACTCTTCTACTTAGTTTTGTTGTCTTTTCTCATTATTCTACTACATCAGCCTTGTATATCAACAAAATCTCCTTGCTTCGGTAAACAAAGCAAAACTGGCCGCCATTTTGTTTTGCCCGCAGGTGAATAGATTGCGTGAAAAGCACTATTCACCTGCGAGGTATATGCTAAATTGTTATAAGTGCTTCACTTCTCTCTAATATTTATAATGTACTGAATAAGTTTTATTTTCGCTCTCGCGATTATATATTGCTAATAAACTTTGGGTGCGGTTCTTAAGTTATTTATAACATCATCAAAGAGGTTTTCTAAAGAATGCAATAGGAAAAGAACTTGTGACGTGGTTCTAACCTGTATATAAACCGCGGGTACATCAAAGAAAACCGACTTGATCATATTATAATACTCATTATCTGCTAAGTTTCCAACAGTTCTATTAGAACCGTATCCAGTATAGTCATTAATCATGGTTAATTTATGTATATACCTGCTTTTGTGCAAGTTATATATTTAAGTTTGTCACCATGACAAAATTTCTATCTTCTTAAAAAAAATGGATAAAACATTAATAAGTGTTATTATATGGCACGGATTACTTCCGGTAAAATTACGCGCTGTGATTGGTTGCCGACGGGGCGAGATTTCTCTGTAATGTCCACGGGCATTATGAAAATTGTTAATGCCCTACGATTGGAAACAAACAAAAAATCCTAATAAAAAACTTTTATTGCCGAAAAACGACGATTAACATAAAAGTAAATTCTAGTATCCAGACGAGAAAGAAACAGCAGAAAATAAGGCTAGTTCGGTGTTTTGACGAAGTTAAAGGAAGCGAAGACCAAGAAATACAAGATTGATTTTTAAATAAAAAGTGCCATATAATAAACTACTTAATAACCTCGACCGTTCGGTCTTTACGGTAAAATATTAAATCTCGGTCTTGAGCGTATTCAGAAACTCGCTATCGCTCGGTCAATACAGCAAGACCTCGGTTTAATATTTTACCGTAAAGACTTCACTCTCGGTTATTAAGTAGTTATAACCAGAGCGAAACACGTAGGAAGAGAAATAATTACTATATGCTGAGTAAACACTGAGTGCAACAGAAAGAGAAACAAAGGGAGTTTTATAGACATTGTGATTAAATAATCGAACGTCGTTAAAGAGTCTGAAGATTACAGTGACCACGAAGCACAATAATCTGTCACAACTTAGTACTAAACCGTAGCTAAACTATATGTAATAAAATATAATATACATTAAATTTCAACAGCTTTCTAGTCGCAACATCCGTTATATAACTACAACCGAAAAATTGAACTTGATTCATCAAAATAACATTACTCATTATGGTACGAGGAACCAGTATATGTAGCGTACAAGTTAACCAATTGTTTCATATATTTGAATCGTGCACTTGATATATATGTACAACATTATCTCCGTATTTATATAGTCTATATACCTCTTAAATTCGTCTCTGTTCCTTCAGTCAATCAAATACCATTATATTATCAAAGACTTCTTTACAGTTTGTGCCTTTCGGTGAGTTGCAATCAACTTCTCGATGTTTAGTAGAGTTTCTTATCTGAAAACTATAACGCCCAAGCCAGTGTTAGGCTTTTCTTATCTGAAAGCTACACGGCCAAGCCAGCGTTAGGCTTTAAGAGCTGCGAGATAATAATCAAATATTGACATACCTTGCTCATCTTTAGTCAACAACGGTCTTATCAAAACCAGAAAATGTTCCTTTTTGTGATGTCTTAGTGCGGGTGGCATATATTTATATACGCCTCTGTTATTTGCGCATGTATGTTGGCAAAGGCCCACATCTGGCAAAGCTGCGATTTTAAATGCAATTACTATACGAAATTGAAAAAATAATAATATTGGACTAAAATAAACAACTAAATAAAACCGCATTATGCTTCAAAAAGAAAATACAAACGAAGTCCTTTCGATGACTGATTTGATTTTAATAAGAGATAAAATTTTGTTTCAAAAACAGTTGTTTGCGCCTGAAGTTTTGGATTGCGTTAATTCTCTTCGTGGAAAGAAAAAAAAATCGCGAAAACGCCTATCAATCAGTTTACATTAAAAAAAATAAAATTGAAAACTCATTACGAGTCGACTATATCAACGAGTCGCTTTCTTAAGGACGCGGTAATTATTTTTCCACACTTAGATTGTTAAATTACTTTTTGCTCGCGTGCTGTTTTGTTAAATAGCGGTTTTCGTCTGTGCATGATAGACAGATAGAACGCCAAATTGACTCGGCTGTTATTTAGTGAGTCTTCTCTCTCGCACAACAATTTACAACAAAGTTCGGTGATTTGTGGACACTTCATGGTCTTAATAATTTGTTCCGGTAACAGTGGGCAATAGCTTAAGACAACATTGACTGGAAGAAGAAAAACATTTAACTGATGGAAACAGAGATTGGCATTTGGCGGCTGTATTTTTTATCCGACAATGAATATTGCAACTGAATAGTTTAATGAAAAATTTGATGAAGCTTGGCGTTTAAGTGACCTTAACCTTTAGCCGAATTCAAGAGCCGTTTAAACCAAAAAGGAGACATGGCTTATGTATAAGTGTTGCGTCTTATTAAATAAAACCTCAGAGGCTCAGACTGTTCCTATATATTACCTGCAATTAATCATGCAGCTGTTTATCATTCAGCGTATCAACGTCATATCTAGTGTACGGTCATCACGGGGAGTCGTCAGTGGCGTAGCCAGGGTCTTGAGTTCGGGGGGAGGCAAGAACTCCACTCTCCTGGGGGGCTCCGGGGGCATGCCCCTCCGGATTTCTAGGGTCTCTGAAACACTATTTCCTACATTTTGAGGGAAGTATTTAAGAGTAATCCAAAAGCCATAAATTACATAATTTTGTTGGAATCAAACCAGAACATAGAATGATACACGTCAGAATATCTTTAGCTAGATTTATTTATAAACAAGTTGTAAATGTAAAAACAAGTTGGAGGCATTTTGTATAGACCTTAGTATCGTGTAATTTATAGCATATGCATGCCTGCTAAATATATAACACATTACTAGTGTACTCACTTGGCCTTAAAACAATGTAAACCCCCCCACTCCCTACAAGTTTCTCCACGATTTAAGCTTTTCACGACTACGCCACTGGGGGTCGTTGCAGTCCGTATACTGTTAGTAAATCTAGAATGCTGCGTAGGCAGTATTTTCGGCAGAGCAAAGTGCATGAAAAGATGGTAAACTGCCACGATTTTTAGTGTTTCAGGCGGAGCTCTTCATCAGAGTAAAATGTGGTCTGTTTTCATGAGGGGGGGGGGGGGGGGGGGGGGGGGGGGCAAGGGGGGGTCTTGTTACAGGTTCACAGATACTTTTTCGGCATTTCACGAATCACAAAAAGTAAAATAGCATCTTCACGACTTTCTCAACAGTTCAAAGCTTATAAATAGCCAATCACGGGTTCACGAAAATACCCTTGCCTCCCTCTTTCATCGAATGTCCGTTTTTGAACTAAAGCGAGTTATTTTTAAATATATCTTAAGAAATCTTTAATTAATTGGACCATGTTACGTTATTTTATTTACTAGCAATTCTTGCACAAACAAAATTGTCCTAAAATTGACACAAAACTTCCCAATAACGATTTAAAAAATATAAAAACACACAAAAGACATTGCTAGAAACATGTACAGAAGTACGAATGGATCAAAGTCATCTAAATAGACCTTTTCGCCAATAGTGGCGCCATCTTGAATTCGCAATGCATTGTGGTCTATCCAGATAAGCTCAATTGAAAGGGCGATTGCGTAGTATTGGGACATAATGCGGTAATTTTTTCTTTATAAATACTTTCGTGGCAACAATATCTAAATATAATAATTGTCATATTGGTAAAAGCAACAATTCTCGGACGTGTAAGGATAGATTCATGACAAATGTATCCTTATTGATCTAAAACGTACGAGAATTATTGCTTTTACCAATATGACAACGATCATATCTAGACATTGTTGCCATGAAAGTGTTTATTAGAAAAAAATACCGCATTGTGTCTCAACACTAAGTAATCACCCTTTTAATTGAGCTTATTACCCTGGATAGACCACAATGCATTGCGAATTCAAGATGGCGCCGCTATTGGTAAAAAGGTCTATTGAGCGAGATTTAAATGGATTGTAAAATTGAAATATTGATTTCTGTTGAAATCAAGTTTAAGTAATTAATTTTTGTGTGAAAAGTTGGTCTTGAATGTTCAAAAGTCATTCATAGTTGTCACGTGACTCGTATTTCATAATGAAATGAAGGTACAGCTTTACTGAGTAAGGTGGGTCTACCTAAACTTTCAAAATAATGGTTGACCGGGTTCATATGCATGCTAATCCATGGGTGTTCATACCAACCCAGCATATTATACATCGATTAAACAAAGATTACAAATAAAAGAATTTTAGATGCTTTAATTTACTTATTGACCCTGAAATAAGGTGAAGAGTGTGAGCCCGTGATCAGAAAAAAAAAGCATTTAGTCAAGAAAAAATATCTCCTGACCATTTTGGTAAATTATTTGTGTTTAATGATTTTATTGAACTACATAAGCAGGTGAGTGTTTACATAAACATAGAATTTGGTATTTTGGTATATGTTGTAATGACACGAAAATATGATGAAAAAACTACAACAATATTTTTTGATCCTAAATTTTCTCAATTTTCAAAATAGCACTGTGGACAACCAGGAGGAAATAATAAAAATTCAATCGCTGAAAACAATCTCCTGCTTTTGTAGTTCATGAAAATCATTAAACACAAATAATTTACCAAAATGGTCATGAGATATTTTTTCTTGACTAAATGCTTTTTTTTCTGATCACGGGCTCACGCTCTTCACCTTATTTCAGGGTCAATTTTAAATTAAAGCATCTAATTAAAATTAGTTTATTTGTAATCTTTGTTTAATAAGCTTGCTTTCGATGTAAAATATGCTGGGTTGGTATGAACACCTATGGATTAGCATGCATATGAACCCGGTCAACAACTATTTTCAAAGTTTAGGTTTAATTTTAAAGTTTGTAGCTCAGAACTTGAGTATACCCACTATTCCCTCGCGTACCAAACACTAGAGCAAACATTATTGTAATCATTGAAATTGTCGTCAAATAATTTTTACATTCACAATATTATAACTTTTAGATAGTTGGTGTTTTATTCTAGGCTCCACCAAAGATGGATATTAAATTTAATTGTTATATAGCTAGAGTTTCGCTGGATACAACGATGACTGTCATTGGTTGGTTTGTGGTCACATGACCTTAGCTAAATTTCAATGTCTACCGAGCGGGCAATAATTGAGAACTTATTGCCTGCTCGGTCAATAAGTTTTCAATTGTTGACCGCTAGAACTTTGAACTCTTCGCGGTTTCCTATAAACAAAAGCTTGTTTGGTAAGAAAAAAAGAATATTATAGGTCTTCAAAGCATGTGTGAAGATTAACTGGAGAAAAGTATTGCTGTTCTTTTGTTCTGAGACTCACATTTGTTTGTTTGATGTGAAATTACAGAGCCAGGCGAAATGTTTTGGTAAGTCTTTCAGTTTGTCTTTTCGTTTGTGTACTTTTACTTTCCCTTGATAAAGTCGAAATTATTCAGCGAAACTCTAGCTATATAACAAAACACTTAATGTCTGATCCCTCGGGAAACAATTAGTTTTGTTTTCCCTCGAGTCTCGATGTTTCCCTCGACTTCGTCTCGGGAAATATCAAGACTCTCGGGAAAACAAAACTAACTGTTTCCCTCGGGAGAAGACTTTAAGTGTATATTATTATTAAGACAGTTAAATACTATACAGTCAAGCATTAAAAATAATTGGCTAAACTGGTCAACCAACATTGCACCTTCGTGTTAATCCAGCGAATATTTGACATTTAAATTCCCTTATAGTTCAGCCACCAAATGCGCTCTATCCTCCCATATTTCAAAGTTTCGGTATATGTTGACTGCTCTATGCGCAACATAGAATAAATGACGTTGGAATCACGTGTTCTTAAAGCTCAAAACCAGTCTTTCCTACTTTTTCGCGCTTTCACAGAAAAACGCTATTACCATCCAGCGGTATTCCCAAAAAATCATTATTTGCATACATTTTTTTTTCGTTTTGACTTTTGACAATTTGAAAAGGTTTGCACGTTTCAAAATTCATCCTTTTTATACTGAAAACGACCAAGGAGTGGAAAAGACATACTTTACAAGACGGACGTAAACTATGACATAAAGAGGCCACAATTATGAACAGTTTTTTTCCCGATAGAATGGATCAATGTTTTAGGAGTTTTGGCCGGAAAAGAATAGTGACTCCGATTTTATATCATTTTAATAATATAGGTAAGTATTTTAAATGTTGCTTATATTATTAGATAACTTTATATAGACACTTTAATTTCGAGACTATAAGTATCACAAACCGCTAGAAACATCGGGAATAATTATAGTGGATATTTTTTTACTACAAAAAACTTAAAACGGTGACTTTTTTTCGTGCTAATATGAAAACATGGTCAAAAACCCCCCGTCTATTACATCGATCTCAGACCCGATTCAGGCTAGCTTTGTTCACACTCGTTTGGATAAATCTCACACTCGTTTATATCACATTCGTTTAGATCAATCAACTCGTTTAGATATATCCCAGTTAGTTACCCAATGACAATAGTGCATATTCAGATGGCTTTTGACCAAGTTCGATCTGCAATCGTTTAGATCGATCGCAGATCGCATAAATGTAATCGTTCACATGCATTCAAATCGCTTTTGACTTTATAGATAGATCAAAAATCCAATCTAACTTACTATATTGATTTATAAACAGTCTCTAAAATTAAAATTAAAATTAAAACTTAATTATTTCTTGAATTGGAGACGAAACAGAACTAATATAACTAATCCACAAAATTTCATTTTTCTTTTGGTTACTACAGTAAAATACTAAAAATTCACAACAGTCAGTTGGTGGCCTTGGAAAAATTCGTGATTGCACAAGTTGTACCCTGGGTGCCAGAGGTTTTTCGACGCTCGTGAGGGATAACGGGGACACGGAGGAAGCCACAGGATCCCCCCTTTACACTTTCGGCGATTTTTCAACTATTGATACTAAATTATGGCCATTTAGCACGAATTAGCCTTTTTATTTGCTAGGGAAGGTGCAAAAACGCTTTATTCGATCCAAACCATTAATTTTTGACGAAATGTTGGAAGTTGAAAAATAGCCAAAATCAGACAAAATGAATAGCCCCCTTTACATTTTCGCTGATTTTTCAACTTTTGAAATAAGGCTGAATTCTAGCCATTTAGCACGAATTAGCCTTTCTCTTTGCTAGGGAAGGTGCAAAAACGCTTTATTCACTCCAAACTATTATTTTTTGACGAAATATTGGAAGTTTAAGAAGCGGCCAAAATCAGACAAAATGAATAAAGGCGGTAAAGCAAGTATCCCCATTATCCCTACGAGCGGCACCCAAGGGTACGTAAGTTGTAAACTATTCATAAAGACTCTTTGTGCTGTTGTTTATATAAACGACGTCAAATACTCGAAATAAGACGTCAAACCATAGATAATGGGAAGGGGAACTGGACAGGAAACTTAAAATGATGTTACAAAACCGGAAACGATGTTCGCACAACTTGCTATGTAATTAAATACACACTTATCAGCGGCTAATCACTAACGAGTGGTCCCACAAGGCTAAAATCGGACACGACTGAACTTAAGTGATATTACACTATTGTTTAATTTCAGCAATAGCTGATCCTGGCCATGTGGGACCACCTGCCCAGCTAGCACACAACGTAATCACAACGTTGGTAGAAGGTTGTGGTTTGGTTAGGTCGGACGTAACTTTCCAACAACGTTGCCACAACATTGTTTTTGTTTGGCAGGCGGAATGTTGGTACGACAAACGTTGTAGCAACGTTGGAGTTTGACGTACTGCAGTGACGTTGAAATAACGTCTCCACAACGTTGTATTTCAATACTAGTTTTTCATTGTTTTGTTTGATAAACGTTGTTGCAACGTTGGAGTTTGACGTACTGCAAAGACGTTCAGATAACGTCTCCACAACGTTGTATTTTAACCTTGTTTTTTCAGTGACATTGTTTCGTTTTATAAACGTTGTAGCAACGTTGGAGTTTGACGTACTGCAGTGACGTTGAAATAACGTCTCCGCAACGTTGTATCTTAACCTTGTTTAATTGTTTTGTGAGCGATCGCGGAAACTGCCTATATAATGTTGCAAGAGGGACATCTGATTGTCCGTTTAGACTTGTCTTGAAGTCTTGAACACTGCCACAAATGTCAGTAAGTTATAGAAAATGTAACTACTTTTTACCGTTTTACTGGGTTAATAACAGCTCAGTAACATTCTTATAGTCATTTTCGAGAGATGTGTTCCTGTTTCATAAGTAGCGTGTTCTCATTCGGGCACAATTGCGGTGCCCTTTAGCAACGCTTTATATTCTTGCTGTGATTTCGTTCGTTCGTTCGTGAGGAATCAATAGTATTTTTTTGTCGCCACATTTTTAACGCGATGTTTTGAATGCCACAGGGCACCGCTCTTTAGCACTGTGTCTGGTTCTTATTAAAACTTCGAATTCGTGACAAGGCGGCTGGATTTTCAGTCCAAAACGTATTTGCAGAACATATCTGTTTCATTCTGAAACAGAAGATATCTGTTTCAATGAACACAGTGATGTTGAGTTGGATATCAGTTATTTTTATTTAATTGCATACAGCCATTTGCGTTCAAGCACAAACCGCAAACATTTTCTCGCGTTTTTTTACGTTTAGAACCAGCCGTTTACCGTTAAAAACGGGCATGTTTTAACCGCCAAATCAACACAATGCCAGCGCCGAAACTATCGGTTATGTGGGCGTAACTGTCATGTTTTGATAAGCCTGAAGATACGTTTCAACGTTTCAAGATAGGTGAGTGCACGTTCGAATTGTGGGTTTCCGTAAAGTCTATGGCTGGAAATGCTAGTTTAATTCGAGTTTCGGGGAATTAAAAGTATCTTTGTCACTAGAGAACCGCAGTGAATTAATTTCTGTCAGATATCGACGTGGAATTTGAGTCGAATTTCCCATTTCAAGCAATACATTCGTTGTTTGTTATTTTCGATTTCCGAAATCGATGGTTGCTCAATTTGGCGAACTTCTATAAGTTCTAGATCCATTTGTCAGTTTACCCCACCCATTCGATACGCCGCTTCAGTATATTCTTCGCAGTACCTTCCATACAAATAAAAACACAGAAATGCTAAGGCTTGCCGATAAGCGAGATAATTTTGAATGAATATAGCCAGTATCTCTATCGCTGCCTTCCGTAAGAATTCTTTTAATTCTTCTCTTGAAATCTTCTTGTAGCCAGGGGTTTCCAGAATAATGTAAACGACCAAATTTGTTTAGATTCATTAGCAACACAACGTGCAGACGTACACTCGCAAACGTTGAAACGTATCTTCAGGCTTATCAAAACATGACAGTTACGCCCACATAACCGATACTTTTGGCGCTGGCATTGTGTTCATTTGGCGGTTAAAACATGCCCGCTTTTAACGGTAAACGGCTGGTTCTAAACGTAAAAAAACGCGAGAAAATGTTTGCGGTTTGTGCTTGAACGCAAATGGCTGTATAGTTTTTCTGAACGTTCTTGGTACGTTGTAGGAACGTTCTCACAACCTTGTAATCACAACGTTATTATAACGTTGTATGAACGTTGTAGGAACGTTTTCAGAACGTTGTATGAACGTTGTAGGAACGTTCCCAGAACGTTGTATGAACGTTCAGTTGTAACGTTATATTCTAACGTTAATAGATTGTTCGTGGGAGTCCACAAAATAACGTTCTCACAACCTTGTATCCCAACGTTGTGGGAACGTTCGCCCAACGTTCTGACGACGTTGTCACAACGTGATTAGGCTAGCTGGGTGTTAGGTGATCAGCCGCTTGCTTATAAGTGTAAATTACCATAGCAAGTTGTGCAAACATCGTTTCCGGTTTCGTAAGTTTCCTATCCAGTTCCCCTTACTTCATTTTATAGTACCACTGCGTCATATTGCTATCATGTTCAAATTTTAACTTTTTAGCAAAATAAAATTGTGAGCGTTGCAAAAGGACCAATTAAAAATTAACTTTTATAGACTATAGTATAGATTGAATATAACGTCGTTTCTGATTGGCTGGCGTGCGATTTCTCGGTGGAGCACAGAATTTTTAAGCGCGGGAAAGCATTTTACTTACGTAAGGAGAAAGTCAGTTTTAATCAGCGAAATAAAGCTGTTTTTCGTTGGTTTTGTGTCTGGTTCTCTGTTTTTTCGTTGGTTTTGTGTCTGGGTCATGGTTTAGCGTGCTTGAGTTATGAATGTACTTGGGAAGTTGTAAGGGCACTCAAAAATCTAGAGTTGCTCTGTCTTTTTTTTAGGCGTGCTCTCGAAACTTCTCGTGCGCGTCTATAACTCCATTTCTTCATTTAAACATGGAACAAGAGTACAGGAGAACCTCGGGCTATGCATTTAGGGCCTGTTCACATGCATGAGACGAGTTATCTCGGGGGGGGGGGGGGGGGGAAGGGTTATCCCTATCCAGCGAGATATCTCGATGTTAGTTCATTTCCATGTTAAAATAGTAAACCAGCTCACATTAGCTCACATGGTTTACATGAGACCGAGATAAATCGGGGCACATGTCAGGGATAACTCGCGGTCTGAGCGATAGGGTAACCCTAGAGCCAGAGTTAACCCTACCTCCATGTGAATGCTTTCATCCGCATTATCCTGGGGTAGGGTAAACTTTTAACTTTTGTAGAATTACGTATGCGTAATTATGCTGTTGTTACAATTTGAAATCACAATATGTGGCGTTATGCAACTAACCTCTGATGAAGGACTTCGCTCGAAACGTCAGTATTTCGTTATCAAACAGATTCTCGGCAGTTAACCACCTTTTCACTTTACCCTATTTAAAACACTGCCTATATACAGCACTCTACTTTTTTATCACATTTTACTCTGATGAAGGACTTCGCACAAAACGTCAGTATTTCGTCCCTATGAAAACCTTGGCAGTTTACCAGCTTTTCACTTTGTTCTATTCAAAGACTGTCTACGCAGCACCCTACTTTTTAATGCTCAATCCCGATGGTTCTTAGTTTGGACAAGTTAAAGGCATGCATAAATAAAAAAACTAATACTTTTTGTTTCAAAGAGACATCAGGAATTAGAAGATAACTTTGTAAAAATAGACATTCATTTCTTTATAACTCAATACATACCCCAATTATAGATCTTAGAAAGGCGCCGACCCTAACCAATATCGATCACCTCCTGGCGCCACACACCCTTTCTAACGGCCACTGTATATCCGCTGTGGTTTTGTTTTTGCGGTTTTACACTTGATTAACCACTGAGAGTTATGTTAATACTCTTCACAATCACATGTTCACTAGTCAGCGTGCAGACGCTCGTGTTTCCCTACTCAATATTTGATACAACGGTTATTTTGAGAGAGCTAGAATTATTCACGCAGCTGATTGGACAGAAAAAGAATCATTCGCGCAGCTGATGGAACAGAAAAACCCTTACGAAAACTTCATATAAGTCTTCATATACGATTTCATATATGAAATGTCAATTTCATATATTAAATTTGTAATTTCATGTATGAAATTAAACATTTCATATATGAATTACAAATTTCATATATTAAAATGTTCCAATTCCATATATGAAATTTCTTATTCCATATATGAAACTTTTATCTTCAAAAATTTCATATATGGAATAAGAAATTTCATATATCGAATTGGAACAGTTTCATATATGAAATTTGTAATTCATATATGAATTGTCTAATTTCATATATGAAATTACAAATTTAACATATGAAATTGACATTTCATATATGAAATCGTATATTCACGCAGCTGATTGGACAGAAAAAAAATCATTGACGCAGCTGATTGCATGGACAGAAAAATAAGTCATCCGCGGAGCTGATTGGACAACAGCAAAAACCAATCGTTTTCTATTTATTATATTTAAATTTAAACTAAACTTATTGTGTTTATAACTGTCAAAGAAAAACTCGATGACATTTTCAGAAGCACAGACAAACAATCATTTAAAAAACATTGCAGTGATTAGTGTTTGCTCTGAACATGTAGGCAACATAAATATTTGTAGTTTTGTCAGATGTAATATTTGTCAGATTGATTAGCAGTTTGCCGCCACGCAATAACATTATGTACACTGTATGTGGTCTATGTTTTGAGCATACCAAATCACTCACATTTAATTGTAAGCTTGGTGTAACGATGGATGTGGCATACCGGTTAAACCTCACTCGTTTAGATCAATCTCTGACTCGTTTAGACCAACCTCACACTCGTTTAAATCAATCTCACACTCGTTTAAATCAATCTCACACTCTTCAATCAATCTCACACTCGTTTAGATCAATCTCACACTCGTTTAAATCAATCTCACACTCGTTGAGATCAACCTCACACTCGTTTAAATCAATCTCACACTCGTTTAAATCAATCTCACACTCGTTTAGATCAATCTCACACTCGTTTAGATCAACCTCACACTCGTTTAAATCAATCTCACACTCGTTTAAATCAACCTCACACTCGTTTAAATCAATCTCACACTCGTTTAGATCAACCTCACCCTCGTTTAAACCAACCTCACACTCGTTTAAATCAATCTCACACTCGTTTAGATCAATCTCATTCCATTCGTTTAGAATGAATGCCCACAATGTCCTAATTCGTCTCAGCGGTACGATGGATAAGTTTTGGGAAATCATTACTTGCATCATTCAATGAAAGAAACCCGAAGAACAATCGCATTACAAGGTAAACTGAAGCTCTATAAATAAAACACAAGAGTGCTTTTGTCCCTACCCCCACTTTTCTTTGAACTCAAAAGACAACATCACAAACACTCAATCCAACAGCCACTAAGCTTTTACTTGAATAATTATATACCGACTTCTCCGTCGAATTAAAGAGAGAAAATATAAAAGTCTGTAGCATGGAAGTCTGTATGTCGTTCGCCTTCGCTATATTCACCTAAGCACACGTAAAAATCCCACTAGTTTCATATAGGATTGTTATATCTCAAACTCATTAAGAATTCATGGTAATCAGCCAGTTAGAATACTTCATTCAATCACCTGATTGAAGTTGGATACATGGAACGCCGTTGAATACATAGTCAATCGAGATATGGTCTGGAAACTCGGCAAACTTCAAAGCGCCTATAATTAGCTGTGATTTTATGTTGAACCGTACCTGCACATCCTTTGTTTTTGGTTTATTAATATTTAAATAGCACGGTTGAGTGATTGAACTGAAACGTTGCTATTGGACAATTCGTTCATTATACTAAAATACAATGTGTTCAGTGACCGTGCACCGTGCACAAAACTGCATAAAGGCGAACAAAAAGATAGACCAAAGACTTTAGCTGAGTTTCCAGACCATATCTCGATTGACTATGGTTAATACGACCACCTCGTTATTACGACCACTTTTTTCTGGCCTGAGTACATTCTAAGTGGTGTAATACCATGCCGTTAATACCATCACCTCGTTATAACGACCACATTTTTCTGGCCTGAATACATTCTAAGTAGCCTACTATAATACCACCCCGTTAATACGACCACCCACATTCTAAGTACTGTAATACCACCCCGTTAATACGACCACCCCGTTAATACGACCACCCCGTCATTACGACCACATTTTTTTGGCCCGGACGGTGGTCGTATTAGCGAGGTTCCACTGTACTCGAGTAAAACCTAAGTATTAGACAGCCTGCGTAGCGGCGCTTGGGGTTGGGGAATGCAGTGACGAGCGAGCGACGAAGACGCGACCGGTGTTCATCTGATTCTTAATAAGATCTCTGCAATATCTATGCACAATTATCTATGCAAAATAAAGAAGTTGCTGTATGAATAAATTTTACAAACACCATAGTCCTTGGAATTCCAGGGACTATACGCACACTCATGAATAAAATCTCATGAAGGTTTATTTTAATTGCATTTTCCAATTGAAATCACTCGATTGAGATGCCATATTTCGGCCTCGTGCTTTCATGATACGATGTTTTCTCGTGTTTGGATCCCCTGATGAGACACTCAAACTCGTTGACAATATCATTGTTATTGCATACCTGAGTAATATTGTTGGAGCATCAATATTGTTTATATCATTGTTTGAAAAATATTGTTCAGCAAAGTGAGGAAGCGGTAAGGCCTGCGCTAAACGTCCCACAATAGACGAATTTAATTCAGACGAATTGAATTGTTTGAATTTTATTCGACGAAACTGCGACGTATAACTCGATTAAATTCGACACACGCGAATTAAGTTCAATTCGTCCGAGTCAGACGGTCCAGACGGATAATGCAACGATAATGCGTGTTCGAGTTACACGACGAATTATCGTCGCGTCGAATTAAATGTTTCTTTTCTGTCTGTGACAATTCGGCACCATGTTTTCAAGAAGTTGTTTTCAGGTTCCACAAGTCCAAGTAAAAACAATTAAATTCGACTGAAATCCAACGTTTAACTTGACGTCGCATTTACGTTAGGTTCTTGCGTGAAAAGAGAAAATTTTAATAGAACAATCATGTTCATTATTCTTGACATGTGTGATTTCAAATGTTTAACTCGTTATTAAAACAATTATATGACTGAATAACTTGGCTGGCCATACTGCATGCGACGAAGTTTGTGCGGCTGATATAATGCACGTGTCGCCGTGTGACCTCATAAAATACAAACCCTTTATATAATATATGGAAACACCCCAACGATCTAAAATGATTAATTTCATCAATATAGTTTTATAAATAACAGAATACTTTTAGAGATTTGTTTTTACGATAGCTGATGATATCGTGACTTCCTGACTTAATCTGTGAAATCATCATTAATAATTTGTCATTAAATGATAATTTGCCCTACGCCTTTTACTATCATTGGTTCTTGGTCCAAAAATAACAACCTTCGCAAACAATATGCCGCCCATCTCAACGTCCACTTAAGGCATGTTGAATAATGTTGAAAGCACGAGTGGCCAAATGAAATCAACATCGTTCAACATTCACGAATGACAATTAATTGACGCATGTCTCTGTTCAACAAAGTTGAATGAAATGTGGCCAAATGCGTTCAACACCTTTCAACATTTTGAGAACAATAGAAATGTTGAACGCGTGTTGAACGAAAATTTGAACATGTTCAAATTTCGTTCAACATCATTCAACACCATTCAACAACGTTCAACATCATTCAACAGGGGTAGCCAAACGCTTTCAACATGTTGAATTCAACAATGTTGAACGATGTTGAATGAAATGTTGAAAGCGTTTGGCCAGGCTAGTTATACATTTGTCTATAATGCAGAATAGTTACGATGGCTTACTTTGTAAAACACAACATACATATACATACACAACATTACTACCAAAAACACAGTGACTGAACCAAAAAATCACACAACTATAGCATAGATCTTATATTGAACTCAACCTACGTCAGTCAAATCACATCTGAGTCTCGGTAGCTCAATGATAGGGACCTTAGCAAACACAACGGGAACGTCATGATAACGACCTTCGTATAAAAGAAATTGTACATCTAATACAAAGACAATGAACAATTTGAAGTCCCAAGAGTAATCCCTGCACCGTCCTCGTTGTGCATACAACGTCAACTGATGTATCTTCACGCATTCAGTGAAACAGTGAAAACTGTTGGGTGAATTTGACGTTAACCTATATAGCAGACACTGCCAGACAGCATCTTTTAGAGGCTCCAAGCTTTTTGAAGGCCGAAACATATACTAGTCCATGAAATTGCAGTGTCAGTGATGCATGTTTTCTTTTAAATGTCGTAATTCAGACTGCTTGCTTCGTTAGAAGCTCGAAGAACATTTACACTCAATTCTCATTTCCGAACTAGAATATCAATTTCTTCTCTAAAAGCTAGTTCTATTGTATTGCAATTTTCCTATTAAGCCCAGTACACATGACAACTAGGGGCGCGGGACAACTTGAAAAACTGGTAAAGCCAAGTTTTGAAATTTTACAGAATACTGCAGCAGAAATCGGACACTTCTGTGTGTGTAACTATTTTGTTCGCTATAGTTGATATTGACCACAAAGAGGATTATTTGGTTGAACAAACCCAAACAAAAACAATAACCGAGTAACCGGAGGTTTACTGCATAGCTTATATACGTTAATCTGACCCACTAACAAGGTTCTTTTGTCAAGCGAAATCTCGCCGCCAGTAATTTGTGTCGTACATACAACTTGTCAAGAAAGATCAGTGTTTGTCAGTATTGGGGGTGAGAGCTTAATGCTGGTAAACCACAAACCGTTAGCACAGACAATGATCTATGGTCTTATAAATTATAAACAAGCTAGTTCTTTCTGAGCTTTATGATACATTTTGAGGCAATTTTCCAGCCCCTCTTTACCCGACACCTTTCATTTCATTTCACATTCCACTTGTTCTGAATAAACAGTTAGTATTTCTTTATATGCCACAATGGTATTACCATATCGCTGTTCCTGCTTAGTGTTAGACAGGGCCATGATACCTCTACTTAAATAATGTTAACCATGTTTTGATAGACCATATATATCGCTATATACACAACCAATTTTGTATATACACAACCAATTTTTGTGACCAAAATGAATAGTCATGTCTATCTATAGTCTAAAGTATTCAATTAAGCTACCAGCACTTACCTTGCACGATAATCGCCAAGTGTAATCCACTAGGGTTCAACCTCAGAACTGTTTACCAAACTGCTGATTCCTCGACCCGTTTACCTCCAATCCTAGTTATGAAAACGGAATAAGCTAGTAACACAGCCTTGAAAAACCTTTCTTGTTAGGCTTCCTTAAAAACAACTGACGTGCAGCAACGACTCTAGAAGCGTTCTGGCGTTAAAATTATTCTGATTGTCAAACCAGCAAAGCGCATATACGTCACTGTTTATAGACATGACCAATATATAATCAAAATGCGACAACGCCACGTCGAATCTAGACAAAAACTAGTCAATGTTTACTGAATATTGATATCCGTAACCTCCCACATATACTAAATAGTTTGTTTTAAAAACTTACCGTCTATACACCGAAATTACAGGTTGTCGCAAATTACTACACTAAAAACAAAGAATAACTAAAAAATAATACGTTTAATTGGAACTAAATATATTCTTAGACCTTTCAGCCCTGAATTCCCTAATGCCAGATGATTTTACTCATTATTGGGAGAATTTAGAGTTGAAAGGTTTAAAACCTACTTCAATTAATCCTCTCAACTCTGAATTATTAACGACAGATGATTTTAAAGTCATTGGAAGGTCTTTATAGGGTTATTAAAGATGTAAGAAGGTATGCAATAGTGTATATATTTTGTAATTGATTCAGGTTGGATGTTAAAGTACAAATCTATCATACATACTCACAATTTTTTCCCATTGTAAGTCGTGACATATATTTTAATTACTAAGTAATACGGTCGCAAGGTTGGTCGTAATGCAATATAGTTTGACGTCCGGTCAGAACTAAAAAGTTTTATTAATTTATAAAACTTAATATATTGCGGTGGAATTAGTCGGTAAGATTATGTCAAAGATCGTTAAAGATTACGACAAAGCTGTTTGTTTCTATTCTACTTTACCGTTGTTCTCCCTGCTTTCAGTTTAGACTAGATATTTTCATCTTTAGTATAATAACATTCATAGTTCTGGCGGTGCAGTATCTGCTTTGTATAGCTCTGTATGTCAGCATTACCACAAAATTGGTATATGCTGGGTCGAAAATGAAAATTAATATTTTATTTAATTTTAGAAATAGTAAATTAGTTTACGTTTCACCACTTCGACATAGCATCCCACTACATCTGTTCAGTTCGTACACAACACGAGTTTTTTCATAATTTGACATCTTAAACAAGTTTTTTCTTATTCAGTTCGTATTTCTTTGTTGAAAAGCTGTAATTCTCCCTGTTGATGTTTTATTCACAACTCACAATAACTGATAATTATTTCCCACACTTTTCATAATCTCGCGTATGATTTTTATTCATTTTGAGACATTTTTATTCTCTTTATTAATTAATTCCTGTTGTGTGTTTGCATTTTCTCCAAAATTTTGATTTCAGTTTTGCTTGTTGACTCAGACCAAGTTCAAACATTGTATTTTTCATCATTTCATGAGCCGAACGTAACACTTTGAAGCCTGCAGAAGACGAGTCTTCAGTATTCTATTCTGGCTAACGATTTTATTCAGCACAGGGAGAGGTCCAGGCCTCAAAATGTGTTATTTCCTATTTTATAGATAAGGGTGTTTTACTAGAAATTAATAAAGCCGTCGTAGAATTCTCATTACACGCGACTTTCCAGGCTCGCAAGTGGCATATTTCAAGTCAAAATTTCCATTTTTTGTCATTTTAAATTAAATTTGAGCCAGAAAGTTTGTTTATTTCAGTTTCTCATGTAAAAGACGTTCTATTCGACTAAGCAAGACTTTTTCAACTATTTGTCTATTTTCTAAACGTTTTAATTATAAGCAGTTGTAGTTTTTACAGTAAATCCAGATTATCAATATCACTTCCACGCCTAATTCTGAGTTGTCCATATTAAATTAAATACGGCTCAGCCTCAATCGTCAGATACGGTACACGCCACTCAAACATAAAACTCACTTCTCAGACACAATGCAATATCCCGTTTATATTTTAGTATCCACCGTGCTATGTTTATTTGAAATTTGATTGTGTATACGACTCGATCATGCATCACAGAAATGTTGCCAACGATTTTTAAGTAAGTAAGTTAGTTCCTATCCCTATACATTTGCCGCATGTTCACACGGCAAAAAAAAAAAGTCAAAAAAAATATTGCCGCAGAATTTTCGCTCAGGCGGGGTCGAAACATATATATATATATAGGTAGGTGTATTTTATCATGCAAATCTAAGAAGCAAGATTCAAATATCTCCAAAAGATATTTATCCAAAGCCAAGAATATTGTTTGTAAATTGAGAACAGCCAAGCTAACTTGATTGTTTTTTACATTTCCACTTGTTTTTCCACTTTGATTTATTTAAGCTGAAACAATCAAATGACTTAATCTTACCCGTCGGTGGATTTTCCGGCTTGTGACGAGTATAATGACCTGGAGTTAGCCAGAGTAAAAGGCGTTAGCCAGTCTGGCATTAGCCAAGGTAAAAATGAAAAATACATAAGACTTGAGCCGAGTCAGATGCCGAGCCCACAAAAGTTAAAAAGGCTATGTAAGAAAGTAGAAAGCTGTTGGTAGACAGTGTTTCGGTCCTTTTGGATTGAGAAAAGTGAAAAGGTGGTGTCAAAATTTCTAGAAACGAAATACTGACATTCCGAGCGGAGACCTCGTCAGTGCTAATATCTTAGGGTCTGTTTATATGTGGAGCCCAGTTACCCGATTTGCCAGCGGGATAAACTTTATGTCCTGTTTATAAGAAAGCGAGTTACCTAGCAAGTTGTAATATTTGACATTATTAGCATCAACAAAAGTGACATAAACAACGAATATAGAAAATTCATCCCGCTATGCCGAGTTACCCGGACAAAAGTGCTTATATGGAGAAATGTTTATCCCGCCATGAGTCTGCGGATGACAGGGAACTCGCCGTAACTCAGCTGGCCGGGTAACTCAGCTCCAAATAAAACAGGCTCTTCGTGATACATTTCTACAAATAGAATTGTTCTAAAATTGGACAAAATCTCGCAATAAGTGTTTTAAAAGATATAAAAACACAAAAGATATGCCAAAAACCTGAACAGAAGTATATACGGATGGTCAAAATTAAAGCGAGATTGAACTGCGATTATTAACGTGACATCTATATATTGATATCTGTCGCACCAGCAGAAATCAAGTTATTGATCAAGTTATTGGGGGTGTTGGTGGCACAGTGGTTTATAGCGCATGTGCCTTTCACCTCTGCGATCCGGGTTCAATTCCTGCTCTCAGCAGTTGTCTGATTAAAATTTCACCTTGGCCGCATGTGAGAAGAGTGCTTCCAGTTTGACTCTACCAAACATCGCAGGTTTCCTCCGGGTACTCCGGTTTCCTCCTGTAGAAACACTGGACCAATTAGGGATGGCCCTTACTGGACCTCTAGGGAGAACAGCTAGCTTTTAACTGATATAGCTATCCAGTATAAATAAGATTTAGTTTAGTTTACTTTTAGTTTAGTTTATTGGTCGCCTGTCAATTCTGCGGAATTTTGAAAACTTGCATGGCAACTCGTTTTTTATGATGGAATCGACGTACTGTTTGAAGTATATGTTTGTAGCTCAGAATTTGATGCTTTAATAAAATAATTAAAGCAGTTCGCCTTTGCAAAATGAAATGATTAATTCTTTGAACGTTTTCATGGCGATAAAGTAATATAAATAAGTTTTGTGGAAACACCACGTGAAATATTTCTTTGCTAAGCTTTCGGCGAAAGCCTGAGTCAACAGGCCGAAAGCTTAGCAAAGAAATATTTTACGTGGTGTTTCCACAAAACTTATTTATATCAAAATGAAATGGTTGGTAAATATCATAGAAAAAGTGCTATTTTTGACAAAGTTTTGACAATGCCTTTGATTAATGAGAAAAATAATTACAGATGCGTGAAAAATGAAATGGTTAGTAATTAGTAAACATTAGAGAAAAAGTGCTGACAATGTTTACTTTCTATTTAAATAAACGCAAACCGACACGTCGACGTGCAGTTTGACCGTGTCGGTCACGGGGAGGGCAGTTGTCATTGAAACCCCCACATGCACAAGTATACGTTTCCTTGTGAAAAACCCCTTGACGAAAAGTCTTGGTAATGCCAGCTTTTAAACAAGGCCCTTTCACACCGCTTTGTCGTAGTAAAAGTAATTGCCAATTTGTGTTTCGTGCGAGTAGAGTTAACCCTCGCGTTATTGTAAAAACTGACCGCGGGTTGAATTGAAGAACTAAAGAATGGTCATTTTCACCAAAATATTTAGTTGTTACAACCAATATATTTGCATGGTTGTTTTATTCAGTGAAGAATTGGTAAAAAATGCATCTGAGCATAGTCAATCGAGAAATGAGTCTGAAAACTCAGGAAAAGTCCTTGTGCTATCTTTTTGTTCACGTTTATGCAAAAAAAAAAAGGACAATGTATTTTTTGGTATAATGAAGCAATTATCCAATATCAGGGTTTGAGTTTCCCATCGGCTCAACTGTGTTATTGAAATACTAATAAGCGAAACACAAAAGATTTGTGCACGGTGAGGACCGTTTCAAAATAAAAATCACCGCTCAAAATAAGTATTTTGAAGTTTGCCAAGTTTCCACACCATTTTCCGACTGACTATGATCTGAGAAAACCAATTAAAAGTAGTTGTTTCAACGAGTGCTTCGTATAGTTCACCATGCAGACGTCACAACCTATGGACCTGCACAGTGGAAACTGTCTCTCGTGACTAACAAGCTCTTCTTCCATCCTTGGGTCGCCATGGTTAAGTACATTGCCATCACCCTGGCCAGGGATCGGCTTAGGGGCTGTTCATATGAGCTGGGTTAGCCCGTTTAACTAGGATCACGTACGCAGGCTAGGCTTACGCGATTGATTAGGATTGTACTGTGGTTTTGAAACTCGCATAAACTAAACTTTGCAAAGAAGAATCGGTTTGGTTTAGATGTAAACGAATCCAAAAGTTAATTCAAATCTCCTTTTGCGGCTGAGGAACGAATTTCGTGACACGAGTCAGCCCCTAAGGGTTACCAGTACTTGCCTAAGGTACTACCCTAACCCTATCGACTCGTGGAGGGTGGGAACGTCTTACTGTTCCCGTGGGAGGCTAGAGCTCGTGCAGCTAGCTGATCCTACCCCACTGTCCTGCAGTCCGACTAAGGAGTGTCTAGTTTACACGAAGCCGGCCTTGAAATTACATTGGTTCCCTGTTACTTCAAGATTCGTGTCAATAGACGACTTTCAGGCTCATGCGCAGTAGCAACTTTACTTCAAATTTTCATCGGAGGTAAAAACAACTGTTTTAGCTGGAAAGATCATATTAAAAATAGTAAAAGTGCAAAGTTTAAAATAAATCGGACAAATAGTGCGAAAGCTACGCTCTTCGGAAGTTTTGCTCTCCACTAGGGATTTAATAGGGATTTTGGCTTGGCGTGCAACTCCCGCCCGCCAAGCCAAAATCCCTATTAAATCACTAATAAATCCCTGTTGGAATGGTCAACTTTCCGCTTGTGAAACTTTTCCATTTGTTAAGCAATTCGTTTCAAACTTTGCACTTCTACTATTTTCAATAAGCTCGTTCCAGCTAAAACAGTTGTTTTTATCTCCGACGAAAATTTGAATATTTGTTGCTACTGCGCATGATCGTGAAAGTCGTCTATTGCCTTACAGCTCATGACCGCCAGAGAAGCATTATTTCACGTGGATTTGACACCATCTCATTTAAAACAACGTATTGAGTTTTCGGTCCGAATTAAGGCCTGGCCAAACGCTTTCGACATTTCGTTCAACATTGTTGAATTCAACATGTTGAAAGCGTTTGGCCACCCCTGTTGAATGATGTTGAACGCTGTTGAATGGTGTTGAATGATGTTGAACAAAATTTAAACATGTTCAAATTTTCGTTCAACACGCGTTCAACATTTCTATTGTTCTCAAAATGTTGAAAGGTGTTGAACGCATTTGGCCACATTTCATTCAACTTTGTTGAACAGAGACATGCGCCATGCGGGATATTGTCGATTCCAGCTTTTGTGGTAGCCCGCGTTCAATTAATTAATTGTCATTCATGAATGTTGGACGTGATGTTGAATTCATTTGGCCACTCGTGCTTTCAACATTATTCAACATCGTTCAACAATGTTGAATGATGTTGAATGCGATGTTGAAAGCGTTTGGCCAGGTTTTTAGACTTAGATTCCCGAATCTCAAGCCGGATTCATGAGAACGATCTATGGTAAAAACACTACAACCGACCTAATCCAGTCTCGGGCCGGCTCAAAACACCCCCTATAAGCTCAACCCGAGATAACAATCATATATATAAATATAAATAGATCACGTTCCAGCTTCGCCAACAAATACTTTAGAACGATCAAAGCCATTTCGACATAAAAAATAAACTTTTTAATTTCCAACGTTTTGGGAATCCGTCCCATTTATCAATGTAAAAATCTTGATAAATACTCGAAGTTTTTGATTGTCATATAGATATGAAATAAGAAAAAAATGTCAAACTACAACATTTATATCAGATAGTAAACCTAAATTAATTTTAGAAATAACATTCAGAATTTGTCTGAGATGGAACTTAATCAGACATTATAAAGCATGCACAACAGCTTTTTATCTAATTTCTTTATCGATTCGAAAATCTAACATTGTGATATTTTATTTTATTTTATTTTATGAAATTGAGGATCTCATTATTTTCCAACATTCCTCACGTATATATTGAATCTAAAAGTTAAAGGGGCTATGTACATAGCTATTTTTAAAAACAAAAATTGTCTTATATTTGAATTCTGAGCTGCATGCAAACTTCAAAAACGCTATTTTTATAAACCAAAATTGTCTTATATTTGAATTCTATGCTTTAAATTTCAAAATTAAAACTACCATTGATTCAGTCGTGAAATATGGGTTACCCAACAACTATGGAGGAGTTCTCAGAACATTTAAGATCAAGTTCTCGCGGCACAAATTGAGGCTAAACTTGATTTCTGTTTTGCTAAACAGAAATCAATTATTTAAGATGTCACATTTGCAATCCCTCTCAATCTCGCTTTAATTTTGACCATCTATACTTCCATGCAGGTTCCTAGCATCTCTTTTGTGTTTTTATATCTTCTAGCATATAGAAGCCAACTATTTCAGAGTTTAATTTTTGCTTGAATGTAAATATGGGAAAGACGCGAATGGCGTGTGCTGTTGTGTTTAAAGGGTGCCGCCTCTTACTACAGTCGTCCGAAATTAAGAAATCCTGTCGTTTTCAACTCTTCGCCTACCGTATAATTCGTTTTCGTACTAAGCAGACTTTAGTTTTTTACTCTGTCTAACGCCAGACGATTTTACAGTACTTGTCAAGTTGAGAGCCCTCGCGGTAGTGAAGAAGTCAATGAAACTTCGATAGGTGACAGCCTGGTGAACGTCGCGTTCGCTTGGGTTATTGGGAAAACAGGGAAATAACAATGATTTCTCATATCTTGTTTTTCAAACGATAAGTTATTCTGGTTAATCTACAGAGTTTAAAGAGTAGTATTTCGAGCATTCTGCATTAAGAACAGCTCTTAATACATTAACGTTCGCTTACGTTAATCCGGCTAGTCCTTATTCCGGAGTTGTCACAAAAACAAATATATACATCCTATTGGCTAAGACTCGTGTGCCAGAATTACTTGATCTCTCCCTAGTTCGAGAGTTTTTCTCCAGCTATAGGTCCTTCAATTATCCTCCCTCAACATTTATTCGACCTCTTAAACTCTAACATTCGCGCACGTTAATTCGACTATTCCTATTCCGGAGTGGTCCCAAACAACACATCCTACGGTATTAGGAGGTTCGGGCGCGGGCTTCATCTTTAAGATCTCCTGAAAGTGATAAAGAACGACTTTCAGTTTTTCTATATATCTCACTTTGTTTTCGAGTTATTTAGAATTGTTTGATTGTGTGATGGAGTTACTTTCTAACTTGCTTTGGAGGTTTTTCTCCGGGTCCTTCAATTCTCCTCCCTCCATGTAAATTCAACACTTATTTGAGCAGAATAACTTTCACAATGTTCCTTTGCATTGCAATCCCTCCCCACTGCAATTAGGCATGTATAGAGTAAAAATAGATTAAATTAAAAGTAAAATGTTGGAGCGTAGGCACTAGGTATATAGTGTGTTACGAATTACGATGTCAAAAAAGGAAGAGCTTTAATACTTAGATAAAGAACAACTGACGTATACGTTTCAAGCCAAACCTACACATTTTTAATTAAATGCGTGTTAAAACACCCTTTTCAGATGATATATACATACCCCATGTAGGGAGGGACAGTTTTCTATTATATGTAATTAATATTAATCCACACGAATGACTATTAAAAGCGAAGTTAAAACCTAAGACTGAGAGAAAAAGAAAAGTCATATAGATTGAAATTCATTGCATAAAACAGTTAGAACACCATTGCAAAGTTTTAACACCAAGTGTTGACCAATAACACAGTTAACCTCAGCTGTCTGGAGTCTGAGGGAAAATGTCATTCTGATCTACCCAATATTCAATGAAAATAAGACAAAGCAAGGTAATAGTTTGACTTTATATGTCATGTTGTACGTGTTGTCAGACCTTTTCACTTTATTCTATCGATAAGACCCCGTTTACACTGGAGCAAAAGTTTCGGATTCACATTGTTTTTTATTCCCATGAGGATGAAAAACAATGTGAATTCGGATACTTTTGCTCTAGTGTAAACGGGGTCTACTAAACCGTCTGCACAGCACTGTACTTTTTCACTGATTTTACAAACATGTATATATTGATAATACTTTTAGGTTCAAATCGCTTACCGGCTGTATAATAAAAATAAAAATATTACATATATAATATTAAAATATTGAGTCGGGTTGACCTATCGCGGAATCATGTCAAAAAGTATGCAAATAACAATTTATCAATTTACAAGTAGCAGGTATACACAGCTGGCTGTCAAATTATCGAAAGTTTAATAAAAGTTGTCAAGACCGAACATAAATTAAAAAAAGCAAACCCGCCATAACCAACAGATAATTTTATTAGTTCTGCGTGGATGGGTTTGCATGGCAATAAATTGTAATAAAAGCGTTACCGCAAATTCTCGCTTATTTTAGATAATTTTATGTTTAATCGGACAAGAAAGGCAGAACATGTAAAATATAAAATGTTTTATTTGTGGGTTAACACCATGTTTTTTAATTATTCTGAGCTTTTCGCCTTTAACTTAGACCGTCTTCAGAGAGGTTTTATCAAACGTTTGATATATAACTACCGCTCTGAAAATGATCTGAGTTAACAGACCGAAAGCTCAGAATAATTAAAAAAACGTGGTGTTAACAGACGTTTGGTGGACGTTCATCAAATTCAATTACTCAGAAAGGATTTCTGAGCGGGTGTTCAGGGCTCAGAAATCTTTTCTGAGTAATTGAGCTTGACGAACGTGGTAAACTCCGGAGATTAGTTTTGATAACGAAATACTGACGTTTCGACTGGAGCACTTCATCAGAGTAAAATGTGACACCACTTTTTCACTTTGTTCATGTTTGTGAGATTTGCCCGTCTAGGTTTAATAGTGTAGTCATGAAAACTGACAGATTGTTAGTGTTGGTGGTGATGGTTATAATATATATTTTCCTTGATAATATATAGATAATAGATATTTCCATATCTAAATGCGAAAGTACAGTAAAATATTAACTACACGTAGAATATTCTCGATTAAATTCTACACTTCAAAAACATGTCCTCGCTACGAACATCGCCGTTTTGTTTTGTTTTTTCAAAAGAAAACTTTGTTATCGTTCAGTTCAAGAGCCGGACGTTGATATTATGAGTACCAGATGCCGCACCCCCCGCCCATTAGCAGCAACTCGTGCGTCTTTCCTTTTCCACTTCATAGCTGTCTTAGTGATGACTTCCGGTGAAGCTATTTGCATATTGTTATTATCTCGCTGATAGCGAAGGAGGGAACTAATGAGTAACGACCAGCTATCGAGAGAAAACATTGAAATTAATTGCGAGTTCTCACTATAAGAAACCACTGACGGTAACACGGTATCATGGCGCTCGCTAAAGAAATCCGATTGTGGTTGACGTTGGCCATGTTCGTCGTATACCTTCTAGGCGAGAACAACATGCGGAGCAGCCATGCGATTCCTCTGTCTGTAATAACTAAAGATGGCGATGTTATTATCCAAGGCATGTTCCCGTTGACAAACAGCAAAGGAAAACTGATGGGCAACTATGTTGTAGCCATGGAAGCCATGATCTACGCCATCAAAAACATCAACGAAAGAAAGGACATCTTGCCGAGGACAAAACTCGGCTACGAGATCATCGACAACAAGGGTGAAAATCTTCATATAATTATGGAGCACGCGATCAGAATCGTGTCAACATATCGCCCGCGTTCGGTTTGTCGCGCCGACGAAGAATTCTGTGAGGCAGGAGACAACAGACCAAGTGCATTAAGTAAGCGAGTTTCAGTGCTCATTGGACCAGCTAACTCCGGAACTACGGTCCCCGTCGCAAGCTTACTTGGTTTATATCACATCCCTCAGATTGGTTACTCAGCTTCGTCGAGTCTTCTAAGCAAGAAAACTAGCTTTAAGTCTTTTCTGCGTACAATCCCCTCAGACAAATACCAAGCCGAAGCAATGGCCTCGTTTGTCAAGCGCCACAAATGGAACTATGTTATTTTTATCGGTAGTGACGATGAATATGGCCGCCAGGGTCTGTCCTCGTTCAAGGAAGCAGCACGTAAACTCAAAGTGTGTACAGCCAATGATGTCAACATTGCGTTTCAGAGCGAGGATTCCGAAACACAGATCCGCAACGCTGTCAAAACAATAAACGACACACACCGTGCCAAAGTTGTTGTAGTGTTCATGTTTGAAACACAACTGGCCAGGCTCTTGAAAGAAGTGCAGAAACAAGGACTGACAAATATTACGTGGATACTAAGCGATGGGATCGGACGAACCATTCTTAACTACAATATCAACAAGGAGTTACTTCACGGAGCGTTTGCTGTTGACTTTATTTATACGAAAGTCACAGATTTTGACACCCACCTTAGGAATATCACTGTACAGAGTTCGAAAGGAAATCCGTGGATGATGAAGCTTTTGGAAAAAGCCCTGGAGTGTAGTACTTCTTTGCCTGCAGGACAAAGGAAGTGCAGAGACGATGAAAAACTAAACCTATCGCGTGCAGGTATCTCGAACAACTGGAGTGGGTTCGTGAACGTTATAAATGGCGTCACAGCTATCGCTCATGGTTTGGATAACCTTCTGAATTGCACTAACGGTCATGGTCTGCTCGAAGGCGGTAGATGCCCGAACAAGACACTCCCTGTAGAGGGAGAAGACCTGTACAAGTACATTCAAAAAGCGAGTTTCGTCGGCGCAATGAACAAGACGGTCGCTTTTGATGATAACGGCGATCTAGTCACCAAAGAGTATATCTTTCGAAATCTGGTATTCGATCGGGAAAAGGACACGCTTGATTTTCGCACTGTCGCAAAATGGAGTTCGGAATCAACTGAGAGACTGTCATTCTCGGGTGTCCCTATCACTTGGAACCAAGACGAGCAACCAGTATCCACGTGTAGTAGACCGTGCGTCCCGGGGGAGAAACAAGTCGGGCAATCGGACTGCTGTTGGGCGTGTCAACCATGCCCCAAGGGGGAGATCAGTAACAGTTCAATCGCTACCGTTTGTACAAAGTGCCCTGAGGATTCCTACGCCAACGAGAAACAAACGAAATGCTTAAAGATTGGCGTGGATTTCGTGAAAGCAAGCGATTCATTCTCAATAGTTATCATGACGGTCTGTTGCTTGGGTTTGGTTGCCATGGCAGCTGTCGCATTGCTGTTTGTATACTTTAGAGATACTCCGCTGATTCAGGACTCAAGGCCGGTACTGCTTGGTTTATTTGTGTTAACGGCTAGCCTGGCGTTTATTTTCTCCATGTTCCAAGTATCCTTATACCGCTACGACAGTGCCTGTCGCTTCTTAGGCGCTTTCCTTCCCTATGTACTCCTCCTGCTTGGCGTCACGCTATTGGCTAAGACTAAAACATGTGACCGCCTCCTTCGAATGTTTACGTCACACTTCAAAGCGGCCAATCAGCACTGCAGTCTCATCATGATCCTGGCCTCGCTAGTTCTTCAGCTATTATTTATTGGGATCTGGTTCCTAACCGACACCCCCGTCGTTCAAGTCGTCAAAGACACCGAAGCCATGCATCTTCGGCAATGCAACACCAACTGGTCAGCGGCCCGTTTCATCGCCACAGGCTTCCCACTTTTTGTGCTCTTCGTGGCGACGATATTCGCGTTTAAGGAACGCGACAACCGTACCAACCACAGCGAAGCAAAGTACATGAGCTTCTGTACCATTTCATTGTGTATTCTCCTTATCGCCTTCTTCCCCACCTATCGTTTTGTGAAAGGTATCACGACAACCATTGTTATAGCAACCACGTCAATCATCGGTGCGTTTGCTGTGATTGGTTGTATCATATTGCCCAAAGTCTACATCCTAATCTGGCGTCCAGACAGTAACGTCCCCGAGCATGAGCGTAGTAGTGATCCTACAGTAAGCTCGGCTCATACCGCTGGAAGTCATCCGGGAAGCTCCGGTCATCATCATTCCGCTCCTTCTCAATGCGCGGAGACTGGGGAGCAGCTTCGTGGGGCAAATGACATCGACTTGTCATCATCTACTGTAAATTCTCCAAGAAGAAACGTTGTGCACGTGACGGACAACAATGCATGTTAAATAATCACCAGTGATACATTGGGCCAATCACGGCCACCTTATGAAGGTGTGGAGGACTGGGGAGAATATGGTATTGCAAGGTTAATTTAACAGATTTTTTTGAGGTGGTGTAGTTTGGCGAAGTATTTGAACATAGTTCTAACGCAAAGTAAAATCATTAATTGTGAATAATGGCCACACGTAGAAATAGAAAAAGAACAAAGTAAAATAAAACTACAGTGAGGGAAAGTACTACAAAACTGATGAAATATATTAAGGTGGTTCCCTGATGAGAATATTGTGCGCAATATGTTTTTGCTTAATTTAAAGATGATATGAAACGAAACTTAAGTTTTTCTTATTTGAAAGAACTCTTAAAATAATGGGGAATATCAATTTACAGCTTTCTCATATTTTACTTAGTTCTTGAGATATTTAGACTTATGTGATATTCAAATGAGATAACTTATGGTTTGTTTTTTCACTAATTAACATATTCGAAAATCGTGAATATTTTTAAGATTATTGAACAAAATCACTTGAAACTTTGCATATTGCTACAGTTCATGCAACTAAACATGAAAGACAAGCTACAAGTGATTTTGTTCAATAATCTCAAAAATATTCACGATTTTCGAATATGTTAATTAGAAAAAAACGAACCATAAGTTATCTCATTTGAATATCACATAAGTCTAAATATCTCAAGAACTAAGTAAAATATGAAAAAGCTGTAAATTGATATTCCCCATTATTTTAAGAGTTCTTTCAAATAAGACAAACTTAATTTTCGTTTCATATACACTTTAAAGAGGATATGGTAGTTAGTAAAATTGCAAAGTTTCATTTCAAAATTCGTTGACGAAAAGGTGATATTATACGTGTGAAGTTTGTATTTTGGAGCGCCGCCATTAAAGTGGCCGAGCTTGAGAAGAATGAGTTGAGGAGAACTTATGACGTCATAGACTCAACAAAAACAAAAGATCATTGTTGTTGTCAACAAAATGTTGTTGTCAACAAAAGGGTTATTGTTGTTATTGAGTCTATGACGTCATAAGCTTCCTCGACTCATTTTCTCAAGCTCGGCCACTTTAATGGCAGCGCTCCAAAATACAAACTTCACACGTAAAATATCACCTTTTCTTCAACGAATTTTGAGATGAAACTTTGCAATTTTACTAACTACCATATCCTCTTTAAGATTACGCAAAAACATTGCGCACAATATTCTCATCAGAGAACCACTTTAAGGATTTGTGTGTAACTGGGAGACATGTTAAGATCAAAAGTAAAAACCAATTGGAAATGTTTTTGTTGCATGATGGGAGATATATACTGTTTGTTTTCTTCATTTTTACAATATATAAACCATGCTCGTTCCAC
Organism: Corallium rubrum; assembly: GCA_964035015.1. Lineage (NCBI taxonomy): Eukaryota > Metazoa > Cnidaria > Anthozoa > Scleralcyonacea > Coralliidae > Corallium > Corallium rubrum. The sequence goes on from OZ036010.1 coordinate 4,104,119, forward strand.
TTTTCTCCAAGATTAAATTAATCGTACGGAGACGTGACTTGTGAAAGGCGTAGGTGTGAACGCGGAGGTGTGAACCGAAATTTCTGTACAGTACCCGATCAAAGTTTAATACCGCTCTTGTGTGAATTTAATCACTTTTCTTAGGAACAACCAAACAGCAAAAAATCTATCACAAATGATAAAAAAGTTGAGTGTTGCGTAGGCAGTGTTTAATTAGATAGAGTAAAGTGAAAAGTGGTAAACTGCCGAGAATAGTTTCATAACGAAATACTAAGTTCACCACCTTTTTGCTTTGCTCTAAGTAATTAAGGCCATGTCCATACGTGCGTTTTCATAGCGTTTCATAGCGTGTTCTTGGTCCTCAGGGGAGCAGAAAACCAGGGTCTCATTACCTGAAACAATATGAAAACGCTAGAAAACGTATACGTGTGGATGGGGTCTAAGACCATGTGCACACGGTAACGTTTCCGAGCGTTTTCGTATTGTTTCAAGTAATGAGCTGATTGTTCTTGATTCCCTTGAGAACAGTAAACAATACGAAAACGCTCGGAAACGCTACCGTGTGCACATAGCCTAAAGGTCCCTATTGTTGCAAATACAGTGAAAACATAGTCCCTAGAATTATATTGTCTGGAGACGCGGCGAACATCAAAGCGGTTAACAATGAGATACAATTTAGGTTGAGGGTGGCAAATAAGGTGCACACTCTTTTGTTTTACGTTCATTAATATTTATAAAGCAACGCTGCTATTGGTTGATTGCTTCATTATACCAAAAATACAATGTGTTCAGCAAGCGTTAAGGTGAAATAAGGTGCACAAACGTGAACAAAAACCTAGAACAAAGACTTCAGCCGCGTTTCCAGACAATTTATTTCTAGGGACTATGAACACATACTGTGGTTTAAGGTCACAAATGATAGTCTTAGACCCCGTTTACACGATGCCGGTACAATTTGAAAACGGAACAAAACCATGCCGTTTAG
>OZ036010.1:4110103-4260103 GCA_964035015.1 Corallium rubrum
ATAGATTGTATCATAAGACGTGGTTGAAGTTATCTTGCCCCCCCCCCCCCCCCCCCAATTAGTATTCATTCAGGCGCCCCTGATTATGAAATACGAGTCATGGAGCATTCTGAACCTTTAAGACAAAGCTTTTTACACAAATTGACCTACACTTGATTTCTGCCAGGCAGGGAGCGTCGGAAGCGGGGGGGGGGGGCTGCCCCCCCACTTTTTGACAGTCGGACCTACGGTTTCAGATTCGCAGTTTCAGATTCAGATTCAGATTCGAATCTGAAACTAGAGGTGCATTCTGCGTAGAAAACCATAGATTGCCGCGGAGTCCATCTGTGGGTGCTAATCATTTATCAAATATACCCATGTCCATGAAAGTGAGCTTCAAATAAACATGTTTTGGAGCCCGTAGAGCGCTTTATTTGGTCAGGAAAAATCTGGAAAGCCAACTAGACATAACGCTCTTGCGACGTTCCGACATGTTGTCTCAAGCACTCGTTAAAAAATAATCCGTTTCTTAACAAAATGTACAAGGTTTACGGCATTCTTTTGCCGAATATCTCCATCACTATGATATAATTGATAGCCTAAAACAAATTCCAGTTTTCTAACGCTTACCGTTTCGCCAGGAAAAATCCAGAAAGACAGCCAGCGAAACGCGGCTTTAGTAATCTGACACGAACGTAAACAACAAAGTCGAGAACAAAATCGCTTCGTGAGAGTCATCTTTATCTTTTAAAGACTTCTTTTATCAAATATACCCATCTTCAAACACTGAAAAATATTGAAAAATTAATTTTTCTTTCAAAGTACTACTCGTTTGGACAGGAAAAATCCAGAAGTGAAACTAACGTTTAAACAAAAAATCAGGGGGGTGGGTTCCAAGCCGGCTTTTTTCTTATTTTTAGTATTTTTAACCCAATTTATGAACTGTTTGTAAAAATATCGTAACACTAACATTCTAAAATTTGGCATTTTAAAGTGTGTAAATTTCAAACTCTGTAAAACAAATCTATATTGCTATTATTGCGCCAAAGAAATAGTCTAATTCTGGGATAGAACCCCCCGGTATTTTTTAGTTTCATATTCGTAACTGGCCAGTTTCAGATTCAGTTTCAGATTCGAGCCAAAAAGCTGTCGCTGATTGTAAAAACGCGGATCGTGGATAAACATTACAAGGTGATGGCCCCGCATGTCAAATATACCCATGTGGAATAAATTTTGCTTTCGACAGGGTTGTTCTCAATTTTTTACAACTTTTTAGAAAGTCAGGAAAAATCCGGAAAGCTTGTAGTACATAATGTTGATACAACTTTCCGACACGTTATTTTGAGCGCCGATGAAAGTATTATATCATTTCCTAGCGAAAGGTATAAAGTTTACACGAATCTTTTGTCAAATATATTCATTATTGTAATATGCTTAATAGTTTGGAGCAAATTACAGTTTTCTAGCGCTTGCCGTTTGGCCAGGAAAAATCCAGAAAGACAGCCAGCGAAACGCGGCTTTAGTAATCTGACACGAACGTAAACAACAAAGTCGACAACAAAATTGCTTCGTGAGAGTCATCGTTATCTTTTAAAGACTTCTTTTATCAAATATACCTATCCTCAAATATCATAAAAAATTGTAGACGTAATTTTTCTTTCAAAGCACTTGTCATTTGGATAGGAAAAATCCAGAAGTGAAACGAGTGCTTAAACGCAAAATCAGGGGGGTTACTCAACTTAAGTTTTGTTTCCTATAGGTTTTTTTACCCAACTTACAAACTGTTTGTAAAAATATTTTAACACTAACATTCTAACAATTGTCATTTCAAAATATATAAGCTCAAACTCTTTCAAAATATATAAGCTCAAGTTTATATTGCGGCAAAGAACTAGGCCCATTCTAGCGTTTAACCCCCCGGCATTTTCTAGTTTCATATTCGTGATTGGCTAGTTTCAGATTCACTGAATCTGAAACTGGCCAGTTACGAATATGAAACTAAAAAATGCCGGGGGTTGAACCCCAGAATTAGACTATTTCTTTGGCGCAATAATAGCAATATAGATTTGTTTTACGGAGTTTGAAATTTATACATTTTAAAATGCCAAATTTTAGAATGTTAGTGTTAAGATATTTTTACAAACAGTTCATAAATTGGGTTAAAAATACTAAAAATAAGAAAAAAGCCGGCTTGGACCCCCCCCCCTGATTTTTTGTTTAAACATTAGTTTCACTTCTGGATTTTTCCTGTCCAAACGAGTAGTACTTTGAAAGAAAAAGTAATTTTTCAATGTTTTCCAGTGTTTGAGGATGGGTATATTTGATAAAAGAAGTCTTTAAAAGATAAAGATGACTTTCACGAAGCGATTTTGTTGTCGACTTTGTTGTTTACGTTCGTGTCAGATTACTAAAGCCGCGTTTCGCTGGCTGTCTTTCTGGATTTTTCCTGGCCAAACGGCAAGCGCTAGAAAACTGTAATTTGCTCCAAACTATTAAGCATATTACAATAATGGATATATTTGACAAAAGATTCGTGTAAACTTTATACCTTTCGCTAGGAAATGATATAATACTTTCATCGGCGCTCAAAATAACGTGTCTTGTATCAACATTATGTACTGCAAGCTTTCCGGATTTTTCCTGACTTTCTAAAAAGTTGTAAAATAATGAGAAGAACCCTGTCGGAATCAAAATTTATTCCACATGGGTATATTTGACATGCGGGGCCATCACCTTGTAATGTTTATCCACGATCCGCGTTTTTACAATCAGCGACAGCTTTTTGCCTCGAATCTGAAACTGAATCTGAAACTGGCCAGTTACGAATATGAAACTAAAAAATGCCGGGGGTTGAACCCCAGAATTAGACTATTTCTTTGGCGCAATAATAGCAATATAGATTTGTTTTACGGAGTTTGAAATTTATACATTTTAAAATGCCAAATTTTAGAATGTTAGTGTTAAGATATTTTTACAAACAGTTCATAAATTGGGTTAAAAATACTAAAAATAAGAAAAAAGCCGGCTTGGACCCCCCCCCCCCCCCTGATTTTTTGTTTAAACATTAGTTTCACTTCTGGATTTTTCCTGTCCAAACGAGTAGTACTTTGAAAGAAAAAGTAATTTTTCAATGTTTTCCAGTGTTTGAGGATGGGTATATTTGATAAAAGAAGTCTTTAAAAGATAAAGATGACTTTCACGAAGCGATTTTGTTGTCGACTTTGTTGTTTACGTTCGTGTCAGATTACTAAAGCCGCGTTTCGCTGGCTGTCTTTCTGGATTTTTCCTGGCCAAACGGCAAGCGCTAGAAAACTGTAATTTGCTCCAAACTATTAAGCATATTACAATAATGGATATATTTGACAAAAGATTCGTGTAAACTTTATACCTTTCGCTAGGAAATGATATAATACTTTCATCGGCGCTCAAAATAACGTGTCGGAAAGTTGTATCAACATTATGTACTGCAAGCTTTCCGGATTTTTCCTGACTTTCTAAAAAGTTGTAAAATAATGAGAAGAACCCTGTCGGAATCAAAATTTATTCCACATGGGTATATTTGACATGCGGGGCCATCACCTTGTAATGTTTATCCACGATCCGCGTTTTTACAATCAGCGACAGCTTTTTGCCTCGAATCTGAAACTGAATCTGAAACTGGCCAGTTACGAATATGAAACTAAAAAATGCCGGGGGTTGAACCCCAGAATTAGACTATTTCTTTGGCGCAATAATAGCAATATAGATTTGTTTTACGGAGTTTGAAATTTATACATTTTAAAATGCCAAATTTTAGAATGTTAGTGTTAAGATATTTTTACAAACAGTTCATAAATTGGGTTAAAAATACTAAAAATAAGAAAAAAGCCGGCTTGGACCCCCCCCCCTGATTTTTTGTTTAAACATTAGTTTCACTTCTGGATTTTTCCTGTCCAAACGAGTAGTACTTTGAAAGAAAAAGTAATTTTTCAATGTTTTCCAGTGTTTGAGGATGGGTATATTTGATAAAAGAAGTCTTTAAAAGATAAAGATGACTTTCACGAAGCGATTTTGTTGTCGACTTTGTTGTTTACGTTCGTGTCAGATTACTAAAGCCGCGTTTCGCTGGCTGTCTTTCTGGATTTTTCCTGGCCAAACGGCAAGCGCTAGAAAACTGTAATTTGCTCCAAACTATTAAGCATATTACAATAATGGATATATTTGACAAAAGATTCGTGTAAACTTTATACCTTTCGCTAGGAAATGATATAATACTTTCATCGGCGCTCAAAATAACGTGTCTTGTATCAACATTATGTACTGCAAGCTTTCCGGATTTTTCCTGACTTTCTAAAAAGTTGTAAAATAATGAGAAGAACCCTGTCGGAATCAAAATTTATTCCACATGGGTATATTTGACATGCGGGGCCATCACCTTGTAATGTTTATCCACGATCCGCGTTTTTACAATCAGCGACAGCTTTTTGCCTCGAATCTGAAACTGAATCTGAAACTGGCCAGTTACGAATATGAAACTAAAAAATGCCGGGGGTTGAACCCCAGAATTAGACTATTTCTTTGGCGCAATAATAGCAATATAGATTTGTTTTACGGAGTTTGAAATTTATATATTTTAAAATGCCAATTTTAGAATGTTAGTGTTACGATATTTTTACAAACATTTCTTAAATTGGGTTAAAAATACTAAAAATAAGAAAAAAGCCGGCTTGGAACCCACCCCCCTGATTTTTTGTTTAAACATTAGTTTCACTTCTGGATTTTTCCTGTCCAAACGACTAGTACTTTGAAAGAAAAATTAATTTTTCAATATTTTCCAGTGTTTGAAGATGGGTATATTTGATAAAAGAAGTCTTTAAAAGATAAAGATGACTCTCACGAAGCGATTTTGTTCTCGACTTTGTTGTTTACGTTCGTGTCAGATTACTAAAGCCGCATTTCGCTGGCTGTCTTTCTGGATTTTTCCTGGCGAAACGGTAAGCGTTAGAAAACTGGAATTTGTTTTAGGCTATCAATTATATCATAGTGATGGAGATATTCGACAAAAGAATGCCGTAAACCTTGTACATTCTGTTAAGAAACGGATTATATTTTAACGAGTGCTCGAGACAACATGTCGGAACGTGGCAAGAGCGTTATGTCTGGTTGGCTTTCCGGATTTTTCCTGACCAAGTAAAGCGCTCTACGGGCTCCAAAACATGTTTGTTTGAAGCTCACTTTCATGGACATGGGTATATTTGATAAATAATTGGCACCCACAGATGGACTTCGCGGCAATCTACGGTTTTCTACGCAAAATGCACCTCTAGTTTCAGATTCGAATCTGAATCTGAATCTGAAACTGCGAATCTGAAACCGTAGGTCCGACTGTCTTTTTTTGGTGGGGGCCCAGAGTGTTTGGGCCCCCCACTTTTTAACAAGGCCAGTAATAAAGTTATGATTAACAAAATCACTAACCCTAGCTAACCCACGACTTTGAATAAAGATATAATAAAGAAGTTTGAATGCAGATATTCAATGTCTGGAAAAGTGTTATCTTTTCAACCTCGTCCCCGGGGCATTTTGCCTCCACGTTGGGAGGTCGGCGAAAATGGCCCTGGCATCGGCTGGTCGATTCTATAATCGGATTGGCCGGTTTAAAAACTTGATTAATTCAAATACAGTGTAATTTATTCATCAAAATATGAATTGCAATAATCCACTCTACGAAGTTCATCCAAAGAATTGTAACGATAGCTTTGGTTAAAGTCAAGAACAACATTAGATATATGTTTCTTCCCGACATTTAAATGTATCCTGGATAATCGTGGGGAGTATCATGATGAATAATGCTAGCCAGTTGCATTTATGATAAAGGCTCACATGAATGATTCGGCAGAGCGTTAAATATTTCTTATTTATTATTCATGTATACGTATTATACAAAAACGAAACACAAAGACCGCATAAATTTTCTTGCCAAAACACCCCAAAATTCTGGGTGTCACGTGACCAGCCGATGCCAGGCCATTTTCGCCGACTCCCAACGTGGAGGCAAAATGCCCTGGGGACGAGGTTGTTATCTTTTGAGTATTTTATGACGTTTTTCGACCTTTAGAATTCTGTAAAACCTTGGCCTAAAATGCAGGCATTTCAAAGACTCTAGATTTCAAAAATTTCCCAGGGAGCATGGCCCCGGGCCCCCTAAAAATCTTGCCCCCCCGGACTTTTAGTGTCGCTCCGACGCCCCTACTGCCAGGTCAACACAAATCAAGATGTCACATTTGCAATCCTTTTCGATTTCAATCTCACTTTAATTTTGACCATCCGTACTTCTGTGCTGACTAGTATCTCTCTTATGTTTTTATAGCTGTAATCAAACGAGAACTCAAGTCATCGCAAGTTGGCAGTCACGCTATCTCATCCAGCTGCTCTGAATAATTTCCCGAAAATATTATATACCGTGACAAAGTTAAAACTTGTTTAAAACACTCATGAAACCGATGAAACCTTTATTTCGTTAATTTAGGGGTTCGTTAGACCGCCACAGAAATTCTGACTGCCAACTTGCGATGACTTGCGTTCTCGTTTGATTAGGGCTTATAAAACCGTTATTGCAAGATTTTGAGAAAACGCAGACGTGTGTCCGGTCACATAAGGTAAAGGTAGCCAGCGGATGAATTACGAAGGACGCAGATGAACGTTGGTCGTGTCGCCGTCATGCAACATGCAGTTTAGATTTAATATGTTACCATAGCAACAGCAAAAGAACAATAGAAATGCTTACTTTTGTCAGTAGACTACGTCTGCAAAGTTTCAGCCGAATTAAACCATAGATAATGGAAGGGGAACTGGATAGGAAACTTACGAAACCAGAAACGATGTTTGCACAACTTGCTATGGTAATTTTACACTTATAAGCGGGCAATGCACCTAACGGGTGGTCCTACATGGCTAAAATCAGACACTGCTGAACTTAAGGCGGGGGTACACATGAAAATATGCTGTATTTTCAAATCACTGTAAGATCTACAATATTCACAATAACAGTATAAAACTATATATGGGATGAAAGCTTATTATTTACAGATTCCGAAAATCATGATCATTTTTTCCAAAAGTTGTTTGTAACCCAACACCGGCCGAGTAAGTTGGACACATGCTGTGCAAAACCAAGGGGTGAATGAGTAAAGCTATCTGGTTGTAAATTGCCCAAATTTTTAAAGTTATTGCAGTTCTAGGTAGTATTGGCATCATTGTCCATGATGAGCTCACAACTTTTTTGTGTGATGTGAATATCGGCCGCAGCAGCACTTCAAATTTCACATATGTTTTACAGGAAATATTTACTACAATAAAATTACTTCTAGACAAGATATGAAAAAATGTTGAGCTCATCATACAAAACACCAAGGGGAGAAACAGCACAGCAAATTTCAGCTCATTTGATTAAATATTTTATGAGATATCCTTACTCAACCACGGAAATCTATTGTTTGAGAAAATCGACTTTAAAATTAGCGAACAACATTCAAAGTCAATAAAAATAGTTTATATTGTAATTCACGAAACGAAAAGTTATCCCAGCAATTTAAGCCTCCTCAATTGAAGCCTCCTGCTTCATAGGTAACCCCTTCAGCTTCCCTCAGTGCTTCTTCTCGGTGTGTTTTTCTGAGTTGCTCTGCTTGGCGCCTCCTTTTCTGTTTTTCACCCATTTGATGGTCTGACTTCCTGATACGTTTATTGTCTTTCATAAGTGATGATCTTCTCGTGAACTCACCTGCTGGTATAAGAAGTCGTTTCATGACTCTCTCTCTACTTGCTGCACCACTGTGAAAGTGGCAGACTGCCGATGCAACAGCACATCGTACCACCTTCATCCCATGATGTTTATGTTTAGGACACCGCGCCCACACCAATGAATTAATACACTCATTATTATTTTGCGTTTTACCTCGAACACATCTTTCCAGCAGCTTGGTATCACTAAGAGCCATAAATGTGGGTTGCAATAGCTCCAGAAAAACATGTGGCAAACAGTCGTCTCCTTTGAACATGGCTGTTCCCAATGCAAGATCTTGCTGCCATTTGCACCAAGAGTGTTCCCCACGAGGACAAAAACGGTGCTGCTTTACAGGGTCTTTGGATTGAATAGAGTGGTGTAAAAGGGCTATTATGTTCTTTTTCATTGTGTAAGCTGCAACTGAAACATCTTTGTCAGTTGGATTTGGTGTAGACAGGGTATTTTGCCGTATCGCTAAGCCATAGTACCGTTGAATTTGCTTAATTTTTGCTTCTGTGAGTCGGCCACGTCCTCCAACTGTCTTCCCATCAGCAAGTTTGGCTTTTGTTGTAGCTTTTAATTTCAGGAGATGCTTACCCATTCTTTTTTGGACATGGCCAACACAATCTAGCTTCTCCACTTTGATCCCATCATATGTATCCTCAATGGCACTGAAGGATTTGCTGTCACCGTCAGATACCATCCACCTGTATCTGATGTTATGTAGTTCAAGTGACCTGTTCCATATTATGTTAGCACCTTCCACTTCCATAGCTGGGGAACTACCATTAAAATTTATGTCACATTCACCAGAAAAGACATGTTCAATTTCCCACTCTTCAAATTCTTCATCAGACTTGCTCTGTGTCTTCTTTAAGGTGCACCGCTGACATGATTTTGAAATGACATGGTAATCGAGAACTTCCCCAGTGTCCACGGATATGGCAAATACAACGCCAGTAAGAGATGTAAAGCCTCTTTTAGCCCAGGTACCATCAAAGCTGACTGCAACATCCACAATAGAATCCTGATCTTCACAACCATTTTCTTTTAAAATTACCTCTCTGACCTTTTGTGCAGCCTGTTTCATTTCTTGTTTTGCCTCTACTTCGAGAGCATCTACAATTGTTTCTAAATGTTGATAATAGGCTGTCTTATTTATACAAGGCATATTCATGATACTGCAGAATGTTACCAGACTTTCATAGCCACCACCAGTCTCTATTGAGTGGTACACCGCACGGCGGTTTACATCAGCAGAATTACCTCTTGCTGTTATGGATGAAGATGTCTCCAAACCAGATTCCTCTTCACATGAAGAGCAACTAGCCGAGAGGCAAGCCATCAAACCTCGTCTTTTTGACATATTTTCCTGGATATTCAAGCTGCCTAAAAATTGATTAAAGGTCATTATTTAGGGGAAACGAATTAATAAATAGCATAGTTGATAGACTGATAGTTCAATGGTTATACTCTAGTATATAGTCCATATTACAATCAGAATGGAATAGTGTTTAAAACAAGAACATGCAAGTGTATATACAACTAAAATATTAAAGTAAAATGTCTTCATGGTTGTCATAAAAAGCATTTCTAAATTATAGTAAACGTAAACATAACATGATGAACACGTGTAGAAAACACAAACTTTCTTACCTTCATCACAAACATGTGCTTCTGAGATTGAAGCCGTAAATTTGGCTATGTCTATAAGACGATAGCCTTTTCCTTCGTACTCTATGGCTGGTCGGGTATTTTATTGGAGTCTGGTGGGTTTAATTTTCTCCTGGATGCACCAATAATTGGTTTCAGAGCGGAAGTTTTCAACGAACCCTCTTTCCCTTCACCTTGGGTCGCACTTTCCTCATCATGATCATGATCCTCGGTTATGTCGATCGGAGTTTTGGTGTATCGCACTCCAGCAAACGGCTTTCCTTTTCTCTTCCTCCTGTATACGTTTCTCTGCTTTTCTCCAACCATAGCAGCAAAAAATACAACAAGCAAGCACACTTTCCTTCTTGAAATATAAAATTATTCTGAGTCTTTGGCATGGAGAGATTCGAAAGCTTTGAAACGGGCCCACATAGCTCCACATCAGCGCTCAGTAGCGTGTGTGCATCATGGAGAACTTCATGTAGTCAGAAATGTAAATCGTGAATGTCTGATTGGCATTTCAAATAAGAAAACAGAAGAAAACAACATCATAACAAGCAGGTTGTCATAGCAACCAAGTTGCCAATGCTTATAAAACAGCCTAAAAACATGCTGTAAATTATAATATGGCCATAAAACATCTACCCCATGTTTCTTAAGGGTTTAAAGCTTCACATAAAACAAAAAAAAAAATTAGCCAAAAAACTCAAAATTCATGTGTACCCCCGCCTTAAGTGATATTACACTTTTGTCTAATTTCAGCAATAGGTGCATTAGCTGCTTTTAAGTGTGTAATTACCATAGCAAGTTGTGCAAACATTTCCGGTTCTTTAACCTCGTTTGAAGTTTCCTATCCAGTTCCCCTTCCGTTATCTATGATTAAACAAATTATTCTGAAGATATGCCTCGAGTTCCTTTTTGCTTCAACACCATGCAAAGGTAATGACGTCATAGCTCAAAATCACATTATGTGTGATAACTCAAGAACGGAATAAGATATTAAAGCCATGTAAAAGCCATTTTTCATTATTTTTATTGTTCTGCAAAAATCAATCATAAAAATTTTTGTTTCATGGGCACTTTGAATGTTATCCACAAAAGAAAGAGATTTGGATCAGTGCTCGAGTATCAATTCCTATAATAATACGCACTTCCACTGACGTCAGACCAAGTCGTATTAGAAATAATAGGACTTCGTTTGACGTTAGTTTACTGAGCTATTTATTTCTAGAAATGCCAATATAACCTACGGCTACAGAAACAAAAGGCATTCAGGCGAACAACGCGCTATATAAATCACAGAAAATACGACCAACTGACGTTTTTGCTAATTTCTTCCAGGTGAGACGGAGAAAACAACCGTATGAACGAAGACTAAAGCGGAATTCTTCCCATGCACTCGTGCAGTGGATCATATGAACAGTCATCCACATAAATCGTAAGTAAACTTTTTTTATTTCCATGAAAAACGCCACGCGATTGATTAGGATCTTACTGTGGTTTTGAAACTTGCATAAACTAAATTTACAAAGAAGAATTGGTTTAGACCCAGTTTACACGATGCCGGTACAATTTGAAAACGGAACAAAATCATTACTGTTTAGGCCTTGCGTTTACACGATACCGGCACAAAAATAACATGAAATGTTATATGCTGTATTTTCATACCGGCATGATTTTGTTCCGTTTTCAAATTGTACCGGCTTCGTGTAAATGGGGTCTGTGTAGATGTAAACGAATCTTAACATTAATTCGAATCTCTTTTTGCGGCCGAGGAAAGAAGTTCGTGGCTTGACGAGTCAGTCCCGTTGTCGAGCTTGGAACCCATGTGAGTAGAGTTAATTAGTCGGTCTCTCCTGTGCTTCGAGGGGTTTTCACCGCCGGGTTTTCCGGTTTTCCGGAGTGGTGCCCACCCCTGGTGGTAGTAGCTAAAAGTCTGAGGAACCTTCTGGCTGCCTCTGACTGCGGTTAACCATGCAACCCCCACCACCATGAATATATGGGTTTTTTATCAAAACATTGACTGAGAAAACGTAAACTGAAAACCCGTTCAGTCTCTATCTTTAGGAGTCTGTGAAGGGAGGCGTAATACCTACCATATGAGATCAACTCAAAAAGCGTAGGGGCTGTTTACATGAGCCGGAGTTATTCCCAGACGATCACCCATCCAAGTACTAACTAAGGAAAATTCGAGTGTAGAATATATACATTTTAAGACCAAACTGGGACCAGTTGCGAAAAATGCAACTACACAGGCCTTCCGGAAGGCCTGTGTAGTTGCATTTTTCGCAACTGGTCCCGGTTTGGTCTTAAAATGTATATATTCTACACTCGAATTTCCCTTCATCCAAAATCCTTAGAACATGCTATGTAATCGAGTGAAATGCCCAATATCACTTATAATATATATACCCAAGTACTAACCGGCCGGGCTGAACTATTGGTGAGAGGCAGCACCCTAACAGCACACGCCACCGGTGCGCTCCCCTGCGAGTATATTCATATTCTCAGAGTGCTTTATGTATTTTATTCGGTCTACACGCCATAAGACTTTACTCGTGACAGGGAAAATCCTGCATAAAGCAAAAAAGAAATATTCGCCAATTGACCTTAACTCTTTCACTGCCAGATTTTCCCCTTTGATGAGTAAAATAGTTTTGCGCTAACCAAAGTAAACACCCCCTGATCTTTTCTGCGCATGGACGGTGGGAATAGCAAATGTCTTTCGTATCTCATTGATTTGTTGTTATTTTGCTCTGATTGCATGGCTAATTTGTTCGCATCTCATTATTAATTTGTTGTTATTTTTATCTGATTGGCTTATTTTTGGTCACATGATTAGTTTTTCTTATATAATACTGGCATGACTTGAAAGATCTTATCTATTTAAACATTATACAGGTCATTATAATTAAGCTACATGTAGTTAATACTTGAACTGTATATTTAAACTTTGGAGTAGTCTACCTTGCTCAATACCAGATTCTACCTCAGTTAATCAGTTTAAAACTCAACTTTCTAATCACTACGTTAATGCTGTAATTATTAGTTAATGCTACGACGTCAATAACTTTTTTTTGGAAATCAATGTTTAAAATGTTCTTCATCCTGACCTGTAACATACTCTCTTCTAAACCTTACTGCTACTGACCTTAATCACTTTTATCTATTGTATTTGTTTACATGATTATCCTGAATTGGGAAATGGTGTAGAATTCCAGATAATCCTGAATATTAAAGAAAATGAAACCCAACCCTGACCCCCACCTCTAAACCTGACCCTAAACCTAACGACAACCCCCGGTAACCATAAATCTAACCACAACCCCCCAGGGAGAAAGTTCCACCTCTCAGACCCTGACCACAACACCCCTACTGTGTTTTTTTTGTTATATGCTTTTTAGTTTAACATCCTGCATGTGGGACAGAGAAGTCCCCTAGCCCCCTAGGCAACAGGATCATCCTGAATTCTAGACACTTTAAATTGACAATTCAGGATAGTCCTCCTTCTTCCTCGGCCCACTCCCACCTCTTTTCTCGCGCGTTATGGAGACCTCTGCACTTTCTAGTAGCCCGAGTCACCCGAGTGAACACCTGATCCAGGTGTCTTGTTTTTGCTCACATGATTATCTTTCTTACATAAGCTCGTTGTTCGTTTACACTCTTTACGTCTCTCTGACGAAGGGCCTTCGCTCGAAACGTTAGACTCCTACGTTCTCAGTTTTGGCAGTCTATCAAACCTTATTATAAAATAATAAAACGCCGATTGTCGCAGTAAAAGAGGTAATTTACTCTGATGTAAATTTTTGGTTTGAAATATCAGTAATTTCTTATCTATAAACTCTCTATGATTTACTTGTAAGCTTTTCTACGCATTCTTTGGACAATTAAATTCTGCAGAACAGATCAGAATTTCGTTAAAGTGCCTATCTCACCTGTGGGGATATTACATATTCGTAATCTTTGGGTTCTCCTGAGCAAAATTGCAATATATCTTGTCAGCCAAAAATTTCATCTTCATGGAGTTTTTCGCTGTCAAAGTTACATGATGTGATGCAACAAGAGGCATTCCAAACCAGCTTTCTTTTGTTACTTGCAACAAAAATGCCTCTTGTGACATCACATCCGGTAATTTTTAGCAGCGAAAAACTCCATGAAGATGAAATTTTCGGCTGACAAGATATACTGCAATTTTGCTCAGGAGAACCCAAAGATTACGAATATGTAAAATCCCCACAGGCACTTTAAGCAAGCAGAATTTGTAAGCAGAATGCGCGATTTCCACTAGTACTGCCGAGACACAGAACATATATACGCCAATTTAGGTGCAAAATTTACCCAATTCTATAATCATAACACACTGCCTACGTACGAATTTTACTTTTAAAATACTCCATGGTTTACTCAGCGGGTGAAGGGCTCTCAACACGTCAGTATTTCGTTATCTAAAATCTGAAAATTTCACCACCTTTTAAGATTTTCCAGACTTAGACCACGTCCACACGTATGCGTTTTCAGAGCGTTTTTATATTGTTCTCGGTCCTCAGGGGGTCTCATTACCTGAAACAATATGAAAACGCTACGTGTGGACGTGGCCTTAACGCACTGCCTACGCAGCGCTCGATAATTGTATTTTATATTACTGCAGTAGCACGATATGAAGGCCGGGTTTTTAGCTTGAATGTCAGTATTCTGTTATCTGAAATATCGGCACTTCATGCCTTATGATATACCGTCTCTGTGTACCCTCTTTTTATACACTTCTGACATTTTTTATATCAAGTATTCGCGCTATGTGAAAAGGACCTACTCATCTACACGGCTTTCCTTTGAATGCATGGCGACGATTTCCAAATAGATACTTTCAAAATAGTGAAACTAACACACGTATAGCATATGTAAATGGCTTCTAGGACAGCGTCGGCCATGGTTGAAATCCAAATATTACGGGCTAGAGTTAAGTCACGTTGGCCTGAAAAACAGAGAAAAATCTTCTCGACGTTTCGAGCGAAGGCCCTTCGCCAGGAGAAATTAGTAAAACCTGACGAAGGGCCTTCGCTCGAAACGTCGAGAAGAATTTTCTCTGTTTTTCAGGCCAACGTGACTTAACCCTGGTAATATATAGCATATGTAGTAAACAACATACAAACTTTACTTAAAGGTGGTTTTCCACTAGGCGAAAAATGTCGCGCGAAGCGACATTTTCTTTTGTCTCGCAAGCTCTCGAGTGGAACTAATTAGCCAGGACAAAAGAAAAATGTCGAGTCGGTCGACAAATGTCGCCTAGTGGAAAACCGCCTTTAAGCCGGTTTTCTACTAGGCGACTTTTTTCGCGCGAAGCGACTTTTTCTTTTGTCCCATGAGCTCTGAGCTGGAACTAATCAGAAATCTATTGAATTCGAACAAAAGAAAGTCGCTTCGCGCGAAAAAAATCGCCTAGTGGAAAACCGGCTTTAAACACTATTGTTCCCTATGTTCGTTGCTCATGCCCTTACTTTGGATAGCCACAACGAATTATTGTATAATTTCTCACATGAAAACGAGTTGATAAGGGCTAATCTATATATGCATATAAAAGAATTCTAATTCGGCGGAATATAAGGTCTATTAATTTAAGCAAAAAATCAAAATATCGTGGTCAACTGCATGATTAAACTCGTTTTGACTTCCCAAGTATACAAAGGAGTTAACCTACCACGAAGCTTGCGTTCGTTGCATGTACTTACACAAGTGTGAATCACTGAATGCATGGGTTTAAGGCCACGTCCACACGTATACGTTTTCCTAGCGTTTTCATATTGTTTCAGGTAATGAGACCATTAATTTTCTGCTCCCCTGAGGACCGAAAACAATATAAAAACGCTATGCCTATGAAAACGCATACGTGTGGACGTGGTCTGAAATAGTCGTGTGCAGGTGTTAGCTTGCGACTATATTAACTTTATTCAAATCATAGCGTAAGTTTCTTTCAACCTGCGACAACTCGTATCGCCGTTTGTGTGAGGTTATTGCAAGTCAACACAGTTAACCTGGGATGACTTACGTTCCTCTTTGATCTAAGCGTTAACCCTTTTCCGTCGGTGGATTCTCCTGGCTAGCGACGACGAGTAAAATGGTCTGGCGTTAGCCAGAGTAAAAATACATATAAAAATTGAGAGTATATAATAAGCCGCTGTTACACGATACACTTTGCTTGTGGGCGACTTTTCTCTTGATCGGCAAACTTTAGTGAAATGACCTTTGATTCCACAGTAATTACAAGTGGAAGATTTTGCTGGACACGGTCGGTCGGTCTTCATGTGGGTAGCTGAATCCACAATAGTAACATTTTTGTCGAGTCGTCTTCGCTGCATTGACTGTCTTTGTTTTGAATTGTTCTTCAATGCCGTCGGCTTGAGCTGAACTGGTTCATTAACGCTATCGAGACAAGTTTCAAGACAGATTGCAACGTAACGCCCCCTGGTTTAACAGTTGCGCGAAGTTGAAGTGCATCCTACTTTGGTGAACTGAACCTGTCTTGCAATGCAAAGCGCCACGTAGCTTCATAAACAAGGGGGGTGTTACACGTTGCACTCTGTCTTGAAACCGGTCTCGCACATGTTTCACGAAAAACTGCATCGTGTAAGCGGCTTAAGATGCCGCTCAAGGCTATAGTTTCCGGACAGGGAAGTTTTCTTTGTCTTGTGAGCTCTTGGTCGGAACTAATGCTCAACACAAAGGAAACTTTCCTGTCCGTTCCTAGCCTTCAGTCGGCTCAGAAAGGGTCAAGGCCAACCGTACAAAACGTAGAGTTTTTATTTGTCTAATTGTGCTCTCGGATATAGAACTTATATGACTTCAAGACGAAATAAACAGTTATACGTTTCGCAACTGTACGGTTGAAACAAAAAAACGTCATTTATATTGTTTTATTAACAAGCTTGAATAAGACAACGTACGGTATACCGCTATACAGCAATTAACGGTTTTCCAATCCAGATAACAATACTATTATTTTCCTCGACAATTTCCCGCTTCGGGACAAATTTCCGCTTTCATCCTAGAAGGCGTTTACATGAGGCTGGCCCAAACTCAGGTCGAACTGATTTCGGGTCGGTTGTAGTGTTTTTCTATAGATCATTTTAATGAGTCCGGCCTGAGATTCAGTTCACGCCGGCCTAATCTCAAGTCACCCGCTAGACCAAACTGAAGCACTTTCACCTCTCACTCAATACGTTGTTTTAAATGAGATTGGTGTCAAATCTACATCAAATAATAATTTTCCGGGTCAAGAGCTGTAAGGCAATTGACACAAATTTTGAAGCAACAGCGAAACCAAGCCTATATATAATTTCAAAGCCACTCTATAGCCTTTCAAAGACCATCAATATCGAAGATACCGAAAAAAACAAATAAATAAGAAGACAACAAACACATAAAAAACGTGACTAAAAAATAAACATTTCAGGTCGGCGCCATCTGGGTCGAGTAATTTTCTTCATTCATAGTAATTTTCATCTACCAATTAAAACAAAACTTTATCTGAACGAATTAATATTTGATTTCGAAAAACAACGGGACCCATCCCGACAAGGGGCAAAAGAAATCATTGTTTGTGTGTTCATTTCTAGTTATTCTAGGTAGACCTATAGTTTTTTGCCTGACTATCGGTAGCATACGTTAATGTTGAACTGAACCATATACTGAGTGTTTGAAAATTTCGGATTCATTTCTCAGTTGGGGTCTCTCTTTGTTTGGTGTCAGCTGCTTCGCGTCATCTTTTTTATAAAAACGGAAGTCTACAAGACAACTTGTAAACACAATATCAATCACGCAACAATTTTACTTAACATTAAGCAACAAAGTTCCCTAGAAAATATACTCAAAGTTAAAAACCCATAAAGAGAATCTTTTCTATTAACAAAATATCAATAATATTTGATGAATGTTTGTATTGTGTACATGATAAGCACAGCGTTATTTTCCCCGCTATGTTCTATGAGCTAAACATAGAAACGAGGCTCGCATATGATTGGGTAAACTCGAGAAGATTCCGATTAGAATCGTTTAATTGATTTAGAATAAACTTCCTGTCTTAAGAGTGATGATTCGTAGCCGACTTTTAATTTACACAACGTATGAGAAAAGGGGAAAAAACACAAGTCCAAATAGCTTTTCATTACATCTTGTATTTTTAAACGCTTTACGGTTTGTGTATCTTAATTGTCCTCTCATTGATTAAAGTTTGCAGAATAAATCAAACGAACGAAGGAGAAAGATGAATTTAAAGACTGAAGCATTGTCATTTTTATTCTGTTCTGTGTGCTGCATCGTGCTTACGACGGCGCAAAGCACTTTCGATTACTCGCTCAACGGTGACATCATTATCGCAGCACTACTGCCAATTTCAAAAGGCGAACTGTGCAAAGATGAGAACCTCGAAGGAATACTTCACGCAGAAGCAGTGATCCACTCAATAACACAACACCCCTGGAGAAACTTCAGTGTTGGCTACCTCATCAAAGATACTTGCAGCAAGCCTCGAGCAGCCGTTAACGCTGCGTTCGAGTTGGTAAAAACGAACTCTTCTCACGCTAACAGAGTGCTTCAAAAAATCGTGGCTGTGATAGTTGATAGCAGTAATACTACAACTCAGACTGCCATAAAAGGAATTCTCGACGCATACGGTTTACCTCAGGTAAGATAACAGAAGATATATACATGTACAAAATTATTTAAGTCACAATAACTTTGTTTAAACAAGAAATAATGGTATTACAATAAGGATAATAGCAGAATATATTATTATTATTATTATTACAGGGTATACGTAATATATTAGTAGTCGTTAACTCGGTATACGCTGATTGAAAACTTTAGCGGGCGGAAAGCAAAACGAAACATAAGCAAAGGAAGTTAACAGACAGAAAGTTAGGGGTTGTTCACATGGGACGGATTAGCCCGGTTATCGGGGTGATTTTACATCACGCACGAAAATCTTTCTGTGGCTGCAAAAAATAAACCAGAATGCACTGTGTATACTATTCTTATAGAAAAACGAAGGCAATGTTGCTTTGTTATGTCATTTTGCATTTCTCAAATAGTCGTAATAAGATTTCGTGAAATAAAATGAGCCCGGTAACCTGGTTAGCACGCCTGATGTGAGTGGCTCCTTAGACAGTATCGGACATTGAAAGAAAACTTGTTTCAATTAAACATTGTACATGGAGCTAAATTTGAGTTTCCAAAACTTATATGTACAGTTTATTCAGTACAGTTCAGGTTTTGATGAAGAAATTGAGTATGTTTTCTAGATCCTAAATTGTTTAATATAAACACTGTTAACATATATCCTGAATATATTTACGTGTCAAATGAAACTAGCTCGGAGAACTTATAGACCCTGTTTACAGGAGTGTTCAAGTCAAATCTCGCATGTTGTCTCTTCTTGTTGTGTTTACATGAAGAAGATTGAAAGCTTCAGATCTGATGAGTGATCGAAACGAATGGCTCGGAAGTCAATCCACGCAGTGGAGTGGATTTTCAAGCAAGGATCGACTTGAATGTCTCCAATCTGATTCATCTAAACACAGGTTGACTTGAAACTGACTTGATACGCATGAGTGAAGTTGGTGCGTGTCGTGCTAAATGGTAGACATTGAGGGAAGCACAGAAAATGGTGTTCCAAAACCGAAAACAAAGTTCCAAGCAGATTGGACATGTGCCTGGATTGACTTCACTCGCGTTTTTCGATCCGATTGAACTGTCAATCTGCTTCATGTAAACAGAGCCTAATTGGAAATAGTGAAGCGTCGTCACTTAGAGGGGGGAAAACTGGAGAATTAAAAAAACAACCCCTTGAGGCACAGAGCCAGAACTAACGGCCCTACTCACGCGATTAAGATGGTCACTCAACCGAACACTAACCCCGCCCCTAACTGGGCTTTACTTTTTATTCTCAGATCTTGGCGATGAAAGGCAGTACACCCAACCGAGTCTCCCGCCTTGTTATTTAACCGCCTACACGGCAATTTTAAATTAAAATATAGGCTGGTTTATACCTGGTTTATACAAGTTAAAATGTACAAAGCTTATTTAAAGGAGGCGTAAACTGCAAAAAAATTAGATAAATCCTGGCGTTTCAAACCGAAAGTCATTTATCAGAAGGGCTTGGCCTCGATACGTCAGTATTTCGTTATCGCGAAATTTCGGCATTTAAATGGGCAATGTCCCGCTGTCTTTAACAATTCTGGCACAAACAAAATTGTTTTAGAATTGCATAAAACCTTACAATTTTTAAATACAAAAAATCATAGATATACTAGAAATCTACACAGAAGTACAGATTGTCAAAATTAAAACAAATTGCTAATGTGACATCTAGATTTCCGTTGGCCCTGCAGCCATTTGATAACTTTATTGGCGTAGTAATTTTGAAAAACTAGCAATCAAGTTTTGGTCAATTATGTGAAAACTTGAGTTGAATGTTTTGAAATCATCTATAGTTCTTAGGCGACTCGTATTTCATAATGGAATCAATGTACAGCTTTATTCCTTTAATTTCAAAGTTTTCAGCTCAGAATTTGAATATAAGAAAGCTTTGACTGAAAGTTGCGTGACAGACCCTTGAAGCGGCTTCTCTACATATGTATATATACATCATAACACCATGCCTACTCAGCGTTTAAGATCTAAGCGAGTTAAAATCGTCTGTTGCTATGCAATGTGCGCAGCAAATACTCAAATTAATTTTACAAGCGTTGCGTGCCCTTGCATGACCTCAATGTGAAAAACAGTAGAAAAACAAGCGCGCGCAAAGAAACTGGACAAAAAAACCCCCCATAAATGACGAGTCGATCCCAATCGTTTGTAAACATTTCTGTTCTTCAGGTATATACTGTAGTCTATTTTTCTTGGCATGTTTACTACCGACAGGTGCAACTTGTTTACTCATATACATATAGTAAACTGAAGTGTAGACTTGATAGATTTATATTTGATGTGTCTGTATACTTGATGTCAATTTGATAGGTGATCGGAGACACATACACAATAGGGCTCCTTATTTACGAGAGCTGATAATTAGACGCGCCTTATTGAAAACGCGAAACACTCGTGTAAAAGATACAAAGACGTTTATACTGCGCAAGAGTGTAAATTTGTTTGAAAGGTGTTGGGGGGGGGGGGGGGGGGGGATCTCGAGTGCCGTAGGCGCGAGGCTTTCTAAGCGGGTCCAGGGCATGTCCCCCAGAAAATTTTGAAATATAGAATCCCGCAAATGGCATTTCCTGTATTCTGAAGTCTTTCTCGGCTCTTCGACCGGGAAATATAAACGAGTGCTGCCATAGGCGTACGGGCACAAATTAATTAGGTGGGGGGGCAGCCCAAAATTTGCCCGACTGAAACACAAAGTGCCCAACTTTTATATCATATCAAATACAATATATCTATGTGTTCCTATGGTAATATGCGCGTGAAAATTTGACACTTTTTGATAAAAACGCGTAATATTTTTTGCCAAGTTGCCCGATCTTCCTGCCAACTGGGGGCAGCTGCCCCCCCCCCCCCCCCCCGTACGCCTATGAGATACTAGATGAAAGTAATTTTCTTAATAACGAAATAGTGACGTTTCGAAAGGTGTCCTTCATCAGAGTAAAATGTGGTGAAGGGCTCCGCTTGAAAAGTCATTATTTCGTTATCAAAACTATTCTCATGTTTTTTCCGCGTTTCATTATTCTAATTTATGAACGGTTTTATTAATTACAAACAGTCCTAGCTGCGAACGGCTGAAAAACAACATAAGGAAGATCTCCCATTGATTTTGATTTATCACCGTCGAAAACAACACAACTTTTTTCTCTTTACGAATTTGATAATAGTCGTTATAAAAGCACTGTACACATATTATTGTTAAGAACCAGGAATCTGTTTTAGAATGTCTCTGAGCGAGGCAGATGTTTGAGTCGTTATATATAAGTCATATTAGTTTCACGTCAAGAAAAATAACAATGCTATAAAAAGAATTGGTTCCAAAAAAAGAATATCACTTACGCAGTGAAATTACAAAGAAAAAAACATTGACAAAAAAAAATAGCATTGAGAAAAGAAATGTTCGCTTCAAATGTCTTCATTATTTTGTTTCAAATGTCTTAGTTATAGCCAAAGGAGGATTCAGAATACTACAAAAATGGTATACGCTCCCGCAATTTTTAAAAAAGGTTGCGGAAAAACATCGCTTCCGACACTAATATTTTGAAAATCTTGTAGCGTCAAAACTGCATGCACCTGGCGTATGCAGTATCCAATCTTTTGTTATACAGAAAAAATGTTTTGTTTACTAAAAACAGAAAATCCCATTACGCTGCCGTTTGGCGTAGCTATATATATATATATATATATATATATATATATATATATATATATATATATATATAATATATAAATATATACATATAAATATATACTATATATATATATATCTATATATATATATATATATATATATATATATATATATATATATATATATATATATA
The DNA here is from genome assembly GCA_964035015.1 of Corallium rubrum. NCBI lineage: Eukaryota > Metazoa > Cnidaria > Anthozoa > Scleralcyonacea > Coralliidae > Corallium > Corallium rubrum. The sequence continues at coordinate 4,132,010 of OZ036010.1, forward strand.
TGATTTGAAATAAATAAAGATTAAATTGGATGTATATTTTAAATGTAAACTGGTACAATACTACAGTTATAAAACTGAACAGGTATAGACCACTTTCATAATAGCGACTAATTTGAATATTCTTTTATGTGAATCTTAATCAGCATTTCTGGCCTCGTTTGTGTGTCTGCAATTCAAAAGAATCTTTGCTTCATAACGAGGCCAGGAAGGCTAATTTAGATGCACATAAAATAACATTTAAAGTGAAGGCCTTTATGAAAGTGGTCTATATACGACCGCAAAATAAATATAAGAGCCCAGTTTAAAATTTTAAAATGCAATACTATAACGAAAGGAAACCATTTTAAAACAAAATATATTTATTGACGTTTCGTTACTTAACCAGTAACATCTTCAGAATGAATTAAAGATTACAGGTATATATATATGATGTTGAATCTCCGCAAAATTTTAAAACCGCCTGTGAAAAATGTCACTAGTGCCGTCCTCGGTCTAGTCTTATGTTAAAATGTGCCGTTATAGTTTATGTCTTAGAACTAACCCTTTTATACTTATTTATAAATGTTTTTTCGATTTAATTTTGTATTTTTGGGATCCCGTAATGGAGCGACAATGTCTGTGGGACATCCCAGCAATTTGTGGCAAAGCTTATAAATAAATAAAATTGCCAAGCGTTAAAACGCAAAATGAGGAGCGGCAGAAGAAACTCTAGTAATAAATCCAACTCTGCCGCGTGCTGGAGCTTTCAAAGTGCAAACTCTAATATTAATTTAAAATAAGTTTAATTTCAGTGATTATAAGTGTTGCTGGATGTCAGGTTTTGGTATCATCATCATACGTATTGCCCTTTTTGGAAGTAATAGTTGCCATTTCACTCACCAAAAAATCTGTAGTGTATGACAAACAGTCAGATAAATCGATATACGTCACTTGTACATGACCCAAAATCAACCAGATGCCTGCTTGGTTATCAACGATGACATTTTATTATTGGTACAACCATGTGAAGAAAAGTCTTATATTTTGTTGAGCAAAATTGTACTAGTTTACCTTGCTCTGAAGACGTGCTGAGTTAACCAGGACGAAAGCTGAGCAAAATACAATACTTTTCTTCACATGGTTGTACTGTAAGTTTCTTATAATAACAAAACTCCGCCATGCAAAGTTTCAAATCACTAATGACATTTTTAATTTATCGGGTTGGGTTGGTTACCCTAGCTCTCGTACATTTCTTCTTTTTTGGTTCGTCGTGTTTACAAGGACGCTAGGGTAACCCTATCACGCCACTAGGGTTACCCTAGTATAGCCGGGTTATGTTTTGTCCTTGTAAACACGTTTAGTATAGGGATAACTCTACCCAGGACAACTTTTTACTAGTTCCGGGCGTTGACAACATGGCCGACCCGTCCATGCAATCCTGTGAAATTTTGTAAACCCAGGCTAACTTTGACCCGGTGTCACGGTCTCAGCGATCCCCCAGTCTGAGTTATCCCCTAAGACCAACTGCGCAGTTATCCCCTGCTTTTCTGCATTGATAGTGTCGTTATTCTGTTACTCAAAAAATACGTATAATCATGGAAACCATACTTTTATCACGTTCTTTTAAACATTTGGTCGCAAGGTAATCAATATCATAAGTATAAATATAAAACGTCTGTGATTATTGCGAATGGCAATACCATGTAACTCATATAAATAATAGTTCGCTATTCAGAGCATCGACGACTACTTATGTCTTATTAAATTTACATATTCTTAGAATGATGAAGTATCGAGTTTAGCGAGACGAAAGCTTAGCGAACTATTATTTACATGAGTTGCATGGTATTGCCATTCGTAATAATCACAGACGTTTTATATTTATACTTATGATATTGATTACCTTGCGACCAAATGTTTAAAAGAACGTGATAAAAGTATGGTTTCCATGATTATACGTATTTTTTGAGTTAGAATAACGACAATATCAACGCAGAAAAGCAGGGGATAACTGCGCAGTTGGTCTTAGGGGATAACTCAGACTGGGGGGTCGCCGAGACCGTGACACCGGGTGTTAGGGTAACCCTATTTCCTTGTAAACAGACCCTTAGTTTAGAATAAAATAGATTCTAGACTCAACAGGTCAAAAGCTATAAACAAGAAAGTAATGTGTCCCTTAATGTATTTCTTATTGTAAATCAATGGTTACGTGATAAAAGATCTAATATCACGAACTAATAACGGTCACGTAGGGCCGTAGGCGACCAGTGGGTGTTAACAGCGCCACAAGCGAGATGTAAATCCTTTATCATGCACACAGGTGACCGCAATTGATTAACCATCTTATCAGACTTATCTCATGACCCAACTGGAGTTGTTGTTTTTTTATTAATTTTACGTGATTTTACTGAGAAAGAAATTATAAAAATTCAGAGTTTGCGTGGAAAATCAAAACAAACATTAGTAAGCAATAATTATGGTGTGACTATTTATTATGGACATGTCATGAATTTCTTTTATCTGAATTCTTTTATCTATACATTCTTCGATCTAAAAGGCTCGTTGTCGGAATAAAATGTGAAGGAGGATCTTTGTTTAAAACGTCTTTATTTAGCATATATCTTTTGGCAGTAAACACCTTTTAAATGAAAGGATTTGCGGATTGGCGAATTCCCGGCCCTATAAAAACCAATAAAAATGTTGGCAACAGTATCAGATTGCAATACTTTCAAAGCAAGATTCAATACTTTTTTCATGATGTCTTGCACTGCTAAAGTCAACCAAAAAATTCCCGAAGGTGCGAGTTCAAATCCCGCTCGAGTCAGCCGAAAAATTTTTCGGTCGACTTTAGCAGTGTAAGACATCATGAAAAATGTTCTCATGTCTCTGAGGATGATTCTGAATAAGATTCAATACTTTGCAATGGATAAGGATTTTGCTTCTATGTTCTTTCAAATCATGGATCTTATTCATCTTTCGGATCGTTTGTCCAGTTGTCCATGATGTATATCTTGTACGGTTATCAAGCGGAAGCGAATTAAATTGCGTTTCGGCAGATTCGACAAAAAAAATCTAGGGGGTCGACGGATTTGAGTACCTCTTATTCACCCCACCCACTCTACTTTTATGTACTGTTTGAATGATCGTTAGCTAGGGATGGGCGATACCAGCTTCTTTTGTTCGATACCAGTCCGATACTACGAATTTTGGTCGATACCGATACCAAAATCGATACCGGTACTTCAATTTTTACATTGATTGAAATAACTTTTAAAATAAGAAGAATATTAAAGTAACAAATATAACAAGTCAAGGAATAGTCTATCAGCTGCATAAACATTTGCAATTATGATTTTAAATCTTAAACTGAACAATATCAACGTGCATATTCAATGTTTTCCTAAATATATAAGTGATAACTATTTAGTTAAATGTTTTTATCTGCCTCGTACCCAGGCGTCTCCACATACATATTGGCATACATATATACATTCATATTTACACGAAGTATTGCAGTACTTCGTGTAAATATGAATGTATATATGTATGCAAATATGTATGTGGAGACGCCTGGGTACGAGGCAGTGTTTTTATTTAAAAACAGCACCATACAACCATGCATGATGAAGTATTCACCGATTTTCATAGATACTGACCAACAACATCGCAGGCTCAAGTGGTATCGAAATTACCAATACTTTTTGCGAGTATCGAATGTACTGATCGATACTTTTGTAAGTATCGTTGGTATCGATATTTTGTACTAGTATCGCCCATCCCTATCGTTAGCACGCTGCCTCTCACAGCTGCATGAAGTTTGACTTCATGTGGATATAATTGTTAGTTCTCTCCTGTGCCTCGATAGTTTTTCACCGGATTCTCCGGTTTTCTTCCCTCCGCAAAATCAACACCATCTGGGATAGGAGAGGCGCCCACTCCTGCCTTAAGCTGGGTTTCCACAAGTAAAATATCGCGCGCTCGTCTTTTCTATTCTACAAATTGAATAGTTTTCTACTTTGTTCCACATGGAAACTCACAAGACAAAAGAAAAAAGTCCAGCGCGCAACATTTTACGCATAGTGGAAATCCAGCTTTAGGGTACACGCGTAAAAACGCACAACTTGTTCACGGTTGTCAACAGGCGTGAACAATGTTGTGCTGCCCGCCGTGAACAAGTTGTCAACAATTAGTTGTTCACTTATGGTTCGAAGGACTTGTTCACGGATAAATCAACAGTCATGAACAAGTTGTTCCAACAGCACATTTTTTATAGCCAACAACGTTGTTCGCACATGATACAACATGTTGTAACAGCATGACGAAATAACAACGATGAACAACATTGTTACAACAATGGTGAACATGGTTGATGTATCAACACGTTCTTCGGTTGTTACAATATGCGTGAACAACGGTTGTTATTTCATCAAGCAGTAACAACTTGTTGAAATAATGATGAGCAATGTTGTTCATTTATCAATGTTGTTCACATATGTCAGGAAGTTTTACAGCACTGTTGCAAGTTGTCACAGCATTGTTCAGGCAACAATGCTGTAACAACTTGTGAGACTTTTACGCGTGTAGTAGCCAACGAAAGAGGAACCTTCTGGCTCCAAAGACCGCGGTCGACCAACTCAATTCAACTTGGATGATCAAACTGGATTTTTCTTAAATATAGAGTAAGCAACCACTGTTAGATAACCTAAATCATTCTTTTTTTCTGTCCACAATAGATTTTAATCGGCCAACAAGATTTCAAGGAAGCAACGGTTCGCAAAGAACTCGCAAAAGTCCTGTCAGAACTGTTGAAAGAAATGTTGAAGAAGGTTGACTACTCGTCAGTGTCCATGTACGGATCAGACGCTGACGGATCTTTCGCAACGCTCTTTAAGTCGGAGTTAAGAAAGCAAAGAAAGTGTATCCTTAATGGGGCAATACCACACGAGAAAGGTTACCCAAGTGTTAAACTAAAGCAATCCGCAAAACACTTGCAAAGCTTGGCACAAGCTAACGTTGGAATAATCTTATCAAGCGTAGAGAAAGCCGTGGAGGTCCTTGACGCAGCCAGACGACACAGTTCACAAAACCAAACCTGGATTATCATCACGGAAGCACTAAGCCCGTATTACAACCTGATGAAATCACACCAAGGTGAATCTATCTTTGTGTTATCAAAATATATCAGAAATGCGTTACCCAAACTGAAAAAATTTCGAGATTATTTGTTCAAACTGGACGGAAAGAAAACCAAGGGTCGACCATGGAAAATTGGATCACAGATAAAGAACTTTTTACCAGATTGTTCCCAATACGTCAACGACAGTCCCTGTATGTCTAAGCGTTCCATGGAGTCCCTAGTAGGCGTGAATCAGGTAGCAGAAATATTGAGTAAAGTAACCTCTTTCCGTTCAGCATTGAATAAAATATTGTGTACCTCAGACTCTCCTTGTAAAACAAAAACTCACGTAAACTTTAAAAGGATTGAGGATTTACGTACAAAACTAAAGTATCACTTCACAACGAAATGCCAAGTTAAAGAATCATGTCACAACACAGGACTAGCAGACCACTCTCAGCATCACCATGGGAAATACATTCTGAGAAAGGCGGTCCACCATACCTCTTGTAATAACTGGGTGTTCCAATGGGTTGGAAAATGGAAAAATAAATCGGGATGGCAAATAGATGAACTCTCAAGGATGAAGATATTGAAAAACAAAGATTGGAAATGTCCGACTGGGCAACCGATTAAACTCCCGCCTTACTGGGACAATTGTCTTCAAATAGCTTGCCTCACATGCTCGACAGATAATCAGGCTCGAACCCCTAGGGGGAACGACTCGTGTAGTTTGTGTACGGCTCAGAAGTGTTCAGATATTCCGCTGGTTTACATCAAGCTTACTCATCCTTTTGCCTTAACCATCACGTGTCTCTGCGTACTCGGTGAAATCTTCGTCATCCTCGTCGTCATCGTCTTCGCCAAGTATCGGAAAACGCCGGTCGTGAAGTCCTCGAATAGAACCTTTAACTTTTTCACGTTGACCGCACTTGGCTTTTGGTTCGCAGTCATCCCGAGTTTCCTCGGCCGTCCAAACTATGTCAGATGTAACACCATTGTAGCTGCCTTCCTGATTCTGTATGCTACAGCGACCTCCATACTACTTGCAAAAACAGTCAGACTCTTACTAATTTTCAAGTCTATGAAAAAACGCACAAAATGGCTCGGTAATGTCTCGTTCTTTCTAACAACAATGGCGTTCATTCTAATCCAAGTGCTACTCTGTGTACTCAACTACTTCCTTTACCCACTTGATGTTCAAAACATTTTTCGCTACGACGCTGTATTACTACACTGCGGGCGCAGCTCGTCACCAGTCACCGCACTCGGCTTTGCCTACAATTGTTTCTTGTCGGGCTTGTGTGGGTTTTTCGCGTATAAAGTTCGAAAACTGCCGCAGAATTTCAACGAGGCGAAGTATATTTCGTTTACAATCTTCTCTTACAGCGTGTCGTGGGTCATCGTCTTTACGGGACATTACAACGAGAACTGCTCGGCCCACCAAGCTACTATTACATCCCTCGGGCTCACCATCGGAGCGATGTCGGTCCTCGGCTGTCTTTTCTTCCCGAAGGTCCATACTATCCTGTTTAATCCCCAACGCAACACGAAATCCGCAACTCTCGAAGGAGCTCGGAGATATTCCGTAGAGGCAGCTGTGTCCATTGGAGGGATGCGTTCCACCCGCCCAAGAAGTTCAACGCTCGATCTTCATTATATATCTAGATCTCGAATTGATCTTGTCTTACCTAAGGTTAATTACCAACTGAGTGTGAGGAACGGTATTGGTCGTCCTAGGACTAGATCGGATTGCTCGTCCGCTCAGCTGGAAGCCGAGGAAAGATCGCGACAATCTTCAGCGTGTTCTATGGATACAAGATTGTCCAGAAGTCGTACATTAAGTATGTCAGCAAGCAATCCAATCAGCCCTGTCTGAAGATGTTCATGATATGCGTTTAACGCGTACATCTCACATTCAGGACAGTAACACTTGCAGCTGTGAGTTGTCCCACAGTAGTTCTTTCAGTGTGCGACAGTTAACCGCGCACAACCTGTTACAACTATTGACACCTATAACAAGACTGTGCATGGGTCCCCTATATAAATGACTGACTGACAATGAGCACAGGATTGCGCGAGTGCGAAGGAATGAAGAAGAAAAGGGAAGGAAGGAAGGAAGGAAGGAAGGAAGGAAGGAAGGAAGGAAGGAAGGAAGGAAGGAAGGAAGGAAGGAAGGAAGGAAGGGAGGGAGGGAGGGAGGGAGGAACAAAAGGAAGGAGAGGAGGAAGGAAGGAAGGAAGGAAGGAAGGAAGGAAGGAAGGAAGGAAGGAAGGGGGAGGGAAGGAAGGAAGGAAAGAAAGAAGGGAAGGAGAGAAGGAGAGGAGAGGAGAGAAGGAGAGAAGGAAAGAAGGATCCAAGTTTAGATGGTGGTGTGTAGATCTTTCTCCCCATAGTAGAAATCTCTATAACCTTCTTGTAAATAAACTTATAAACTTAACCTTGTTCAACCATGATAACAATGTTGTTACAGCATGGTTAAAAATCAATGCTGAAACAGCTTGTTAACAAGGTTGAACAATGATTGTATATATAAATGCATTTTCTGCTCTGTTCCAAAAACTGTTAACAATCATTAATGCTGAAGTTTAACGTTGAAAAAATGATAAACAATATTGTTTGTAAATGAACATATACATGTAGCTGAAGTTTTCCTCTTCTTGTTTATAGCTTTAGTTGTTTTTATTTCTGTTTTGTCGCCACGGAGAAAACGTTTTTGTAATTAATAAATGAACACCGTGTTTAAATAAAGATTGATTGACAAGCTAACGGATTATTGGCTCTTTGATTGATTGATTGATTGATTGATTGATTGATTGATTGATTGATTGATTGATTGCAGATTGACTAATTAATGGGTGGATGGAATGGGACGGACGGACGGACGGACGGACGGATGGACGGACGGACGGATGGATGGATAGATGGATGGTGAAAAGGTGGTAAACTGCAGAGAATAGTTTTGATAACAAAATACTGACGTTTCAAGCAGAGCCTTTCATCAGAGAAAATAGATGGATGGATGGACGGACGGATGGATAGATAGATGGATGGATGGATGGATGGATGGATGGATGGATGGATGGATGGATGGATGGATGGACGGATGGATGGATGGAGTGAGCGAGCGAACGAGGCGAGAGTGCGACGGACTATGCCCGTATATAGACAAGTCACATAGGTATTCACATGTTTTTAACTTCCAATTGAAATCTTTGTCCTAACAACATGAACAATGCTTTCGTTAATTCAACGAACAGAAGGGCATACATTACACTTGCTCCAAGTCCGCCTCTTAGCGCTAGTTTTTGCGGGCGGGTGGAAAGGCGAGCGAGCGGAAAAGCGGGAGAGCGGAAAAGCGGGAGGAAAGAGGCGGACTTGTTTCGCTTGCAGGTTTTTGAATCTAATTAAATATTCTGAAACATCGCCCTGTTTTGACGTGTTTCAGGTTGTCGTACGTGCAATGGAAAGTAGTTCTACCCCTACTAAAACGTTTTCAAGAATCTGTTTAACTCCAATTGCAACTTCCAAAGATAGCACTTGCAGCAATTTAGCTTGAATATATTATTACTTCCCGAATTACGTCACCAGTTGAAAAATTCACCGGTGAATTTTGGCGCGCTGCAGGTGGGAAAAGTCCTTTTCAACGAGGAACCGAAAGGTCAAAAATGTCGAAAGGTCAAAAATGTTTGAAAAGGACTTTGAGAAAGTCTAGGCATACATGTATTTTGTTTTATTTGGACCAACCTCCAAAAATCATTACCCGGGTTTGGACCAGTTTGGACGAGTGATATCTTTGTGGCGGACAATGTGCGGGCATGTTGGCCTGACGTACTGTGTAGTTCCAGTCTTCTACGCGGTCTGGTCAAGTCTAATCTAGTCAAAAGACCGCGTAGGAGACTGGAACTATACGTGCTTCAGGCCTATATGTCCGCCATGTTTGGCTTCAATCTTTGCCCGGTGAATGAACACCAGATATCACTCCAGTTATATATATATAGAGCTTACTGGTTTGGACTGGCCGTTTAGCCGCCATTTTGCCATAAAACAATGGCTACCAATTGTTTCAAGGCTGGCTTTACCAACACACAACCCAACTTGACAAAAATCGTTACGTAGTGCAGTCACTAAGACCCAAGTTAAACGTAGAACGTCACATGCGCCAAACTTGTTACACAAAAAAATTATCTTATTTACATTTAGTTCGGCTCATGTGAAGTTCGGCATTTAATCTGAGAGTAAAAGTATGTTGCTTACATCCTTCTTTATCCTCGATGTTCCACTCAGATCCCAACATGTCATCTCCGAGCCCAATATGTCCTCTTAGCTCCCAACATATCCTCTCCGTAAATATATCGCCAAGTTTGGCTCGACTTATTCGACCACAGACACAATTTGTTTCTTACGTTCAGCAACAAAAGGCACGGTCCCTTCAGCACTGTGTACTCGACGATTCTCCTCTCTAGGAAAGAAAAAGCATGTTCTATTAAGACCCAAAAAGTCTTTGCCGTCTATAGAACTAAAACCTGAACGGGAAAAATAAAATGGACAGTAATGGTGGTAAAGTCATCTTGCTTACTTTGCTTTCCGAGATAGGAGCATTACTCTTTTCTCCTTCGCTGCTTTGTAAATCGCTGAAGGAACATGTCGATGCCTGAAAAAACAAGAGCACAGAATATACATTTTGAATAAATCACGTGAAATAAAACTTGTTGATATGGACATGAAGTTGCACTTAAAGTGTCACTATGATGAAAAAATCGTCAGTCTTTTTTTTGATCTTCTCATAAAGTACATTTAAAATGAGGGTGAATGGCGTTTGTGGTTTGTCAGTATCTCATCTCGTTCAAGAGATATTCACGTTTTGGAAATATGCAAATTTATGACTGATGATGTCATTTTCTCCAAACGAACGAAATGAAAATTGTAAAATAAGGAATATCTCTGGAAATAAACGATAGAACGCGCTTAAACTTTGTATACTTATAGTATCCAATAAAATACACTTCTCTGTGGAACTTTTGTGATTGCCATGTTAAGCGCATGCTCACAGGTTACTCTAAGCCTTAAAAAAGGAATTATCATTTTTGCCTCATTGTTTAAAAATAGAAAGATTTAAACGTTTGAATTACAATGCTTACATAAGCCCTAATCTTCACTTCTATTTGCTGGAGTAAACGCTACTTGATTGCTGATAAATAAGCAAATTTAATTTTATCATTGGAGGGGGCCAGGAACTAGCAGTTTCCAGATATTCCTAATTTTACGATTTTCATTTCTCTCGTTTGGAGAAAATGACGTCATCAGCCATATAATTTCCATATTTCCAAAACGTGAATATCTCTTGAACGAGATGAGATATTTACAAACCACCAACGCCGTTCATCCTCATTTTAAATGTACCTTATGACAAGATAAAAAAAAGGCTGACGATTTTTCATCACAGTGACACTTTAATGACGTCACACATACAGCGCCAGATTGCTTTAAAATGGCAGCGTCCATTGTCAAATATTTTGACTTTTTCAAACTGACGAATGCCATTATGGTTATATGTACTTTTGAAGCTCAAAATCACGTGAAAGTTTTCTTTAACCCTTTGGCGCCCAGACCAGCAAAATCCAGCCCCTTTGTGATTTTACTCTCTAACGCCAGACGATTTTATTCGTAAGTAAGATCCTCTGGTTTACCTCAGGGTTAAGCAAAGTAAAATGTTAAAATTTTACCTTAAAATTCTTAAAACTTGTGGATGGAACTTGTAACGTTCTTTTAACTTCTTGTTGTAAGTCAGTGCTGCTTTTTGACGTGGAGCAAGCTAAGGAAAAACAGCCATGCTAAAATATTAAAATTTTATACATCAAAAACAATTCAGCAAATGACAACAAGTTTCACTTACTGGACCAAGTTTTGCCGAAGCTTCTGCTTTCCATATTCTGTAGAGAAAAATACATAAAGAAGAGATAACGTTCCAACTTAATGTGCTATTTAAATAACGAGCAGGAGTGTTTTATCAGATTGTTTTAGATCTCATAAAACACGTACTGCGAGTTATTTAAATGGCTTCAAAAACTATCCATTCCATATAATAAGCTCATATATAGAAATCAATTTTAAAAATTGAAGTTGTCTGAGCCGCAAAATCGAAGAAAAAGTTAATCGAAAATAGCGAGCGTGTCTCATCACACAGGGGCGTAGGAAGCTTGATAAATTTAGGGGGGCCGACTCCCATGAGGCACCACACCACCATGGTTGGCGCCGAGCGGTAAAATTTTGAAAATTTGGGGTCTCTAGATCGTCGGAAATGGCATTTTCAGAGTCTCCTCTACCTCTTTCGTTAGGCCCTTTCATTAATTCTTTCATTATAATTTGTGAGTCTATGCTATCCGTGAATCAGGATGGATTATTATTATTAATTGGCCGATCAGCGCAATCGAAGTCGCACTTATAATGCAATTTTTTTAAATTCAATTATTTTTTGGGGGGGGGCCGAAAGCTATTCCGGCCCCCCTTTATAAAATATTGGGGGGGCCGCGGCCCCCCTGCTTCCTACGCCCCTGTCATCACATATATATAGACACGTCACGGTCATGATCTTCCTTTTTGTTTTCCTCATGAATTATTAATGAGTTTTTGAAGTACTTTTTAAGAAGGTTTTAGGCAGTGTCAAAACTTTATATTAACAGAACTTTTATCGAAATAAAAAACTAGAGTGCTGTGTAGACAGTGTTTTGAATTGAGTATAGTGAAAAGATGGTAAACAACAGTATATATACCAATATTTTTAGCAACGAAATACTGACGTTTCGAGGGGGAGTCTATAATCCCTCACGATAAAAGGCTCTGCTCAAAGCGTCAGTATTCCTCCCTTATAATAATAATAATAATGATGGTACTTATGTAGCGCCAATACATTGCTGTCCTAAGCGCTTTACAATGTCATATTATGCTCCACAAAATTATTATCTATATTTACAGTAAATTTTTATTATAATATTAATGTTAAAAATGCTAATAAGATATTCTATTATATGGCAGCAGCGCTGAGAGGTCCGAATACGGACCTGATTGATTGGTTCATAAGCGGTCGGATATTTGCCGTATCCGCCCGCTCAGAGTGGAAGCTGCCGGGACCGTAAGTTAATTTTATAAACAAAATGGCAGTATATCGGCAACAAGATGGATTATAATTTTAGAACTACTCATTGTTGAAATATATCGTGCAGGTATGTTGTTAGAAATTTTATAAGCTTTCATTTGATGTATATATAGTTCGAGTTTCCACGTTTTGTGAACGTTTTTAAAATGTCCAAAACGTTCGTAACATTGTTCGTAATAATATAACATTTACTTCTCACAAGTATTAGAATTTCAGATGATTTTTTATTCAACTACTTAACGTACGATCTTGAGCAATATGTCAAACAAAAGCAATTGAAAAATACTATTTGGGGTAGAAAGTTCAGGATTCTAACTCAACGGAAAGTACTGAAAAGTACTTAAAACGCTGCCATTTTCGTTTAGTTCGCAAGAAAGATAGATCGAGTTTTCACATAACGTTCACAACATTTATGGCCATATAATAAACTACTTATTGACCTCGCTTGTTCGGTCTGTACTAGTGAAATATCGGACCTCTGTTTTTTGCACAGACCTCAACTCGATGCGTTCGTCTCGGTCCGTACTAAAAAAACATCGGTCCGATATTTCACGAGTATACAGACCTCACGCTCGGTCAATAAGTAGTTAGCATTAACGTTACACAGTGTCTCCTATTAGAGAAAAGTGAAAAGGTGGAAAACTGGTCTATAACCAAATACAGACGTTTCGAGCGAAGTCCTTCATTTGAGTAAAATGTAATGGGAGAGATTTTTCTTTTTGATAAAGGGCTCCGCTGGAAGCGTCAGTATTTCGTCATCAAAACAACCTTTTAATTTTTCTCTATCTAAAACACTACCTATACAGCACTCGACTTTTTTCGTGTCTCCAATTATTTCTTCGAACCAGTTTAGGAAACAGTAGGGTGAGGTGGTTTTTATAAAAAAACGAAAACCGAAAACCGCCCGAGAAAAACCGAGTGAACCGATTTTTTTAAAACGCGTTCGAAACCATAGTTAAAAAAAACATGCATGACGCTACTCGCGCAAGATTTCAGTTTCAAAAACAATTGTATTGATTATAATATCCTAACTACGAATTACAAAGAAACATGCAGTATATAAGATAAATTTTACATTCAGGAGAATCGTCCGGTTTTTCGGCTTTCTTGAAGAAATGCCAAACAGCACTTTGACTCATTTTGGCAGAGAAATGTTACCAGTAACCAACAGTTTCGGACAGCGTAACAAAGTATTCCAAGTTTCAACGAACGGTTACTTAATAAGGCAAAGCTGAAAGAGCACGAGTCAGAAAATATATGCGATATAACATTGAAAGCGAAAATTGGTTAATTATTCATGTTACGCTCCGACTGTTTATGAGTCATACACCAATTTTACTTTAGACCTGTCTTCGCAGAGGTCCGCCTTCATTTGAGCCAATCAAAATTCACCTTCGTTTGATCCGCTTATGCGTTCAAGCTCGTGCGAATCTGAATCGAAGCCTTTCAGTAATTTCCGTTCTTATATCGGAGATCATACATGTACCTGGCAATAAACGTATGGTATTTCGAAGACGCAAATCTCTTCAGTCGTTTTCCCGTCAATTCCGTGCATGTGTAAACGCAACAAAAACCCGTGTAAGTATGGTTCAATTTTATTGAAATACCGATTTTTCTTTCGATTTTTCGATTTTTTCGGTTTTCCTCCAAAAGCAACATCGGTTAAAGCGGTTTTCAAAAAGCATCGGGTTTTTTCGGTTTATCGATTAACCGCCTCACCCTAGAAACAAGGATAGCAAAATGACCACTTTAGCTTCGTCTTACCTAACATTCATTTCATCACTTCCAGACAATATGAACGCTGCATCAGGACTCCATTTTACACAGAAAACTCTCTGCATTCGCTTCGTGTGGTATACCTCTCTGAAAAAACCCCAGAATAACACTTTTTATAACCTTGTCCACAAGTATCTGTTTTCGTTTTCAAAAACAACTTTCTTCTCCGTTTTTAAAAATATCAACGTCCACACGAAAACAAGCAAACGGCGTTTTCAAAAAATTCCACTTTAGAGACCGTCTTCGAAAATGATGATGGCCGTTTCATCATTTACGTGTGGACGGAAGGCTAATCAATTAAAAACTTGCAGTTTCAAAAAGGTCGTCACTAAAAGGAGTGACTCAAAAAGACCCTCTCATGCAGCTTTTCCGCGGCTTTTACAAAATATTTCGTCAAATTTATTTTTCAAAAAAGCTAGGCGGTAAACCAGATTTCTGACTATAGGGTGAGGGTTTTTAATAATAATAATAATAATAATAATAATAATAATAATAATAATAATAATTAGTGATTTATATTGCGCATTCTTCATGACGTAATGATCGAATGCGCATTATAGTGTACAACAGAATAGATAAATAGGTATAGTTATATATTTACAATACATGAAATAGTTATTAAGATGAAGGTGTTGATTTTTATGGAGGGAGGAAAACCGGAGAACCCGGCGAAAAACCCTCGAAGCACATGAGAGACCAACTAAACTCTACTCACATGAGTCGCAAGCTCGAGAACGGGGTTATTCCCAGACGGTCACCCATCCAAGTGCTTACCCCGTCTAACCGGGCTTAACTGTTGGTGAAAGGCAGCGCCCTAACAGCACACGCCACCCGTGGTTAGGTTATCTAAAAGATTGCTAAAATGTTGAAGCTTGACGACAAATTTGGAAAAAACAAATTTGACGACATATTTTGGAAAAGCCGCGGAAAGATTGAGGGGGGGGGGGGGGGGATTCCTTTTGAGTCATCCCTTTTAGAGTGACAACTTTTCAAAACCATAGGTACGCACCAGTGGTACGCACAAAGAACACCGCTACCAAACGTTTTGCGCATGTACGACGTCCGAGCTCGTCCTTGGAGAAAGAGCGGGAAAACACTGAAATATTTGGACTGGTCGGAGAGTCCGACACAAAAGTTAAAATTATAAGCATACTACCAAAAAGATAAGGTAGGTAATTTGTGCATGGTTTCCTTGTCAATATTGTAACATATTCTGAATTTACCTCTTCGTAATTTTCTTTACCCTTTTTTTAAAACACAAATGAATAGTCGAGTCTTACCACGGCTAGTTCCCACTTCTCTTGCAATGTTTACTCAGCGAATTCACGCATGCGCAAACGTGTGCCAGCGGTGTTCGCACAGAGTGGCCCTAAGAACGAGTTTACTGGTCGCATATCACGCGATTGGGTCACTGTGGCTTGACGAAATCATGGATAGCAAAAAGACTGGATAGGAAACTTGATGGCATGAGCATAACAACCTAGTATATTCAAAGTCTAGGATTAAGACAACTTAAAATGATAATCGAACTGCCTGTAAATATGACAAAGCCACAATACGATAAAATGCCCGTCTATACACTCTTAAAAAAGGTGTGTTATACAAACACATCTTTTTTGTCCAGTTTTTTTTACTCATTTTAAAAGAAAATATCAAGGTTTACTAGCTAAAATACTCATTGCAAATTCCGAGCAAAACAAAGTACTTTTTTGCGACGCCAGTTTCTTTGAAACACAGGAAACATCAAAATAAAGATCAAAACCGTTTACCTCAAACACTCGATTGTGGCTTAGGCAGGTTTGTAAGGCGATAAAATCATTTAAAATGTCAACATATAGTCATCTGAATGTGAGAATATGAAGAATTTGAAGAAAAGTTCACTTAAAAACATCAGTAAAACAAGCATATGCACGCCATTCGTTACATCACATTTAACCAATCAAAAGACTCAAAACACCCCACATGACTATTAGTTTCCTATCCAGTCCTTTTACAATCCATGACGAAACATAGTCAGTGATAGAAACATCCATGGCGCTGACATAATGCTACGCGATTGTGCGAACACAACCTGTCCTGTAGGCGCAAAAATCCGGATACGTGTGGACGGGGTGTCATTTATTTATTTATTAACTTTACAACCATGCATGAATGCAAATATACAGTAAATAAAGAAAGCAATACTTGAGCATGATTGAAGGAATGATCAACAGGACACGAGTCCCATGTGAAGACCAACCAAACAAAAAAATTACATAATAAACGTTAAGTAAACACACGTTAAAAAAACAAAAAAAAAACTAATACACAAATTACATAAAGATTTAAGAGCAACAACTTGGATTGAAAGAACGACATTTAGAACAGAAACTTTTCCAGGTGCGCAGTCTATGAACATCGAAATTGGAGTCTAACTTAGAAGAGTAGTAAATATAAAGTTCATGTTTAAAAATGGACTTTATATTCACTACTCTTCTAAGTTAGACTCCAATTTCGATGTTAATAGACTGCATTAATAGAGGGTCCTCTATATTTTTCGCGTGAAGCGTGATTGGGTTATTTTACTTACCCGTGAAACGTGATCGATGATTTTTTTAATCCGTGATTCGTGATCGTAAGGTTTCAAATCTCTTTACGTGCAACGTGAAAGTAACTTTTGATTTAACCGTGACCCGTGAGTGAAGGCTAGAATTAAGCGTGATTCGTGAATCGTCTATTTTGCGTGAACAGTTTTTTTAGGATTTATGGAATTTCTGTTGTCTGTCTAGTCTGTCTTCAAACAGATGAACACTGGAATAGCATGTACTTGATGTAATGTGAAATTTATTATTTAATGCACGATCGCAGTGTTTACAGACCTTTACATTTTACAATGGACTGCAAGGACAGAAAGAATTCTTTCGGACTTGCTGCATTCTTCTGAGATTGAAGAGAAAGACTTCGAGAATGCAAAATATCATTAATCAGTCAGATGATGCTAAATATTAATCCGTGAATTTCGTTTGTATTTTTAGGTGAACCGTGATTGCCTCGATTTTTGTGTGAACGTGAAAGAGTTTTTGCGATTTTTCGTGACTCGTGAAAAGACTAAATATTTTTACGTGAATGCATTTTGTGAAGGGGTATAGGGTACCCACTTACTATTCATTTGACTATGTTAATATTCTCACCTGCTATGGCCTCGATCCCGTGGGAATATCCTAATAGTCTTATCAAAACTCCCGGAGACGAACTCTTCTCCGGTCGGAGAATAATCCACGTCAAGAACTGCCCCCACGTGATCCTGATGAACATTGACTGCGCGATCCAGTCTGCGCATGTCGTAAGTATAGAGATTAGAATCTTCGTTGGCAGCTGTGAAGATGAAGGCTTCCATTGGGTTCCAGGCCACCACATTACTTCGCATTTTCATCAGGAGTTTTCGTAAAGGTGTCGCTCCTCTGATGTCATACAACACTACACTACGATCAGAAGCCGTGCTGGCTAGTAAGTTCGTCTGAAAAAATAAACTTACGGTCAAATAGAAAGTTTACGTTTCA
This sequence comes from Corallium rubrum, assembly GCA_964035015.1. Taxonomy (NCBI): domain Eukaryota; kingdom Metazoa; phylum Cnidaria; class Anthozoa; order Scleralcyonacea; family Coralliidae; genus Corallium; species Corallium rubrum. The sequence continues at coordinate 4,149,576 of OZ036010.1, forward strand.
AAATAGGTGATTTAGTTAATATATTTTGAACATAACGCGACTTCTGTCTGCATTTGAATTGGTTGTTACCCTTGTTCTATTAGAGGACAGATTTCTGTAAACCAATCACGGATCTGACGGCAATATCACGAGCCAGTGACGTTGCTTGATTTATATAGACCATATAAGCGCCCTGATATAGACCATACACACATCGGCCACTTTCATGGAGCAGTTCGCAGTCCACGTGCGTGCTGGCTCAAATGACTTGTCGGCCGTGTATTGATGACGTTTACATGCAAGATATTCGTTCCACGCATGCGCAGTTAATACGGGTCGGCCCGTATTTCGCGAGCCTCGTCAGCCGTCACTTCCGATCGTGGCAGCTCACGTATGCTGATGCTATTCATCTTTTTCAATGCCCCGAAAATTCCCCAGAAAGATTCAGTAAATCTTTTGAAATGTAGTTTCTCTATTTTTTATTGTATAAAACAAATAAATTCTATTTTGCCGTTGTCTGTTTTAGTTCACTTATATTGTGGCTCGTGGGTCACTTTTGACCTCACTGTTGTGACCTCATCTGTGCATTTATACAATTGAACAATGGCAAAATAAAATCTACTTGTTAAATACAGTCGTAGCTGCCAAGTGTGAGTACTGAAACGGTATTTCCCGCATTCTGACAGCACATTTGTGAAGAATTTTAAAAGTTTTAAAACATGATTTTAATAACTCATTTTGTCCTATACTGCATGAAATTTGGATGGATATCTGAAACGCCATATTTTTGGTGGAAATCTCATTCTCAGAGCTGAGCCCCCGTTCTTTATAGCCACCGCGTGCATGAAAGTCTCGTCCCCAGACTGCGGCAAGCTTCTGCGAGGCATACGCGCGACTCGCTGACTCGGAAAACCTGCGGTCACATCTAGATTTTAATTTTCCCGAGAGATTGTATGCATTTGAGGATTACGAATAAGATTTAATTCGTTTTTAGCAGGATTTCAAGCGCTAAGTATTAAATACCAGCACGGAGCTCTACAAACAAAGCTGAGGCGTGAGATCACTTATGTCCCGCGTGTGAGCGTGAGAATTAATGCTGAGGCGTGTGTCACACGTGCAAGGAGCGAGACTTTGTAGGTATGTACAGTATCATAAATGCATAAGTCCACGGACTTTAGGGGAGTTATATTCAGAAAGACCTATATTCGGACAGGCTTAAAATCAAAATTAGAAAGATTATACATGTAATATCCGACGTTTACGGTAACTGAGATTGCACTATTCCTTATTTCATTAAAAGACATCTTGAGCTACAGTACTAATACATGTATTTCAATACCTCAATTGGATTAAACTTGACACTGTGGACAGTGTCCACACCCCATTGGAATGAATGCAATGGCTCTGATCTGTCTTCTTGCCAAATATCAACCTGATCTCCACAAGTTGCATAAACTGAATCTTTCCAGTGATAGTCAAGGCCATGAAACATAGTCTGGTAAAAAAAACACAAAAGAATTTGTATTTCCATTTAGACACTTCAGTTCAATATGTATAAGGCCATCCAACCTACAATCTTTGATACTCTAGTTCAGCACTATCAACTGAGCTACAAGACATCCAACCTACAATCTTTGATACTCCAGTTCAACACTATCAACTGAGCTACAAGATAATTCAACTCACAATCTTTGATACTCCAGTTCAACACTCTATCAACTGAGCTACAAGATCATCCAACTCACAATCTTTGATACTCCAGTTCAACACTCTATCAACTGAGCTACAAGATCATCCAACTCATAATCTTGGATACTCTAGTTCAACACGTTATCAACTGAACTACAAGATCATTCCACTCACAATCTTTGATACTCTAGTTCAACACGTTATCAACTGAACTACAAGATCATTCCACTCACAATCTTTGATACTCTAGTTCAACACTCTACCAACTGAACTACAAGACACGCTATCAACTGAGCTACAAGATCATCCAACTCACAATCTTTGATACTCTAGTTCAACACTTCATCACCTGAGCTACAAGATCATCCAACTCACAATCTTTGATACTCTAGTTCAACACTTTATCACCTGAGCTACAAGATCATCCAACTCACAATCGTTGATACTCTAGTTCAACACTCTATCAACTGAGCTACAGTATGCACTGCAAAATACCATCTGAACTCACAACCTTTGATGTCCAAGTACTATATAGCAACTGCCAAACCACTCAATTCAAGTTAAGTTTCAACTCAAGAAAAAAAGACTTCTAAAATAATCCAACTAACTTTTCCAACAATTGTTTGCAATAGACTAGAACTTTTTGTATCATTTTCTCTCAGGCTCCAATGCTTAATAAGTTTGTCATCACCAATCTAAAACATAAAATTAGTCTCTTCACTTAACTACTGTAGAGGATGCAAACAGTAACCTAGCTACAGTCTGAACAGTAGTAAAATTTGGTATTTCAAGTACAGATAGAGAGACAAAAATGCAAATACAGTAATGAAATCTTTTGGGCAGCAGACAAAACACAGGTAATTTATGGTAAGCTTCATATATTTGTTCTATCAGGTTAAACATTACAATTATAATGTACACACCCCAGCACTGCCAACTAGTGGCGAGCCAGGGTTGACCAATTGGGCAGGCACGAAGTGACATTTCTAAAGTAGGGGTATCATACTGCAGGGAAATTTTTGAAATTTAGGGGTTTTGAAATTATGCCACTTCCTGCATTTTAAGGAAATAATTTGTAGAATTTTGAAGATTATAAAATACAAAAATTAAATATTTACATTTTTTTTGAAGATCGCGGCAAATATTTTAGTCAGTTTGATTATTATGTATTTATTGTGCATAGATTCTTTAGTCATGAGTACACAAATCACAAACACGTGGCCAGGCCACAGACTAGCATTGGAGATTAGTAGAATAATGAATGACGTCTTGATGTGGATTGGCCTGGCCTGGCCTGCCCTGGCTATGCCACTGAGCATCAGGAAAACTTACTGTGCTTTTTAGTTGAGCTTGAAATGCACAAGTTGCCAAAGGTTGTCATGTGAGAATTTGAATGTTGTCATGGGCAAATTTAAAAGTTTGGGCAACACATTAATTTCTATTGGGCAAAATGCGCAAACATATAGTCAAATTTCACATGGGAATATGTCAAATTGTGAAACAATCAAACTTCTGGTCTCCAGCTCAAATGAAAATCGCAGTAACTCAAGAAAAGCTGTAAAATTGTTGCATTTTATTTTATTTTGTGTTTTTCAAAGGGGAGGGGTCCCTCATAAATTATACTGCCATTTGCAAGCCACCATTAGGCTTGTGATTATTTTCATGTTTGTTTAGGTTTGAAAGTTGCAAGTCTCACCAGAAAACGTTGAACATTTAAAAACAAATCAATCAACTTGTGGCGTGTCAGTGATTTCAAAGAAACCTGTCAAAATGACACTGCAAGTTGATCGATTTGTTCTTAAATGTTCAACATTTTCTGGTGAAACTTGGAACTTTTGAATGTAAAGAAACGTGAAAATAATCACAAGCCTAACAGTGGCTTGCAAATGGCAGTAGGTTTTATGCTAGTCGAGGTATAATTTTGGCCACTTTTAGTCTGGAACAGGGTATAAAAGCCACTCTATTGGTCTAGGTAAAGGTCACCTTTTTTTATACATTATCCAGTTATTTGATCTGGTACGTATGTTCCTCAATAGGGTACCATTTTTTCCATTTTGTTTAATGGCAGACAGGGTTGGAAAAATAATCAATTCGTTACTCTTGAACAGGGTCAGAGTTTTAAAGGTCATTACTATTCTGACTTCCAAATTACCCCTAGCCTCCTCCACAGACAACTCCTCAGGGAACTGGGATGTTCACCTCAAGCCCTGAGTGCCCCCACCATCACAAGATGCCCAGTGGAAGAGGCAATCTTGACTATTCCCCCCAGTTTCTAAATAGAGACAGATTATTAATCTTATTTTTGTTCAAAACAATGCCACCTACAGTTGGAAATATAAAAATCAACTTACTGAAATAAAAAATGCTCCTGAGGGTACAACAGCTAGACCTCTAACAAATCCACTAAAAATAAAAATTAAATTCAATGAAAATATTCCCAAAATCAATTTTTCATCTTATAAATGTGAATCCTCAAATATAAACTTAATGTGTTTGCAAAAGCAAGATAGACCTGTGGGCAGCAAAAGATTTGATGCATTCTCTTCTTGGAAGATTCCACAGTTTAACCTGAAAAGAATAGATCAAATGTATTAAAAACATAGGGCTTCAGTATAAAAAAAATAAAGAACTCAAAACACTGTGTCAAAATTGCACAAGAAATTATACCTCGCCATCACAAGAACCAGACAACAGCAATGACAAGCTTTTACGAAACTTTGCCATACAGTTAACGCCATCAGTATGACCATCCAATGATCCTACGAAAGGTTTGGCAAAAACACGTTCCAACTTGGCTGCATTTAGAGCCCTTGTGTACTCACGAGCTGACTCAAATGGATGCAAACTTGGGTCTAGATTACGCGGAATTTTGTGAATATCGGACTTACATTCACGAATGTAGTCAGCAGGATTCCGTGACAGCACTTTCACCTTCATACTCAAGCAGAAAAAACGCTTTTTGAAGCAAAAATCACGAGTTAAAACTCTTATACATTAAATAACGTTCAGGACGCCATATTGGATTAAAAACACACGTGTGAATGTATCCACAGGTACCCCAAGCTTACTTCTGAGTTTTTATTTACAATGGCTTTCATATAATTTTCAAATCTTTTCATGTAAAACATTCAAATCGGTAATTTTTTAGGTAAAATTAAAAGAAAATTTTAAAATAAATGCTTACTTTGTTCTTTCTGTGTTAATTTCTTCAAAGTTGTTCAATCGTTTATAATGTTTTATAAGTTTATAAAAGCCGTTGTGTTAATAAACCAAAACTGTGATGTATCCCCAATTACCCTAATTCACACTCTCTATCCCTAATATTATCACCCTGACAACAACGTAACAAAAAGAACGGCCATCTTGCAATATAAACATCAGAGAAAAATTAAAAATTTGAGAAGAAAGAATGTCTAATGCAAAGGCAAGTTCTCTTCTTTTTGCTACTCAATACTTCTTTTATTAAAAGGACAAATATTCGAGGATATTTTGGACGGCATTTCAAGCCTTTTTGCCCGTCTTTTGAAGGCTGGTTTTTGCCATCAAATTCTTGTTTTCATATTTGTTTCTTGTCTTGTAGCTCCCTGAAATTAACTCAACGGAAAAGTTCCAAGCACGAAACTGGAAACAACTTGGTAAAAAAGAAATTCAGAAACTAGATACTGTTCAAAGAAGTCGTTATATGGCGGTAGGTCTGAAATTATTACATAGTAATTTGTTTTAAAAAATCTGTACAGATTTGAGATTTGTACAGTAGCATTTAGAAATTTGTAGTAGCATTAGAATTTGTTTGCATATAGAAAAATATTTGCCCGAGGTATCAGAAATGACACAAGAACGAGGCTGTATTGTGAGACTGAGGGAAAATATTTTTGTACTGACCATAAAGAGTAGTTAAATAACATATTAAATGACATAATTATATTTTATAATTAAAAAAATAAATAACTTACTGTACTGTATGAGAATGAAAAACTTGAAATCCAGCATTCAAGTTCAATTTGGTAAAATTACATTGTTTTGAAAAAAACACACAACAAAAACTGACTATATGTTTTGGAATTAAAATTTATGTTTATGAAATGAACATTTGGCCATAACTTTTTTAGCTTTATTTGAAAGAACTATTAAAATGATGAAGAATGGTGTTCACACTTTCGATATCTCTTTCCATTCACGAGTTATTCACATTTTTTCTAATGACCTGATGACATCACTAGTTGGACTCAGCACTAACCAAATTACTTGAAACTTTGTACATGGACACACTTGATAAATCTAAACTACGTGGCACAAATTATTATGTTGCTATGGCAACACATTAGTTTCCGGGTTCCATTTACCTAACAATGAAATTATCGGTTTTCTGATATAAACATCGACCTATTTTACGGAAAACTTATATTTTCTATTGCCAATAGCTTATAAAATACAATTGACTAGCCAAAAACGAAAAAAGTTAATTGACATCATTGGCAGAAAATAAAGAATGTTTTTCTTGCAACAGAAGGGCCTGGAAACTAATGTGTTACATAGCAACAAAATAATTTGTGCCACATAGTTTAGATTTATCAAGTGTGTCCGGGTACAAAGTTTCAAGTGATTTGGTTGAATAATGTTTAAGTTATACATGATTTTCTGATTTGTTATAATGCTGAGTCCAACTGGTGACATCATCAGGTCATTTGAAAAAATGTGAATAACTTGAGAATGAAAAGAGATATTGAAAAAGTGTGCATACCATTCTTCATCATTTTAATAGTTATTTCAAATAGAGCTAAAAAAGTTATGGCCAAATTTTCATTTCATAAACAATTTAAATATTACAGAAATTCATCAGGTATTTTCAGGAATGTCTAGGATGAAAATTAAATTAAAAAAATAAATAAAAACAGACCTTGTTCTTTTTTTAGTATGAGGCTGCTTCGAAGCAAGCTACAAAGGATATGGTTGAAGCACGGAGAAGAATACATGAGAAAAGAAAGAAAGATCTGTGAGTTTAGCTAGTAGGGATTGCCAATTTGAATAATATGGCTATAATTAATGAACATTTTTTCTAATTGGCTATAAGTAACCAATCAATTGTCAATTTAAGAAATGGTTCATGGTTTGGTGTGTTCCATCGAGTTATGGATGTGTGTGGGAAGATCGGAGAGCACAAGAAAAGCACAAGAGTTGGTCGAGGCACAGCCAAGAACAACTCTAGATTTTTGAGTGCTCTCCATTACTTCCCAAGTGCATCCATAACTCAATGGAGCATTCCAAACCATAAACCATTTCTTTTATAAGAGAATCAAACAAAAAACAATGGAAAACAATATTTATTTCCCTGATTAAAAACAAGTTTCTCATTACATTTTAAATTACCATGCCCCATTGAGTTATGGAGCATGCTTCAGGTAACCAATCAGAAACACTGTTATATTACATGTTATAATCACTTTGTTCCCATGCTCATTACTGGTTAGGGTTAGAGTCAGCCAGGGTTTTTGTTTGCATGGGTTAGGTGATCTAAACCAATCAGAAACCTTCTTAGTATTAGGTATAGTTGCCAGACCCCTTTACAATCCTGTGCATTTGAATGGTCCAAAATTGTAAAATGAACTGACATTGTCTCATTGTTTTTAAGAATACATGAAAGAACACAAGAATGCAAGGATCATGAGCAAGAAAAACATGCCAGATTGATTGGACAACTTAAGTATGTGACCATAAAAAATGTTAACAAGAGCGTTAACAAGGCGTTCACCCAGGCTACTGGGGGTCATGTTCACCAGGCCCATGTGAAACTTGTATCGGCCACCGTATTCACCCTTCAATCAGGCTTGGTGCACCTGTGCATCGAAGGGTGAATGTGGTGCATATACTTCACAGAAGTGAACATATTTATAATGATCAAGGAGTTGTCAGCCACTACATCATTGTTAAATAAACAACATTAAAGCAAATTAGTCATGCAGTCAATCAGTTTTGAAATCTACCAACAATGTGCAAGTCAGAACATCTTGAAGGCACGCCAAACCATGGACCATTTCTTTTATAAGAGAATCATACACAAAACAAAGGAAAACAATATTTATTTCACTGTTTCTTAAAACAACTTTTTGTCCAACTCCAAAACCAAAAGGAACAATGAACTTATAACATGCCTCATGGCCTCACTCCATCACACAGATAACAACTCCACTGGAAGTGTGAACAGTAGTGCCAGAAGTAAAAAATGCAAAATCATGACACCCAAAAAAAAGAAAGAAACAGAGCAAAAACCTAGACTCAGCCTACCACAGTAACCCGAGTAAATGAGTTTCTGTATGGTGTGGTAATTACTACAGTGTCCTGATCTATACCAGCAATTGGTACCAGTTATGTAGTACCAGTGGTCTATAGTACAAGACAGTATATTTTGGCAAATGTTTTTCTGATTTTTTAATTCAACTTTATATTAATTTTATAGAGCTGCAGAAGCACGGAACAGAATAAGATTGATGCGGGTCCGCTACAGTGGCAACAAAGTGAGTTCCATCCACCCATGCTCCTTGGTACTATATGTCTTATACACTTAGTACACTGTCTGATGCTCCACCTTGTGAGCTAAAAGGCTTATGGTTCCTTCAACAACCTTTGAGGCCTTGAAACTTGCAGAAAACTTGTTTCAGGCCATTCTAAAGCTGGTTTTCCACTAGGCGACTTTTTTCGCACGAAGCGACTTTCTTTTGTTCGAATTCAATAGATTTCTGATTAGTTCCGGCTCAGAGCTCATGAGACAAAAGAAAAAAGTCGCTTCGCGCGAAAAAAGTCGCCTAGTGGAAAACCGGCTTAAGTCGCAAGAAATGTTTTCCGTACTAATTGCTCCAGATGCCAAACTTTTGCTAAAAATGATGTTTTTGACCGTGAAATAGCAAAACAACACGAATTACAATTAAAAAACTGAAACGGTTCCTGCAACTTCCGTTTCAGTTTGGGATCTTGAAACTTGCGGAAACCATTCTGAATTGAAAATATTTTTTTAACGCTCCAAAAAGCAAATAACGTGAACTTCCAAAATACTGATTGTAAGAGGTCTGGCATTTTGAGTGAGAAGTAATGAGATCAAACACGAGTTTGAGTGTTTCATCAGGGGTTCCAAACATGAAAAAACAAATGAAAACCGAGGGTGTAGCCTCGAGGTTTTTATTGTTTTCGAGTGTTTAGAGTCCCCTCGGATGAAATACGATAAATGAGTGTTTGATCTTGCTTCTCAAACGAGTATTCGCATCGCGATTTGCGGTGTTTTCTTCATTGATTTCAATTTGCAGATTAAGAAGTGTGACCCAGTTCACTGAGGAAGTTTCCTACAGGTTTTCATTGGGTATCAAAACCCATGCATTGATAACCATGAATTATTATTGAGTTTGAGAAAATTCCATGTTGGTGGGCAGTACACTAGATGATCATCTTTATTTTGCCACTAAAGTTCACAATTCTAGATCAATTCAAGACTACATTCATCATATCAAAGTTTTATCAAATCTATTTCTTTTTTTTTAAATAATATATAGTGACACAGTACCAACAAACCTGATCACAATTCACGTTGAAACATTTCTGTTTGTTTTACAGGCTTCAGAAATGAACAATCTAATAGCCTGCCAGCCTTCTGCTATCAAGGCGGTCCGACTGCAGTGTCTGGTTCCACCTCATCCCGAGAAAATCTACATACGCGATTTACTAGGCAAAGACGAGGTACTGTATTCTATGAACATGATTTGGATTTTCCAAGAATTATAGAATTTAGTTAGAGGAACATGGGAGGGCGTGGTTTGAGAAAGAGTGACTCCTCCGCTAGGGGAGAAACAGTGAAATCAAAGTAGTGTGCTGTGTAGGCAGTGTTGAAATACAAATCGAAATATAGTAAGGTTGGAGTAACCGCCAAAAATATAGAACGTAAATTTCGAACGTTTCGAGCGAAGGCCCTTCTTCAGAGAGAAACGTGAAAATCTACGTTCTATAATTAGAACGAAATCTACGTTCGAATAAATCTACGATAGAAATCTACATTCTATAATTAGAACGAAATCTACGTTCGAATAAATCTACGATAGAAATCTACGTTCTATGATTAGAACGAAATATACGTTCGAATAAATCTACGATAGAAATCTACGTTCTATAATTAGAACGAAATCTACGTTCGAATAAATCTACGATACGATAGAAATCTACGTTCTATAATTAGAACGAAATCTACGTTCGAATAAATCTACGATAGAAATCTACGTTCTATAATTAGAACGAAATCTACGTTCGAATAAATCTATATACGATAGAAATCTACGTTCTATAATTTCGGCAGTACTACTCAAACCGTACCATACATGTATATCTAAAAAACAACACGTACTGCGAATGTTTTAAATAGCTTCAAAAACGACCCATTTGGTAAGTTCATTGCCCTTGGTATAGTAATTTTGAAAAACAACGTTGTCTAAGCCGAGAAAATCAAAGGCAGCTAAGGTTTATGTAAATCAGGATTTTTTATCAGATTTTCATAAAACCACGATGGTACGACTGATTGCCTTTGTGTTTTCCTCATGAATTATTAACGATTTTTGGATGTCTATTACTAACTCTGTTTTCTATATCTCCTTATATAGCGATCTCGCGTGGACACTCTCCTTGAAGATGAACTAAACCTGACAACAAACCGTATCTTATCATGACAACAACGCTTGGTGATTGATAACGACGTTACATGCAGGTGGAATATCGTACAAGTGGTGTGCATCATGGGTATGGCCACGGTTGTTTAAACATGCACCATCACCTCAACCCAGAATGAAACCTTCAAATACCACTGGAGTTGTATGTCCGGCGTGTGATTAAACTTTGGTACGAGTGAAATGTCACTTGCTCAGTTTTGTTCCCAGACTTGCTCCATGTCTTCTGTTGCATGAGCAGCCTTTCCGTCAAATATCCAAAAACATCAAATATCTGTTCTAGATGAACTGTATATATATATTTATACGCATGAAAACATGTTCATCTGACGTACCATCAACGGCATCAACCATAAATACATATTTTTTTCGTATACAGTAAGATCCTTTGGCTTTCTGATCACTTCAAACGGCATTATTGAGAATACAACGTAAGATTTGCTACGTTTGCAGGACCGCGGAACCGGGGGGGGGGGGCTTTTCTAAGGAGCGGTCTGCTTAAAGTAAATTTTAGCATCCAGACGAGAAAGAAACAACAGACAATAACGCTAGTCCGGTGTTTTGACGAAGTAAAGGACACGAAGACCAAGAAATACAAGATTGATTTTGTAATAAAAAGAGCCATATAAATAATAAACTACTTAATAACCTCGACCGTTCGGTTTTATGGTAAAATATCAAACCTCGGCCTTGAACGTGTTAACCTCGATATCGCTCGGTAAATACAGCAATTGACCTTGGTTTGATATTTCACCGTAAAGACCTCACTCTCGGTTATAAGTAGTTAATATCAATGATAGATTAAGACTAGACTATTTTTGTATCAACACAGTAAACAAGTTTTTTGTATCAATTTAATATAATTTTTACAGACACGAAAACCATGCCCCAACACCGCAACAATTTAATACATTTGAAACCATTATTGAAGAACACTTCATATAACTACATTTAATTAAACTTTGTATCGTCTCCATAAATCTCTTCCAATACTCTTCCTCTCATGTACTTCCCTTTCTCGATGCCCAGTGCGTTCAAAACAGTCACTGGCATATCAAGAGATGATACATCGTTAAATTTAAAATCCTCCAAGTTGACGTTCTTTATTCCAGGTCCTATATGAACATACAGAATTACGAACACTTTAACTTATATTTATAAAAGCTTGATAAATTCTTTCATGAATGTTTGCATGGTAACAAATTTTATTATATGGCACGGATTACTTCGGGTAAAATCACGTGCTGTGATTGGTTGCTGACGGGGTGGGCATTATGAAAATTGTTAATGCCCTACGGTTGGAAACAAACAAAAAATCCTAATAAGAAAAGCCGAAAAACGGCGAAAATAGATGAAATAGACGACGATGAACATTATAAAAGTAAATTCTAGTATCCAAACGAGAACGAAACAGCAGAAAATAAGGCTAGTTCGGTATTTTGACGAAGTTAAAGGAAGCGAAGACCAAGAAATACAAGATTGATTTTGAAATAAAAAGTACCATATAATAAACTACTTAATAACCTCGACCGTTCGGTTTTTACGGTAAAATGTTAAACCTCGGTCTTGAGCGTATTAACCTCGCTATCGCTCGGTCAATACAGCAAGACCTCGGTTTAATATTTTACCGTAAAGACCTCACTCTCGGTTATTAAGTAGTTAGTAATAGAAGCTGTAATTTTCGTAGCTGGAAGTTGCGGATATCACATGAGGAAAGTCGTCCACTGGGACGTTTTTACAAAATGAAGCACAAGCAACATACATAGCAATTCTGGCGTGCATATGAAACTGTCTTCTCCTGACAAGCCTTCGTACAACATATTCTAGCTTCTCTTTCTCTATTTTGAACCAGGAATAACGTATAAATAATACATAGTTCTTATTTGAATTACGTTTTAGTAAGTAGAGCAAGCGTGCTTTTTTCTAATGTGTTCCTCATGCAGTGTGTTTAGTAGTCGCCATATTGGTATTCTGACAATACCATGATCGCCTCGGATTCTTTTGTTCTCCGAGGGAATGTAAACCTCGTATTTCCCTCATCACTCATGCAAGAGGGAAATTTATCCTTTGTCTTCTAATTTTCCCGTGCATGTTGATGTGGGAAAATTAGAAGACAAAGAAATCCTTCTAATTTTCCCGTGCATGTTGATGAGGGAAAATTAGAAGACAAAGAAATCCTTTGTCTCCTTCTAAATTTCCGCTTGCATATATTTTCCTCATCAACATGCACGGGAAAATTAGATGCAACTTCTCCGATCAACCGTGTAAATTTCCTGTCGGTAAGATTCTCAAAGTTTTCCTCGGCGATCATAATATTACAAACTAATTACATGACTTTTCGGGAAATTAGCGATTAAATTTCCCCTTTTCCTTGGGAAGATTTGTAAAAGTCACAAATCTTCCCTCGGCGGCGGGGAAATTTAATCGCCAATTTCCCTCAAGTCATGTTATTACTTATAAGTTATAAGGTTTTTATTAGGAGACCAGATGATTGCTTCTAACAAAATTGTACTTTTTAACAAACACTTAGTTATGTAAACGCTGTTCCGCAGGTTTCGCACTCTCTCCTCCGCACAGGTTATTTCAAAGATCTGCCAGAGTGGTCAGCTGCACACAACCTCTGCGGAGAAAAGAGGGTTTTTTGCATGTCCACAGGTTAGCGCACGTGCCTTTCACCTCTGCAATGACCCGGGTTCGATTTCTGCTCTCAGCGGTTATCTGATTGAAAATTTCACCTTAGCCGCATGTGAGAAGAGTGCTTCCAGTTTGACTACCGTACAAGGGGATGGTTATGGTCGCTGCCTCTCACCAATAGTTAAGCCTGGATGGGTGACCGTTTGGGAATAACCCCGTACTCCGCCAGCTTGGGACATATGTGAGTAGAGTTTCTCTTGTGCTCCGAGGGTTTTTCGCCGGGTTCGCCGGTTTCCTCCCTCCGTAAAATCAACACCTAGGTTTTAGTTGTCTACACATAGGAGTTTGGTGTCAGTTGGGTCGAAAATTCTGTTCTTCTCTCCTGCCACACTTTAAGTGGCAAATTTAATAAATTCAAATAAATTCAAATTCAAAATACACCACAGGTTTCCTCTGGGTACTCCAGTTTCCTTCTGTAGTAACTCTGGACCAATAAGGTATGGCCCTTATATACTGGACCTCGGGATAACCATTTAGATATAACTGATAGAGTTATCCATTATAAATATAAGTTAGTTTAGTTTAGTTTAGTTTAATTACTGTATATACAGAAAATATTTTACCTCGTAAAAGAAGAGGTACGTATACCTCGGCAATGAATGGGGGTGTTATGCCGTGGGTATCTCTGTACCCCCCGTGATCTGCTACCACGGCAACAATGGTTTCTTCTATCATGGGTTTACCTGTCAAAAAAGGAGAAAGGAAAATGAGAACATATTTTTTCGTACACCAATTCTACAAGTCGATCTCTTAAACCGACGCGACCAATGGTAAAGTAAAAGTTGAAAGATTCACCAGATGAAGTTGTGGTCTGTTCAAGAGCCTCTAGAATTCCAGCAAGCTGGGCATCTTTTTGTTGCACCATCTCATAATAGACGTCACTTCCCCAAAATGTATTATGACCACCAGCATCGACTGAGTCTGAAAATGAAATAAGAAGAAGTTTTAAGCAATATACGTGATAACCGCTATATAGGTGGAAACTTCCGCGCCAGTGCATGGTGGGACGACTACCAGCTTTGAGACATATTGTTTGACCATGTCAACGGTGAAAACATGGTCTGTTGTGATCCAATTATGATAATAATGTTGTTTTTAGTGTTAAACGATTTAGCAGATTCTGATTGTGATAATGATAATTAGTGATAATGATGGTGATGACGATGATGATGATGATGATGATGATGATGATGATGATGATGATGATGATGGTGATGATGATGGTGAGAACAGTGATAACAGTATCTTGATATCAGAATTACCAAAATGGATGAACGTTAATGTTGGTTGGTCGTTCTTGATAGCTTGGATTGCTTTTTGCTGTGTATTCCAATCTTGTCGATTCTCACAATCATGTTCCGATTCTCCTTTCTTACAAATAATTCCTTCTTGACCCCAAAACCAATCATCGACCTCTGGATTCTTTTTAGCAATTTGAATAAACCACTCCCACGTGAAAATCAACGCAGTCTGAAAACAATTATATACATAGAGGATATTACACGGTGGTGCGAAGATATGAATTTTATCTTCGAGTGGTGAAAACGATATTTTACGAATGAGTGTAGCGAATGAGTAAAATATCGTTTTTACCACGAGAAGATAAAATTCATATCTTCAAGCCAGCGTGTAATTTTCTTTTTATTATATAGATTCAATGCAAAAGGTGGGGAAATATTTAATCACGTGATCGATATCTTCACTAGTGAGGATATGGAAAATATGTCACTGCATATTTCTTAGTAAAACACTCCCATCTATAAAATAAATAATGATATTAGATGCTACTCTGAGACTACGTTTACACTAGAGCAAAAGTTTCCGGATTCGTAAATGTTTCCGGATTCACTTCGTACCGAGTATTCGGATTCGTTAGCCCTTTACACTAAACTCGGAATCCTTTAATTCAGTTAATATGTTGACCATGTTCCGCAACCTCACATGACTACGAGAGGAAGCGCATCCGAATTCATCGCAATAACCGTTCACACTACGTATTGTCTCGGATTCAAAAGTATTCGGATAAGTTTCGGATACGTTTCGGATACGTTTTCGGATACGTATAGTTTCTACATTTTTTCCGGATTCGAAATCTCCGGATACGTGATCAAACCGGAAAGTTTTTATTCCGGATTCATTCTTTTGTGTGTAAACGGCAAAAACATGCAATCCGGTACTAAAACGGTCCGGACTCGTCACGAATCCGAAAACGTTTGCTCTAGTGTAAACGGGTGTCCCAGGAAATCCGTCCCGCCGTAATATCGCCCCCCCGGGGGTGAATTTCCTAGGAATATCGCCCCCCTTTAGGAATTTCGCCCTCCCCCTTTTAGTCGCAAAACATAAATCGCCCAAATTGGCAAACATTTATATTGCCAACAACACATGCATTCTGGAAGCCAGTCGAGATAAAACTACTACGGCAACGTGTTTGAACACTAGAATTTTATGTCATATACAAAGAACGTTTGCAAACGACGTCGGTTCCCCAAAAGAGTAATTTTCACGCCGTCGTGACTCTGTTGATAACGTGAAAAAGCATTTTCACGTTGCATAGACAACGCGGAACCGAGTCACTACAGAAGCCTTGGGAAAGTTTAACCTTACTTTCGCGACTAACATAGATTGAACAAGTGTTTTTCCTCAAGAATTTAAGAACAGAATGAGTCCGTGCGATTATGAATGTATAAATACAACACTATTTAATACCACTCTTAAACTTCCTGCCGTAGCCGTAGTCCGTTGCCAGGATCTTAAAGTCCCTTCAGAATCGAAAGCACTTCTATCTTTCATAAGCTAACCCATTGAGCTATATAGTCAACTAGTATAATTTTTATAAGATATTAAATTTACTAAACAATGTTCTTGTCATGTTTTGAATTTAAATCGAAATCGAGAAGGGGGGCGAAATTCCTAAAGGGGGGGCGATATTCCTAGGAAATTCGCCCCCCTCCCCATGGGGAGGGGGGCGAATTTACAGGGGGGGGCGAATTTCCTGTGACACCGGTGTGGCGGTCCGAGATTGTCCTTGTGCTGAGATTGTATATCGATTTGTGTAGTCGGATGTTTAACGTCCAGAACAGTCAAACTTTTTGCCTTCAAATGCTTGATTAATGAAAACTCCCAGTATAAACTTATGATATTGTGAAGTGGACTGTGCTGATAGTTGTCTTTTGCCACAACATATTACCACAGGCCTACAATCATTGACAAAAATAGTTGGCACGACTCTGCGGAGTTGTGTTGAAGTCCTATATTGCTGGAAACTTTTAATTTTCCCCCTGTTCCCCCCCATCCCCCGTCTCAATGTTGGTCCCATTACGATGATAGAGTGTCGATGGGCATCACAACACCATTAGCACATCATTTAGTTGCTATACAACATTGAAATGGGGGAAGGGGGGTCCGCACCTAGTAAACGTGTAATGTGTGCCAACCATTTTGTCAACGATTGTCTGAAAATATCGAAACAACTAAGAACACACATCTCTCGTTTGGCATGTGACATACTTCTAAAACTTGACATACCTTACACTATAAGGGAAAGGTAATTTATTACATGCTTAAAAAAAACAATATATTTATTATATGACATCACAATTGCATTATGTAACATATACAAGTTAAGTTTCCAGGTACGATTGAGTGATAAACAACGCGCATTGGCGATGTTCCTGCGCCAGGGGAAAAAACTTTCTTATGAACAAATTTCCCCGTGTAATATAGTCAGTGTGATATAATTGTCAGAAATTGTTTGTAACACAACGGTGTTTGCAGAAAATATATATATATATATATTATTAATATACGCGTTATTCATTACATAACAAAGTATTTAACACTATAATTGCACTACCGCGTCTCATATAACCAACGCAATCCTTTATGTCAGCTTGATGTCAGACATGGCCATTAGGGTAAAGTTCAGTAGTTACGTTTCATTCAAAAATACTCCACACGCTACATTATGCTGTGAAATTTATACTTTAAATGGTTAAGAGCACCAATATCATTTCTTAAAGACACACTTTACCGTAGCTAGGAGTATTTCCTACACACTTTACCACACTTTACCACACTTTACCACCAAACCATCTAAATATAGAGTCATAATATTATTTGCGAATTTCCGGACGGTAAAGTGTGGTAAAGTGTGGTAAAGTGTGTTGTACTTCCCCGTAGGTATGGTAAAGTGTGGCGATTCAAAATGCTTTTGTGCTAATAACTGTGATAAACCTATTTCTTCCATGATAAACTATACATAAACACTGCTATTCAAGTAGAAGACGAGCAAAACATGCTGCGCATGGCGCCCGTCCTTCTGCTGACTCTGCGGTATTTGACTCTTGAAATTGAACACGTTCCACCTTACAGACATCATTTCCGTTTCTCGGTCGTCGTTGCTTACTTCACGGGAACCTAACTCCGCATAATCTCTCTCTGAACTTTTTATTTTAAATGTAAAAAAGGTATACGCGTTTGCTAGTAATGCCCCGGTAACACATCTTCCGCTAAAATACATTTAACATCGGCATAATCCAGAATCTATTGCAATTTATTTTATAGCTTTCTTATAATAAAGTTAAATTCAGGGATGAGCAAAAACGCTTGCATGCATATATGCGCACGGCATTACATGCATGCATGTACCAATTATATGTTCACTATGATAGGTTATTCTTCATGCGCATATAGTCTGATGAGATAACAACGTCATTTGCATTGGTGTGCACATGACTTTAAAGTATCCATGACAATTGTTTTTAGAACATTTTTCTTAATTCGACGCAACTCATAATAATGTTTTGTTGTAAACTTTTTGGATTTTATGATCTATATTTTATTCAGACAATCATTGACAAAAATAGTTGGCACGACACTGCGGAGTTGTGTTGAAGTCCTATATTGCTGGAAACTTTTAATTTTCCCCCTGTTCCCCCCCATCCCCCGTCTCAATGTTGGTCCCATTACGATGATAGAGTGTCGATGGGCATCACAACACCATTAGCACATCATTTAGTTGCTATACAACATTGAAATGGGGGAAGGGGGGTCCGCACCTAGTAAACGTGTAATGTGTGCCAACCATTTTGTCAACGATTGTCTGAAAATATCGAAACAACTAAGAACACACATCTCTCGTTTGGCATGTGACATACTTCTAAAACTTGACATACCTTACACTATAAGGGAAAGGTAATTTATTACATGCTTAAAAAAAACAATATATTTATTATATGACATCACAATTGCATTATGTAACATATACAAGTTAAGTTTCCAGGTACGATTGAGTGATAAACAACGCGCATTGGCGATGTTCCTGCGCCAGGGGAAAAAACTTTCTTATGAACAAATTTCCCCGTGTAATATAGTCAGTGTGATATAATTGTCAGAAATTGTTTGTAACACAACGGTGTTTGCAGAAAATATATATATATATATATTATTAATATACGCGTTATTCATTACATAACAAAGTATTTAACACTATAATTGCACTACCGCGTCTCATATAACCAACGCAATCCTTTATGTCAGCTTGATGTCAGACATGGCCATTAGGGTAAAGTTCAGTAGTTACGTTTCATTCAAAAATACTCCACACGCTACATTATGCTGTGAAATTTATACTTTAAATGGTTAAGAGCACCAATATCATTTCTTAAAGACACACTTTACCGTAGCTAGGAGTATTTCCTACACACTTTACCACACTTTACCACACTTTACCACCAAACCATCTAAATATAGAGTCATAATATTATTTGCGAATTTCCGGACGGTAAAGTGTGGTAAAGTGTGGTAAAGTGTGTTGTACTTCCCCGTAGGTATGGTAAAGTGTGGCGATTCAAAATGCTTTTGTGCTAATAACTGTGATAAACCTATTTCTTCCATGATAAACTATACATAAACACTGCTATTCAAGTAGAAGACGAGCAAAACATGCTGCGCATGGCGCCCGTCCTTCTGCTGACTCTGCGGTATTTGACTCTTGAAATTGAACACGTTCCACCTTACAGACATCATTTCCGTTTCTCGGTCGTCGTTGCTTACTTCACGGGAACCTAACTCCGCATAATCTCTCTCTGAACTTTTTATTTTAAATGTAAAAAAGGTATACGCGTTTGCTAGTAATGCCCCGGTAACACATCTTCCGCTAAAATACATTTAACATCGGCATAATCCAGAATCTATTGCAATTTATTTTATAGCTTTCTTATAATAAAGTTAAATTCAGGGATGAGCAAAAACGCTTGCATGCATATATGCGCACGGCATTACATGCATGCATGTACCAATTATATGTTCACTATGATAGGTTATTCTTCATGCGCATATAGTCTGATGAGATAACAACGTCATTTGCATTGGTGTGCACATGACTTTAAAGTATCCATGACAATTGTTTTTAGAACATTTTTCTTAATTCGACGCAACTCATAATAATGTTTTGTTGTAAACTTTTTGGATTTTATGATCTATATTTTATTCAGACAATCATTGACAAAAATAGTTGGCACGACACTGCGGAGTTGTGTTGAAGTCCTATATTGCTGGAAACTTTTAATTTTCCCCCTGTTCCCCCCCATCCCCCGTCTCAATGTTGGTCCCATTACGATGATAGAGTGTCGATGGGCATCACAACACCATTAGCACATCATTTAGTTGCTATACAACATTGAAATGGGGGAAGGGGGTCCGCACCTAGTAAACGTGTAATGTGTGCCAACCATTTTGTCAACGATTGTCTGAAAATATCGAAACAACTAAGAACACACATCTCTCGTTTGGCATGTGACATACTTCTAAAACTTGACATACCTTACACTATAAGGGAAAGGTAATTTATTACATGCTTAAAAAAAACAATATATTTATTATATGACATCACAATTGCATTATGTAACATATACAAGTTAAGTTTCCAGGTACGATTGAGTGATAAACAACGCGCATTGGCGATGTTCCTGCGCCAGGGGAAAAAACTTTCTTATGAACAAATTTCCCCGTGTAATATAGTCAGTGTGATATAATTGTCAGAAATTGTTTGTAACACAACGGTGTTTGCAGAAAATATATATATATATATATTATTAATATACGCGTTATTCATTACATAACAAAGTATTTAACACTATAATTGCACTACCGCGTCTCATATAACCAACGCAATCCTTTATGTCAGCTTGATGTCAGACATGGCCATTAGGGTAAAGTTCAGTAGTTACGTTTCATTCAAAAATACTCCACACGCTACATTATGCTGTGAAATTTATACTTTAAATGGTTAAGAGCACCAATATCATTTCTTAAAGACACACTTTACCGTAGCTAGGAGTATTTCCTACACACTTTACCACACTTTACCACACTTTACCACCAAACCATCTAAATATAGAGTCATAATATTATTTGCGAATTTCCGGACGGTAAAGTGTGGTAAAGTGTGGTAAAGTGTGTTGTACTTCCCCGTAGGTATGGTAAAGTGTGGCGATTCAAAATGCTTTTGTGCTAATAACTGTGATAAACCTATTTCTTCCATGATAAACTATACATAAACACTGCTATTCAAGTAGAAGACGAGCAAAACATGCTGCGCATGGCGCCCGTCCTTCTGCTGACTCTGCGGTATTTGACTCTTGAAATTGAACACGTTCCACCTTACAGACATCATTTCCGTTTCTCGGTCGTCGTTGCTTACTTCACGGGAACCTAACTCCGCATAATCTCTCTCTGAACTTTTTATTTTAAATGTAAAAAAGGTATACGCGTTTGCTAGTAATGCCCCGGTAACACATCTTCCGCTAAAATACATTTAACATCGGCATAATCCAGAATCTATTGCAATTTATTTTATAGCTTTCTTATAATAAAGTTAAATTCAGGGATGAGCAAAAACGCTTGCATGCATATATGCGCACGGCATTACATGCATGCATGTACCAATTATATGTTCACTATGATAGGTTATTCTTCATGCGCATATAGTCTGATGAGATAACAACGTCATTTGCATTGGTGTGCACATGACTTTAAAGTATCCATGACAATTGTTTTTAGAACATTTTTCTTAATTCGACGCAACTCATAATAATGTTTTGTTGTAAACTTTTTGGATTTTATGATCTATATTTTATTCAGACAATCATTGACAAAAATAGTTGGCACGACACTGCGGAGTTGTGTTGAAGTCCTATATTGCTGGAAACTTTTAATTTTCCCCCTGTTCCCCCCCATCCCCCGTCTCAATGTTGGTCCCATTACGATGATAGAGTGTCGATGGGCATCACAACACCATTAGCACATCATTTAGTTGCTATACAACATTGAAATGGGGGAAGGGGGGTCCGCACCTAGTAAACGTGTAATGTGTGCCAACCATTTTGTCAACGATTGTCTGAAAATATCGAAACAACTAAGAACACACATCTCTCGTTTGGCATGTGACATACTTCTAAAACTTGACATACCTTACACTATAAGGGAAAGGTAATTTATTACATGCTTAAAAAAAACAATATATTTATTATATGACATCACAATTGCATTATGTAACATATACAAGTTAAGTTTCCAGGTACGATTGAGTGATAAACAACGCGCATTGGCGATGTTCCTGCGCCAGGGGAAAAAACTTTCTTATGAACAAATTTCCCCGTGTAATATAGTCAGTGTGATATAATTGTCAGAAATTGTTTGTAACACAACGGTGTTTGCAGAAAATATATATATATATATATTATTAATATACGCGTTATTCATTACATAACAAAGTATTTAACACTATAATTGCACTACCGCGTCTCATATAACCAACGCAATCCTTTATGTCAGCTTGATGTCAGACATGGCCATTAGGGTAAAGTTCAGTAGTTACGTTTCATTCAAAAATACTCCACACGCTACATTATGCTGTGAAATTTATACTTTAAATGGTTAAGAGCACCAATATCATTTCTTAAAGACACACTTTACCGTAGCTAGGAGTATTTCCTACACACTTTACCACACTTTACCACACTTTACCACCAAACCATCTAAATATAGAGTCATAATATTATTTGCGAATTTCCGGACGGTAAAGTGTGGTAAAGTGTGGTAAAGTGTGTTGTACTTCCCCGTAGGTATGGTAAAGTGTGGCGATTCAAAATGCTTTTGTGCTAATAACTGTGATAAACCTATTTCTTCCATGATAAACTATACATAAACACTGCTATTCAAGTAGAAGACGAGCAAAACATGCTGCGCATGGCGCCCGTCCTTCTGCTGACTCTGCGGTATTTGACTCTTGAAATTGAACACGTTCCACCTTACAGACATCATTTCCGTTTCTCGGTCGTCGTTGCTTACTTCACGGGAACCTAACTCCGCATAATCTCTCTCTGAACTTTTTATTTTAAATGTAAAAAAGGTATACGCGTTTGCTAGTAATGCCCCGGTAACACATCTTCCGCTAAAATACATTTAACATCGGCATAATCCAGAATCTATTGCAATTTATTTTATAGCTTTCTTATAATAAAGTTAAATTCAGGGATGAGCAAAAACGCTTGCATGCATATATGCGCACGGCATTACATGCATGCATGTACCAATTATATGTTCACTATGATAGGTTATTCTTCATGCGCATATAGTCTGATGAGATAACAACGTCATTTGCATTGGTGTGCACATGACTTTAAAGTATCCATGACAATTGTTTTTAGAACATTTTTCTTAATTCGACGCAACTCATAATAATGTTTTGTTGTAAACTTTTTGGATTTTATGATCTATATTTTATTCAGACAATCATTGACAAAAATAGTTGGCACGACACTGCGGAGTTGTGTTGAAGTCCTATATTGCTGGAAACTTTTAATTTTCCCCCTGTTCCCCCCCATCCCCCGTCTCAATGTTGGTCCCATTACGATGATAGAGTGTCGATGGGCATCACAACACCATTAGCACATCATTTAGTTGCTATACAACATTGAAATGGGGGAAGGGGGGTCCGCACCTAGTAAACGTGTAATGTGTGCCAACCATTTTGTCAACGATTGTCTGAAAATATCGAAACAACTAAGAACACACATCTCTCGTTTGGCATGTGACATACTTCTAAAACTTGACATACCTTACACTATAAGGGAAAGGTAATTTATTACATGCTTAAAAAAAACAATATATTTATTATATGACATCACAATTGCATTATGTAACATATACAAGTTAAGTTTCCAGGTACGATTGAGTGATAAACAACGCGCATTGGCGATGTTCCTGCGCCAGGGGAAAAAACTTTCTTATGAACAAATTTCCCCGTGTAATATAGTCAGTGTGATATAATTGTCAGAAATTGTTTGTAACACAACGGTGTTTGCAGAAAATATATATATATATATATTATTAATATACGCGTTATTCATTACATAACAAAGTATTTAACACTATAATTGCACTACCGCGTCTCATATAACCAACGCAATCCTTTATGTCAGCTTGATGTCAGACATGGCCATTAGGGTAAAGTTCAGTAGTTACGTTTCATTCAAAAATACTCCACACGCTACATTATGCTGTGAAATTTATACTTTAAATGGTTAAGAGCACCAATATCATTTCTTAAAGACACACTTTACCGTAGCTAGGAGTATTTCCTACACACTTTACCACACTTTACCACACTTTACCACCAAACCATCTAAATATAGAGTCATAATATTATTTGCGAATTTCCGGACGGTAAAGTGTGGTAAAGTGTGGTAAAGTGTGTTGTACTTCCCCGTAGGTATGGTAAAGTGTGGCGATTCAAAATGCTTTTGTGCTAATAACTGTGATAAACCTATTTCTTCCATGATAAACTATACATAAACACTGCTATTCAAGTAGAAGACGAGCAAAACATGCTGCGCATGGCGCCCGTCCTTCTGCTGACTCTGCGGTATTTGACTCTTGAAATTGAACACGTTCCACCTTACAGACATCATTTCCGTTTCTCGGTCGTCGTTGCTTACTTCACGGGAACCTAACTCCGCATAATCTCTCTCTGAACTTTTTATTTTAAATGTAAAAAAGGTATACGCGTTTGCTAGTAATGCCCCGGTAACACATCTTCCGCTAAAATACATTTAACATCGGCATAATCCAGAATCTATTGCAATTTATTTTATAGCTTTCTTATAATAAAGTTAAATTCAGGGATGAGCAAAAACGCTTGCATGCATATATGCGCACGGCATTACATGCATGCATGTACCAATTATATGTTCACTATGATAGGTTATTCTTCATGCGCATATAGTCTGATGAGATAACAACGTCATTTGCATTGGTGTGCACATGACTTTAAAGTATCCATGACAATTGTTTTTAGAACATTTTTCTTAATTCGACGCAACTCATAATAATGTTTTGTTGTAAACTTTTTGGATTTTATGATCTATATTTTATTCAGACAATCATTGACAAAAATAGTTGGCACGACACTGCGGAGTTGTGTTGAAGTCCTATATTGCTGGAAACTTTTAATTTTCCCCCTGTTCCCCCCATCCCCCGTCTCAATGTTGGTCCCATTACGATGATAGAGTGTCGATGGGCATCACAACACCATTAGCACATCATTTAGTTGCTATACAACATTGAAATGGGGGAAGGGGGGTCCGCACCTAGTAAACGTGTAATGTGTGCCAACCATTTTGTCAACGATTGTCTGAAAATATCGAAACAACTAAGAACACACATCTCTCGTTTGGCATGTGACATACTTCTAAAACTTGACATACCTTACACTATAAGGGAAAGGTAATTTATTACATGCTTAAAAAAAACAATATATTTATTATATGACATCACAATTGCATTATGTAACATATACAAGTTAAGTTTCCAGGTACGATTGAGTGATAAACAACGCGCATTGGCGATGTTCCTGCGCCAGGGAAAAAACTTTCTTATGAACAAATTTCCCCGTGTAATATAGTCAGTGTGATATAATTGTCAGAAATTGTTTGTAACACAACGGTGTTTGCAGAAAATATATATATATATATATTATTAATATACGCGTTATTCATTACATAACAAAGTATTTAACACTATAATTGCACTACCGCGTCTCATATAACCAACGCAATCCTTTATGTCAGCTTGATGTCAGACATGGCCATTAGGGTAAAGTTCAGTAGTTACGTTTCATTCAAAAATACTCCACACGCTACATTATGCTGTGAAATTTATACTTTAAATGGTTAAGAGCACCAATATCATTTCTTAAAGACACACTTTACCGTAGCTAGGAGTATTTCCTACACACTTTACCACACTTTACCACACTTTACCACCAAACCATCTAAATATAGAGTCATAATATTATTTGCGAATTTCCGGACGGTAAAGTGTGGTAAAGTGTGGTAAAGTGTGTTGTACTTCCC
Source organism: Corallium rubrum (assembly GCA_964035015.1). NCBI lineage: Eukaryota > Metazoa > Cnidaria > Anthozoa > Scleralcyonacea > Coralliidae > Corallium > Corallium rubrum. Next base: position 4,175,050 of record OZ036010.1, read on the forward strand.
CGTAGGTATGGTAAAGTGTGGCGATTCAAAATGCTTTTGTGCTAATAACTGTGATAAACCTATTTCTTCCATGATAAACTATACATAAACACTGCTATTCAAGTAGAAGACGAGCAAAACATGCTGCGCATGGCGCCCGTCCTTCTGCTGACTCTGCGGTATTTGACTCTTGAAATTGAACACGTTCCACCTTACAGACATCATTTCCGTTTCTCGGTCGTCGTTGCTTACTTCACGGGAACCTAACTCCGCATAATCTCTCTCTGAACTTTTTATTTTAAATGTAAAAAAGGTATACGCGTTTGCTAGTAATGCCCCGGTAACACATCTTCCGCTAAAATACATTTAACATCGGCATAATCCAGAATCTATTGCAATTTATTTTATAGCTTTCTTATAAAGTTAAATTCAGGGATGAGCAAAAACGCTTGCATGCATATATGCGCACGGCATTACATGCATGCATGTACCAATTATATGTTCACTATGATAGGTTATTCTTCATGCGCATATAGTCTGATGAGATAACAACGTCATTTGCATTGGTGTGCACATGACTTTAAAGTATCCATGACAATTGTTTTTAGAACATTTTTCTTAATTCGACGCAACTCATAATAATGTTTTGTTGTAAACTTTTTGGATTTTATGATCTATATTTTATTCAGACAATCATTGACAAAAATAGTTGGCACGACACTGCGGAGTTGTGTTGAAGTCCTATATTGCTGGAAAATTTTAATTTTCCCCCTGTTCCCCCCATCCCCCGTCTCAATGTTGGTCCATTACGATGATAGAGTGTCGATGGGCATCACAACACCATTAGCACATCATTTAGTTGCTATACAACATTGAAATGGGGGAAGGGGGGTCCGCACCTAGTAAACGTGTAATGTGTGCCAACCATTTTGTCAACGATTGTCTGAAAATATCGAAACAATTAAGAACACACATCTCTCGTTTGGCATGTGACATACTTCTAAAACTTGACATACCTTACACTATAAGGGAAAGGTAATTTATTACATGCTTGAAAAAAACAATATATTTATTATATGACGTCACAATTGCATTATGTTACGTATACAAGTTAAGTTTCCAGGTACGATTGAGTGATAAACAACGCGCATTGGCGATGTTCCTGCGCCAGGGGAAAAAACTTTCTTATCAACAAATTTCCCCGTGTAATATAGTCAATGTGATATAATTGTCAGAAATTGTTTGTAACACAACGGTGTTTGCAGAAAATATATATAAATATATATATATATATATATATATATATATATATATATATATATATATTATTAATATACGCGTTATTCATTACATAACAAAGTATTTAACACTATAATTGCACTACCGCGTCTCATATAACCAACGCAATCCTTTATGTCAGCTTGATGTCAGACATGGCCATTAGGGTAAAGTTCAGTAGTTACGTTTCATTCAAAAATACTCCACACGCTACATTACGCTGTGAAATTTATACTTTAAAGGTTAAGAGCACCAATATCATTTCTTAAAGACACACTTTACCGTAGCTAGGAGTATTTCCTACACACTTTACCACACTTTACCACACTTTACCACCAAACCATCTAAATATAGAGTCATAATATTATTTGCGAATTTCCGGACGGTAAAGTGTGGTAAAGTGTGGTAAAGTGTGTTGTACTTCCCCGTAGGTATGGTAAAGTGTGGCGATTCAAAATGCTTTTGTGCTAATAACTGTGATAAACCTATTTCTTCCATGATAAACTATACATAAACACTGCTATTCAAGTAGAAGACGAGCAAAACATGCTGCGCATGGCGGCCGTCCTTCTGCTGACTCTGCGGTATTTGACTCTTGAAATTGAACACGTTCCACCTTACAGACATCATTTCCGTTTCTCGGTCGTCGATGCTTACTTCACGGGAACCTAACTCCGCATAATCTCTCTCTGAACTTTTTATTAAAAGTAAAAAAGGCACACGCGTTTGCTAGTAATGCCCAGGTAACACATCTTCCGCTAAAATACATTTAACATCGGCATAATCCACAATCTATTGCAATTTATTTTATAGCTTTCTTATAAAGTTAAATTCAGGGATGAGCAAAAACGCTTGCATGCATATATGCGCACGGCATTACATGCATGCATGTACCAATTATATGTTCACTATGATAGGTTATTCTTCATGCGCATATAGTCTGATGAGATAACAACGTCATGTGCACTGGTGTGCACATGACTTTAAAGTATCCATGAGAATTGTTTTTAGAACATTTTTCTTAATTCGACGCAACTCATAATAATGTTTTGTTGTAAACTTTTTGGATTTTATGATCTATATTTTATTCAGACAATCATTGACAAAAATAGTTGGCACGACACTGCGGAGTTGTGTTGAAGTCCTATATTGCTGGAAAATTTTAATTTTCCCCCTGTTCCCCCCCATCCCCCGTCTCAATGTTGGTCCATTACGATGATAGAGTGTCGATGGGCATCACAACACCATTAGCACATCATTTAGTTGCTATACAACATTGAAATGGGGGAAGGGGGGTCCGCACCTAGTAAACGTGTAATGTGTGCCAACCATTTTGTCAACGATTGTCTGAAAATATCGAAACAATTAAGAACACACATCTCTCGTTTGGCATGTGACATACTTCTAAAACTTGACATACCTTACACTATAAGGGAAAGGTAATTTATTACATGTTTGAAAAAAACAATATATTTATTATATGACGTCACAATTGCATTATGTTACGTATACAAGTTAAGTTTCCAGGTACGATTGAGTGATAAACAACGCGCATTGGCGATGTTCCTGCGCCAGGAGAAAAAACTTTCTTATCAACAAATTTCCCCGTGTAATATAGTCAATGTGATATAATTGTCAGAAATTGTTTGTAACACAACGGTGTTTGCAGAAAATATATATATATATATATATATATATATATATATATATATATATATATATATATATATATATATATATATATATTATTAATATACGCGTTATTCATTACATAACAAAGTATTTAACACTATAATTGCACTACCGCGTCTCATATAACCAACGCAATCCTTTATGTCAGCTTGATGTCAGACATGGCCATTAGGGTAAAGTTCAGTAGTTACGTTTCATTCAAAAATACTCCACACGCTACATTACGCTGTGAAATTTATACTTTAAAAGGTTAAGAGCACCAATATCATTTCTTAAAGACACACTTTACCGTAGCTAGGAGTATTTCCTACACACTTTACCACACTTTACCACACTTTACCACCAAACCATCTAAATATAGAGTCATAATATTATTTGCGAATTTCCGGACGGTAAAGTGTGGTAAAGTGTGGTAAAGTGTGTTGTACTTCCCCGTAGGTATGGTAAAGTGTGGCGATTCAAAATGCTTTTGTGCTAATAACTGTGATAAACCTATTTCTTCCATGATAAACTATACATAAACACTGCTATTCAAGTAGAAGACGAGCAAAACATGCTGCGCATGGCGGCCGTCCTTCTGCTGACTCTGCGGTATTTGACTCTTGAAATTGAACACGTTCCACCTTACAGACATCATTTCCGTTTCTCGGTCGTCGATGCTTACTTCACGGGAACCTAACTCCGCATAATCTCTCTCTGAACTTTTTATTAAAAGTAAAAAAGGCACACGCGTTTGCTAGTAATGCCCAGGTAACACATCTTCCGCTAAAATACATTTAACATCGGCATAATCCACAATCTATTGCAATTTATTTTATAGCTTTCTTATAAAGTTAAATTCAGGGATGAGCAAAAACGCTTGCATGCATATATGCGCACGGCATTACATGCATGCATGTACCAATTATATGTTCACTATGATAGGTTATTCTTCATGCGCATATAGTCTGATGAGATAACAACGTCATGTGCACTGGTGTGCACATGACTTTAAAGTATCCATGAGAATTGTTTTTAGAACATTTTTCTTAATTCGACGCAACTCATAATAATGTTTTGTTGTAAACTTTTTGGATTTTATGATCTATATTTTATTCAGACAATCATTGACAAAAATAGTTGGCACGACACTGCGGAGTTGTGTTGAAGTCCTATATTGCTGGAAAATTTTAATTTTCCCCTGTTCCCCCCCATCCCCCGTCTCAATGTTGGTCCATTACGATGATAGAGTGTCGATGGGCATCACAACACCATTAGCACATCATTTAGTTGCTATACAACATTGAAATGGGGGAAGGGGGGTCCGCACCTAGTAAACGTGTAATGTGTGCCAACCATTTTGTCAACGATTGTCTGAAAATATCGAAACAATTAAGAACACACATCTCTCGTTTGGCATGTGACATACTTCTAAAACTTGACATACCTTACACTATAAGGGAAAGGTAATTTATTACATGTTTGAAAAAAACAATATATTTATTATATGACGTCACAATTGCATTATGTTACGTATACAAGTTAAGTTTCCAGGTACGATTGAGTGATAAACAACGCGCATTGGCGATGTTCCTGCGCCAGGAGAAAAAACTTTCTTATCAACAAATTTCCCCGTGTAATATAGTCAATGTGATATAATTGTCAGAAATTGTTTGTAACACAACGGTGTTTGCAGAAAATATATATATATATATATATATATATATATATATATATATATATATATATATATATATATATATATATACGCGTTATTCATTACATAACAAAGTATTTAACACTATAATTGCACTACCGCGTCTCATATAACCAACGCAATCCTTTATGTCAGCTTGATGTCAGACATGGCCATTAGGGTAAAGTTCAGTAGTTACGTTTCATTCAAAAATACTCCACACGCTACATTACGCTGTGAAATTTATACTTTAAAAGGTTAAGAGCACCAATATCATTTCTTAAAGACACACTTTACCGTAGCTAGGAGTATTTCCTACACACTTTACCACACTTTACCACACTTTACCACCAAACCATCTAAATATAGAGTCATAATATTATTTGCGAATTTCCGGACGGTAAAGTGTGGTAAAGTGTGGTAAAGTGTGTTGTACTTCCCCGTAGGTATGGTAAAGTGTGGCGATTCAAAATGCTTTTGTGCTAATAACTGTGATAAACCTATTTCTTCCATGATAAACTATACATAAACACTGCTATTCAAGTAGAAGACGAGCAAAACATGCTGCGCATGGCGGCCGTCCTTCTGCTGACTCTGCGGTATTTGACTCTTGAAATTGAACACGTTCCACCTTACAGACATCATTTCCGTTTCTCGGTCGTCGATGCTTACTTCACGGGAACCTAACTCCGCATAATCTCTCTCTGAACTTTTTATTAAAAGTAAAAAAGGCACACGCGTTTGCTAGTAATGCCCAGGTAACACATCTTCCGCTAAAATACATTTAACATCGGCATAATCCACAATCTATTGCAATTTATTTTATAGCTTTCTTATAAAGTTAAATTCAGGGATGAGCAAAAACGCTTGCATGCATATATGCGCACGGCATTACATGCATGCATGTACCAATTATATGTTCACTATGATAGGTTATTCTTCATGCGCATATAGTCTGATGAGATAACAACGTCATGTGCACTGGTGTGCACATGACTTTAAAGTATCCATGAGAATTGTTTTTAGAACATTTTTCTTAATTCGACGCAACTCATAATAATGTTTTGTTGTAAACTTTTTGGATTTTATGATCTATATTTTATTCAGACAATCATTGACAAAAATAGTTGGCACGACACTGCGGAGTTGTGTTGAAGTCCTATATTGCTGGAAAATTTTAATTTTCCCCCTGTTCCCCCCATCCCCCGTCTCAATGTTGGTCCATTACGATGATAGAGTGTCGATGGGCATCACAACACCATTAGCACATCATTTAGTTGCTATACAACATTGAAATGGGGGAAGGGGGGTCCGCACCTAGTAAACGTGTAATGTGTGCCAACCATTTTGTCAACGATTGTATCTATCTATCTATCTATCTATCTATCTATCTATCTATCTATCTATCTATCTATCTATCTATCTATCTATCTATCTATCTATCTATCTATCTATCTATCTATCTATCTATCTATCTATCTATCTATCTATCTATCTATCTATCTATATATATATATATATATATATATATAGATAGATAGATAGATAGATATATATGGGAAGTTTGGGAGAACGAGAAATTGCAAATTCCACATGTGTTTCAAGTATTTCCTTTATAAAAAACCCCGTCAGAAAAGGTTAAAATTAAACGTTAAAATTGATCAAAACAAAAAGCGTAAATTCTCCTTACTGTCCATGGATGGCGTATAATGGTGTTTATGTAAAAATTTTAATTAGAATAATGGCGTATTGGATGGTGTAATCTATCCATGCATGTCTTCCAGTGAGTTATAGAACACGGCATTTAACCAAACCCCGCTTGCGTTTTATATATATAATGGAAATAACAAGGCTCACCAATAGAACTTCCTGTAGTATGATCAACATTGGGGCCAGTCTGCGAAATGAGAGTTGATCCTGATATGCGAATCCAGCGTCCATTTTTTGTAAAGCCACACCAGTCCTCTTCAAATGTACATAAAATTGCTAGAAAACAAAACAAGAGGTCAACCACTTAGTACCGTACAAACAAACACTTTGGTTAGAAAAAGTTTAAATATTTCCAAAGCACATACATGATGACGAGCATAGCCCAGGTGTTATTTTTATATCATCAATTGCAATATCGCGTGGTGTAGTGTAGTGTAGTGCAGTGCAGTGCAGTGTAGTGCAGTGCAGTGCAGTGCAGTGCAGTGCAGTGTAGTGCAGTGCAGTGCAGTGCAGTGCAGTGCAGTGCAGTGCAGTGCAGTGCAGTGCAGTGCAGTGTAGTGTAGTGCAGTGCAGTGCAGTGCAGTGCAGTGCAATGCAGTGCAGTGCAGTGCAGTGCAGTGCAGTGCAGTGCAGTGCAGTGCAAGTGCAGTGCAGTGCAGTGCAGTGTCTGACATCTTTGTTATTTTGGTTTTATTAATTCTACTTCCGGTCACTTCAGACAGATTTGAAACGGATTATCCCAGAGTCTCTCGTTTCCCGGGTGGGGAACGTGGCCTCTGGGAACGAAATTGTTCTGACCTGTTATTTTGGTCGGGGTGTGTCAGGAGTGTGTGTCAGTAGTTAAACCAATCACAGCGCCAAGCCTTCTTTGGCGTCATAATTTATAAACGATCATGAAATGAATGTTTGAGCCCAACCTCGTACCTGGGCCATTTGTAGGGAACTGGGCCAAGATGGCAAATGAAAACAAAATGGTGGGACCAAATGGCCCTGGTGGAGGCTAGCTCAAAATGCGCGCAGTATATTGCGCATTTTTCTAACTAGTACTCAGACCTTTACACAGTAATTACACCTAATTATTGCGTGGCTTAAAATATAATCCCTCGCGCTGTGGGCAAGACCAACCCGACAAGGCCAAAAAACTTTTTTTTATAAAAAAATATAAAGTCAAACCATCTAATTGATGCAATAATCTCTTGACCAATCAGAGGCTGAGATACCTTCCCTACAAATGGCCCTGGGTACGAGGTTGGTTTGAGCCCAGTGTTGCCAACCTTGGGATTTTATCCCAAGATCTTGGGATTTTTTGAAGGAGTTGGGATTTTTGGGGGACTTTTTTTCTCAGCGATTCAACCTTGGGATTTTTCTTGGGATTTTCCAGAGCAAACAGTTTCAGTTTTAAAAAGCTGATTTCAATGTTAATTTTTTTTTTTAATTTACTTGATCATTAGATCATACTCAGTGATCATACTCCACTAGCCTATGTATTCGTTTGATTTAGACAAGATGAAGCACTCTATCCAAATGAAGTATATACCGTGTAATAATATACATGAAAAAATTTGTCAATTCTGATTGGCTGAGAGGAGTGCAATTTTAGTGTAATTCAGTGCAGAAAAATGAAATACAGTGCAAATTTTGTAATTTTTGAAATTTGCACAAAAATCATTTTTTACTAGAAAAAAAGCTCTTCCTGTTAAGTTTTTTTTCATGTACGTTAATTGAACAAAGCATTTCGATTAGAAAGATTCTCTTTATGCTAAATTTTTTCATGTATATTATTAATAAGTAATAGCATGATTTCTCGTGCAATTTGAAAAAATGTTTCACAGAATTTTTTTAAAATCTGCCTATTGATTACTCTTACTTCAAGAAAAGTTTTAATAAAAAATAATGCGGGGTGACCAAAGTTGTTTTCGAATTAAATTAGTTTGGCAGCCATTTTGAACCGTCATCGTTGCCATAGCAATAGCTGTTGCTACTTATTTGGTAACAGTTTTTGATTGTCAGACTGTTTAACCATGCATAACATTTAGTTTCATTCTTTTTCCGAATTGTTTATGCACGTGTTTTGGTCTCTCAAACTTGTATTTTCCATTTTTCAAGGAACTGTATGGAGCCAACTTAAGTACACAATCCCGGCTCAAAGTTACATTTATATCCCGTATTGACTAGAAAAGCAAATTGGAAGCAATGATTATGTGGATGTTATTACTGTAGTCTAGTTTAGTGTGGATTGTGTGGTGTGGTGTGGTGCAGTGCAGTGGTGTGGTGTGGTGTGGTGTGGTGTGGTGCAGTGGTGTGGTGTGGTGCAGTGCCGTGGTGCGGTGCGGTGCAGTGCAGTGTTGTGTGGTGGAGTGGAGTGGGGTGTGGTGGGCTGTGGTGTAGTGTAGTGTATTGTGGCGCTGTTCGGTGTCGTGTGATGCGATAGTGGTCCAGGGTTAGCTAGTCTTGTCTATCAATATTATTTCACTTACCGACACTGGCACTAGCTGGCACAATGTTACATTTACCACGTGTAAACTTAAAATCATCGACGGCGATGTCGCCAGTAACACCATTTCCGCGTACTCCCTCGACGATAAGCTGCGAATTAAGGTAGGTAGAGTTAGGTATCTTTCTCCAGGACGAAGCCGGCTTGACCCAAGGCCACCGTGGTTACATTCAGGCCCCGAATTCGTCCTATTTCGCCGTGTAAACAGTTGGAACCGCACTAATTCGAGAACGGTTCCGACTTCGTCCAGTACCGTGCAAATGGGGGTATCAATTCTCCTTCAGCAGCGCTGCTAAAGGACAACTGAATGTTTATAAGAAGAACTACATTCTTATGCAAACGTTTCCGTTTATAAACTGAATATTCAAACAATTAACGCTCTACAGTATTTGACCTTACCCTTTGCTCTGTCTGGCTAAAATCAGCCATCACTTGCCCACTGTACCACTTGTTATTTTTATTGCCAACCAAACGCCAAATCAGTTTTCTTTGTCCACCCAGTGGTTGTTGGTAGATGCTCAGAGAACCAATACTCTGACCGTACATATGGTACCAGAAAGTAAAGCACGTCACCGACTTGTTAAAGTAGTCACTTACAAGCCACGCCTTGTCGCCTTTCATTTTAGGATATGACGTTTCAATAAATAAATACTTTCCTACAAATAAAAGTGTAAGGAGAGATCTTCTATATTTATATACCCCCGCCAACAGCTTAGTTTTCACCTCTGTTTGTTTGTTTGTTTGTTTGTTTGTTTGTTTGTTTGTTTGTTTGTTTGTTTGTTTGTTTGTTTGTTTGTTTGTTTGTTTGTTTGTTTGTTTGTTTGTTTGTTTGTGTCTGTCTGTCTGTCTGTCTGTCTGTCTGTCTGTCTGTCTGTCTGCCTGTCTGTCTGTCTGTCTGTCTGTCTGTCTGTCTGTCTGTCTGTCTGTCTGTCTGTCTGTCTGTCTGTCTGTCTGTCTGTCTGTCTGTCTCTGTCTGTCCGTCTGTCCGTCTGTCCGTCCGTCTGTCTGTCTGTCTGTCTGTCTGTCTGTCTGTCTGTCTGTCTGTCTGTCTGTCTGTCTGTCTGTCTGTCTGTCTGTCTGTCTGTCTGTCTGTCTGTCTGTCTGTCTGTCTGTCTGTCTGTCTGTCTGTTGATTTTGACAAACCTGTTGAAGATCCATTTCTGTCTAAACTTGGACCAGCCAAGGAACTGGGAGTTCCTCCTGAGTTACTTATCCAATCAAAATCATCGCCTTGGTTAACATTGCTCCATAAACAATCCGCTGTAGTTAAACTGGTATCAAAATCACAGTTACCTAGATACGAAAGAATTGAAGTATGTTTACTGCAAAGAATGATGGTTGCTCGACCGAAGTCGGAGGCAGTCAAAAGGCTTCTCTTGCGATAGTTACCGACCTGGTAAAACACATTCTCCAACTTTCAACAGGATATCATCCAGAGCAATGTCACTTTCGTAGGTACTTCCACGAATGCCTTCAAATATAACCTAAAACACAAGTTTAATATTGTTGTGAGGATGTTCTGATTTACTTTGATTAGTTTGTCTGGATGTATATGTGTCCGTGCAAGTGTCTGTTGTGTCTGCGTGTCTGTCTGTCTGTCTGTCTGTCTGTCTGTCTGTCTGTCTGTCTGTCTGTCTGTCTGTCTGTCTGTCTGTCTGTCTGTCTGTCTGTCTGTCTGTCTGTCTGTCTGTCTGTCTGTCTGTCTGTCTGTCTGTCTGTCTGTCTGTCTGTCTGTCTGTCTGTCTGTCTGTCGGTCTCTCTGTCTGTTCGTAACTTTTTAAGTTACATTCAAAATATTTTTAATGTTAGAGTAGGATTAATCGAATCTTTCACCTAACTGCTTTGAAAATTTACTAGTATCTAAATTGTCAGGCACTTACATTAAGTAATCCTTGGGAAATATTGGCAGTGGCTTCAGCTTTATACCATTGGTCGCCTTGATTAAATGATCTACTCCAAATCTTCAGTTGGTTTGAATTTTGATTTGTATAGACATTCAGAGTATTCACAGTTTGTCCATACATGTGGTACCAAAATTGTAAACAAGATGGTTTCCCGGTCGCAGTGTAAGTTTTAGTAACAGTAGCAGATTCATTTGTCGCTCCACCAGTTGCTTCGTAGTGAATGTAGTACCCTAAAAATTGTGTAAAAGAAGAATTATATGTATAGTGAGAGAGTGTGTGTAAAACACTTTTTACGTTTCTCTCTGACGAAGGGCCTTCGCTCGAAACGTTAGAAACTACGTTCAGTAATTTCGGGAGTACTCAAACCTTACTATATTTCGACTTGTATATATATATATATATATAAGTCTAAAATTCGAAATATAGTAAGGTTTGACTTTTGGTTCACGAAATGTTAGAGAGTGCTCAATACCATATAGATAGAGCAAAATACAAAGCATGAAGTATAATTACCTTAAAGTCTTCGCTACCAGAGGTTTCACCTTAAACAGGATCATCGCCTGATCATCCCGTTCAGTGTGAAACCTCTGGTAGCGAAGACTTTAAGGTAATTATATATTTAATGCTTTGTACATATATATATATATATATATATATATATAATATATATATAATATATATATATATATATATATATATATATATATATATATATATATATATATATATATATATATATATATATATATATGGGAAGTTTGGGAGAACGAGAAATTGCAAATTCCACAAGTGTTTCAAGTATTTCCTTTATAAAAAACCCCGTCAGAAAAGGTTAAAATTAAACGTTAAAATTGATCAAAACAAAAAGCGTAAATTCTCCTTACTGTCCATGGATGGCGTATAATGGTGTTTATGTAAAAATTTTAATTAGAATAATGGCGTATTGGATGGTGTAATCTATCCATGCATGTCTTCCAGTGAGTTATAGAACACGGCATTTAACCAAACCCCGCTTGCGTTTTATATATATAATGGAAATAACAAGGCTCACCAATAGAACTTCCTGTAGTATGATCAACATTGGGACCCGTCTGCGAACTGAGAGTTGATCCTGATATGCGAATCCAGCGTCCATTTTTGGTAAAGCCACACCAGTCCTCTTCAAATGTACATAAAATTGCTAGAAAACAAAACAAGAGGTCAACCACTTAGTACCGTACAAACAAACACTTTGGTTAGAAAAACTTTAAATATTTCCAAAGCACATACATGATGACGAGCATAGCTCAGGTGTTATTTTTATATCATCAATTGCAATATCGCGTGGTGTAGTGTAGTGTAGTGCAGTGCAGTGCAGTGCAGTGCAGTGCAGTGCAGTGCAGTGCAGTGCAGTGCAGTGCAGTGCAGTGCAGTGCAGTGCAGTGCAGTGCAGTGCAGTGCAGTGCAGTGCAGTGCAGTACAGTGCAGTGCAGCGTCTGACATCTTCGTTATTTTGGTTTTATTAATTCTACTTCCGGTCACTTCAGACAGATTTGAAACGGATTATCCCAGAGTCTCTCGTTTACCGGGTGGGGAACGTGGCCTCTGGGAACGAAATTGCTCTGACCTGTATTTTGGTCGGGGTGTGTCAGGAGTGTGTGTCAGTAGTTAAACCAATCACAGCGCCAAGCCTTCTTTGGCGTCATAATTTATAAACGATCATGAAATGAATGTTTGAGCCCAACCTCGTACCTGGGCCATTTGTAGGGAACTGGGCCAAGATGGCAAATGAAAACAAAATGGTGGGACCAAATGGCCCTGGTGGAGGCTAGCTCAAAATGCGCGCAGTATATTGCGCATTTTTCTAACTAGTACTCAGACCTTTACACAGTAATTACACCTAATTATTGCGTGGCTTAAAATATAATCCCTCGCGCTGTGGGCAAGACCAACCCGACAAGGCCAAAAAACTTTTTTTTATAAAAAAATATAAAGTCAAACCATCTAATTGATGCAATAATCTCTTGACCAATCAGAGGCTGAGATACCTTCCCTACAAATGGCCCTGGGTACGAGGTTGGTTTGAGCCCAGTGTTGCCAACCTTGGGATTTTATCCCAAGATCTTGGGATTTTTTGAAGGAGTTGGGATTTTGGGGGATTTTTTTTCTCAGCGATTCAACCTTGGGATTTTTCTTGGGATTTTTCTCTTGGATTTTTTCAGAGCAAACAGTTTCAGTTTTAAAAAGCTGATTTCAATGTTAATTTTTTTTTTTAATTTACTTGATCAATAGATCATACTCAGTGATCATACTCCACTAGCCTATGTATTCGTTTGAATTAGACAAGATGAAGCACTCTATCCAAATGAAGTATATACCGTGTAATAATATACATGAAAAAATTTGTCAATTCTGATTGGCTGAGAGGAGTGCAATTTTAGTGTAATTCAGTGCAGAAAAATGAAATACAGTGCAAATTTTGTAATTTTTGAAATTTGCACAAAAATCGTTTTTTACTAGAAAAAAAGCACTTCCTGTTAAGTTTTTTTCCATGTACGTTAATTGAACAAAGCATTTTGATTAGAAAGATTCTCTTTATGCTAAATTTTTTCATGTATATTATTAATAAGTAATAGCATGATTTCTCGTGCAATTTGAAAAAATGTTTTACAGAATTTTTTTAAAATCTGCCTACTGATTACTCATACTTCAACAAAAGTATTAATAAAAAATAATGCGGGGTGACCAAAGTTGTTTTCGAATTAAATTAGTTTGGCAGCCATTTTGAAACGTCATCGTTGCCATAGCAATAGCTGTTGCTACGTATTTGGTAACAGTTTTTGATTGTCAGACTGTTTAACCATGCATAACATTAAGTTTTATTCTCTTTCCGAATTATTTATGCACGTGTTTTGGTCTCTCAAACTTGTATTTTCCATTTTTCAAGGAACTGTATGGAGCCAACTTAAGTACACAATCCCGGCTCAAAGTTACATTTATATCCCGTATTGACTAGAAAAGCAAATTGGAAGCAATGATTATGTGGATGTTATTACTGTAGTCAAGTTTAGTGTGGATTGTGTGGTGTGGTGTGGTGTGGTGCAGTGCAGTGGTGTGGTGTGGTGTGGTGTGGTGTGGTGTGGTGTGGTGCAGTGGTGTGGTGTGGTGTGGTGTGGTGCAGTGGTGTGGTGCAGTGCCGTGGTGCGGTGCGGTGCAGTGCAGTGTTGTGTGGTGGAGTGGAGTGGGGTGTGGTGGGGTGTGGTGTAGTGTAGTTTATTGTGGCGCTGTTCGGTGTCGTGTGATGCGATAGTGGTCCAGGGTTAGCTAGTCTTTTGTCTATCAATATTATTTCACTTACCGACACTGGCACTAGCTGGCACAATGTTACATTTACCACGTGTAAACTTAAAATCATCGACGGCGATGTCGCCAGTAACACCATTTCCGCGTACTCCCTCGACGATAAGCTGCGAATTAAGGTAGGTAGAGTTAGGTATCTTTCTCCAGGACGAAGCCGGCTTGACCCAGGTCACCGTGGTTACATTCAGGCCCCGAATTCGTCCCCTTTCGCCGTGTAAACAGTTGGAACCACACTACTTCGAGAACGGTTCCGACTTCGTCCAGTACCGTGCAAATGGGGGTATCAATTCTCCTTCAGCAGCGCTGCTAAAGGACAACTGAATGTTTATAAGAAGAACTACATTCTTATGCAAACGTTTCCGTTTATAAACTGAATATTCAAACAATTAACGCTCTACAGTATTTGACCTTACCCTTTGCTCTGTCTGGCTAAAATCAGCCATCACTTGCCCACTGTACCACTTGTTATTTTTATTGCCAACCAAACGCCAAATCAGTTTTCTTTGTCCACCCAGTGGTTGTTGGTAGATGCTCAGAGAACCAATACTCTGACCGTACATATGGTACCAGAAAGTAAAGCACGTCACCGACTTGTTAAAGTAGTCACTTACAAGCCACGCCTTGTCGCCTTTCGTTTTAGGATATGACGTTTCAATAAATAAATACTTTCCTACAAATAAAAGTGTAAGGAGAGATCTTCTATATTTATAGTTTATTACCCCCGCCAACAGCTTAGTTTTCACCTCTGTTTGTTTGTTTGTTTGTTTGTTTGTTTGTTTGTTTGTTTGTTTGTTTGTTTGTTTGTTTGTTTGTTTGTTTGTTTGTTTGTTTGTTTGTTTGTTTGTTTGTTTGTTTGTTTGTTTGTTTGTTTGTTTGTTTGTTTGTTTGTTTCTGTCTGTCTCTGTCCGTCCGTCTGTCTGTCTGTCTGTCTGTCTGTCTGTCTGTCTGTCTGTCTGTCTGTCTGTCTGTCTGTCTGTCTGTCTGTCTGTCTGTCTGTCTGTCTGTCTGTCTGTCTGTCTGTTTTGATTTTGACAAACCTGTTGAAGATCCATTTCTGTCTAAACTTGGACCAGTCAAGGAACTGGGAGTTCCTCCTGAGTTACTTATCCAATCAAAATCATCGCCTTGGTTAACATTGCTCCATAAACAATCCGCTGTAGTTAAACTGGTTTCAAAATCACAGTTACCTAGATACGAAAGAATTGAAGTATGTTTACTGCAAAGAATGATGGTTGCTCGACCGAAGTCGGAGGCAGTCAAAAGGCTTCTCTTGCGATAGTTACCGACCTGGTAAAACACATTCTCCAACTTTCAACAGGATATCATCCAGAGCAATGTCACTTTCGTAGGTACTTCCACGAATGCCTTCAAATATAACCTAAAACACAAGTTTAATATTGTTGTGAGGATGTTCTGATTTACTTCGATTAGTTTGTCTGGATGTATATGTGTCTGTGCAAGTGTCTGCGTGTCTGTCTGTCTGTCTGTCTGTCTGTCTGTCTGTCTGTCTGTCTGTCTGTCTGTCTGTCTGTCTGTCTGTCTGTCTGTCTGTCTGTCTGTCTGTCTGTCTGTCTGTCTGTCTGTCTGTCTGTCTGTCTGTCTGTCTGTCTGTCTGTCTGTCTGTCTGTCTGTCTGTCTGTCTGTCTGTCTGTCTGTAAGGCAAACAAGCTTAATATTAATGCCACAAAAACAGAGCACATGTTTATTGGATCTGACCATAGTCTTGCCAAAATTAGAAATATTCCTTATTTATTTTTGGATGGAAAACCTATAAACCGAGTTAGGGTTACCAAATCGTTAGGAGTATATATAGACGAAAGGTTATCATGGATAGATCATATTGATCATCTTTCTAAAAAAATATGTGCTGCTATCTCTGGCCTTCGCCAAGTAAAACAGTTTGTTCCACTGGAAACATCGCAAACAATATATAAGTCGTTAATTCAACCATTATTTGACTATTGCGATGTAGTATGGGACAACATGCCAATTACAACTGCTACTAGATTACAAAAGTTGCAAAATCGGGCAGCACGAGTAATTACAAGCCAGGGCTATGAGGTCAGATCTAGTGAACTAATAGATCAATTGCACTGGAAAAGGCTATGCCATTCACGTGCTGAACACATGACAATAATGATGTATAAGGTATTAAATAATATGGCACCCTCATACCTACGAGACCATTTTAAAATCTATACCTTAGATAATACTTATGCATTACGAAATAAAGAAATGTCACTCGTCTTACCAAAACCACTCACTGAGTATTTGAAAAAGACATTTATTTATAGAGGCGTACAAATCTGGAACGAATTACCAAGTCAAATGAGATGTGAAATTAGTCTTAATAATTTTAAGAAATCTCTCTCATCACTTGCTTCCTCAAATTAACTTTTTAAAAACTTTTTAAATATCTTCGGCTTTCTTGGAAAGCAGTTTTGTAAAAAACTGAAGAAACTCCGAATGCAAATAAATATTTCTCTCTCTCTCTCTCTCTGTCTGTCTGTCTGTCTGTCTGTCTGTCTGTCTGTCTGTCTGTCTGTCTGTCTGTCTGTCTGTCTGTCTGTCTGTCTGTCTGTCTGTCTGTCTGTCTGTCTGTCTGTCTGTCTGTCTGTCTGTCTGTCTGTCTGTCTGTCTGTCTGTCTGTCTGTCTGTCTGTCTGTCTGTCTGTCTGTCTGTCTGTCTGTCTGTCCGTAACTTTTTAAGTTACATTCAAAATATTTTTAATGTTAGAGTAGCATTAATCGAATCTTTCACCTAACTGCTTTGAAAATTTAATAGTATCTAAATTGTCAGGCACATACATTAAATAATCCTTGGGAAATATTGGCAGTGGCTTCAGCTTTGTACCATTGGTCGCCTTGATTAAATGATCTACTCCAAATCTTCAGTTGGTTTGAATTTTGATTTGTATAGACATTCAGAGTATTCACAGTTTGTCCATACATGTGGTACCAAAATTGTAAACAAGATGGTTTCCCGGTCGCAGTGTAAGTTTTAGTAACAGTAGCAGATTCATTTGTCGCTCCACCAGTTGCTTCGTAGTGAATGTAGTACCCTAAAAATTGTGTAAAAGAAGAATTATGTGTATAGTGAGAGAGTGTGTGTAAAACACTTTTTACGTTTCTCTCTGACGAAGGGCCTTCGCTCGAAACGTTAGAAACTACGTTCAGTAATTTCGGGAGTACTCAAACCTTACTATATTTCGACTTGTATATATATATATATATATATAAGTCTAAAATTCGAAATATAGTAAGGTTTGACTTTTGGTTCACGAAATGTTAGAGAGTGCTCAATACCATATAGATAGAGCAAAATACAAAGCATGAAGTATATTTACCTTAAAGTCTTCGCTACCAGAGGTTTCACCTTAAACGGGATCATCGCCTGATCATCCCGTTCAGGGTGAAACCTCCGGTAGCGAAGACTTTAAGGTAACTATATACTTCATGCTTTATATATATATATATATATATATATATATATATATATATATACATAGATATATACATATACATATACATATACATATATATATATATATACATATATATATATATATATATATATATATATAGTTAAAAGCTTCTAGGACAGCGTCGGCCACGGTTGAAATCCAAATATTACCAGGGTTAAGTCACGTTGGCCTGAAAAAAAGAGAAAAATCTTCTCGACGTTTCGAGCGAAGGCCCTTCGTCAGGAGAAATTAGTAAACAACTCACATGTGGTCACGCGTATTTATAGCTGCAGAGCTACAATGGAATCACGTGAACACATGTAAGCCAATAAAAACAAAGTAAACAAATAAATTAATATGTAATTTTAGCCTGTGTGCTGGTGCTGACCCAATTTGTGGGTCAGCTACCTGCAAATAGGCAAAGAAACAGGTTATAAGTTACTATTTAAATCATCAGAAAAAGGTTAAGGAAAAGGTGTGGAATATGGTGGTGGAGTGAGCTAAATGAAAGAGAATCGCTCATTGAGGCCGTGAGGGTGAATGGTACCAAGCTTGTAAATGAGACGCATTTCTTGTTGACGACGAGTATCGTTACAACTTGTAATGGGCTGAATGGCACAGATTTTCATGTTATGTCTGCGCCATTCAGCCCATTACAGGTTGTAAAGATACTCGTCGTAAACAAGAAATGCGTCTCATTTACAAGCTTGGTACCATTCACCCTCACGGCCTCAATGAGAGATTCTCTTTCATTTAGCTCACTCCACCACCATATTCCACACCTTTTCCTTAACCTTTTTCTGATGATTTAAATAGTAATTTATAACCTGTTTCTTTGCCTATTTGCAGGTAGCTGACCCACAAATTGGGTCAGCACCTGAACACAGGCTAAAATTACATATTAATTTATTTGTTTACTTTGTTTTATTGGCTTACATGTGTTCACGTGATTCCCATTGTAGCTCTGCTATAAATACGCGTGACCACATGTGAGTTGTTTACTAATTTCTCCTGACGAAGGGCCTTCGCTCGAAACGTCGAGAAGATTTTTCTCTGTTTTTCAGGCCAACGTGACTTAACCCTGGTAATATTTGGATTTCAACCGTGGCCGACGCTGTCCTAGAAGCTATATATCTATCTATATATATATATATATATTTCTAAAACTCATTAATAATTCATGAGGAAAATTCAAAAAAAATTAATGTTTAATCAATGCCTGTTTACCCCGGTACAGAACTGATATCAGTGTCTGTAAATGTGATACAGAAGTGTTTAATAAAACATCAGTTCTGTATCACATTTACAGACACTGATCATATCAGTTCTGTAGCAAGTGTACAGACACTTCGCATTCAACTATCTTGAGTGAGGTACGCTGGTAGCGTCCTCATACAAGATGAAGATGCAAACATTTCTTGCCAACAACATTTGTTGAATAACAAATGATGATCAGTATGGCCATTTATGCCACGTCACTTAGAATAGAAAATGTGGGACTAATATTAAATTAAAGCGCATGCTCGTATCACTAATTTAATATTCGTAGCCTATTAAACCTTACGTCGAAGGTTTATCAGCTGTTAACGTGATTTATTTTTGTTTAGTTACCTTAATAGGCGTTTTAGAAGTCATTTACAGAATTCGTGTCCATTCTGTATCGGGATACAGGCACTCGGCTTCGCCTCGTGTCTGTATACCCCGATACAGAACGGTCACTCATTCTGTAAATAGTACATATATATATATATATATATATTCAAGAAATAGAAAACATTTTCCGTGTTTCTATATAGAGTTATAGAAACACTAGGGGAAGTTTGGGAGAACGAGAAATTGCAAATTCCACAAGTGTTTCAAGTATTTCCTTAATAAAATAACCGGTCAGAAAAGGTTAAAATTAAACGTTAAAATTGATCAAAACAAAAAGCGTAAATTCTCCTTCCTGTCCATGCATGGCGTAGTGGATGGTGTATAATGGTGTTTATGTAAAAATTTTAATTATAGAACACGGCATTTAACCAAACCCCGCTTGCGTTTTATATATATAATGGGAATAATAAGGCTCACCAGTAGAACTTCCTGTAGTATGATCAACGTTGGGACCTGTCTGCAAACTGGGAGATGATCCTGTTCTGCGAATCCAGCGTCCATTTTTGGTAAAACCACACCAGTATTCTTCAAATGTACATACTAGAAAACAAAACAAGATGTCAACCACTTAGTACCGTACATACAAACACTTTGGTTAGAAAAACTTTAAATATTTGCAAAGCACAATCAACTTCTGGACATTTAACTAATCTCTCCTTGTTTGTCAACAACCACAGTTGGTTGCACATCATCACATACATATTGAAGGGCATAGACCAGGTGTTATTTTTATATCATCAATTGCAATATCGCCTTGAAAAGAAGAACCACGAATTGCTTCAAATATCAACTATACAAACAAAAATAATTGAAGGTTGATTTCAAAAAAGACAAAAAAATATACATGTATGAGGCCACAGGCAGGGCTTTAAATTTTAAATTTTCAGCAGTATCTAAGTGGGATAACAGGTTTCTTAATCTGGTATCCCTCCTTGAAATCTAGTATCCCACTTTTGAATACTAAACAGTAAATATCACAACTTGCAAATCTAAAATTAAGTATAACAGTTTGTGACAGTGCCTGCAGTTACGTTACGTTTTAAGATGTAACGCTACATTGTAAGATGTTTCGTTACATTCTAATACGTTACGCTACATTATAAGGCGTTACGTTACATTGTAAGACGTTACGCTACATTGTAAGACATTACGCTACATTGTAAGACATTACGTTACATTACATTATAATAAGACGTTACGTTACATTCTAAGACGTTACCGCAACGTCTTAGAAAGACGTTACGCTACATTCTAAAACGTTACGCTACATTATAAGACGTTACGCTACATCATAAGACGTTACGCTACATTGTAAGACATTACGTTACATTGTAAGACGTTACGTTACATTGTAAGACGTTATGGTTACATTGTAAGATGTTACGCTACATTATACGACGTGACGTTACATTATAAGACGTTACGCTACATTATAAGACGTTTCGCTACATTGTAAGACATTTCGCTACATTGTAAGACGTTACGTTACATTGTAAGGCGTTACGCTACATTGTAAGACGTTACGCTACATTATAAGACATTACGCTACATTCAAAGACGTTACGCTACATTGTAAGACTTTACGCTAAATTATAAGACGTTAGGCTACATTATAAGACGTTACGCTACATCGTTTCATTTGGTGCCCAGTATTGGGCACAGACACTCAGTCTGAACGCAGCCTCAGGTAGCACTGGGTTAAATAGAGATTATTACTCGGGCTACCTGTGGTGGCCGAGTCTAGAGTACCTGTGGTAGCCGAGTCTAAGGTTTCGCCTCTGTTATTTTTTTTTTTTTTTTTTTTGTGTCGACAAATTGCAATAGGCGAGTTTCAGGGTGTTGCGTGCGCATCGTTCTGGAAAGGAATTGGCGGGCTCTTGGTGGGCTCCCCACAAAGTAAGCAGTGGCAAACAGACTTGCTAGTGAGAGCCAACAACAGCAGAATAATAGTGCTAAATATCCAGAAACTTTATCTATACTTTGTTTATTTTAAATAGTACGTTTACTTTGAGGGGAGCTTGCCAGTATTTTTTGAAAAATGATGCGCGCGCAACACCCTGAAACTAGCCTATTCTTGCGCAACATTTCCCAAAAGAAATATAGTAAGGTTAGATATACTGCCGAAACAGAGAACGTAGGAGTCTAACGTTTCGAGCGAAGACCCTTCGTCAGAGAGAAAGGAAGGAGAGAGTCAGAGAGAAACGAAGGGCCTTCGCTCGACTTTTACTACACTATTTGGATTATTTCCCAAAAGCCTTTGCGAACCTGAAGCGTGCTCAAATGATTTCATCATGGCTGATTTTCATGCATGAGTCACAAGTTTTTTCTTCTCCTGACGGCCTTTGGTTGTGTTGTTCGAAGTGAATTTGTGTTTTAATGATAAACACGCTCACAATGCTTACAATAGACTATAGTAGACCTGGGTTGGTCGCCCAGCTAGCACACAACGTAATCCCAACGTTCGCAAAAGGTTGTGGTTTGGTTAATAGGTTGGACCGAACGTTCTGACAACGTAATCGCAACGTTCGCAAAAGGTTGTGGTTTGGTTAGGTTGGACCAAACGTTCTGACAACGTAATCGCAACATTGTTTTTCTCAGACGGAGATATATTAAATTACAAATAGGTGTTATAAACCATGAGTAAACGTTGTAGAAACGTTGGAATGCAACGTACTTCAGAGACGTTCATATAACGTCTCATGGACGTTGCGTATATTAGTAATAAAATGTTTGTATATTTAGATCAAA
Source organism: Corallium rubrum (assembly GCA_964035015.1). Taxonomy (NCBI): domain Eukaryota; kingdom Metazoa; phylum Cnidaria; class Anthozoa; order Scleralcyonacea; family Coralliidae; genus Corallium; species Corallium rubrum. Next base: position 4,196,985 of record OZ036010.1, read on the forward strand.
GATCTGTCTAATACAACTGCATGGTATTTGAAATATAGTAAGGTATGATATTCTGCCGAAACAGAGAACGTAGGTCGACAGTATATCAAACCTTACTATATTTCGATTGTTGTTTCAACAGTACACTGCCTGGTATTTGGATTTTTTAAGCAAAACGACAGAGTTTTTATAATAGCGAACGTTGTTGTATAAACGTTTGGGAAACGTTCGAACGTAACGTTGCTCAAATACGTTCTGAAAACGTTCTCGCTACGTTGTGACCTTGTGTCTGTGACGTAATTTACGTCACGTTCCGGATATGGCCTTCGTCTCTGCCTTCGTGTTGGTGGGATACAACCACTGTACAACGATTCAAGCGCAAGTCTGTTTCGCGATTCTTCTGTCTTCAATCCGTTATTCATTCTTGTTTATTAAAGCCATCATCGTTTGCAAAGTAAGTAAACACCTTATCAGTTATGTATACAATATTTTTCAGCGATTCTTCTCGTGTTAAATCACTAGTAAACACAGTTAACTGAACCTGTTTACAATTGACGTTTACAATTGACATGCTTACGTGTATTTTCAAAATGACTTCTGAATGTTCGCGGTAACGCGTTACCTATCCTATTGCATATGAATGAAATAGCGCAAAGCTACGAATGCGTTTATACTTATACTTCTGCTTATACTGCGCTGCAATTACATGTATTAACACATTTTGCGAAAGCATGGCAAGAAGTGACAGATGTGAGATGAATATTTACATATTCAAGATGGTCTCCATGCTGCCCAAAATGTCATTGAAATTGCCGGCTGTATTCGTTATGAAATGAAACTCTACGTCGCTCTTGTGTCGAGTCAAATATAATTATTTAGCTTTAGGTTTAAAACCATCACAACATATACAGTATAAACACAATGACAAGTCACAAGTCTAAGTCAAACTTGGTTCAAGTCTATGAGAGCATCATGGATTATCTAACACAGGTGCGGCGTGGATTCATACGCTGGTGTTAATAATCGAGTAAAATTAAATAAGTTGACCAGTCATATAAACATGTGTAGCAAGTTCTATTGATTGGCACCACATTTTGGTCTTATTGGCTTGATGTATTTCGTATAAGCTAATCAATCACATAAACCAATTCCATCACAGATCTGACCAAAAATGACTAAGATGCATCACAAGTGTGGCAAGTCTTCATTCATTAGATCTGAGATGGATTTGGTTTATGTGATTGATTATAACTTTATATTATTAAGAACATCAAGCCAACTAAATCAAATGCTGCCAATCAATACAACTCGCCACATGGTGTATCACTGGTCAATTTGACTTGAGCAAAAACCATCCTATAAATCCACGCTGTATAAATCCACGATCTTGTGCTAAATAATCTACGAAGCTCTTATATATTTGAAGCAACATGAGCCCCCACGATGAGCTTTAAGCTCTTGGGGTTAATGTATTAATAAAATATTGTTTAAATAAAAAAAATAAAAAAAGTTGGCCTTAGATTTAACATTGTCTTCATAAGTTGGACTTGTGATGAATTTATATATGGCTTTTTTTTATATAAGGGTATTGCTGGGTGCCACAAGAGGAGTGAGTTGGTGGCAATGATATATTAGAGGATGTGTTACCAAAACCAGCAGATTGCCTTGAAGATTTACACATAATATGTGATCGCCTGGAGGAGGAAAATTTCAAAAAGAAAGTGGTAGTTGCATTATTTGTTGTGTTTGTTGAACCCCACTTGTAATGTAACCTTTCAAGATTGAGAAGCCATTGACTACTTATTTGACACTGTTAACTCTGGTACAATTATTATACAATACTGATACAATCTTGACTGTGATTGGCTAAAAACCTACAGATAATTCTTGGCACCTACAAAGTATCAAAAAATGTCTGTACAGTAGCTATGACGAGCTGGCCAGCAGTTTGAACAAAAGAAAAACATGGTGGGTGTCTTTAGGGGCAAAGATCAGAAGCGGATTAATCCGGTGGATTTGGCACATTTTGTTGATGGCAAAACCACAAAGAAAACCTAGTGAGCTACAGAACACATACAGTTGTTAGATTTTAAAGCAGTATTTGAAAGAGAAAATTGTATTTGAAAGAGAAAAAATTAAGCGAACCTCAAACTGAACTGGTATGAATTTACTATTTTTATCTACCTTTGTATAAAACGTTCTAAAGGCTTCTACATTTGTAATTGTATAATAAAACAATTATTGAATTCGGTTTTCACATGATACAGTAAAAACCCACCAACAAGAACCTACATTTTACAATGTAGCCTGGGATAGGTTCTTATATATTCTTAACACAAGCTACAGTAAAATCCCACTGACAATAACCTACTACCATTAAGAACCTCAGGTTGAAATTAAGAATATATATTCTTAATTTCATGTTATATATATTCTTAATTGGTGAAACACATCTAGATTGTCCCAAGCTACACTGATGAGCTGTAGTACAGCGAAACACGTGTCTGTAGATTGAACTATAAATATGTAATGTTTACAACATGAGCGGCCGTGTTGTTTTGAATATACAATCACGAGCCGAAGGTGAGTGATTGTATATTCAATACAACAAGGACGCGAGTGTTGTAAACAACTTGTGAAATGAATAAATAGTAAAAATCCCTTTGGGATATTGAGATGCTAATTAGTTACAAGCACTAGTGGTTGTATCAGAAGAGTATACACCCACTAGTGGTTGTAACTAATTAGCATCATTGGTTTTAGTTTGTATGGGGTTTACAGGGGTATACATGTGATGTAATTTCTGAAATTGGACTGACTGCAAAACTCATTGAATTAGTAATGAATTTCACAAATATATATATATATATATATATATATATATATATATATATATATATATATATATATATATATATATATAAATTCTCAATCTCAACCTGAGGTTCTTAATAGTGGTTGGTTCTTGTTAGCGGGTTTTTACTGTTCTGAACACTATATATTATGTATTAGTAATTTTTGATATTTTTTTTTCACATCAGCTAACTGTCCACATTGTTTTGCAGGTAAATTTCTTAGCTGCTCTGTGTCGGCACAGTGTTGCTGACAGTGCCAGGCGAATACTTTCTAAACTTGGGACAAACAAGCTTTGGTCTCTCTATAGTTTCAAAGGGAAAAAGGGAAAACTCCCATTCAAAGATCTTGTTATCTGCAAAGTAGTTACCAGTAAGTAGTATTCAAGTACACATCCAATTTTGTTTATGTGTAGTATTAATATAGCTGTATTTATTACTGTCTTGTTTATAAAGATAACCTTTGTATCTTTTAAATAGAGGCATGCTTAAGGGTTCACAAGAAAGCTAGCGAAGCCAATGTTGAGGAACAGATAGCCGAAGTCCTCAAACATGCACCGCATAGAACTGGAGGCACAAAATTTAAGGTAAAGTGTTATTATATCATTTATATGTACTGTATGTGTATACATGTATGTATGTGTGACGAATAAATTTAATGATGGTGTGTGTCAGTTTTGATGATTTTGTGTGCCTTTTTGGCTGCCAAAATTAGGTATATTAGCAATTTAAAATTTAATTAATTTAAAATGTAATTTCTGAAAAACAGTTGGCTCCTAAAGTGATATCTATAATATCCAACATCTACTAAAGTACTAAAGTTAAAATTATATATATATATATATATATATATATATATATATATATATATATATATATATATTACCAGGGTTAAGTCACGTTGGCCTGAAAAACAGAGAAAAATCTTCTCGACGTTTCGAGCGAAGGCCCTTCATCAGGAGAAATTAGTAAACAACTCACATGTGGTCATGCGTATTTATAGCAGAGCTACAATGGGAATCACGTGAACACATGTAAGCCAATAAAAACAAAGTAAACAAATAAACGTCGAGAAGATTTTTCTCTGTTTTTCAGGCCAACATGACTTAACCCTGGTAATATTTGTATTTCAACCGTGGCCGACGCTGTCCTAGAAGCTTTTAACTATATATATATATATATATATATATTTAAATTACTGGTTTTTAAAATCTCTTTATCTCTTTTTAGAATCGTCAAGCTGGGAATGGTCACGAAGTGGACCAAGAATAATTGGGATAACCCTAAGAGGATATTAATTATTATAAGTAATACCATGATTGAATCGGTTACTTTTGTTCTCACCTGGTGATTTTATCTCTAATTTCTCCTGGTTTGGGGGAAAATTTCCAATTTTTTCTTCTTTAAGATGCATAAGCAAACATCAAAAGAGCATTCAATTTTACTAAACTCACAAGGAACATTAGGCTTGGGTTTTGTTTAAAAAATTACAATAATTATATCTCAATATAAGCAATGTTAATTATATTACCTCATCAATCATGGTATTACAAACTAATACCATTACATGTTGGGAATTAGTGATTATAAATGTCCCTGACAGCCGAGGGACAATTTGTGAAAATCCCTCGGACCTATATGGCCCTCGATCGGGACTTCCACAAATCCTCCACCGACTTACCGGGACAATTTAATCACTAATAATTCTCAACAAGTCATGGTATTACTATATATAGGGTTGCAGTGTATCTTCCACGATACGATATATAATTGATACACAATACGATACATTCATTAGTTTATAGTTCAAGTTATTATTCAGTATAAGGCCTGTGATAAACGGCGTATTTTTCATGCACCGTATAAAATGCCTATTAAGGGTCGACCCAAATTATGAAATTGTTATTCAGTTATTATTCAGCGTATTGTTGGCGTATTGAATAGGTGGAACTTTTTACATGTTCTCGAGTCGTGGACTTGGAAACGATGTTATCAACATGAATTATGGTATCATATTTTAAATTTAAATTAATGTTTGTATTTTATTCGGCGCATGAATAGTACGCCGTCTGCATCAACGCCGTAGTTGAGTCGTATTATACGACCGGGCTCGTCGTATTTAATGGCTCTGTAGAACTTAATGCAAGTGCCGTATTTAATGGTTACAGACGGCGTATTTTTCATGAACTTAACTCTTCTATTTATTTATACGGCGCATGAAAAATACGCCGTTTATCACAGGCCTTAAAGTATTTATTTAACAAGTGATGATTTTGGAACCGTACAGCTCTGTATATACCTTGTGATGATGATTATTAGCTATATTTTACTAAAGCCTAAAATGACGAGTATCAAAACTAGCATTGCCAAGGTTGCGAGTGTTCAATTTCTGGTTTGTAAAAAATAAAGTATATAATTTTGTATATTTCCGTCTGTCGTAATATTATTGTCAATTCCAATGTTCGCAGCAACGTTATCGGAACGTTCTATTAACGTTATACGGATTAAAGTAATAAAACATTGCATTTTTAGTATTTAATACAATCAACGCAATAATTGATTAAAAAACAATGTTTTCTTGCTTGCGCTACCCTAATATTTTCCCTGAATAGGTTTTTCCTTCTTTATAAAAGTTGTGTTGACGTTATGTGGACGTTGTGGCAACGTTAAATGCGAACGTTATCGGCGAACGTTTTGACAACGTATAGCGGAGTCGACAAATAAACGTTGTACGAACGTTGTGTTATAACGTTCTCAGGACGTAAGTGTAACGTTCTCAGAACGTTCTCACAACGTTGGTGTGCTTGCTGGGCGGCGATCTCGATGACCGTACGCTGAAAATGTGTAGTACTCGATCAAACTTATACGAAAATTCTCGATCAATGTATTCTCGATCAATTTACATGTGTTATTTAACAAATAAAACATAAAGCTCCGTGCATATGTACTCTTATAAAGGTTCGTTTGACGTCATGTGAACACGAAAGAAGTTGAGTAGAGGCACGAGGCGATAGCCGAGTGCCTTTACACTTCTTTCGTGTTCAAATGACGTCAAACGTGCCTTTATAAGAGTACATATGCACAGGAGCGGTATGTTTTATTTGTTTTATAAAATAATACGAAGAAAAATCAAACTAAAAGTGATGTAGTTTTAGAACTTGGCGGGCTTTTCCGGCCAGCTGACGCCATTCTACGCCACTTTACGTCATTCATGATCTCTGTTCTCTTATAAATGCACGGAGCCCAACCAATCAGACCGTGCGTAGAGGAGACCTTATTTTATAATACTTATTAATTAAATTGTGCTGAAAAATGTTTCTCAAAAGTTAACTTGCACGTGAAAGGTAACATGCTGTATTTTACATCTTCATCGAGGTTGACATTTAACTGAACTGACTTGTGTCTGTGAATGCTGTATGTAAATGTTATATTGAGGTAACTATATATTAATATATTTTGTGGTTTGCTTTATTTTTGTTTGTATTGTTTATTATTGTACTGATGTCTTGCAAATAAAAGTCGATGTTATTAAAGTGCATGCATATACGAGAATTTTCATTTTTTTTTCTAAAAATCGGCCGTATTGAGACGATTCTAACGATATATAACACTCCTTCGACGGATGAAAACTGCCCGAGATACTTGGTTCTAAACATGAGTTTTTCAAAACATGGCCGGGAGAAAAGAGTCTGAGTACGAGTATGGTTGATGACGTCAAATCGGGACAAGCTGTAATTTCGACTACAGTTGTTTACTTTACAATTGCGGACAAAATACCTTCGCGGTGTGCTTTATTCGAGTGTTTCAACAAGCCAGATAATGGCATAAACTCAGAGAATGGTATAACACTTCACAGGAAGGCTTACACTAAAGGTTTAAGATTGGAAGCAAGAGGAAGACCAACTTTGGGTTGTTAACTTGTTAAGCGCAAACGCACACAAAGTGTAAGCCAGTCGATTCCCAACGTCGGTTTCGCTGGAAGAGTAGTTTTCCAGTACAAGATAAGCTCTATATCTCGTGTATAGAAATGGATGGTATTAGAGTAACGTTCTACCCACCCGCATCTGCTCCACACGACCACCAAGAAGCGTTTTCAGGGCAAGCGATCCGAGTCACTGGCGCAGTGAGAAATCAACGAACCAGTTGTATATTGTAATTTAACGCATTTTTCCCACAAATATGGACCCTCGGTATAATAACTTTTTAGATATTTAGGAAGTACGAAGAAGAGTCAAATACCACTGCAAAATCCCAATCTTCCATACCCTTGAAATACATCTACTCTTGAATATTTATATAATTAATGAAAACAAAACAAGCAATCTGATATCGTCCTGACAGGGTGCGTGTATATTTTACTGGTCACCTATTGCATATGTGAAGTTTGGGCACCTCAGACCAGGCCTATCACTGAGAGGCGTGCGATCGCACCATAGAAATAATAGACCTAAAATGTGTGCTCTGTCACGTGACAGGGGTCCAAATTAAATTTTATTTTGCCCTTATAGATCCGCCATTTTGAATTTTGCAAAGGGGTGGGATATATATACAACAATGATTGCATCTCAAAATAAAGAATTGGAGGACGTTTCATAGGGATAAATTGGATACATGCAAGACAACAAATCAGCCACATACACATTAGCATAAAATAAAACAATTTTCAAGACACTTGTTTCATTAAAAGTATTAAAAACTATAAGTTCAAAATTATATTTCGATCAATTCACCACAATTACAAAAAGCAACAAAAAGTGCTAAACTTGAAACTCAGAAATTGTCTGCATCAAAGCCCGTTTAAAAGAAAATAAAATAATCAAATACGTAATGGAAACTAGGAGAAAACCTTTAAAAAAACACGGATTTAATATATCAATATAAATAACTGTCGAAAAGACTGATGTATAAAAAGTATGACAGGTGCATAAACATAATTATTTTATATTTCAAAAATCACAAGCTAGAAATCCTTATTAAATTGGATAAAAAAGAGGGAAAAAACACTTACTGTCTCCTGGATTAATCCTCCACATTCAGTATAAATCACATACAGATTGGCAAGTGGGAATCATTCAAATATAATGTAAAACAGTAAAAACACTAAAACCATTCGTATTAAAAGGCCGCTATCGTCGCTGCATGTCTACATCCAGAGTTTAATGTTCGAAATGTTTTGGTGAAGGATATTGCACTTCATCTTTATAAAATTCACCAATCCAGCAAGTTTTCCGGTACAAAAAACAAAGAAATTCAGTGCTAAAATACATCCATTACTCCACAACATCACCAACCGCAGCCGTGTTAAAAACTGTTAAAAAGTCCTGGGGCGAGTTCCTTTTGCCCTTATAAATCCGCCATTTTGTGGCGACAATTTTTTGACTGACGAGAGATAGGAGCACGCATTCTAGGTATAATATTTCTATGGATCGCACGCGCATGTGCGTTTGATCGCACGCCCAGAAAATTATTAATTCCATATTTTTACAAATCAAATGAGGAGACGAACCGTGTGAAATAATAAATGTAACAAGAGCAGCTATCATGTATTCATCAGTTAGGCATTCCACAGATCTGATTTCACATGCCAACACTTTACTACCATTTGCGTTCAAGCTTGAAGCATGAACTATTTCGCACGTTTGTTTACATTGGAAAAGATATGTTGGACTAATTTACTTACCCCGTTTTGACCTATGAAATGCATGTGTTTTCTTCACACGTGAATTTCAGGTGAACAGATGCATACATTTGTTCATGCTTACAACTATGAGCATGCTTCTGAGTATTAGGATCAATGACCATAGGAATGATGTTATTGATCGAGCACTCGAGATCAACCTGTCAAAACGTTGCAACGTCTCGCTAGATCAGGATGAAACGAGAAAAGAACCCCCTTTCAAGAAAGCGAGAGCAGATATTTGTGATGTCGAAGTCAGCGAAGATGAAGACGACGACTGACTAAGTAGTAGCAGCGATGACCAAAGTAGCGACGAGGACAGTGGCGACGATTCGAGTAATGACTTTTTAAACTGAAAAAAATTAACTTGTGTGTACCACTACCAATAATAACCGTAGGAGTAACTATTTAAAGGAAAACTAGGAAATCATTTCCGCTATTGTTATTTGTACGTATCGAAAAACCATTCCAAATAAAATCATTATTAACCATTACAGTAATACTGCTTGCTAACTGTTTTTGAAGTACGAAAATGTCGCACGCCATCGCACGCCTAGGTCATCTGAGGCGTGCGAAGCTCCGCACGCCTGCGTTTTTTCTCAGTGATAGGCCTGCTCAGACAATAACTAAAATCAGTAAGGTTGAAAGACTACAATACAGGGCAACTAAATATATTTTAAGTTTTTCAACTGGCAGGATGATTTATCATACAATCTGAATGATCATCTGAAAACAGTTAATTTACTGCAATACCATTATCATACTGGCATGACTTGAAAGATCTTATCTATTTTAAACGTTATACAGGTCACTATAATATTCCTATTAATAGTTTTGTACAACTCAATAATTCAGTTAGAATCACTAGAAACAGTTCAGAACTAGATGTACTAGTTTCTAAGTGCTGTACTAAACTTTTTATTAAGCTAGTTAATATTTGAACTGTATATTTAATTAAACTTTGGAGTAGTCTACCTTGCTCAATACCAGATTCTACCTCAGTTACTGTATAATCAGTTTAAAAGTCAACTTTCTAATCACTACATTAATGCTGTAATTACTAGGTAATGCTTACAACATCAATACCTTTTTTTGGAAATCAATGTTTAAAATATTCTTCATCCCAACCTGACCTGCAACATACTCTCTTCTAAACCTTACTGCTACAGACCTTAATCACTTATATCTAATTCGTATTTGTTTACATGATTATCCTGAATTGTGAAATGGTCTAGAATTCCAGATAATCCTGAATATTAAAGAAAATGAAACCCAACACTGACCCCGACCTCTAAACCTGACCCTAAACCTAACCACAACACGTACTCCAGGGAGAAAGTTCCACCACTCAGACCCTGACCACAACACCCCTACTGTTTTTTGTTATATCGTGCTGTTTAGTTTAACATCCCGCATTTGGGACAGAGAAGCCCCTTGGCATCAGGATCGTCCTGAATTCTAGACACTTTAAATTGACAATTCAGGATAGTCCTGCACCACATTCAGCCTCCAATCTGATCTTCCTCGGCCCACTCCCTCTTTGCTCGCGTGTTATAGAGACCTCTGCACTTCCAGTAGCCCCAGTGAACACCTGCAGGGTGTTAGCTACAGTCAAAAATTCGGCGTTATACGCCGTTTTCACAATTACGTTTAGCTAGCAATTTCACAATTTAGATCTACCAAAAATAACATAAATATAAATTATAAAAAATACTAAGTTATAATAACTAAGAAATTATTAAAAATATGAGATTGCTCAGCTTCAAAACTTTGCTCAAAAGAATTGCGAATCATGCATTGATGTGTTGCGAGGATGCCATCTAACCTAAAATATATCTGTCTGTTTTTAGTGCGCAAAACAATGTCAGTTGACTTGCACTTCAAAGGTTTCAATTTAGCCTAGCCAATCTGCACGAGGCGGTTTATAAAAGTAAACCTTTCAAGTGCAACTGATACTACATATCGTGACAGACATCGTGGGAAACAGGCCACTTTTCTTGTGAGGTTTGAAAAGTAGAGGTCTTGAGAATTAATACCACGACGTCACGCAACAGTAGATATTACAAGAAGAGTCTGAAAAGGAATACAGTCAAGTCTCAAAGCCTTGTGGAAATGTTCAAAAAAGTCGCTCGACACGAATCGACTGATTTAGGATGTCAATCTGAAAGCAATGAAAGTCCCACCGGTAGTGAAAACGCTGAAAACGAATTTATTTCATCTAACTCAGCGAATTCTTCTGAACAGTCAAAAGAGATCCCAGAAGTAAGTGAAAAATCAATTTTAGGTAATAGTAGCCTTGCAGCTGCTGAATTGAGTCATGAACGTGAATTTATCTCGGAAAAGGAAAAAGCGTCCTCGACCGACATTCGTCTAGACAAGGGTGAGGATATGCGGGTAAAATCAACGTCGCAATACGAGTCTCTATTTCCTGATTTCTATTTTTCATCTGCAAAAAATGGTTGGCTGTGTAAAACATGCACTTCGTTTTCTCATGGCCCAACAGGAAACAGAGCCTTTATTGATAAGCCAGGTAGTTTAGGTAACCACCCAAAAGAACGGTTTACCTACCATTTAAAGTCGAAGCGTCATTTGACGTCGGTCAAAAATAAACAAGGCTACATAGAAATGTCTAAACGAAACACCAATGTCTGGCAACTTGCTACAGACGCCGCATTGTTTGACGCGTCAACTCGACGAAATAAAAATAGATTTGTCATTAAATCATTTTTTCGCATAATACTCTTAATGATACGTAAAAACTGGGCGCATACCCATAACTTCAAAGACGTTGTGGAAATAGTGGGCGAGTGTGGAGGGAAAGAAATACAAACGCATTTGTTGACGACCCCTAAAAATGCTACTTACCTTTCCCCGGAATATGTCTCAAAAATGATTCAAGTAATGGCCGATTACATAAGACAGCCTATACTTTCCACATTACAAACACAAAATTACACATTCTATAGCGATGAAACAACGGACGTCACTTCAGTCGAACAATTTGCTGTGTACGCGACTTTTTGTATCAACAACATAATTCCCGAGCATTTCATCGGGTTGATCCCCATCAGCAAAGTAGTTGGCGCTTCGCTGACAGCACAGAACATAATGACAGCACTCGAAAACTTCTTTTTAAACAAAAACATTCTTCTTCGTAATGCTAGATTTGCTTGCATGGACACGACTAACGTAAACTCGGGCGAGAGGGGAGGTTTGAAACGCATCCTCGTTCCCAGCGCCTCCTCGGTACACTGGGAAATCGGAGGCCCTGGTCAGATGAAAACCGGATGTCCTAGATTCTAGGACATTGAGTCATTGAATATATCACATCGCCCTGGGTGCGAACATGGACATAATATAACGAAACAAACGAGATACACTCAGATATTTGAAGAAAAGCTGCTTTATTGTGACGTCCGAAAGGTTTGTTGTTTACTGTTCTTCCCGCTGGACAAAATAGCACAATTTCGCTTACCGAAATGCTATTCAAAAGTAGGCTGTGTTTACGAACATAATTTGCCGTCGCCAACGAATGATTCACCGAGCACGCTATGTCTAAAGTCGTTCGATTTTTAGAGTTAAATGATGAAACTCATCGCAGTTCCAACTCGCGTTAGGAATCCTACTTTGTTGGCTTTATTTGTAGACTTTTTCGGTGTTATCTGAGCGATAATCTTCACTTTATTCACACCGTTGTTTGACAGTTGAAAATATAATTGCCCACTTCCTGTTTTCGACAACCTTCGTCCAGCCAATCACACGCTTCAATCGTTTTCATCTGACCAGGGCCTCCGATTTCCCAGTATACCGAGGAGGCGCTGGGAACGAGGATGGTTTGTAACGATACTTAGAGCACAAGGTTCCTCTGTTACGTTGGATAGGTTGTAATAATCATAAGTTGGCGTTGTGTTTCAAACATCTTATACCACAATTCCCCTGTATTTTCGATGTTGACCCATTTTTAGTAAATCTTTGGAAATACTTTAAATATCGCCCTCTTGCAATGAACTTTTTAGAGAATTCAGCAGATATATACGGTGATGACGTAACACCAGTTTGCCCTAGTGTAACACGCTGGACAGCTCACGAAAGGGCTTGTCAGACATTTTTTAAAGGATACAGACACTTTCTTAATGCCCTAACTACTTGTTATAATGAAAGAAAAGAGCCCGAAGCATTAGGGCTGTTCATTCAAGCAACATCGATGGAGAATGTAGCAACGATATTGATGTTGCTTGAGGTATTTACAAATATTAAGCCATTGCTTCTTTACTTTCAAAAAAGTCAAAAATCCATCTGCTTAAGTACAGCCCAAACTTGCGTGGATATCACTCTCCATAAATTAGATACCTCTTTGCAAACAAGACACTTCTTCACATCAGAAAATTTTAATAGCATGAAGTCTATAGCTGCAGAAGAAACTCTCAATTTGCCACCCAGTACGCGATCTAGAGCTGCCCGACCATTCACTTTTGATGAGTTCGAAATTTCTTATGTGAGATTTAATTCTGCCTTCAAAGAAGAACTGAATGAAGCGTTTTCTCAAATAAAGCTTTGGTCGCCTTTTGCTATTTTCGACCCACGCACATTGCCCGAGGATTTAACGTCGTTAGCATTACACGGCAATGACGATTTGAACAAACTCTTAGATCACTATGGATCACGTCAGAGTGACACATTTAAAGGGACAACTGTCGACCAAGAGCCCGATGTCGATGCTGACATGGCAAGGGCTGAGTGGCCAAATTTCAAACATTTAATGTTTCTAAAAGGCAAAGATTATCGCGAACGTTTTAATTCGCTAATAAGTAATGCTAAAACTGTTGAAGAACGAGAAGAATTTGAGAAAGAGCGAAAAAAATGTGGTCCGCATGAACTTTGGGCAATGATTGTGGTCGATAACACGTGCAAGAATATTTTTCCACAGTGTTACAAACTATTGTATTTTTTACTGTTATTTCCATTGAGTACAGCTTGCGTGGAAAGATTCTTTTCCAAAATGAAACTTGCGAAGACCCGTCTGAGAAATCAATTGAAACAAACCAGCCTAGAAAACCTTCTATTTATTGTGACGGAAATCCCCAAAAAAGGTTTTGGTGACGAAGCGTTCGAACACTTCGTGGATGAGCTAAAGCGACGAAACCCAAATATGCGATTAGACTTGTAGTGTAGACATGTCATCTTGAGACTTGACTCTTGTATTATACTGTAGTTTGACATTGACAATGTAATTTATTGTCTGACAAGACTATATTGAGTTCAGATTCATGTACTTTATTCTTTAATGGTTAAATGAAAAAATTGTGTGACATAATTTTATAGTTTTTTGTGTGAGTTTTAATTTTCACGTTCGCTGATTGTAGCGTACCCTGGATGCCAGAGGCTCTTGTGGCACAAGAGCCTCTGGCATCCAGGGTAATTGTAGCGTTGACTGCATGGACATGACTTTGACATGTATATCCCGTACACTATCAACTATGGCTAGGCATTTATATCTCGACATTTCTATATCTGGATAGCCTTAGAAAGCGCTGTCCGAACGCAGGGAAATAAGGGGATAACATGATGACTTTTGGAGGGTGTATTGTTTATTTATGGCCCGCGTGGTAAAACTTTCGCCCGCGCGCAACAACTGAATTTCACAATTCCATTAAATTGCCGAACTTTTTTTTTTCTGGCTAACACCCTGGAAATATACAGTGTGTATCAAAAAACCTGAACCCTTTGAAAACAACCTATTGTAGCAGTTTGAAAGCCCTAAGAATTTCGCTGAACCCACAGATGCCGGCGTAAAACACACGGTCTTATACAACTGGGAAATTAAGATAACTTGAAGTGTATGCATGGCGAAAGTATTTAAAAGCTTTTTCTCTTCCTGTTTAACTTATGTGCTGCTGATTAATTTATAACGCAGCGCTTTTAGGGCTTTCAAACTACTATACACTGATAGTTTATAAATGATATTGGGCATTTCACTCGATTACATAGCATGTTCTAATGATTAGGGTGAAGGAAAATTCGAGTGTAGAATATATACATTTTAAGACCAGAGCGGGAGCAGTTGCGAAAAATGCAACTACACAGGCCCTCCGGCAGGAATTGAACCCACGACCTTGCTACTCTAGTGCAATGCTCTGACCACTGAGCCACGGAGGCCGTTGCCGAGAGCTTGATCGCGAGTTTTGTATATATAATAAGGTGGTAATGCCAGGAGAGAATTGGGTATATTATAAATGATATTGGGCATTTCACTCGATTACATAGCATGTTCTAATGATTTAGGGTGAAGGAAAATTCGAGTGTAGAATATATACACTTTAAGACCAGACCGGGAGCAGTTGCGAAAAATGCAACTACACAGGCCCTCCGGCAGGAATTGAACCCACGACCTTGAGACTCTAGTGCAATGCTCTGACCACTGAGCCACGGAGGCCGTTGCCGAGAGCTTGATCGCGAGTTCTGTATATATAATAAGGTGGTAATGCCAGGAGAGAATTGGGTATATTATAAATGATATTGGGCATTTCACTCGATTACATAGCATGTTCTAATGATTAGGGTGAAGGAAAATTCGAGTGTAGAATATATACATTTTAAGACCAGACCGGGAGCAGTTGCGAAAAATGCAACTACACAGGCCCTCCGGCAGGAATTGAACCCACGACCTTGCGACTCTAGTGCAATGCTCTGACCACTGAGCCACGGAGGCCGTTGCCGAGAGCTTGATCGCGAGTTCTGTATATATAATAAGGTGGTAATGCCAGGAGAGAATTGGGTATATTATAAATGATATTGGGCATTTCACTCGATTACATAGCATGTTCTAATGATTTAGGGTGAAGGAAAATTCGAGTGTAGAATATATACATTTTAAGACCAGACCGGGAGCAGTTGCGAAAAATGCAACTACACAGGCCTCCGGCAACAGGTGGGAAAATTGTCTGAGCATGCGCGAAAACCGTGATATAAACAAGCTGCGGGGGACTGGGACGGCAATATGGCGGCTTTTAATCTCTAAATAATCCGAAGAGTTTTTTAGTAATTCTACTTCTTTTTAGATATTTTATTAATTAAGAAACACACTATATATGTTCTACCATACAATAAAAAAGAGGAAAACCCATAATAAATAGTTTTTGATAAATAGTTTTTTATATTATAAATAGTTTTTGGTTATAATGCACATAATATTAAAGCTCAGGGAAGTACAAGTTGGCAGTTGCTCTTGTTTTATAAACTCAGTAATACAATTTATAACTAGCTTGTGTCTGCCCTTTTGGTGGTTATGTCAAAGGTTCAGTAGAAAATGAAAAGAACAGTTCACAGCAAAAATAAGGAGTTATTGTCACATCTTCATATCACTGCCAATTTAAATTACAACAAACTTTGATAAGCAACAAGACTATATACAAACATTTAAACATAGGTACATGTAGCAGAATATATGTAAATTAAATAAACTTGAATCCTTTCAGTATCTTCACTCAACGTAGTTGGTCAACCTATTTTGAACACACTTATTTAAATCTAGCAATTTCAAAATAAGCATGTACATGTATATAAATATATACAGCATATTAAACACTTCACTCTTTTAACTTTTTCTTTAGCCATTAATATAGCTAATATAGTATCTAAAAAAAGAAAAAGAACACTTAAAGATTTGCATGATAACAAATGCAATATTATTTTTGGTAGCAGTTATCAGTTCAATCCAAATCCAAAATGGCGGTTTCAAGTGACTCAAATTCAAAGCGTGAAATTCAAGTGTTTACGATTTTTTGAAGCTCAGAAACTGGTACAATCTTAACAATTAGGATCAAAAGCATACTTTGAAAGACAAAAAAATTGGTGGCATAGGCGAAAATTTTAATTTATTGGCTTTCATCACTTTTTATAGCTGTCAAAATTGTGTACCGAAAACGAGCAAACTTTAGAGTTCGCCTAGGCTTCGGAAATGCAGTTGATTCTTAAACAGACTGGTTTAAGTCATACTGCAAGAACCTGTAAGCAGTTGTCAAGTTTCATTTAGACGATTAACAAAAAATATACGGTAATTCAAGCACATTTCCTAAGCCGACTGTTATCGCAATTTCCTATGGACAGGCGAAAGGGCACAAGATTCAGTTCGTTTTCGATTTTTCTGGACGTTGTCATTTATTTCAGTGGATGGAGCAAAGAACTATGGATAGTTTAAGAGAATAAAATTTGGGTGGCAAAGGGCTAAATGTTTAACTATGGCTCGTTCAAAATCACTGATTTTAACTGTTTTTAGGATATTAAGCAACTAGGCGATAAATTTACACCGTCAAGTGGGCTTCAATATTAACAATTCACACAGTATTTTTAAAGATAAACATATGATCTAGATAATTCAACTCACCTTTTAGTAGTATTTTGCTGTTTATACAGTTTGTCGACACAAACAAAATGCACATCGAAACGAAAAACCCTGTTTGTTGCATATTCTCCTCGAATAATCCAAGGTTTCCATAACTCCGATCATAGGAAAATATAGCTCACATGAAAGTCACCACAACCAGTTTTAAATTGCCAAGGTTTCTCTTCTTCAGCGTACCAAATATTTCAGCTAACAAAACATTCAAACCTGAACGAACCTCATTTCGAACAAAAATAAAGAAACAGAGCAAATGCGCCCGCGATTTTTGGTCAGTTAAGACAATTTTCCCACCTGTTGCCTCCGGCAGGAATTGAACCCACGACCTTGCGACTCTAGTGCAATGCTCTGACCACTGAGCCACGGAGGCTGTTGCCGAGAGCTTGATCGCGAGTTCTGTATATATAATAAGGTGGTAATGCCAGGAGAGAATTGGGTATATTATAAATGATATTGGGCATTTCACTCGATTACATAGCATGTTCATAGGTTGTTTTCTAAGGGTTCAGTTTTTTTTGATACACACTGTAGTAAGGTTAGATATACTGCCGAAACAGAGAACGTATAGGAGTCTAACGTTTCGAGCAAAAGCCTTTCGTCAGAGACTAAACGAAGGGCCTTTGCTCGAAACATTAGACTCCTATGTTCTCTGCGTTGGACTTTAGAATAGAGAGGACGATTTTTTGGTATGAATAGGTATACTATTAGTTTAAGTATCAGATCGTGCCACACAGCAAAAAGACGTAGAAAGATAGATATATGGACACTCCAATATTCCTTCTGCTACTTTAGTTAGTTTCTTCAAGCAAGGAGGAAATACTGAGTGTACATGCAAGGGTTAATAACATGCAATATATACCTGCTAGCGTATCAAAACAGCAATTGCAAATCAAGAGCTTAATTGCTCGCTATTCTTTCGTATAGCTGGGAACGCAACAAATGACGTCCAGATGGAAGCTAATAATTAATCCCTTTCATTTTGGTTTAATTTAGTTTTAATTTTGAAGACTTTAACCTCTCAAACTTGTTGGGTGTCATCGAAATAAAGTATGAGGTTCGTGTTTCTCTGGACTGCATTCGTCGTTTTGACAGGTAATTCTGAGCGTTTTCATACATTTTATATATATATATATATATATATATATATATATATATATATATATATATATATATATATATATATATATATATATATATTTATTTATTTATTTATTTATTTATTTATTTATTTATTTATTTATTTATTTATTTATTTATTTATTTAAGAAATAGAAAACATTTTCCGTGTTTTTATAGAAACACGGCTTTCAACCAATCGCCGCGCTTGTTTTACCGGTTCATATTTCTCTTGCAAAAAAGTATCGTATGTCAAAATAAATGTACTCCAAAGAGGAAGCTATATAGTATATAGTATATGGAGTCTTAGACCCCATTTACACTAGAGCAAAAGTTTTCGGATTCGTGACGAACCAGAACGTTTTAGTACCGGATTCGTTTGCCGTTTACACACAAAAGAATGAATCCGGAATAAAAACTTTCCGGTTTAATCACGTATCCGGAGATTTCGAATCCGAAAAAAAATGTAGAAACTTCGTATCTGAATACTTTTGAATCCGAGACAATACGTAGTGTGAACGGTTATTCCGATGAATTTGGATACTCTTCCGCTCGCAGTCATGTGAGGTTGCAGTGGAACTACATGGTCAACATATTAACTGAATTAAAGGAATTCCGAGTTTAGTGTAAAAGGCCGAATCTCCGAAGTGAATCCGGAAACATTTACGAACCCGGAAACTTTTGCTCTAGTGTAAACGTAGTCTTAATAGTGTTTTCTTTGAACAAATACACTAACAGATCTCTTATAGTTTTACATATTAAATGACAGAAAGGTATTCAATGTAGCTGTGTGTGTGTGTGTGTGTGTGTGTGTGTGTGTGTGTGTGTGTGTGTGTGTGTGTGAGTAGCTTATCCGGCACGATCAGGGTCGGAAGTGACGTCACGCTTTCATACCGGAAGTGAGGTGTGCGCACAGGCTGACGTCACAGGGGTGTGCGCACATGATGTGACGTCATTAGGGGTGTGCGCACAAAGAATGCTGACGTGATAAAAATTATGCGGTGTATATCATTAACGTATCGTGGGCTACTTTTCGACAGCTATTTCGGAACGCACTCGGGTTTCCTTCGGTCATCATCGTATTATTTCAAGATGGGTGAAGATCGATAAATAAAAACAGTATTGTCTTGAGCGAGTACGAACAGGGTTTAGTGTTTGAGAGGAAAGTGGAATTAATTACTCGTTCGCTCGAGTGGGGAGTCGAAAATGAACAACTTGGGTTAACCGCGAACCTTACGGATTCCTGGACACCAGAACAAAGACAACAGTTTTTGATGGACTGGCAACAGAGGTGGTTGGACAAGTACCACGTGAATATCTCGACCAATGAAATGGCTTGTTTTCTCATCGTTTGATCGGCTGAAAATTTTGCATTGGACTTAGAATACCGAATATTACGCTATTGTCATTCATTTTTTTTCTTTAAAAAAGCAGCGATATCGTTTGATATATTGTTGGACTATCCATATCTGCAGGATTTTGCAAGGTAAATGTATTTTTCTACTTTATTTTGATGGTTTATGTAGGTCGTGTCGCCCTAAGCGAAGACCCAACTTCCGGTTTATCAACAATCTTCAAAGCAAAAAATCTCGAATTCCAACGGTTCGAATTCTCTAATTTTTGCGTAATAACTTGAGCAAATGTCTAATCTTGGATTCTATCCAGACGACCCCCGGCGACCTCTCAACCGTTTTCGAGATATTCGCCTTTGAACCGACCATGGTATTTCGGCATTTGCTAAGATGGCGCCTAATAAATTTAAGAGGGCCTTTCGCCACTAAAGCTTGTTTTTTTCTCAAGAATTTTGGAAGTTTCCTAATATTTCGAGCTTTATTCGTTACAGTAAGTGTAGAATGAGTGGTGGACAATTATTAAAGAGTAAAATTTGGTATTTGTCTGTTTTTATGGTCCAAAACGCTTGACCTCGCTGTATAAAAACACCATCATTCTGGAAAAAATGTATACATATCAGGCCTACATATATTCTGTAAATATTATTACAGAATGTACTGAACTTTCTTAAAGATCTGCTATATATGTATACAGGCCTGATATGTATAGATTTTTTTTTATATTAAATAACATTGTGTTCCATGACAGCATATGATTATTAAAATTGATGTGTGGATAATTATTTGTAGTTTATTGTTGTTGGTTATTGTGAATAATATATTATAGTTGTAGTATTATTATTTTTTTTTGCTAATTTGTTATAATTTGTTGTTGTTGTTGTTGTTGTTGTTGTTCGTATTGTTTTTTAGTATACAAATATTTATTATAGGACTTTAGCCAAGTGTGTGTGTGGGGGGGGAGGGGGGGCATGTGCCCTTGTGTCCACCCCTTGATTTGTACACCCATGAAGTGAATACAATAGTTAGCCATTGGCTGTACAGTCAACTTTTAAGACACAAAAAGGTTAATAATTCCATCTCACTTCCTATTTTTTACAGGAAGTGAAGAGATACAGTACAGATGTCAGTGTTGGAATAACTTGCCTGGGCACAAGCACCGATCTGAACAGGATTTTTATGATTATAAATTGATGGATTCTCTTTTGCCAAATAACATTCAAATATGTAGTTTGATGTTTTGCATGTTATCAGTTGTATAATTACATAACAATGCATAATTGTGGATATAACTAATAAAATTTTAACAGAGGTATTATCTCTCACGTAGTATACAATTCGAATGCTGTGTCTCAAAGCCTAATTAAATGCCTGGATATTATTCATCCCTTTGCCTTTGAGTGCTACTGCATGTACATACTGATAGACAGTGAACTCTGTCTAAGACAGACACCCTTGGGCTGGACTTTGTCTGTCTTATAGTTCATTTTATTGGACTTTGCCTGTCTTATAGTTTGATTACCCATTCACTTTTCTGATGCCCTCTCTAAAGTTGATGTTTCTTGGCAGGGGGTGGTGGTGGGGTGGGGGTTGGTGGTGGTGGTGGGGGGGGGGGGGGTTGGTGGTGCTTGACTGCAAAAATGTAAGATCAATATTGAGCAACATTTTAATTTTATTCAAGTTCCTTATTTACATACATATATATTTAGGATACAGGAAATACACTTTATTTGATAAAATATGAATATTTGAACATTTGACCAGTAAAATACCAAGTGGTCCAAGTTTATCAATAGATTCTGGAGGCAATTCAATAAATTATCTTGATGTTGGATTTTGAATTAACCTTAATACAAAGAAAAATACAAGATAGTTACATTGAATAATAAATTTTAGGCTAGCTTTATTCACAACTTTATAAAATTTGGGATACAAGTAAGCTAAAGTATGAAGGAAGAGGGAAATCATAAACCACTAAACAACAAATAATGTTGATTTCTCAAATCTCACCCCACGCTTTTCTCCAGTTGTAACGAATCACACGTTGCACCGCACAACCAAATCATCCTTCATTGTAAATATCTAAATTCATTTCTGATTTGTTCCATTATCTGTAACATAAAATGCGTCGAATCCGAACAGGATTGGGTAGTCCTTGAAAACTATCTTGAATGCCCATCCGCCATTGTCATGAATATACGCCAAATAAAGCACAATCTGATCATATTAATTGTGTATGATCGTCACGGATTGTTCTCGTATTCTCCTGCCCATCAGATTTATAAATTGTGGATCAACTGTGACGAGTTTTCAACAGTTTTTGTGCATCTAGTCCACAGGGGAGAGTTCATTCCTCGTCTGCGGTCAGATGCAAATGAATCGATTTTAGCGTTAGGACCATGATGCTTTGCGTGACTTGTCCAACCTCCTCTGGACTGGCAAGATGATGAGGCATTGCTACAGAACGAACGATTAGGGCTCGCTTCAAACCATATGGATTCTTGGACCCCTGAACAACGAGAAAATTTCATGATGGATTGGCAAGACGACGAACCTTTGCTACATACTGGCCGTGGGGAGAAGAGATCAATCGACGACGTAGACGATGGTGCAAGTACATCTGAACAGGTTAGCGATAATACCTTGCTCATTTGCTCATAACTGCTCATGAGCACTTGCTCATTTGCTCATAACTGCTCTGAGCACTTGCTCATTTACTCATAACTGCTCTGAGCACTTGCTCATTTGCTCATAACTGCTGTGAGCACTTGCTCATTTGCTCATAACTGCTCTGAGCACTTGCTCATTTGCTCGTAACTGCTCTGAGCACTTGCTCATATGGCCCGATCAGGCCCGTTTTGGCCCTATAAGGCACTATACGGCCCGATGGCCTGTTTGCTGACTAGACGTCCTAACCTGGGCAAGCCCAGGCTTGTCATGCTCCAGGACTTATTGTTTAAAAAATGAAACAAGACACAATACAATTTTGATAAATTTTTATTTCAAAAGAAGGAAAAAGGGGGTTTAACGAATACGAAAATGTATACATTTTTAGAGCAAAATATTGTTGCTAGGATACTGCTTTGCTTGGATGCATAAATTAACACACGGGTTAACGTTTTAAACAATTTATTCCTCGTAGTATAACAATTTTACACAAATATACAGTTCTTAAACATATTGTCCAGCTTTTACAGTATTTTCCAGCTTTGATCGCTTGACTTTGTAAACTGTTCCGTCTTCCGCTAGTAGGAGTTTACGTTTTTGTCCTTTATGTTCCACAGACTTGACATCCAACACTTTGACTACACTTCGTTTCTTTTCTACAGGCAATAGAGGCACTTTCTCGTAGTAGTGTACACGCATACCAGGGTGTTAGCCAGAAAAAAAAAAAGTTCGGCAATTTAATGGAATTGTGAAATTCAGTTGTTGCGCGCGGGCGAAAGTTTTACCACGCGGGCCATAAATAAACAATACACCCTCCAAAAGTCATCATGTTATCCCCTTATTTCCCTGCGTTCGGACAGCGCTTTCTAAGGCTATCCAGATATAAAAATGTCCAGATATAAATGCCTAGCCATAGTTGATAGCGTACGGGATATACATGTCAAAGTCATGTCCATGCAGTCAACGCTACAATTACCCTGGATGCCAGAGGCTCTTGTGCCACAAGAGCCTCTGGCATCCAGGGTACGCTACAATCAGCGAACGTGAAAATTAAAACTCACACAAAAAACTATAAAATTATGTCACACAATTTTTTCATTTAACCATTAAAGAATAAAGTACATGAATCTGAACTCAATATAGTCTTGTCAGACAATAAATTACATTGTCAATGTCAAACTACAGTATAATACAAGAGTCAAGTCTCAAGATGACATGTCTACACTACAAGTCTAATCGCATATTTGGGTTTCGTCGCTTTAGCTCATCCACGAAGTGTTCGAACGCTTCGTCACCAAAACCTTTTTGGGGATTTCCGTCACAATAAATAGAAGGTTTTCTAGGCTGGTTTGTTTCAATTGATTTCTCAGACGGGTCTTCGCAAGTTTCATTTTGGAAAAGAATCTTTCCACGCAAGCTGTACTCAATGGAAATAACAGTAAAAAATACAATAGTTTGTAACACTGTGGAAAAATATTCTTGCACGTGTTATCGACCACAATCATTGCCCAAAGTTCATGCGGACCACATTTTTTTCGCTCTTTCTCAAATTCTTCTCGTTCTTCAACAGTTTTAGCATTACTTATTAGCGAATTAAAACGTTCGCGATAATCTTTGCCTTTTAGAAACATTAAATGTTTGAAATTTGGCCACTCAGCCCTTGCCATGTCAGCATCGACATCGGGCTCTTGGTCGACAGTTGTCCCTTTAAATGTGTCACTCTGACGTGATCCATAGTGATCTAAGAGTTTGTTCAAATCGTCATTGCCGCGTAATGCTAACGACGTTAAATCCTCGGGCAATGTGCGTGGGTCGAAAATAGCAAAAGGCGACCAAAGCTTTATTTGAGAAAACGCTTCATTCAGTTCTTCTTTGAAGGCAGAATTAAATCTCACATAAGAAATTTCGAACTCATCAAAAGTGAATGGTCGGGCAGCTCTAGATCGCGTACTGGGTGGCAAATTGAGAGTTTCTTCTGCAGCTATAGACTTCATGCTATTAAAATTTTCTGATGTGAAGAAGTGTCTTGTTTGCAAAGAGGTATCTAATTTATGGAGAGTGATATCCACGCAAGTTTGGGCTGTACTTAAGCAGATGGATTTTTGACTTTTTTGAAAGTAAAGAAGCAATTAATGGCTTAATATTTGTAAATACCTCAAGCAACATCAATATCGTTGCTACATTCTCCATCGATGTTGCTTGAATGAACAGCCCTAATGCTTCGGGCTCTTTTCTTTCATTATAACAAGTAGTTAGGGCATTAAGAAAGTGTCTGTATCCTTTAAAAAATGTCTGACAAGCCCTTTCGTGAGCTGTCCAGCGTGTTACACTAGGGCAAACTGGTGTTACGTCATCACCGTATATATCTGCTGAATTCTCTAAAAAGTTCATTGCAAGAGGGCGATATTTAAAGTATTTCCAAAGATTTACTAAAAATGGGTCAACATCGAAAATACAGGGGAATTGTGGTATAAGATGTTTGAAACACAACGCCAACTTATGATTATTACAACCTATCCAACGTAACAGAGGAACCTTGTGCTCTAAGTATCGTTACAAACCATCCTCGTTCCCAGCGCCTCCTCGGTATACTGGGAAATCGGAGGCCCTGGTCAGATGAAAACGATTGAAGCGTGTGATTGGCTGGACGAAGGTTGTCGAAAACAGGAAGTGGGCAATTATATTTTCAACTGTCAAACAACGGTGTGAATAAAGTGAAGATTATCGCTCAGATAACACCGAAAAAGTCTACAAATAAAGCCAACAAAGTAGGATTCCTAACGCGAGTTGGAACTGCGATGAGTTTCATCATTTAACTCTAAAAATCGAACGACTTTAGACATAGCGTGCTCGGTGAATCATTCGTTGGCGACGGCAAATTATGTTCGTAAACACAGCCTACTTTTGAATAGCATTTCGGTAAGCGAAATTGTGCTATTTTGTCCAGCGGGAAGAACAGTAAACAACAAACCTTTCGGACGTCACAATAAAGCAGCTTTTCTTCAAATATCTGAGTGTATCTCGTTTGTTTCGTTATATTATGTCCATGTTCGCACCCAGGGCGATGTGATATATTCAATGACTCAATGTCCTAGAATCTAGGACATCCGGTTTTCATCTGACCAGGGCCTCCGATTTCCCAGTGTACCGAGGAGGCGCTGGGAACGAGGATGCGTTTCAAACCTCCCCTCTCGCCCGAGTTTACGTTAGTCGTGTCCATGCAAGCAAATCTAGCATTACGAAGAAGAATGTTTTTGTTTAAAAAGAAGTTTTCGAGTGCTGTCATTATGTTCTGTGCTGTCAGCGAAGCGCCAACTACTTTGCTGATGGGGATCAACCCGATGAAATGCTCGGGAATTATGTTGTTGATACAAAAAGTCGCGTACACAGCAAATTGTTCGACTGAAGTGACGTCCGTTGTTTCATCGCTATAGAATGTGTAATTTTGTGTTTGTAATGTGGAAAGTATAGGCTGTCTTATGTAATCGGCCATTACTTGAATCATTTTTGAGACATATTCCGGGGAAAGGTAAGTAGCATTTTTAGGGGTCGTCAACAAATGCGTTTGTATTTCTTTCCCTCCACACTCGCCCACTATTTCCACAACGTCTTTGAAGTTATGGGTATGCGCCCAGTTTTTACGTATCATTAAGAGTATTATGCGAAAAAATGATTTAATGACAAATCTATTTTTATTTCGTCGAGTTGACGCGTCAAACAATGCGGCGTCTGTAGCAAGTTGCCAGACATTGGTGTTTCGTTTAGACATTTCTATGTAGCCTTGTTTATTTTTGACCGACGTCAAATGACGCTTCGACTTTAAATGGTAGGTAAACCGTTCTTTTGGGTGGTTACCTAAACTACCTGGCTTATCAATAAAGGCTCTGTTTCCTGTTGGGCCATGAGAAAACGAAGTGCATGTTTTACACAGCCAACCATTTTTTGCAGATGAAAAATAGAAATCAGGAAATAGAGACTCGTATTGCGACGTTGATTTTACCCGCATATCCTCACCCTTGTCTAGACGAATGTCGGTCGAGGACGCTTTTTCCTTTTCCGAGATAAATTCACGTTCATGACTCAATTCAGCAGCTGCAAGGCTACTATTACCTAAAATTGATTTTTCACTTACTTCTGGGATCTCTTTTGACTGTTCAGAAGAATTCGCTGAGTTAGATGAAATAAATTCGTTTTCAGCGTTTTCACTACCGGTGGGACTTTCATTGCTTTCAGATTGACATCCTAAATCAGTCGATTCGTGTCGAGCGACTTTTTTGAACATTTCCACAAGGCTTTGAGACTTGACTGTATTCCTTTTCAGACTCTTCTTGTAATATCTACTGTTGCGTGACGTCGTGGTATTAATTCTCAAGACCTCTACTTTTCAAACCTCACAAGAAAAGTGGCCTGTTTCCCACGATGTCTGTCACGATATGTAGTATCAGTTGCACTTGAAAGGTTTACTTTTATAAACCGCCTCGTGCTGATTGGCTGGGCTAAATTGAAACCTTTGAAGTGCAAGTCAACTGACATTGTTTTGCGCACTAAAAACAGACAGATATATTTTAGGTTAGATGGCATCCTCGCAACACATCAATGCATGATTCGCAATTCTTTTGAGCAAAGTTTTGAAGCTGAGCAATCTCATATTTTTAATAATTTCTTAGTTATTATAACTTAGTATTTTTTATAATTTATATTTATGTTATTTTTGGTAGATCTAAATTGTGAAATTGCTAGCTAAACGTAATTGTGAAAACGGCGTATAACGCCGAATTTTTGACTGTAGCTAACACCCTGAATTTCGATTGCTGTTTCAACATTGCCTATACGCAGCACGCTACATTTATTATAGTATACAGTGTAGCTTGACGCCTAAATGCATGCCATTTAAAACAGCCGGATACAGCCAAACGATTGGACTAGCTTAGTCCGGACAGGTGACTAGCTTTAGTGTGAATTAATAAGCAATATTTTCTCCCTAGAAGCACGGACATCCTTATTGCATAAATTCTAGGAAGTTTTGTCACAAAGGTAGAGCAAGACTAAATTTGTGTTTATTTTTTTCGATTTTGCATACACCCCCGCGAAGTTGTAACGAGACGCTATAGTTCCCAGTTGTATATATATATATATATTCTGTTTGTTTCGCTAGCCGCTGCTCTTCGGAGATTAAACGTCGAACAGAATGACAAGAAAGACAACCATTCCAGAAATATATTGATAAGAATAATTTCGAAACCTAAGATGATTAGATGAAAGTTACAGCTAGTAAATAATCGAATCGTACAAAGTCAAAAACCACAAAGGGTCACAGAACTAATAATAAATCAGTAAAAGAAATTACCCGGTAGTCTCTTTGTTCCTTTTCCACGGCTAGGAAATGTAACTACTAACTTTATATCTACATAAAACTACATAAAAACTAAGCTTCGAGCACGTTCTTTATATTTTCTCTTAAAACCCATCATTCAAAGTCATGTTCGTTCGTCCGATCATTACCCGATCATACAATTCGTGATGAATTTCGTTCTAGACGAAACACTCCCACCTCTGAAAGGAAAATAAGTCTTAACTTTAATATGAATATTTTATATATAAGTATTAAGAAATTCACAAATCCGTTCTGATTGGTAGTTCAATCCTTATCATCTACTGGTAGCAGAACTACCAGCCGGTGAACAGCTCTTTCTACAGTGACGTAATCACGACCATCATATTTTTGCGCTGGCTCCCCTGGTTTCGGATTCTTGTATTGCACTTCCACATTCCTTACTTTTCCATCATTCCCTGGTTTGACCTTTGACACTCTACCAAGTTTCCAATTGCCCCTAACTTGGTTTGAATCTTGGATGAGTACGATGTCCCCCACTGCTAGGTTTCTTTCATCTGTGTGCCATTTTTGTTGTACAATCAAACTGGGGAAGTGATCCCGTGTCCACTTCTTCCAGAATGCATCCACGATTTGTTGGACGAATTCGTGACGGTGATTTGGATTGGCTGTGGCTCGGAAGGGACCACTCGGCACTCTGGATGTTGATCTTCCCAAGAGCAAGTCATTGGGGCACAAGTAGGTTCCATCTTGTGGTGATGTTGGGTGTCGTCCAATCGGTCTTTCGTTGACCAAGTTGGCGGCTTCGAAGCATACTGTCTGCAGCTCAGAGAATGTCAGGATGCTGTCACCAATCGCCACAGTCAGCGCTTTCTTTATCGATTTGATTAAGGCTTCTGAGCACCCATTTTGCCATGGAGCATCTGCAGATGTGAATTCCCATTGCATTCCTTCGGTCACCCCAAATTCTCTTAGTTCTTCCCAGTTCCATGCCCGAGTTACAGCCTGCAGTTCTTCGTTGGCAGCAGTTAATTGGGTACCATTGTCGGATCGAAGTTTTGCGGGATAGCCTCGTATTGATACAAATCGCCTTAGAACCATCAAAAACTTCTCGGTGCTATAATCTGGTGCTAGGTCAACGTGGACGGCTCTAGTTGCCAGACAGTTAAAGAGCACCCCATATGCTTTTCCAATTGCTCTTTTCTTTACTTCATCTCGGATCTTGAAAGGTCCGAACAGATCGATTGCGGTGGAGGTCCATGGCGGTGCTGGCTTTAGGCGTTCTTCTGGTAACTTCCCCATGGCTTGGCTCGCTTGTTTCTTCTCTATCTTCTTGCATGCCACACAATTTAATTTGATAGACTTTACCATCTTGTGTAAATCTGGAATCCAGTACCTTGATCGGACTTTACTTGCGGTTGCTGATACTCCTTGATGGCCTTGGTTATGGATGTGCTCGGCGTACAATCGTGAGAATCTATGCTTGTATGGAAGCAGGATAACTTCACGTTGGTTGTAGCTCATTTGCAGCCATTTCTCCGCGCGGCCACCCACAACAACAATTCCGTCATGACGCTTTCTTGGACAAAGTCGCTTGAATTTTCCTTCATCCAGTTCTTGCTTTATTGACTCTTGGGCTTTCTGAATCCAGAATGTCTCGGCTCTCTCAAGGTCACTTGGTGTCAGTGTTTTGGCTGCATTCTTGAGGCTTGGCGTGGGATTCTTTTGTCCTGTTGCAATGACTCTTGCTGTCACCCTGATTAGCTTTGTGTATATGAGGAAAATCGTGCGATATCGATTGCTTCTGATTGTGTGTTGCTTACCACCACGTTCGTTGCCATTGCCAACTTGACTCTCTCAGGTAGATCCTCATCATTAAAGGTCTGCTTTACTGGCCACTCCGAAACCGGATTCTTCAAAAATTTGGGTCCATTCTGCCATGAACTTTCTGGACCGATTTCGCTTGGTTTCTTGCCTCTTGTAATCCAATCTGCGATGTTGAGCTCCCCCTCTATCCAATACCAGTCAGCAGGGTTTGTCCCTTCTTGTATTTCGCCAATGCGTGTGGCAGCAAAGGTGTTGAAACCATACGTTTCCTTTTGGATCATGGCACGTACAATTTGGGAGTCGACGATATGGTAACGCTCGGTAAATTGGTATCTGGATTCCTTTTCGATGAACGATGTTAGCCGCTTGTTTAGGACTGCTCGCGCACAACTCAATTCGGTCAATGGACATCTTCTTGATCGGGGAAAGACGATTTTTGGATGCCATTAGTCTACTCTGATACCCTCCACCGGCAATCTCCCATCTCGCATACGCACATGTTCCGTATGCGTCTTCGGATCCATCGCTGAATGTAACAAGAACTGGGTCGCCAATAGCTTGAGCTGGCTTGAGGCATCTCTTGAATTCAATTTCTTCCATCTGGAAAAGATCGCTGAAGAATTCTATCCACCTTTTTCGATACTCTTCAGGAACAGGGTCATCCCAATCTAGCTTTGCTTCACTTCCCAATAGCTTTCGCATTATAATCTTTGCTCGAACTGTAAATGGTCCGGCCAATCCCAAGGGGTCGTAGATACTGTTCACTTGTGAGAGGATCATTCGTTTTGTGAGGTTGGTCGGGATCTCTCTTGGAATCTGCTCTTTGTTAAGGTCTGGTTCTGTTCGTAATTTCTTCTTCTTTGGAGAGAAGTTTAGCTTGACTTCAAAGTGGAAACAGTCCTCACTTGGACTCCATGCAATTCCAAGAACCTTTTCCTCCTCCTTGCGTTGTTCAATGTGTACGTCTGCACCTTCGTTGGACTCGCCAGATATGACCCAGCCTTTCATTTCAAATCCACCTTCCCCCAGCACAGCTTCTATCTCCTTGGTCTGCTGATAGGCTTTCTCCTCTGTGCTCACACTATCCAGAATGTCGTCCATATAGCTGTTATTCTTGACCACTTTGGCTGCTTCTGGGTATTCGTCCTGGTACATTTCGGCTGTTTTTCTCAGGGCAACTGTGGCGATGGTTCCTGCTGGCTTGTCACCAAATGATACGGTTTGGATGATGTATGTGCCAGGCTCTCTGCTGGTGTCCATATCACGCCATAGGAAGCGATGGGTGTGCTTCTCTACGTTTCCCACCTTCACAGAGTGATACATCTTCTTTACATCCCCCGTCAATGCAACTTCGTTTTCTCTAAAACGTATAAGCACCCCCAACAGGTTGTTGAGCAAATCGGGACCTTTTGCCCAGTATTCATTCAAGGTATGTCCCATGAAGTTGGCGCTGCTGTTGAAGACAATTCTGACAGGGGTTGACTTAGAGTCTGGCTTCATGACTTCGTGATGTGAGATATAGTGTATGGGTCCTCTGTATGAATCTAGCTCTTCCTGAGTCAGTTTCTTGGCAACACCTCTATGCACCATATCTTCTATTTGCTTTTGATAAACAACTGCGTGATCAGGATTCTTAGCAAGTCTCCTCTCTGTCGATATTAACATTCCCATTGCTGCTCGTTTATTGTCAGGCAGTTCCTTTGGGCTTCGTATCCATGGGTATTCTGCAATCCACTTCTTCTCTTCATCGTCAAATTTGAGCTTGCTCTCGATTAATTTCAGCTCTCTTTCTTCTTTTAAATTGTAATCCTTGCTTCCAATTGGGCACTTCCCACATCTGCAGTTACCACAGCGTGGTGAACAAGAAATTCCCAGACTTTCAATGTTGTAAAAGTCATCAACATTTACTGCACCAACGTGGAGAACTTGGGCATCTATTAGGTCCTTCTTTGGATAATGAGTCTCTTGCACATTTGGATGCTTCCCACCAAGACATTTTCCAAACTGGTTTTGTAGTAGTAGAAGATGTCCTATTCTTTTCTCCACCTGTGGATGGAATCCGGCATATTCATAGCCAATCAGGATGTCGACTGGTCCAGTTGGTCTTGCAACTTCTGTCATGGTAATTCCCTTGAACAGGTGGACCACTCCAGTAAGGTTAATGCTTTGAATATCAGTCGTGATTCTTTCTATCCCATAGGCTTCGATGATTATAGTTTTTCCATACTGGTTTATTAGGGGGATCTTGTACAGATGTGATGTAAGCTCCTCTTCAATTCCTCCCACTTTAGTGATCGTCAATTGAACCTCGGTGCCATGTAATTTCTCTTCTTTGGCCTTGTCATAAGTGATAAAGGACAGGGATGCTGCATTGTCCCACAGAACGTTGGCCCACCCGTTACTTGTCTTGATCCTTTGAACTTGTAAAAGGCAGGTTCTATTGGCTGTACATGTATTACCACATCCTGAAATCTCATTGTTGCTCTCATCAGCATGAATTGTTTTGTGGTGTGTCCCTTTACATCCATTTTCCCCACAGACTCTTTTTCTTCGACACTCCAACCGTCGATGACCAACTCGAAGGCAAGACCAACAAGCTGCCTTTTCCTTCAGCAGATTGAACCTTTCATCAGGTGACTTGGAAAGATAAAATACACAGTTATCAGTCCAGTGATCACTATTTGGGTGAAATAGGCATTTGCTGTTACCCAGGGTCTTGACTTCTTTCTGTTGTGCTTCACCCTGATCTTGCTTCTCACTAACTTCTGTCATCTCACCACCTGTGAGGTTGACTGTTCCTTTAGATTGAGTACTGTTAAGTCGTAGGTTTGCTGAGTCATACTCAATGGCTCTCTTATGGTTGAGTAAGAATTTAAGGAGACTTGGGAACTTGTCTCTTTTGTCAACATCACTGGTGTCAAAGCTCACTAGCTTGGCCCACTCCTTTCGAACATCAGCTGGTAATTTTTTCTCTATTATGCTGACTGAGCTTGTTGTCGTAATCTCCTTTTCCAAACCAAGGATGACTAGATCACGATAGGCATCTTCAACAATATTGACAAATTCCACAAACCTTTTGTGCTCACCGTCTTTTATTACCTTCACTGCATTGATGCTATCAATAATTACATCAACAACTTTGGCTGGGTCTCCATACTTTTCATCCAAACGTTTTAGCATCTCGTCTATGTTGTCATCCACAGTTCTCACAACACTTAGTGGTTCTTCACCAAGACATGATCTTAGTGCATAAGGTGCAGACTCTTTAGGCATACATGCTAAGACTTGTTTCTCAAAGTCTTTTTTGAACCGAGGGTATTTTCTTAAGTCACCATCAAATCTAGGCATCTTCAATTTCTTCAATCTCAAGCTGCTCTGCTCCTTTGTTTGACCAACTGACTCTTGATTTCGTATTTTCTCTTGATTGTTTGCAATAGCCACTGCTATCTTGGATGTCATGTTGTTGTATTCTCTTTGTACCTTTCCAGTCCAATCGATTTCTGCATCTATTTTGTCTTCATCCAGCAGTTCAAGATATTTATTATTAGCTTGTTTGCAGTCTGCCAAAGCTTTATCTAGTCCTTCTTGCGTCTTTTTTAGAGCTGGACTACAACAATCCGTTTCCTGCATGAGAAGCTTTGCATCTTCTATTAATTGTCGAAGAACAATTTCGCTGGTTTTTCTTTTCACAATCGCTTGCTCAACCATTCGCTTACCTTTTTCTTGTTCTCTCTTAATTGCTTCTTGGTGCTTCTCGTCTTCTTCAGTCTTTTTGCCAGCTGCTACTTTATCTTGTACATACCGGACTTCTTGTTCCATCGCGTTAGCGAAATTCCTTTGAAGTTCTTCAATCCAACTTTCACTTTCAACTTGGTCTTCTTCCTTTAGAATGGCCGCATAAGCATCGTGTTTGCTTTCAACGCTTTTCCATGACTCTTGCAGTTCTTCGTAGGTTCTATGTACAATCTCTAGTCCCTTATCCTCGTCTACTGCTCTTAAAAATTCTTTTAGCTTTCTGGTAAATTTGCTCTTAGCCCTCGTTCTTTGGTTCTTATAAACAGTATCCACATCTTCATCGGCCATCTTGACTTGACTATTAAATTCGTTCACCAAACGATGTTCGCTTTAAACTCCCTGGTGAATCCTCAGAGACGGGTTTCGAATGTTTCGCTAGCCGCTGCTCTTCGGAGATTAAACGTCGAACAGAATGACAAGAAAGACAACCATTCCAGAAATATATTGATAAGAATAATTTCGAAACCTAAGATGATTAGATGAAAGTTACAGCTAGTAAATAATCGAATCGTACAAAGTCAAAAACCACAAAGGGTCACAGAACTAATAATAAATCAGTAAAAGAAATTACCCGGTAGTCTCTTTGTTCCTTTTCCACGGCTAGGAAATGTAACTACTAACTTTATATCTACATAAAACTACATAAAAACTAAGCTTCGAGCACGTTCTTTATATTTTCTCTTAAAACCCATCATTCAAAGTCATGTTCGTTCGTCCGATCATTACCCGATCATACAATTCGTGATGAATTTCGTTCTAGACGAAACACTGTTGCTATAGGTCAACTAACCTGGATAATTCTGACGTGTCTTCTGTCGTTTGTTGATCGCTAGGAGTGAAATTCGATCTGACCTAAATGGAAGCAAATATGCTCCTTTATTAATGCCTCAACTCCCGCTGGTTAATGTGTAATATATCATACACGAGGAGGAAGTGTTTCGTCAGGATATCCAAACACTGAGTTTTTGAACAAATTTCGAAATGTTTGGATATCCTGATGAAACACTCCTCCGAGTGTCTGGTATAGCATCTGAAACAAGTCAGTATTTTAAGAGAAAATTGGGGTAAAAGTTTGCTTAATTTATGTAATTTCTTCCCCCGATATCCAAACCACCGATGAATTATTAATGAGTTTGAGATTGACATGTCAAGAGATATTTGTGATTATTAGTTTGAGTCGCCGGCAGCCATGTTGGCATCAGTGATCAACTGCCATAGCTAGCAATTTGTTTTAATTGTTTGCCCCCACAACACCATCGAGCACGCGATTCGCAATTCCCTTCAACTCACGTTTGTACTTTACTATTCGGTTTAGACTCTACACCTTGTGTTTTATGTCATCCAGAACAGCTGAACTTACTACTTGACGTAAGAATAACCCATAAATACTTTGAATTAACCCTAATCCGTAGAATACTTTGCATTATTATATTCAAGCTAATGAATAATTATCAATTAGTTTTGTCTATAGAAGGAATAGAACATTCTTAAAAAAATGAGACCATACAATTCAAAGGTGAGATAATACGAGCAACATTTTTCTTCAACTTGCAACGGAATTTTGTTGCGTTGCAAGTTGAAAAGCGTTGTTGCACATATTACCACCTCAGGCTTCAAACTGTTAAAGACAAATTCCAATAAAAAAAGTCTTGCCCAGAATTCGAGATTTCGGGTCCTATTTATTGAAACGTGAGTTGCTTTTTCATATTTTACATTCCTTTCATGGTATGTCAGATAATTTATTAAATGTCAAAATATAGCAAGGTTAGATATACTGCCGAAACAGATAACGTAGGAGTCTAACGTTTCTCTCTGACGAAGGGCCTTCGCTCGAAACGTTAGACACCTTGCTATATTTTGATTGTTGTTTCTTTTATTTGTCGCTTTTGTTTATCGTTATGTTTAAGTTTAAGGATTATGGGAATTCTAATCTGTCTGTTTTCAATCGTGTAGTTCTGTTCAATGTACGTGTTGGGCTATAAGACTATTTAGCACTCATAACGTCATACAAAACTGCCAATCTTGCATCAAAGACTTGGAGTATTTTAAGCTATTTAGGAAGACTTCAAAGCTTAAAATTAGTGGCGTGGGGGCAGGGGGCGTAAGGCCCCCCCAGCTGGGGTTGCAGAAGGGGCGCCAAAACTTAACAAAATAAACCTATTTCTTTGTATAACTAGGTCTTCAATAGTGGGATATAAAGATCTGAAATCTGTAATCTTCTGTGTTTTCTATGAAGTTTTATGATCTTCAGAATTCTGTAAGAGGACAACTTGTTCTTTCGCTTCTGTTAGAATAATACCATATCTCCGACTCGGATGATGCTAGGTTTGTGATGGTTCCGCTTGTCGGCATAGGTCTTCATCTTTTCTTTGGCAGATACAGTGTAATTTATTCATCAAAATATGAATTGCAATAAATCCACTCTGCGAAATTCATCCAAAGAATTGTAACGATAGCTTTGGTTAAAGTCAAGAACAACATTAGATATATGTTTCTTCCAGACATTTAAATGTATCCTGGATAATCGTGGGGAGTATCATGATCAGAATAATGCTAGCCAGTTGCATTTATGATAAAGGTTCACATGAGTGATTCGGCAGAGCGTTAAATATTTATTATTTATTATTCATGTGTACGTATTATACAAAAACGAAACACAAAGACCGCATAAATTTTCTTGCCAAAACACCCCAAAATTCTGGGCTGGGTTCGAAATAACAGCCGGCTGCCGGCGATGGCCGGCAGGTTTAGGACCTTGCCGGCAATTTCTAATTTCAAAATGTAACTAAACTTTGGGTTATCGGCGAAATTGCTTTTGCCAAGATCAGAATTATGGTAATTTGTTTTGATTTCTCTGTATATGATCGAAAAGAAACCAGTATTTGGTTTACAATACATTATTTGTCCAGAACGTAACTTTGCTGCTTGGGAAACAGCCGGCAAAAATTTTGACCTACAAAAACAGCCGACAAAATTAGGCATATTTTCTGAACGTTATTTCGAACCCTGTCTGGGTGTCACGTGACCAGCCGATGCCAGGTTGAAATCGGAGGTCAGATGAAAACCGGATGTCCTAGATTCTAGGACATTGAGTCATTGAATATATCACATCGCCCTGGATGCGAACATGCACATAATTTAACGAAACAAACGAGATACACTCAGATATTTGAAGAAAAGCTGCTTTATTACGACGTCCGAAAGGTTTGGTGTTTACTGTTCTTCCCGCTGGACAAAATAGCACAATTTCGCTTACCGAAATGCTATTCAAAAGTAGGTTGTGTTTACGAACATAATTTGCCGTCGCCGACGAATGATTCACCGAGTCACGCTATGTCTAAAATCGTTCGATTTTGAGAGTTAAATGATGAAACTCATCGCAGTTCCAACTCGCTTTAGGAATCCTACTTTGTTGGCTTTATTTGTAGACTTTTTCGGTGTTATCTGAGCGATAATTTATCTTCACTCTATTCACACCGTTGTTTGACAGTTGAAAATATAATTGCCCACTTCCTGTTTCCGAAAATAACCTTCGTCCAGCCAATCACACGCTTCAATCGTTTTCATCTGACCAGCTGGGCCTCCGATTTTCCAGCGTAACGAGGAGGCCCTGGGAACGAGGATGGGTTGACTCGTGTCACGAATTTTTATTATTTTTATTATCGAGGACCGCATGTTTATAATAGTTTACCAACTTATATTCGAGATGAAAAATTGTTTTCACACTTCAGGACACATGTCTACAAATACTTTAATGAATAATAAGGAACAAATTCGAACTTATTCCATAATAATATATCGAGTAAATTAATATTGTATTAGTTACGTTATTCAGGGCTGACATTGATAACAGTTCTTCTGAACTGACGTACCCTGATTAAATAAAGTTTGATTTGATTTGATTTGATTTGATTTGATTTGAAATACTTTTCTCGGCCGCAGAAGGAGATTTTAATCAACGTTAGGATTCGCCGGTTTACATCCAAACTAAACCAAAAAAAACGCAAGATAATTTTTTCAATTTAAAGAATCACGGTTAACTGACTATTATAATTGATATTTGAAGGTAGTTTAATGACTTCCAAAACGCCCCAGTATTGCTAAAATGATTGTAGTGTCAGTTTGAAGTCAAACAACAGTTCTCATCTTTTGGCGAATTGACGTCGTCCTGAAGACGTGAAAATGCTCTAAAGGCGGTTTTCCACTAGGCGAAAAATGTCGCGCGAAGCGACATTTTCTTTTGTCTCGCAAGCTCTCGAGTAGAACTAATTAGCCGACACAAAAAAAAAAATGTCGAGTCGGTCGACAAATATCGCCTAGTGGAAAACAAATTACGTTGTAGAAAGAATGAGGACTGTGTTGAGATTACTCTTGGGATTACAAATTATTCCTTCTCTTTGTTTCACAACTAGAATTATTTTATTTGGGCCGTGTTTACACTATTACGGTACGGCGGTGGTCCGGATTGGGGCGAGCGTTCCGTAACAAAAAAATCGTCTGTTTACACCGGACGGTACGGTAAATTTACCATAGCGTAGTGATTTGCAGCCGAAGTGCTAAGCGTAGTGACTACGCTACGGAAAACCACTCCGGAGTAGTGTAAACACAACAAAGAAACGTAGTGATTTTTCAACGGAAGACTGACCGTACCGTAATAGTGTAAACGGGCCCTTGGACGCCGCCGTTCGTTGAAGTTGCCGTCGTAGATCTTAAGCCGGTTTTCCACTTGGCGACTTTTTTCGAGCGAAGAGACTTTTTCTTTTGTCTTGGCTAATTAGTTCCACTCGAGAGCTTGGGAGACAAAAGAAAATGTCGCTTCGCGCGACATTTTTCGCCTAGTGGAAAACCGCCTTTAAGCCGGTTTTCCACTAGGCGATTTTTTTTCGCGCGAAGCGACTTTCTTTTGTTAGAATTCAATAGATTTCTGATTAGTTCCGGCTCAGAGCTCATGAGACAAAAGAAAAAGTCGCTTCGCGCGAAAAAAATCGCCTAGTGGAAAACCGGCTTTAGACTCCGTTTACACGATGCCGGTACAATTTGAAAACGGAACAAAATCATGCCGTTTAGGCCTTGCGTTTACACGATACCGGCCAAAAACGACATGAAAACGGCACAAAATGAAGACGGGTTCCTTGACGGCATGAAATGAAAACGGAAAACTAACCGGTATCGTGCAAACGCCCGTGCCATAATAGTTTAATGACGGTAATCATGATATACATGACCACAGTATTCGGGTCGGCAGTACTCACAAAGTTTTCTCAATAGACCACTTTCATAATAGTAACAAATTTGAATATTCTTCTATGTGCATCTTAATAAGCTTTTCTGACCTCGTTCGTGTGTCTGCAATTCAAAAGAATCTTTGCTTCATAACGAGGCTAGGAAGGCTTATTTAGATGCACATAAAAGAATATTTAAAGCAGTGACCATTATGAAAGTGGTCTATTCTCACTGGAAGAGAATAGTCACATACTAGTCCGTCATATTATACCGGCACCGCTGTAAACTGTAAGACTTTTTGGCCTGTACCGTAGAATCCCGAAAGTAGCGTCCCCCCGGAAAGTAGCGTCCCCCCCCGAAAGTAGCGGCCCCCCGTAAGTAGCGGCCCCCAAGTCATCGCTTGATTAACTCGAAAGTGTTAAGTTTCAACTGTCAACGTACCAAAGTGTATAACAGTCAGAGTTGAAATGGCATAAGGAAAAACTAAAGCATATTAAATGTGGTAAATAGGAAGGAACGTTAACGTATTTTACCACCCGAAAGTAGCGGCCCCCAACAGCGGATAAAACCGAAAGCAAGGGGGGCCGCTACTTTCGGGATATTATGGTATTTACACACCGGAATGATTTTGTTGTATTTACACACCGGCATGATTTTGTTCCGTTTTCAAATTGTACCGGCATCGTGTAAACGGGGTCGCCAGACTAATGGTGTTTACATGAGGCACGCCTGAACTCGTACCGGGATGAATTTTGCATTTCAGATTTTGTTTACACGGGACCGGCCTTCGGAAATTATATATACTTGGTTTCGCTGTTGCTTCAAGATTTGTGTCAATTGCCTTACAGCTCGTGGCCGCAGGAGAATCATTATTTTATGTGGAATCTCATTTAACCCTTCTGTGAAAACGAGAAATTTTTTTGATTTTTGAAAAAAATCCCGAAAAAAAAAGTAAAGGGGTTAGCCTTTACTTTTTGACCGATTTTGGTCACTTTTGAAACTTTTGAGTTAGGGTCAAAAACGGTTAGATAAAGTCGTTTTAAAACAACGTATTGAGTTTGAGAGGTGAAAGTGCTTCAGTTCGGTCTAGCGGGTGACTTGAGATTAGGCAGGCGTGAACTGAATCTCAGGCTGGACTCATGAAAACATAGTCAATCGAGATATGGTCTGGAAACTCGGCAAACTTCAAAGCACCTATAATGAGCTGTGATTTTATGTTGAACCGTACCTTACACCACGCACATTCTTTGTTTTAGGTTTATTAATATTTAAATAGCACGGTTGAGTGATTGAACTGAAACGTTCCTATTGGACAATTCGTTCATTATACTAAAATACAATGTGTTCAGTGACCGTGCACCGTGCACAAAAATGCATAAAGGCGAACAAAAAGATAGACCAAAGACTTTAGCTGAGTTTCCAGACCATATCTCGATTGACTATGATGAAAACGATCTATAGTAAAAACACTACACCCGACCCGAAATCAGCCCAGCCTGAGTTCGGCAGGCCTCATGTAACACACACACCCCCCCCCCCCCCCCCCTCCTTACTTACAAATCTTTTAAATTGATGCGGAGAAATTCGGTTCCGTAATATGACGTCATCAAAATTCTCAAATCTGTAAATTATAAATCTATGGACCTGAGTGTTGTCCATGTTTGTATTGCGAGGTTTGGTCGATAATTTTAGCTGGATATTATACAACTAAACTAGAAGTTACTACCGCAAGTGTGCTGCCTCAAAAGGGACAAAAACCTTTAGCCTACTCCACAGGCAAATATCTGCAGTCCGTGACCAATGTGACACCCCTTGCCCACTCCACCCAAGATTGCCCACACCACCCAAGACTGCCCCCTCCACCCAAGATTGCTCACACCACCCAAGATTACCCACACCACCCAAGATTGCCCACTCCACCCAAGATTGCCCACTCCACCCAAGATTACCCACACCACCCAAGACTGCCCCCTCCACCCAAGATTGCTCACACCACCCAAGATTACCCACACCACCCAAGATTGCCCACTCCACCCAAGATTGCCCACTCCACCCAAG
This sequence comes from Corallium rubrum, assembly GCA_964035015.1. Lineage (NCBI taxonomy): Eukaryota > Metazoa > Cnidaria > Anthozoa > Scleralcyonacea > Coralliidae > Corallium > Corallium rubrum. Next base: position 4,237,258 of record OZ036010.1, read on the forward strand.
ATTACCCACACCACCCAAGACTGCCCCCTCCACCCAAGATTGCTCACACCACCCAAGATTGCCCACTCCACCCAAGATTGCCCACTCCACCCAAGATTACCCACACCACCCAAGACTGCCCCCTCCACCCAAGATTACCCACACCACCCAAGATTGCCCACACCACCCAAGACTGCCCCCTCCACCCAAGATTACCCACACCACCCAAGATGGCTCACACCACTCAAGACTGCCCCCCCCTACCCAAGATTACCCACACCACCCAAGATTTCCCACTCCACCTGAGATTGCCCACTCCACCCAAGATTGCCCACTCCACCCAAGATTTCCCACTCCACCTGAGATTGCCCACTCCACCTGATATTGCCTACTCCACCCAAGCCTGCCCCCTCCACCCAAGATTGCTCACACCACCCAAGATTGCCCACACCACCCAAGATTGCCCCCTCCACCCAAGATTGCTCACACCACCCAAGATTGCCCACTCCACCCAAGATTGCCCACTCCACCCAAGATTGCCCACTCCACCCAAGATTACCCACACCACCCAAGACTGCCCCCTCCACCCAAGATTGCTCACACCACCCAAGATTACCCACACCACCCAAGATTGCCCACTCCACCCAAGATTACCCACACCACCCAAGATTACCCACACCACCCAAGATTACCCACACCACCCAAGATTGCTCACACCACTCAAGACTGCCCCCTACCCAAGATTACCCACACCACCCAAGATTGCCCACTCCACCCAAGATTTCCCACTCCACCTGAGATTGCCCACTCCACCCAAGATTGCCCACTCCACCCAAGATTTCTCACTCCACCTGAGAATGCCCACTCCACCTGATATTGCCCACTCCACCCAAGATTGCCCACTCCACCCAAGATTTCCCACTCCACCTGAGAATGCCCACTCCACCTGATATTGCCCACTCCACCCAAGATTGCCCACTCCACCCAAGATTGCCCACTCCACCCAATATTGCCCACTCCACCCAAGATTGCCCACTCCACCCGAGATTGCCCACTCCACCCGAGATTGCCCACACCACCCGAGGTTGCCCACTCCACCCAAGACTGCCCCCTCCACCCAAGATTGCTCACACCACCCAAGATTGCCCACTCCACCCAAGATTGCCCACTCCACCCAAGATTACCCACACCACCCGAGATTGCCCACTCCACCCGAGATTGCCCACTCCACCCAAGATTGCCCACTCCATCCAATTTTTTCTCACCTCTTCACCATAAGAACCTGCAGAGTTGCCTGCAAAGAAGACTGGGAAGTCCAAAAATGTGATATTAATTACAATAGCCAGAGTATTTACACATCTCTTCTATATTTTTTAATTATAAGATTGAAAACGACAAGGGTTTTGACAGGATATACACACAATTAAATAATCACACCTCTTGCTCTGATTGCTTAATATGTTTTGACAAATCTAGATCTTTAATAAAATGATACAGCAATGTACCGTTGAGCCCATCACATTATTTTGTATAATTTGTATAAGTCAAAATACACGCACGCAGTAGTATTCATAGTAGCGTCTGATCAGAATGCTGATCAGTGCAAGCACAAACACACAATGAACCCCCACCAATATACACCTAAAAATGGAAGAAAACAACTGAAATCTCCTACAAAGAAACAGAGTTGTCAGTTGTAGAAATTGATATCTTACCTCGACAAGATAAACTCTCCCCACCGAAATTGTAAGACAGTTCATAAGTGTGTTCAGAGGTTAGAGAACAAGAACGATTCATTGCCAATTTAGAAAATCCATGGTGTTTAACCTCGTACCCAGGGTCTTATGACCTTATCTCCGCTCCCCCGCCCCCGCCCACCGCCGCGAAAAGACCCTTTACACTGAGCTGAGTACTTCATGTAATTATCTACGAATGTCATGTTTGACCTGAGATTCGGATCATGCGCAGAACGGACTGGACGGCACTTTAAATTAAACATTGTCGCACAACAATGATTGGGTGCAGGGCGCTAAAATACTAAGAAAAAAGCGCCCTGATTGGGAGGTAATACGTGCAACAACGCTTTTCAACTTGCAATGCAACAAAATTCCGTTGCAAGTTGAAGAAAAATGTTGCCCGTCTTTGTTTCTGCTTCCGAAATGGGCAATTTTTACGCTGGGACTTTCTAGTCCCGACAGCTGTTACAGTCAAGGGTGTGAGCGTATTCTTTCAATGTATTTTTCTCTATTTTAGATTACTATTTTACAATGGGAAAAAATATTGTTACGAGATATAGAAATGCTACTGAAGTGTTAGACATGTTGGAGGACATACCTAGTGATCATAATGATAGTGCAAGTGAAGAATCTGACTATGAAGGTGATGATATTGACTATAATCCACCTGAGAATATTGATGATGAGGATGCTGAATTGCTTGATCCTGTTGAAGTGGCCGATGAAACCCGTACAACGGGGTTGTAAGCTTTGGGTGCATGAGGGCTGATACGGATGGGTACATAAGTAAGCTTGATGTATACCAAGGGGGAAACAGTGAGACAGTGAGAGTGATGAAGTACAGTAATGGATGAATTTGGGTTAGGTGAGAAATTGGTACAACCTCGTCCCCAGGGCATTTTGCCTCCACGTTGGGAGGTCGGCGAAAATGGCCCGGCATCGGCTGGTCACGTGACACCCAGAATTTTGGGGTGTTTTGGCAAGTAAATTTATGCGGTCTTTGTGTTTCGTTTTTGTATAATACGTATACATGAATAATAAATAAGAAATATTTAACGCTCTGCCGAATCACTCATGTGAACCTTTATCATAAATGCAACTGGCTAGCATTATTCATCATGATACTCCCCACGATTATCCAGGATACATTTAAATGTCGGGAAGAAACATATATCTAATGTTGTTCTTGACTTTAACCAAAGCTATCGTTACAATTCTTTGGATGAACTTCGCAGAGCGGATTTATTGCAATTCATATTTTGATGAATAAATTGCACTGTATCTGAATTAATCAAGTTTTTAAACCGGCCAATCCGATTATAGAATCGACCAGCCGATGCCAGGGCCATTTTCGCAGACTCCCAACGTGGAGGCAAAATGCCCTGGGGACGAGGTTGAAATTGGTAAGCACTGTGGTTACCGTATTTATTCCAATAGATGCCCTGGGCGTTTATTGAAAAATTGAGCTCTGAAAGGGGCATTTATTAGAGAGAGGCGTTTATTAGAGAAAGGCGTTTATTTCAAAATTTGATATTTCAATTATTAAGCAAAAAAACACGTCACATAAATGTTCACACAATCTCATCATCAATATATAATGAGAACTAAAAAGTTCATCATATGCGTCCTTAACATACGAATAAGCAATTAGAAACAAAAAATTTACATGTAACAATAAAAAAAATTATTCTTAAAAGTTGTTAAAAAATAAAGTGCTGCCATTGTATTTTTGTTTTACGTTTTGTGTTGACAGGTATATTTGGAAGTAGCATTTATTAGGGGGGCGTTTATTGGAGAGGGGCGTTTATTGGAGAGGGGCGTTTATTGGAGAGGGGCGTTTATTGGAGAGGGGCGTTTATTGGAGAGGAGCGTTTATTGGAGAGGGGCGTTTATTGGAGAGGGGCGTTTATTGGAGAGGAGCGTTTATTGGAGAGGAGCGTTTATTGGAGAGGGGCGTTTATTGGAGAGGGGCGTTTATTGGAGAGGGGCGTTTATTGGAGAGGGGCGTTTATTGGAGAGGGGCGTTTATTGGAGAGGAGCGTTTATTGGAGAGGGGCGTTTATTGGAGAGGGGCGTTTATTGGAGAGGGGCGTTTATTGGAGGGGAGCGTTTATTGGAGAGGGGCGTTTATTGGTAGAGGGGACGTTTATTGGAGAGGGGTGTTTATTGGAGAGGGGCGTTTATTGGAGAGGGGCGTTTATTGGAGAGGGGTGTTCATTGGAGAGGGGCGTTTATTGGAGAGGAGCGTTTATTGGAGAGGGGCGTTTATTGGAGAGGGGCGTTTATTGGAGAGGGGCGTTTATTGGAGGGGAGCGTTTATTGGAGAGGGGCGTTTATTGGTAGAGGGGACGTTTATTGGAGAGGGGTGTTTATTGGAGAGGGGCGTTTATTGGAGAGGGGCGTTTATTAGAGAGGGGTGTTCATTGGAGAGGGACGTTTATTGGAGAGGGGCATTTATTGGAGAGGTGCGTTCATTAGAGGGGCGTTTATTGGAGAGGGGCGTTTATTGGAGAGGGGCGTTTATTGGAGAGGGGCGTTTATTGGAGAGGGGCGTTTATTGGAGAGGGGCGTTCATTGGAGAGGGGCGTTTATTGGAGAGGGGCGTTTATTGGAGAGGGGCGTTTATTAGAGAGGGGCGTTTATTGGAGAGGGGCGTTTATTGAAGAGGGGCGTTTATTGGAGAGGGGCGTTTATTGGAGATGGGCGTTTATTGGAGGGGGGCGTTTATTGGATAGGGGCGTTTATTGGTAGAGGGGACGTTTATTATTATTATTATTATTATTAAAACTTTATTTTGAGAGGGTATTTTCTACATTATTACAGTTTTTCAACGGTATTCTACCTAATGGCCCTCTACAGACATGTAGCTATTTGTCGCCGCATCACCAACCAAAATTAGGATTGGTAGGTGATACAGCGACAAAGAACAATATGCTTACAAACATTGCAGCTAAATTTACTAACATGATCAACTTTGTGATTTAAGGTAATAAAGAATTTTTTAATTTTTTTCTTATATGAAATAACAGTGTGATTAGCAATATCCTTCAGATCATCAGGCAATGAGTTGAAAAGACTTGCTCCACTGTATGAAAATTTAGACTTAGCAAACTCAGTTTTAATAGCAGGAATTTTCAGATCTGTTAGGGATGATCGTGTGTTGACACTGGATGTCTCGCAGCAGAAGATAAACACATTTCTTATATCACTAGGTAGTGATGTTTTCAAGGTGTTAAACGTTAGCAGGATTTTCCGCATTTTAATGATATTATGAACTGGAATCCATTCAAGTTGGCGAAATAATTCAATGGAATGAGCTCTAGTATCCTGTTCAAGTATTAGCCTGGCTGCTCTTTTTTGTAGTAGTAATAAATCATTGAGTAACTCATTTCTTGCATTACCCCATATGGTACAACAGTATAACAAGTGAGGATAAATTAAAGAATAGTAGAATTGGATGCGAAAGCTAAGAGGAAGGCTTGGTCGGATTCTTTTAAACAAATAAAGTCTCGAGTTAATCGTATTATAAATTAAATTGACTTGACAATCCCATTTTAAATTACAGTCAAATGTAATACCAAGAAGTTTTGCCGTCTTTACCTCCTCAATAACCATGTTATTATGTTGTACCATAAGGGAAGAAGTAGCTTGAAATTTATGCTTTGAATATATTTTAATAGATTTCGTTTTCTTGGAATTTAGAATCATATTATTATAATTTGCCCATTGAGAAACATGATTTAACTCTAATTCTAGATTATTACTAGTGGTACTTTCATTATACCCATGAGTAAGAAGGGTAGAGTCGTCAGCAAATAGAAATGGACTACATATCCCTAAACTTAGTGGCAAATCATTTATAAATACAAGAAATAAAAGAGGTCCAAGAATGGAACCTTGAGGTACACCGGCAATGATTTGCTTAGGCTCTGATAGAAAACCTTTTATTTGCACCTGTTGGGTGCGTTCACTTAGATATGATCTAAACCAATTCAGGGCTGCTAAGGAAATGCCGTAATTAGCTAATTTCTGTAGAAGAATTGTGTGATCAACTAGATCGAAAGCTTTAGAGAAATCAATTAAGAGCATTCCATTCATTTCACCTTGCTCGATGGTCGTTAAAAGAGATTCAAAAATTGTAATTAACGATGTTTCACAGGAGTGATAAGCCCTAAAACCATGTTGGTGACCAGATAGAATATTGTTTGTTGTAAGATAATACGTATATGAAACAGACACGTGTCGCTCAAGGATTTTTGAAACAATGGCTAAAATAGAAAGAGGCCTATAATTGGCTCTTTCCAATTGGCTATCGCTTTTATACACAGGTATAAGTTTAGCTTTCTTCCACATATCGGGATAGATTTCAGTTTTGATACTTAAATTACATAAACGCAGTAGAACAGGGGCTATGGATGTTTTACAAATTTTTATAAAGTATGCAGCAATACCATCAAGACCAGTTGCTTTGGTTATATCAAGTTTATTAAGATGATTATGAACATTATCAAGAGTCATATGTGGAATTGAAAACTTGGTCTCATCCGCTTTACCCTGTATATCATGATAATTTAGATTTGATTGTGCTGATGATGAGAAAAGATTTACTGCTATCGAAGCATAATATGAATTGAAAAGGTTCGCAATTTCTTTAGGATTTTCTATAGTTTTACCATCAATAACCAAAGCAGTAGGTGATGGCCTGGCATTAGACGGCATAAGATTTTTAAAGATACTCCACAATTGACGTGGATTAGTGATATTATCGGTTAAGAGTTTCTTATAATGTGCATTCTTAGAGTTTTTAATGAGGTGAACTGTCCTATTTCTCCATTTTCTAAATTGAAGCCATTTTTCGTTGTTATTCGTCCGTCTAGCTTCCTTTAGAAATTTATCTCTCAATTGACGTGCATCTCGAATTGAGTTGTTAAACCACCCTGGCAGGCGTTTTACTCGCACTCGTTTACTATGTATTGGAGCATGTTTTTCTAGCACTAACAAAAAGTGCTTATGCCAAAATTCCAACATGTTGTTAGGGTTATCAAACCTATTCCAAACATCAGAGGAAATTGATTCAAGATCCCGACAGAAACTATTAATGTCTATGTTTTTTTTGCTACGATACTTTATAATATTATGGCAGACACGTGGCTTAAGATTTTCCGCATTAACTTTCCTAGTTATAAATATAGGTAAATGGTCACTTAAACCAATTGGTAAGACACCAGATTTAAGGACTAAATCATCACGTGACATGTAAATATGATCAATAATAGTTCCTGACACAGGTCTAGTAACTGATTCAATGACCTGATTAAGTTGGTATTGGGATGTAATGTTATATAAAGGTTTGTAATCTTTCTTATTAAGGTAATTTGTATTAAAATCTCCAAGCATTATAATTTCTTTATGCTCGTTGTCGACCTCATCAAGCATACAATTTAGTTCATCCCTCCAGGAATTAGTATTACCTGGTTGGTATATGAAACAAACAAGAAAAGACTTGGTTTTAGGAAATTGGAATTCAAGCCAAATATACTCAAGATGTGAGTTTGCATTAGGTACTTTAACATCACTTCTGTACGTAAATTTTAGTCCGATAGGTACGTAAAGCAAAAGGCCACCACCTTTTGCATATGTCCTATCCTTTCTAATGATGGTATAACCATCAATTTGGAGTTCTGAATTAGGCCATACCGAATTTAAGTGAGTTTCAGAAAAACAGAATACAATATTATCTTTTGGTCTATCCAAGGAGGAATTGGCTATCATAAGCTTGATGAGGTCTACTTTATTAGAGATTGCCTGTATATTAATATGAAATAAGGTTAAACCGACTTTCGGTATTATATTGAATGGATTCACGTCATCTCTAACAGAACTGATTTGTAGAGGGCCCTGCAAAAGATCATTATTAGAGGTAGGCCCAATGATAGGGGTGTTAAAAACCCTTTATACAGTTAATTACATTCTTGGCTAAAATAGCTGCACCAGGTCTGTTCAAATGTAATCCAAATCGATCTAGGCCCTTTTCATTAATGTTAGAGTTGTTAATCAGGGTCCAATTTTTCCGCCTGCAAAGATTACTAAGGCGGTCATTTAGATCATTAACTTTGTTTTCAATACCAGGCACATCCTTTCTCTGCGTGACTTGGGAAAGAGTTATTCTGGTCCTGGGGCTGATTTGTGAAATTTGCTCACATACCTTTATTATGTTGTTTTCTACAGATTCTGCTTCATTGAATTTCAGATCATTCGTACCAACATGCATAATAATATGCTCTGGTGACTTTCGGGTTTCTGGTTTTACATAATCAAGCATATCCTTCGATGTCGCCCCGGGAAAAGAACGAGTGATAACTCTCTTCTGTACTGATTTCCGAATTCGGTCAGCCCGTAATCCTTTAATTATAGAATCGCCCAATACAATGATGGTTTCCTTCGTTTTCTGGGAACTATCAGGCATATCACTTTCAGATGTCGTCAAGCTATCCTGACGTTGTTGATGAACATTAGCTCCATTTGGTTGCCCATGGCGTTGACCATCGCGTTGTCCATCTTGTTTCACGCTGAAATCAGCTTGGCTTCCTTTGTTAGATTTATTAGTTGCGTGATGGCGCTGACCATCTTGCTTTGGCATGCCCAAGTCGACCTGATCTCCATCAGAGATTAGGATTGGTTCATCCGCCAAAATATCAAACTTGTTAAGAGATTGGAAAGATGGTAAATTACCCGCATTATTTCCTACATTAATTGGGTTAGAACTGCATCGGAAGTCTCCTCTAGTGGGTTTATCTCTTCCTCTCCTGTTACCTGCAACCTTCCACGTTTGATCGTCGTGGGTTGACTTTGAGGGGACACGTTGAGAATTGTCAGTTTCCGTTTTGAGCAGCTGCAGTACAGTCATTAGGCTTTTTTTTTCGTTTTCACAAGCCAGAAGGCTAGCTTTTAAATCAGAAGATACAAACAATAAGGTGTTAATTCTCTCTTGCAAAGCTTCATTAGCGACTTTCAATTCACGATTCTCCTCTTGTAAAGATTGCATCATAGACGATTCGTTATAATCACCGTCTACTTTACCCTTCATTTCATCAATTTCCTTAGTGATGAGATTAAATTTACTTTCAACATAGTCATTAAGTTTATTCACAGATCTTGTTAAATCGTCAAGGTTCTGCTTGGTTGAGCAACAATTTTTCGAGGACGAAACAAAGCCACTTGTCATGTTGTTGTTCAAATCATTATTTATATCGCAGTTCATTCCAACATTATTTTCAAGAACTGTATGATCGATCAATCTTTCCTTATCCTTATCTACCCACAGCAGAAGCTGTGACTTTAAATCATCTGCTTTCTCACCTTTTAGTGTTAGCGAACCATTATTGGAATACCAACGAATAGCCACTTCTTCGCCTTCAAACAATCGACTCCCTCCACCAGGCGAAGACCACTTCGACTTTACCTTTAGTAGGTCGTTAATTAGTTGTTGAAGGGCTTCAAACGTTCCATACCATTTAAGACTGCCCCTCTCAGTTGTAGAAAGCGAACTCTGTATAGAACTGGAATCATCGGGATCTCTACTTTCACTCAATAGGGTACTATCTAAGTCAGCACTGTCACCACCCGCCATCTTCAATTATATTGGAGAGGGGCGTTTATTGGAGGACGTTTACTGGGGGGGGGCGTTTATTGGAGAGGGACGTTTATTGGAGGGGGGCGTTTATTGGAGGGGGGCGTTTATTGGAGAGGGGCGTTTATTGGAGAGGGGCGTTTATTGGAGGGGGCGTTTATTGGAGAGGGGCGTTTATTGGAGGGGGGCGTTTATTGGAGAGGGGCGTTTATTGGAGAGGGACGTTTATTGGAGGGGGGCGTTTATTGGAGGGGGGCGTTTATTGGAGGGGGCGTTTATTGGAGGGGAGCGTTTATTGGAGGGGGGCGTTTATTGGAGGGGGGCGTTTATTGGAGGGGGGCGTTTATTGGAGAGGGACGCTTATTGGAGGGGGGCGTTTATTGGAGGGGGGCGTTTATTGGAGAGGGACGCTTATTGCAGGGGGGCGTTTATTGGAGGGGGGCGTTTATTGGAGGGGGCGTTTATTGGAGAGGGACGCTTATTGGAGGGGGCGTTTATTGGAGGGGGCGTTTATTGGAGAGGGGCGTTTATTGGAGGGGGGCGTTTATTGGAGGGAAGCGTTTATTGGAGGGGGGCGTTTATTGGAGGGGGCGTTTATTGGAGGGGGCGTTTATTGGAGAGGGGCGTTTATTGGAGGGGGGCGTTTATTGGAGGGGGGCGTTTATTGGAGAGGGGCGTTTATTGGAGAGGGGCGTTTATTGGAGGGGGTGTTTATTGGAGAGGGGCGTTTATTGGAGAGGGGCGTTTATTGGAGGGGGCGTTTATTGGAGAGGGGCGTTTATTGGAGAGGGGCGTTTATTGGAGGGGGCGTTTATTGGAGGGGGGCGTTTATTGTAGAGGGGCGTTTATTGGAGGGGGCGTTTATTGAGGAGGGGGCGCTTATTGGAGAGGGGTGTTTATTGGAGAGGGGCGTTTATGGAGGGGGGCATTTATTGGAGAGGGGCGTTTATTGGAGAGGGGCGTTTATTGGAGAGGGGCGTTTATTAGAGAGGGGCGTTTATTAGAGAGGGGCGTTTATTGGAGAGGGGCGTTTATTAGAGAGGGGCGTTTATTGGAGAGGGGCGTTTATTGAAGAGGGGCGTTTATTGGAGAGGGGCGTTTATTGGAGAGGGGCGTTTATTGAAGAGGGGCGTTTATTGGAGAGGGGCGTTTATTGGAGGGGGGCGTTTATTGGAGAGGGGCGTTTATTGGAGGGGGCGTTTATTGGAGAGGGGCGTTTATTGGAGAGGGACGTTTATTGGAGGGGGGCGTTTATTGGAGGGGGGCGTTTATTGGAGGGGGGCGTTTATTGGAGGGGAGCGTTTATTGGAGGGGGGCGTTTATTGGAGGGGGCGTTTATTGGAGGGGGCGTTTATTGGAGAGGGACGCTTATTGGAGGGGGGCGTTTATTGGAGGGGGCGTTTATTGGAGAGGGACGCTTATTGCAGGGGGGCGTTTATTGGAGGGGGCGTTTATTGGAGGGGGGCGTTTATTGGAGAGGGACGCTTATTGGAGGGGGGCGTTTATTGGAGGGGGGCGTTTATTGGAGAGGGGCGTTTATTGGAGGGGGGCGTTTATTGGAGGGGGGCGTTTATTTGGAGGGGGGCGTTTATTGGAGGGGGGCGTTTATTGGAGGGGGGCGTTTATTGGAGAGGGGCGTTTATTGGAGGGGGGCGTTTATTGGAGGGGGGCGTTTATTGGAGAGGGGCGTTTATTGGAGAGGGGCGTTTATTGGAGGGGGGTGTTTATTGGAGAGGGGCGTTTATTGGAGAGGGGCGTTTATTGGGGGGGGCGTTTATTGGAGAGGGGCGTTTATTGGAGAGGGGCGTTTATTGGAGGGGGGCGTTTATTGAGAGGGGGCGTTTATTGTAGAGGGGCGTTTATTGGGAGGGGGCGTTTATTGGAGGGGGGCGCTTATTGGAGAGGGGTGTTTATTGGAGAGGGGCGTTTATGGAGGGGGCATTTATTGGAGAGGGGCGTTTATTGGAGAGGGGCGTTTATTGGAGAGGGGCGTTTATTAGAGAGGGGCGTTTATTAGAGAGGGGCGTTTATTGGAGAGGGGCGTTTATTAGAGAGGGGCGTTTATTGGAGAGGGGCGTTTATTGAAGAGGGGCGTTTATTGGAGAGGGGCGTTTATTGGAGAGGGGCGTTTATTGAAGAGGGGCGTTTATTGGAGAGGGGCGTTTATTGGAGGGGGGCGTTTATTGGATAGGGGCGTTTATTGGTAGAGGGGAGCGTTTATTGTAGAGGGGCGTTTATTGGAGGACGTTTATTGGGGGGGGGGCGTTTATTGGAGAGGGACGTTTATTGGAGGGGGCGTTTATTGGAGGGGGCGTTTATTGGAGAGGGACGCTTATTGGAGGGGGGCGTTTATTGGAGAGGGGCGTTTATTGGAGAGGGACGCTTATTGGAGGGGGGCGTTTATTGGAGGGGGCGTTTATTGGATAGGGGCGTTTATTGGTAGAGGGGACGTTTATTGTAGAGGGGCGTTTATTGGAGGACGTTTATTGGGGGGGGCGTTTATTGGAGAGGGACGTTTATTGGAGGGGGCGTTTATTGGAGGGACGTTTATTGGAGGGGGCGTTTATTGGAGGGGGCGTTTATTGGAGGGGGCGTTTATTGGAGAGGGACGCTTATTGGAGGGGGGCGTTTATTGGAGAGGGGCGTTTATTGTAGAGGGGCGTTTATTGGAGGGGGCGTTTATTGGAGGGGGGCGCTTATTGGAGAGGGGTGTTTATTGGAGAGGGGCGTTTATGGAGGGGGCATTTATTGGAGAGGGGCGTTTATTGGAGAGGGGCGTTTATTGGAGAGGGGCGTTTATTAGAGAGGGGCGTTTATTAGAGAGGGGCGTTTATTGGAGAGGGGCGTTTATTAGAGAGGGGCGTTTATTGGAGAGGGGCGTTTATTGAAGAGGGGCGTTTATTGGAGAGGGGCGTTTATTGGAGAGGGGCGTTTATTGAAGAGGGGCGTTTATTGGAGAGGGGCGTTTATTGGAGGGGGCGTTTATTGGATAGGGGCGTTTATTGGTAGAGGGGACGTTTATTGTAGAGGGGCGTTTATTGGAGGACGTTTATTGGGGGGGGGGCGTTTATTGGAGAGGGACGTTTATTGGAGGGGGGCGTTTATTGAGAGGGGGCGTTTATTGGAGAGGGACGCTTATTGGAGGGGGCGTTTATTGGAGAGGGGCGTTTATTGGAGAGGGGACGCTTATTGGAGGGGGGCGTTTATTGGAGGGGGGCGTTTATTGGATAGGGGCGTTTATTGGTAGAGGGGACGTTTATTGTAGAGGGGCGTTTATTGGAGGACGTTTATTGGGGGGGGGGGGGTTTATTTGAGAGGGACGTTTATTGGAGGGGGGCGTTTATTGGAGGGACGTTTATTGGAGGGGGCGTTTATTGGAGGGGGCGTTTATTGGAGGGGGCGTTTATTGGAGAGGGACGTTTATTGGAGGGGGGCGTTTATTGGAGAGGGGCGTTTATTGGAGAGGGACGTTTATTGGAGGGGGGCGTTTATTGGAGGGGGGCGTTTATTGGAGAGGGACGCTTATTGGAGGGGGGCGTTTATTGGAGGGGGCGTTTATTGGAGGGGGGCGTTTATTGGAGGGGGGCGTTTATTGGAGAGGGGTGTTTATTGGAGAGGGGCGTTTATTGGAGAGGGTCGTTTATTGGAGGGGGCGTTTATTGGAGGGGGCGTTTATTGGAGAGGGGCGTTTATTGGAGAGGGGCGTTTATTGGAGAGGGGCGTTTATTGGAGAGGGGCGTTTATTGGAGAGGGGCGTTTATTGGAGAGGGGCGTTTATTGAAGAGGGGCGTTTATTGGAGAGGGGCGTTTATTGGAGGGGGGCGTTTATTGGATAGGGGCGTTTATTGGTAGAGGGGACGTTTATTGTAGAGGGGCGTTTATTGGAGGACGTTTATTGGGGGGGGCGTTTATTGGAGAGGGACGTTTATTGGAGGGGGCGTTTATTGGAGGGGGCGTTTATTGGAGAGGGACGCTTATTGGAGGGGCGTTTATTGGAGAGGGGCGTTTATTGGAGAGGGACGCTTATTGGAGGGGGGCGTTTATTGGAGGGGGCGTTTATTGGATAGGGGCGTTTATTGGTAGAGGGGACGTTTATTGTAGAGGGGCGTTTATTGGAGGACGTTTATTGGGGGGGGGGCGTTTATTGGAGAGGGACGTTTATTGGAGGGGGGCGTTTATTGGAGGGACGTTTATTGGAGGGGGGCGTTTATTGGAGGGGGGCGTTTATTGGAGGGGGCGTTTATTGGAGAGGGACGCTTATTGGAGGGGGCGTTTATTGGAGAGGGGCGTTTATTGGAGAGGGACGTTTATTGGAGGGGGGCGTTTATTGGAGGGGGGCGTTTATTGGAGAGGGACGCTTATTGGAGGGGGGCGTTTATTGGAGGGGGCGTTTATTGGAGGGGGGCGTTTATTGGAGGGGGCGTTTATTGGAGAGGGGTGTTTATTGGAGAGGGGCGTTTATTGGAGAGGGTCGTTTATTGGAGGGGGCGTTTATTGGAGGGGGGCGTTTATTGGAGAGGGGCGTTTATTGGAGAGGGGCGTTTATTGGAGAGGGGCGTTTATTGGAGAGGGGCGTTTATTGGAGAGGGGCGTTTATTGGAGAGGGGCGTTTATTGGAGAGGGGCGTTTATTGGAGAGGGGCGTTTATTGGAGAGGGGCGTTTATTGGAGAGGGGCGTTTATTGGAGAGGGACGCTTATTGGAGGGGGCGTTTATTGGAGGGGGCGTTTATTGGAGAGGGGCGTTTATTGGAGGGGGCGTTTATTGGAGAGGGGACGCTATTGGAGGGGGGCGTTTATTGGAGACGGGCGTTTGTTAAATATTTTTATTGGTAGAGGTGGCGTCTATTGGAGAGGGGCGTTTATTTGATAGTGGGCGTCTATTGGAATAAATACGGTAATGATCTTCATGGCAAATATCACCAGGTCTATTTTGATAATTATTTCTCCTCCATTCCACTTATGGAGTACCCATTAAAAAGCCAATAGTGTTGATGCTTGTGCTACCATTAGAAGGTAGTAAGTACCATGCAGAAGAGCACTGCCAGTAGGGATAGAAAATGACAAAGATCGTGAGTGAGGTGAGTTTGATCACGGGGTACAAAAGGCATTTTATATGTAAAATGGAATGACAGCAAACCTGTTCGTGTTGTCTCTAACTTTCATGGCACAGATTGCTCTGTAGTTCTAAGGACTCAGAAAGATGGCACAAAGAAACAGTTCCCTTGCCCAACTGCCATCAAAGATTACAATATTTCTATGCGGGGTGTAGAAAAAGCTGATATGCTTTGTGCTATGTATGGCCTGGATAGGAAGGCAAAGAAATGGTGGCCAGAATATTCTTTGGCATAATTGATCGCACTGTGATAAATGCAATGATTGCATTTGATAAATTAGAGAACACAAGCATGACTGCACTTGAGTTTAGAAGAGATATTGCTCAAAGTCTCGTCACTCTGTGCCAAAAGCCAAAGGTTGGGTGCCCCCTGAGGATATCCCCCTGACTGTAACAAAGCGTCGTAAAACTGTGTACTCAGTGTCAAAGGCCATCAGATTGGAAAACAGGGGGGCTCACTGGCTTGTTTATGGGAAGAAAAGGGGTCGCTGTGAGGTTTGTTCTCAAAAAGGTTGAATCCCGCCCTCAGTCAGTGCTCCATGTGCAAAATATATTTGTGCAGCAATGCAAATAAAAATTGCTTCAATGAATATCATGAGATTGAACAATGAACTCTTCTGTTTGAGATACAATCAGTGTAAATAATTAGCCTTGTAATGCCAGCTAGTAAGTGTATATTATGTACCTGTAAGTCCACAACATTGTAAATAAGGTCTTATCTAGCCTGCGCACAATATATTTTTATATGTAATATTTGAACAAATCATATACATTATTTTTAAATGTACGATACGATACGATACGATACGATAACTTTATTTACCCACGGTAGGTCTTTCAGGATAAAATAAGAGTTACAAAAGTATACTGTGCTAATTATAAAGAGGTTACAAAGTTATGTAAGTGTTAAAGTCGAGAATAAAAATCAAACCCTCGTTTTTATCCGTTTTCGTGAAAACACGCGATAAAAACGCTACTTTCTAAAACACGTTTCCGAAATGAAAACATTTACAAACGACATCGTGTGCACAGCTATATATATATGGGCCGTGGAGCTACATCCTTGTCTGTTCAGTATTAAAATATTACAAGGCTGTTTAATAATTAAAAAAATAGAAAGTTACGATAATTATATTGTGCAAAAAAAGTAAACGTGAAAAAATCGATTAAAATAGGCGATTTACCCTTTGGTAAAAAAGAGGGGTTTTGCTTAAAATCCCCAGACAAGTGCGAAGTTTAGGATTCGTTTTGTTCCTGCGTAACATCGCGTAGATCGTGGACCGCACCGCGTGGGGTAACCCGCGTGGTTCCACGTTCGTTGTCGTAGATATCCTCCTTTCTTGGAACATTTGGCAAAATGGACCTCGCGGTCTGCGACCCGTCTGCGCCTACGGTTTCATAATGCGGTTCCTCACCTCGTGGGAGATTGTAAATGTTATCTGAGACACGGTTTTGGAAGTACTTTACAGGCAGGTCTGCGCTGAGGTATTTCACTTCGGGCAACACCTCACCCGTAGGCGTTTCGTAAACATCTTGACCAGGCAGGGTGGTGGCGCCCGCAGCTAGGCCATTAATGGGAGTGGTGGCATAAGGTGGCGGTGGTTGATTGACTTCGCTGTTCACTTGGTTGAGATAGCCAAGTTGTATGCCATTTTCGATAGCATCTGGGTTCTCATAGTTGTTGTCTGGGGGTGCGGCTGGTGCAACAATCTGCATAACGCGACCACCACTTTTTTGTGAAAACTGAACTGCGGGAACCTGGGAACGTTCAAGTCGGCTACAAATAATATTTAAGGAATATTTAAACAAGAGTGAGATTAAAGGACACTGAAAATAAAAATTCAGTTTGTTTAATTTGAAAGAATTGGTAAAATTGTAATAGATCTTTTTCAACGTGTTCGTATCTCTCTTCGTTTTCAAGATATTCCAGTTTGTTTATTTTTGGCAGGTCTACAGTTTGTTTATGGTTTTTAGATGGTCTCTGACGTCAAGAGCAGGGTACAGTGTTTTCACACGTAGCAAAATCAGTTAAGTTTGTTTAACGAAATAACTTGAAACTGTGCACATAAAATCGTCTTGCGGCACTAACCATTTGAAGTTGAGCAATCATAGAGGTGTAAGTGATTTTGTAATGTACAAAAATCCTGAAGTTAGAGATCATCTAATTTACGTATCAAACAAACTGAAATATCTTGAAAACGAAGAAAGATACAAAAAAGTTGTAAAAGATCTTCTATTATAATTTTACGAGTTTTTTCAAACTTGTCAAACTTAATTTTTATTGCCAATGTCCTTTAAGAAAGCGTGACGTGAGGGTAAAATCATCATCATCAACAACAACAACAACAACAACAACAACAACAACAACAACAACAACAACAACAACAACAACAACAAAAGCTGCAGAAACAGCAACATCAACATTAACACTGTCATATCATTGTCGTCATTATAACCACCAATACCACTGCCACCACCACTAGTACCGCCATTCTGAACACTACCACCACCAATCATAATCATCATTATCACCACCACCACTTATCTTCATCACCACCACCACCAGCATCATCACCACAACCACCTTCACAACCATCATCCTCATCGCCACAACTACCATCATCATCACCACCACCAGTCATAATCATCATCGATCACCACTACCATCACCACAACCACCAACATGACCACCACCACTACCACTACTACCATCTCCACCACCACCACCACCACCACCACCATCATCACCACAACCAATCATAATCATCATCACCACTACAACCACCACCACCAACACCAACATCACCACCACCACCAATCATAATAATTATCACCACCACCGCCAATCATAATCATAATCATCACCACCATCATCATCACCACTATCACCACCACCATCATCATCACCACTATCACCACCACCATCATCATCACCACCTTCACCACCACCGCCACTGCTATCATCATCATCACCATCATCATCACCTCCATCATCATCATCACCATCACCACTATTACCACCACCACCACCACCATCATCATCATCACCACCACTATCATCACCACCATAGCCATTAATATCATCATTACCACCATCATCATCACCACCACTATCACCACCACTACTATCAACACCACTACTATCAACATCATCATCACCACAAAAATCATTTGAAGAGCCTTACGTTTTCTGCTTTCGTCTACGTATGCATACACCAACAGCGACTGCAATAAGGCAGAGTATTCCAAGCGTCACTCCAGCAATTAATCCAGAATTGGGTTTAGAATCAGATGTACTAGGGGCTGCCGCGGTGGTCTGGGTCTGAGTTCGTACACCAACAGATACCACCTCTATTGAGGGAAGTTTTTGAGTTTTCAAAACTTTCAACAGCACATTTGAAGAAAAGGCTTTGGTTGATACACGTCCTGATGAAGTTGGGTCGAGGATAATAAAATCGACTTTTCTTCCATTGTCATTAATTTGTTCTGACACTATTACGATATCTTCCTTGTCGAACTTATACTGCACAGTGTCTCTTCTTTTTCGGCTAAAACAAATAAAGACGGAACTCTCGTAAAGAACTACATTAGAGAATAAATACAGACGGAACTCACGTAAACAACTACATTAGAGATTTAAAGATTAATTGAGTCAAATAACGAAATATTTTTCAATTGGAACAAGACGCCGGTGCTTAGGCGTTCATTTGAGCTAGGGGAATTTATGCACGAATCAGTGTTAAGCCCGGGGGGGGGGGGGGGAGGAGGCCGGGTAAAGGTGGGGGATTTGGTAAACGTCTGTATCCACACCCTGCGGCATTTGCTCTTGAATCGCGACCCCGGGGTGGGGGCATTTAAATATTCTAAAGGAAATTTTCAAACGTTCCTAGGCAGAGAGGGGCAACTTGCCTACATTTGATCATAATTCTCTGCCCCAGTGTCGCGCTTTTGAACGCTTCATTTAAAAAAAATCAAATCCCCCACCTTTTGCCCGGCCTACCTCCCCCCTCCCCCCTTGGGCTTAGCGTGCATTACGAATACGAATATTCATTTAATGTCGATGGCATAGGGAGTGGTTGCCCAGTCCCCCGAGCCAGAGGCTCGTGTTAAAAATGCTCGACAATAGTTAATTAAAAATTACAACAATTCATGTAAATTACTAACATTTTTAAAAAGTATACTTATCTCTTATAATATAAAAGGCATAAGTAAAACTGTGCAGGTAATTATAAAAAACTCAAGTACAAAGCATGCACTTACAACCACGATTAATTTTGTTGGTAAAATCCAAATTAGTTATGCTGTTTCTGAAAGGATATGCGAGGGGAGTTCATTCCATATATGACTAACAATGTAGGAAAAAGAATTGTGTAAATACAATGTATTATAACGTGCTTGTTCAACGTTCTGTCCACCATTCCTGAGGTTATAAACATTTCTTAATTACAAATTCAATGTGAAATCATTGTCTATAAATCCATTATTTCACGATTGAGTCGGTTTTCTTTGATGTACCGCGGGCTGTATATAGCATACAGCCCTTGAATACTAATTAGAAAAGAAACGAAGAAAAAAACTAGGAAAATCTTTGTCCAAAGTACAAAAAAAGACATAACTTGATTGGAAAACCTCCTCAATCGTGAAATAAGTCAGATAAAACCCTCGAACGTCGGGATGTATGCGATATACAGCCCTCGGACGCTTCGCGTCCTCGGGGCTGTATATAGCATACATCCCTCGTTCTCGGGCTTTATCTCTTACATATGCACCAATATCACTAAGTCCCTCTACTATAATTGACGATTGAGAAGCTATTTTATAAACTCGTGTATCGTGTTTTACAAGGGGTTGCAAACACTCGAGAACAACAAAAATCACTCGGCCTATTACCTCGTAGTTTTCAACGTTCTCTCGTGTTTGTAAAACATTCGAAAACAATAAAAATCACTCGGACTGCAAACTCGTGATTTTCATTATTCTCATGTTTTACAAACACTGGAGATTAACCCCTCGTAAAACACTCTCGCTCGTTTATGAAATATTACGTAATATACCCAAAGACACTTAAGGCCCGGTCAAACGAGGAACTCTCGGTCGCGTTTGACCACCAACTCTCATCGACTCTCATGCACTCTTATCAACTCTCATCAACTTTGAGCTGGTTCAAATTTTAATGAGAGTTGATGAGAGTTTTTGCTCGTTTGACCGGTCATGAGTTGACATATGAGAGTTGACGAGAGTTTAGTACTTTCTTTACCTCAAAATTCGTTCCTATTCTCCCTGCTACGCGCGGTAAATCCTACAACTCTCATCCTCGTTTGACCGGGGCATGAGAGTAGAGAAAACTCTCAGACAAACTCTCGCTTGTCAACTCTCATCAACTCTCATCCTCGTTTGACCGCGCCTTTAGTTTGTTGTGTAAATCTATATACATATTAATAAAAGTAGCGTGCTGCGTAGGCAGTGTAGAAACAACAATCGAAATATAGCAAGGTTAGATATACTGCCGAAGCAGAGAACGTAGGAGTCTAACGTTTCGAGCGAAGGCCCTTCGAAGGCCCTTCGCTCGAAACGTTAGACTCCTACGTTCACTGTTTCGGCAGTATATCTAACCTTGCTATATTTCGATTGTTGTCTATACATATTACCTTGTTTTATTGTCATCAAAAGGGCATGTATTTTCGCTACAATAGTCAGTTAATGCATTGGCCAGTTCTGTGCGAAGTTTGTCTTGGGAATACTACAAAACAGAAATTGCTGGTTAACTCTTTCATGCATGTCTTCCCTTGACGAGTAAAATCGTCTGGCGTTAGACAGAGTAAAACGATAAAGTTGTTCCACAACAATGCGAGTGACAGGGTGAGCCAAGTTTACCAGTTCTATCTCCATTTAAAGACCTAAATGAACTGATTTTTCAGTGGACATTTATAAATGTATAAACAATTTGCACTTATTTCCTTGCTAGAGGACTTCTAAACAGTGAAATTTTGATTAATAATTTGCTCTGTTGTCCTCCAGATTGACCGTTTTGACGTCATAAGCAAAGGCCTATGAGAACCAGTTTGCCTATTTGTCTATAAGAATCATTTCATGTACTAAAGCACAGATTTGCTGTGGTGATGGTGATAATGGTGGAGGGGGTAATGATAGTTGTGATGATGATGATGATGATGATGATGATGATGATGATGATGATGATGATGATGATGATGATGATGACGATTGGTGGTGGTGATTGTTATGGCGGTTGTGGTGGTGGTGATGATGATGATGATGCTGATGGCGGTGGTGGTGATGATAGTGGTGATTGTAGTAATTGTAGATAGATAGATAGATAGATAATCTTTATTTAACCACGCTAACACCGTCAGCAGATGCTGGTTTCCACAGTGGGCGTGTTTGAGATACAGGTATTACGCTAAATTACATACAAAATAGAATATCTACAAAGATTTACATAAATGTCTAGATTACAAATTTTCAGAACATAGTTAAGTATAATCATGGATAATATAATTAGATAATTTAAAATTATAATCTATTATATTACCCATGGTTTAATATAGAGATAAATGTTACAGTTTAGTTACTTAGAGCAGAAGCAGCAATGTTTCGTTTGAATTGGTTGAGAGACTTGCTATTTTTAGTTTCTACTGACAGGGAGTTCCATATCGAGCCCCCATCATATAGAAAACTTTTCTTCATGTTATTTGTTCTCGGTTTTGGCAAACAAACATTAAGGTCACTGTTTCGAAGATTGTGATTTAGGACTTCTTCTCTGAAAGTGAATTGATTTTGTAGGCATTCTGGACCCATGTTGTTTAATATTTTGTACATCATTTTGGCTTTTGCTTTCATTCTTTGTGATTTTAGTGGTTCCCAATTTAATTCACTTAATATAGTATCTTGCTGTACTTCATTGGGCATATTTGTTATAATGCGAGCAGCTCTGTTATGAAGCTTTTGTAGACGTGTGGATTGAGTTTCTCCTAGCACATTCCAAACTTCACAGCAATAATCAAAGTAAGGTTGTATTATAGCATTATATATTGATAGAAGGGTTTTCAGATCAACAAATTCTTTTAGGCGCCGAAGAGCACCTAGACCTGATGTTATTTTTTTACAGACATTGTCAGTGTTATTTTTCCAGTTCAAATTTTCGTCGACAACTATGCCCAATGTTTTACTTTCAGTTACTTGTTTGACTGCTTTACCATCAATAGAAATATTTGGCTGACAATTTGATACTAATTCTTTGAACGTTTTCATGGCGATAAAGTAATATAAATAAGTTTTGTGGAAACACCACGTAAACTATTTCTTTGCTAAGCTTTCTTGACCACCTTAACAGCATACATCCTTCAATCAAATTCACTATGGAATTACAAAATCAAGACAAATCTATCCCATTCTTGGACGTTTGGCTTTCCGTTAAATCAGATGGGACTTTAAGTCATACTGTGTATCGAAAACCAACACACACTGACAGATACCTTAACTACACTTCATTCCATCATCCAAGTATTAAATCATCTGTGTGCAAAACTCTCGTTCATCGAGCGCGAACAATTTGTGACGAAGAACATCTTCAGGAAGAATTAGATCACCTTAAGTTGGTTTTAACTAACAACGGTTTTCCTGGGAAGATGATTCAAGCTTCTATGACTCCTTCGGTACATCCAGAACCGAATACACAGCCCCAGCAAGAACCACCTTCAGTTTCTCTTCCGTATATCGGACCAGCATCTCACAAGATTGAGAGGATTCTAAATCGTGCTGGTATGAAGGTATTTCACAGTAGTCAACACAAATTGTTCAAGGTACTTTTCACACATAAAGATGAAGTGGATAGCTTATCTAAGCCTGGAGTGTATCGCATTCCTTGTGAGTGTGGCTTGGTGTACATCGGAGAAACGGGAAGGAATCTCTCAACTCGCCTGAAGGAACACAAGACATCTTGCATAAAAGCGCAACAAGAAAAGTCTGCTGTTGCCAAACACGCTTGGACGTATGACCATCGTGTTAAGTGGGAAGAGTCATCACTCTTAGCCAGCGACAAGCAATACTTCACGCGAAGAACTAGAGAATCCATTGAGATCGCCAAACATCACACTATTTCTCAGGAGGGACAGCCATTAAATAGCACGTGGCGTGCCCTATTCGGAGAACATTCTTGATTTTGTTTTCTAATTAATAAAATTAACGTGATATGCCATTGTATTCTTACGTGATTTAATTGATCAGTTGCTTAGTTTATAAATGACGTGAGCCAACAACTTGTTGTCATTGCTCTGATGAAGGCCTGAGTCAACAGGCCGAAAGCTTAGCAAAGAAATAGTTTACGTGGTGTTTCCACAAAACTTATTTATATTAATTTGATACTGTTT